>JAPQRP010000020.1:17103083-17117025 GCA_037367295.1 Apogon hyalosoma
CGCTGTTGCAAATGGTGAAACAGATTGGTCGGAGTTGTGAGGGGAAGGGGGCGGGGTGGGTTGGGCTCTGATACGGAGAGAGGCGGGGCACAATAAAGCCGAGTGAGAAGCAGGCAAGGAGAGGAGTAATATGGAGGGATTGGAGGGAGCGGCGCGAGGAGTCCAATTTAGACCCAAAATAATTTATCTCGATATAAACGATATAGTCTCTTAGTATATCGCGTATGAAAAAATCTCGATATATTTCAAAATTCCGAGATATCGCCCGGCCCTAATACAGGGGATAATATTCTAACAAATGGTGATAAATCATTTAAGAAAGGTTAAATCTAGAGAACATTTTATTTGGGAACTGACACAAAAGTAGCTCTGGGCTTTTCTGGGTTAAGACAGAAAAAAGTCAGAAAAAAAAAAAAATCCGTTCAGTGTTTTATGAAAACCAGATCACGGATAGATCTCCGATAGTGACGATTTGTTTGAAAATGAAATAAAATCGCATGAGGAATCATTTAGCGTATGGCCAACATAAGTCTAAATGTAGTGTGACCCCTGACCCCATGACAAGAAGCAGCACAAACAGAAACGTCTGACGTGTTGAATGAAACTTGGCATAAAACAAAAGAAAAGCCATGCAATAAATGAACAAAATGTTAAAGACATGTTAAATGCAAAAGGTCGCAATACTAACCCTTTGGTTTATAGAAGCAGTTTTTCCCTGAACCTTTTATTTTTTTAATGCTGCACATACTTCCCATATTTCCATACTGTATATTAACCCATAAATACCCAAACAGCCACCTTTGACACAAACCATCTGTACGTACATAAAATACAGTTTGTCATCTTTTCATGGTCATCAGATATGACCCATTTGGACGTTCAGAGGCTCCGTAGTGAACGTGGAAACACCGTCATCTTCTACAGCATTGATTCACCAGTAAAACCCATGGAGTTGGATCAATGACAGTGGATGGACACACTTAGTTTATGTTCAGTTCATGAGAGATTTGTTGAAAGAGTCACTTTTTCTTCATTTTTCTCTGTTTCTGATGTAATAATCCTCAACTGCAATCTGAGCTTTTATGAACATCTACATGATCAGTACATTAAATATAGGAAAATACCACATTTTCACTGAAAACACACAAAACACACAGGATATTAAAATAATAAACGGTGATAAATCATGTAGGAAATGTAAAATAGAGAAAAAACTTAATTAGGGAGCTTCCACTAAAGTAGCACTGGGTCTTTATGGGTTATATAATGTTGGATAGGAGCTCAACACTGTTGTCTGAGGGATGTTCACTGCAAAATATTGTCCATAAAAGTTCTGTTGAAATGTTTTTTATAACAGTAAAGACACAATAGTGTAAAAAAAGTCTAGGCTACTGTTAATCAATGGAAGTTTTGTCAGTAACCTTGCTGTTATCATCATGGTTACAAGAAATTATATTAGCGTACGGATACATTCAAGTTGCATTTTAGTTTTGGTTGATCATTCGTTTTTATTATTGTTTTTAAAGTTTGACATAGAAACATGACTTGAGGCTGAGTGACGTATTGCAAACACATTCAGTACACCTTTACACATGATTTATTTTTCCCTTGTCACATTTGTGTAAGAAATAAATTGAGTACGTCAAGTCGATGTGAGTTGATTGAGAGCTCATTAAAAGGACATTCCCGGGGAAAATACACTTTATATGTCCTTACGTGTGTGTGCTTGCTTTGAGTTGCTCTTTTTCAATGCAAATAAGAACATGAAAATGGCACTTAGCAATATGCTGGAGCACAATAATTGACTAGATCTATGTAGAAAAATGTCACCGAAGAAACGGCTGGAAAGTACTGCATGGAGCAGGCACACAATACCTCATTCAGATAAGTTGAAAGCAGCACAAAAAAGGTATGCTATCGGAACGACAGGTAGAAACGATTGTTTAAATGCTGTGCAAATGAGCTCAAGCTGGCTGAAGAAAAAACTGAAATAAATAAATAAAAGAACAAAGCGTTTGAAACGTAGCTCTGAGTAATAATCATTTTACGCACAACAAAGGCTAACACATTATGGGCCTGTGTCCTCAGGTAGGCTTTTTTGCACTGGCAGCAGCTATTTTCCATAAACATCGCATGAAGTTCAGCATTTACAGCACGCAGCATCCTCAGCGCAAAAAAAAAACAAAAAAAAAAACAACCTCACTGCAGAGTGATTTTTCTGCTACACTGAGTTTAAAAGAGTTCAATTTTTGAAACAGTGCTGCATTTGTTCATTTCACTCCCAGATTAAAACTAAGAAGAGTTCTGCTTTCCGATATCAACATAATAGAGGAGAAAGTGACTGGCAACTGGGTTGTTTAAAAAGTTAAGGTTAACTCATTTCGTTTCCCATTGCAAATCCTATCATAATGAAATCTGGTTTCTGCATTTTACACACAACGTACCTAGCATTAGCATTAGCACTAGCACATAGCGCTCATTAGCATCAGTGAGCGCCCATCGAAGGTGCTCAGGGACCAACTCCAGATCTTCATCACCAAGGGCACTGAGAGGTAGAGTGATATTAATTATACTTATTGATTTAAAAAAAAAAAAAAACAAAACACAACTTTTTCTTCAGTTTTCTCTGTCTTGAGATAATAACCTTGGTAACACTTTACGTGACGGGTGAGTTCATAACACATTCATAGCAGCTGTCATAAACTGCACATAAAGCATTCATGACTGTTTCATAAGACATGACTCAACATTCATTCCAAACCTTTCATAAATGTTGAAGACAGAATGACGATAACTTGTCAAAATAAAAGTCCAACAGTCTCAAAGCAGTATTGCCGTTTTTTTGTTTGTTTGTTTGCATGTTTTAAACCTGTTACCTGATCATGTCACATCTGAGTCAATGGGGAAGTCTAGTGTCCAAGAGAATTTGAATGTTTTAGGTTTTTTTGTTTGTTTTACGATGTAACCTTTGAAGGATGCATGGTTAGACATTCCCAGTAGCAAAAGATGAGAAATCATCTGCATAGGTTACATTACAAAACAAATACATTTTTATCAAACAAAAATTATTTCCTTGACCATGTTCTGTCTTTTTGGCACTGGACTAGCCCATTGACTCAGATGTGACGTGATCAGGTAAGCGGTTTGGAACAAAAAAACGGCAATGCTGCTCTGCGATTGTTGGGCTTTTATTTTGACAAGTTGTCATCGTTCTGACTTCCACATTCATGAAAGGTTTGGTATGAATGTTGAGTCATGTCTTATGAAACAGTCATGAATGCTTTATGTGCCGTTTATGACAGCTGCTATGAATGTGTTATGAACTCACCCGTCGAGTAAAGTGTTACCATAACCTTTAAAGCTTTAACCCAGGGGTGTCCAATCCTGTTCCTCGCGGGCCGGTATCTTGCATGGTTTAGATGTTTCCGTCTTCCAGAGCTTGATAATAGGCTTATTGTGAAGCAGGTGTGTTGGAAGAGGGATACACTTAAAACATGCAGGATACCGGCCCTCGAGGACCAGGATTGGACACCTAAACCTTTAACAACGGGAATCTCTCCAGCGCTGCATTTTGCACTTTATAGCATTCAAACTACTGTAGCTCCTGAACTGTTTGCAATATCCTTAAAATTCAAACAGCATCAGAAAGCTGAGATCCTGAGCTTTTCCGACACTTCCACACACGCTAAAAAAAACACCTGGAAATAACAAAAAAATATGAAGCTGTAATATCAAAGGCCAAATAGCAAGTTTGACCAGATGTAAAATAGTTGAAAGTTTATTTTTGCGATCTCAAAAAGTTTTGTTATGGACATTTACAGTTGTTTCTGATAATAAATATGCTAAAAACCTCAAGTCATTTTTTTTTCTTTTTTACTAAAATGCACTGTTTTAAGCATGTATTATTCATAATAGTGATAATTAATGGTCAGATTTTAAAAGTTAAATTCTTCCTGGAAACAAAAGTTGCAAAAGAATTGGCAAAAAAAGACATTCTCTGACACTTTTATTGCAAAGAAAACATGAAGACACCTAGGCGGCCTGTTACAATGGCAGTCTTAAAAGGGTTAATGATTCATGGATTTGTATTGTCATTTTCACTGTGCACTTAGCTACATACACAAGAGAATGAGACTTTGTTCTTCAATCTGTGACTACAGTGCAATAGCAATGTCAATGAATAAATGAAGACCATAATAAAATAAAATGGAATAAAAGCATCATAATAGAAATAAAAACAGATACAAGCAGTCCATTCTTCCAAAGGGAGTTCAGTCTCTTAACTTGGTGACTGTCAAGGGTGAGTGTGGGTGTGTATGTGGGGATGGAGGACAGTCCATTAATAAGTCTTATAGCCTGGGGAAAGAAGCTGTTCAGCCTCCTGCTAGTTTTGCAGCTGATGCTGCTGTATCTCCTCCCTGATGGCAAAAGGGAGAAGAGGTGGTGGGAAGGATGGAGTGGGTCCATGATGATGGAGGTGGCTCTGCTGATACAGATGTGACTTACTGATGGAAAAAATTAACTTTTCCCTCAATTTTCTCTGTCTTGATATAATAACTTTTAAAGCTTCAAAGAACATCAACATGATTAGTGAAATAAACAAAACCCCTGTTTTTCACAGAAAAATGCAAAATACAGAGGATGATACAATAATGAATGGTTAGATGTTGAGAAAAAAAATGCATTTGAAGTCTCTGCAGAAAGGGTTAAATGTGTGATTGACGGCTGTGACTATCAATCAGTGATCACATTCAGTCAGATGTGCCTCTAGTGGTGGTACGACACAGTTTCCTCTGGGATGAATCTTCTATTGTGAATCTGAAGACAGAGGACGTAAACGTATCTTGACTTTTCCACAGCACTGTGAAACAGCATCAGTGCATCTATATTTGGACTGAGAAGAGAGAGCTGCAAAAAGAGGGTGTTTATTTCAAAACGACTGTCTTTTTTTGCCTAATTTCAGTCCTGCACTTTTTACCAAAACTCACTGACATAAGGAATCATGTTTCAGTATCTTTAACTCTTTTGAGACTGTCATTATACCAGGCTATCTAGGTGTCTGTATTTTTTGTTTTGTTTTTTGCAATAAAAGTGTTTTGTCAATTATTTTGCACCTTGTTTTCAGGAAGAACTTAACTTTCAGTATCTGGCCATTAATTATCATTATTATAAATAATGAATGCTTAAAGGGGTCATATTTCTCTAAACCCACTTTTATTAGTCTTTGATTCATTTATTTGTGTATTTGGACCCTAATAGTTCCAAAAGTTTGAATTTCTATCCTCCAGGTGCTGCAAAGCTATTTTTACATTAATTCTGGCAAAAATCAAGTGGATTTCTACCACCTGTTTTAATTCCTTCTTAATTTGTTACATTTTATAACTAGTTACGTCACGACATTTGCACATATAAGGTCAAGACTTCTGATGAATATTTCTTCGAGTACAACAAAAAGCAGTGGTTGTAGTCCATACTAAAAATATGTCCAAACTTTGAGCCTAAAATGTTCAGTTGTTGGTTAAATGGAACAGAGCACCACAGTCAACAGCCTGGAGGGGGCGGGGCCTGAAGTGGCTCATTTGCATTTAAAGGGACAGCACTCAAAACCACCTTTCTGGTGTCATTACTGAGAAATAGGGTTGAAGATGGACCCGTGGAATTGAACGAATGAAGAATTCAGACCCAAGTATAGCATTTACAGTTTATGTAGCCCACAGGGAAAAAAAAATAAAAAAATCAAAATATCACTCCTTTTAAACAGTGTGTTTTAGTAAAAAAAGAAAAGAAAAAACAAAACAGACTTGAAGTTTTTGCACATTTATTATTAGAAACAACTGTAAATGTCCATAATGGAACATTTTGAAATAAACTTTAAACTATTTTACACCTGCTCAATCACGCTTTTTGGTCTTGAACATTAAGTATCCATATTATGACTTCATATTTTTTTAGCCTGTGTGGAAGTCTCTGAAACACTTCCTTTGTACTTGTAACAGAGTCCCACATTGCTGCCAGAAAGCGTTATATAGTGTCGGAAAGCTCAGGATCTCAGCTTTCTGATGCTGTTTGAATTATGTGGCTAGTGCAAGGAGTTACAGTGATTTTTATGCTGTAAAGCGCAAAATGCAGCGCTGGAGAGACTGCCGTTGTTAAAGTGTTAAACCGGATCTTGCAAAAAAAAGCAAAACAAGATTATGTTCAAAGACAAATACACAGGGTGGCATATGATGCATCTGACAGAGCAGTGAGTAGGTGTTGCCGGTGCCAGTTCTGCTGCCTTGCTGGATGGCTGTGAGCTCTGGGGGGCCCGATGGCTGGATATCTGAGGGAAATCCAGATGAGGTGCCAGTAAAGATGTGAAGGCCGGGCTCAAACTGTGTGTGACAGAGGTCCCTTGCCTACAGCACAGCGCTACAGCATGACAGCCCACTTTTCTAGCTCCCGTCCTCCCTCACCGCCTGCCTGCTCAGCCTCTCGCTCCTGTTTAATACATTATAAAAATTCACTGCTTTCTCTCATAGGCGCCACATAACCCATTTATCACTTTTGACACTGGCACAAATGACTTTGGCTAAAGAGCAGGGATGGAACATGTGGCCCGTTTGTGTATTCAGTCTGCAGATGTACGCACAGAGAACAGCTAGAGACATTTGTCACGGAGTAATTCCCCTTCATGATGAATGGGTTTACAGATAGAGCTGCTTCTGTAGGTAAGGGGTGAGTCTGAGTTAAGTTTTAAGAGTTGATGAAAATATTTAAAGCGACTATAAGTCAGACTTACATGAGCTAAATGAAATGTGAAAGAAGTTATTTTCAAGTTATCCCATTTCAGTTCAGGGATTTTCTACCTGCCTCTGAAAATGATCAAGATGGTGAATCTAGCTGTGAATGTGGATCCTAAAATCGCTCACTGCATTATTCTCAAATGAGTTGTGATGTGCGCTACACTGATCCACAATAAATGAACAACAAGGCACAGAAGGACAGACGGATACTAACACTGACCTCATCTTGACAGTTTTTTGTGCATCTCTTTAATATCTTTTAACCCATAAAGACCCAGTCATACAGTGGTGGGAAACAGTTTTCAGACACCCTTAAAATTTTACACAATCTGAAATATTATCCTGAAATATTTGTGGGAAAATATTTTTTGTGTTTCAAAAGGTGTGGCTGCATCAAACAGACACAAACATTTTTTTTTGTTAATTGTTAATAAGAAAATAAATAACATAACTAAATTCTTGACAGTTTCAACATGTCATGTCCTGGATGTGTCTCATTATCTACTGAAACATCCAGTTTTGACCTTGATAGAACAGCGCACATGCAGAAGGGGGCATGTAGGTTTGGAAAATGGAACAATACTTATTAGAGTTCAATGACTGAAGAGGGATTCGTAATGTAATAGATTACAAATGCATGGTGCGTCCAAAAACTTTTTTCCACCACTGTACTTTTGTGCCAGTTCCCAAATGGATTTTTCTCTATATATAACCTTTCTTAAGTTATTTATCGCCATTTATTGCAATATTATTCTCTTTATTTATTTAAGTTCTTTCAGTGTAAATCATGTATTTTCCTATATTTAATTCACTGATCATGTACAGTAGATGTTCAAAAAGGCTCACAGTAAATTCATAGGATATTATATCAAATCAGAAAAAATTGGGGAAAAATTATTTTTCAGCAAAAATATCATTAACTAAACATAAAACCAAGTGTCTCCATCCACTGTCATCGATCCGACTCCATGGGTTTTACTGGTGAAGCAATGTTGTAGAAGATTTTACACCAATTATTTGCATGTATTGATAGGATTAGTGGATCAACAGTAATTAAACATTTTAGATCAGTAGATGGTTTGTGTTTGGGTCTTTATGGGTTAACTTGGCTATTCTTAGGGAGTGCCATTATGTTAGAAAATGACATAGTTAGAGCTAAACTAACAAACTCCCATGTTGAATGTTAAGAGAATAAACAAGGCATTTAAATACCCTCAGTCTGAAACAGGAAATGGACACTGGACTAAGAATTTTACACAGACCCACTTTCATCTCCAAGTCATCTCATACTACTGCTGCTTCATCTAAATCCCATGGTGTCTGATTTGTATCTGCATTTTGAAAATTGACACTGTAGGAGTAGGATGGGCAATGAGAATAGAGTAAATCCTACAACACTGGAGATGCACAACGAGGGCAAAAACCAGCCACGAATAATCTGAACGACTTAACAAATAGTTGTGTTTGTTCATTTCATGACTTGGAAATTACTGTTATCGATCACACTAATAACAGCTACCTGAACTAATTAGCAGGCTAACCGGGAGGCTGTATAGTTGAATGCATGTTAAGGCTGACATCAGGTAATGCATGTACATCAGGTGGGTTATTGTAATTAAACAGTGGTAAATGTCATGATCAAATCTACTGATGTCATTATTAGTGTAAGTCCTTACACATAACTATGACACAGCTAACTCAAGGGGAAAACATAAATTATATTTGACAAACAAGAGCTAATACTTAACTTTTTGGTCTTAAACAAGTGATATTTTGCTTTTTTTTTTTTTTTTTAATAGAATTATGCATCTTAAAACATTTTCCTGTGGTCTACATAAACTGTAAATGCTATACTTGGGGCTGAATTCTTCATTAATTCAACTCCACAGGTCCATCTTCAACCCTATTTCTGAGTAATGACACCAGAAAGGTGGTTTTGAGCGCTGTCCCTTTAAATGCAAATGAGCCGCTTCAAGCCCTGCCCCCTCCAGGTTGTTGGCTGTGCCGCTCTTTCCTGTTCAACCAAAAACTGAACATTTTAGGTAATGGGCTCGAAGTTTGAACATATTTTCAGTATGGACTACAACCGATGCTGCTGACAAAACAATTATACTGGAGAAATGTTCGTCGGAAGTCTTGACCTTATATGTGCAAATGTTGTGATGTAACTAGTTAGAAAACATAACAAATTAAGCAGGAATTCAAACAGGTTGTAGAAATCCACTTGATTTTTGCCAAAATGAATATAAAGATAGCTTTGCAGCACCTGGAGGGTTCCAAGTCAAACTTTCTGAACTATTATGGTCCCCAAATACACAAATAAATGTATTAAAGACAAATAAAAGTGGGTTTAGCAAAATCTGACCTCTTTAACACCCCTCTTCTTTCAACATTCCCAGTGGGCAGTTAGCTCAATGCAGATTTTGACACTTTTGCTTTGACTTCACACGGCGTATACGGTTCTGTATTTGCAGACCGGAGACCAGATTCTTGTGTTTCTTTCTCGCTTTGTACTATTTATTGCAACCATTGTACTAACATCTAACACTGGACAATACAATGGTTAGGGCTTGTCTAGAAAATGAAGCCTTTCAGATATGCTGTACATTGAACTGATCAGATATCAGTATGTGTAGGGTTTGGGAGTGAAAAGATGTTGGTTTTGTCCTTATTTAATGACCTCACCATATTCATACTACTTTGCCAACTGACCAGAAGAGTTTTGTAAACACTGCTCATTTTGATCCTCTTTTAAAATTAGCCGCCGTTGCTGTTTTACAAGTGAGGTCAGGCAAAATGGTTTGTATATTCTCTTTTCATTGTACATGGAAGAAAAGGGGACAAACTATTCTTAATATGCCTCTTCAGATAGGTGTATTCAACTGGAACTAAAGCTCTATTTTCTGTTTTTCATGTCCTGTGAAGGGGTAAACACATCATTGGACAAACTGTTTTCTCACCAAACTGTCTCAGGGTTGTTATCTTGCCCATAATCTTTCCGAAAAGTCACAATACCTTGATAAATACATATATTAGCCGTAATCCTTCCATAAAACAATCAGATGTGTCTATTTATTTAACCTATTTGACTTTGTTCACCTGTTGCCACGAAACATTAATCACTTCGTGCAATAAGGAAAGCTAATTTTATCACCCGCAGAGCTCTGCATTAAACCGGTGGCACCTAATGAAAAGAACTCATATATAATCACTGAGACTAAATTCAAAAGCATCTCAGTACTGTTCTCTGCAGGGTATTAAATGCAGCATTGAGAAGAAAAAGCAGTAAGTGAATGTGGGAAACCTGCACACAGCAATCAATAGTGGTGTAATTAAAAGGCCTGGGAGTCCTTTCTATAAAGCCATTTCAAGTTGTTCTGCTTCGCTTGCCTCTCCCTCTGCAGCCTCGCATTGTAATTGCCACGGAAATTTGTTACACTTTTGGCATTTGTTCGGAGTGGAAGAGGGAGAGGCACAGAAAGACAGAAAGAAATAACTGCGTTTGTTAAAAATAAGAGAAGACGGCGCAATACAAAGAGAGAATTCAGGCTAAACTCATTGGTCGGTTTTGACTTTTCAGCAACTTTAATTGGTTTGAAGTGATTGTGGAGGATAAAGAGAATGACGGAGACAGGAAAACACTGAATGTAAAGAAAGAGCTAGGACCGACACATTACTTCTTCAAATCTTTCAGCAAAGGTAGCTATAGATTATTATGTTCATTATTTTCACATCCAGCGGTAGATGCCTCAGGCTTTTTAAAGCTTAAGAGAAATATCTACCATATCTCTAGTTTTTGCAGTATTTTTGTCAGTCTCATTATTACTTTTTCTTTGAGACTTACGCTTTACCAACAATTCACTTTGTGCCATTGGGAGTATTTATTTACTATAATAATCCTAGTATTAGTGAAAATAGTGTGGCCAATGAGCTGGTATGATAATGAATTTCCAAGCTTAGGCATGGTGTTAATTTTAAAATTAAGAAATAAAATATTCATGTTGTAATAAAACATACAGATGATGCAACCAAACAGCACGAGCTGCACGCAGGAGCAGTGTTTTATGGCAGCTGGCATCCATATATGTTGTATTACAGCCCCTAACTGGATTGTTGTTATTTATACACAATATTCACCCAGAATGTTCACTCTATATCCCAGATATGACTGGACTGGTGGAAATATTTCCCTCTGTGTAAGATCTGAGCTAATCCAGTATTAAAGGTAATTTATGCTGCTGCTTGGCCAGGACGCTCTTGCAAAAGAGATTTTAATTACCTCCACCAAGGAGGTTACGTTTTCATCTGCGTTTGTTTGTTTGTCTGTCTGTCTGTCTGTCTGTCTGTCTGTTAGCAAGATCATTCAAAAAGTTGTGGAAGGATTTTGATGAAAGTTTCAGGAAATGTTGATACTGGCACAAGGAACAAATGATTAAATTTTGGTGGTGATCCAGATCACTGCATTTTTTGAAGGATTCTTTATCTTTGCGAGATAGGGCTAGTTTCAATATACGCATATATAACTCCACAATATAGATAATATTAATGTGAATCCAATGCTATGTATAGGTTTTCAAGGTCCAGGAATTCATTTTAGGAGCAAATTAATCATGGCACGGGGGGGGGTCTGCATGCTTTTCTAGTTCTCAATGAGACTTTCCTGGTTAAATAAATAAAGATTCAAATCCTTTTCTGATCCAACACCATCTTGATTCTCTCAGACTTCCACTGTTAGGTACAGCGATAAATTGAAAAAAAAAAAAAAACCCACCAAGAAATACACGGTGCAACGTGGTAGTGCAGTGGATAGCACTGTCGCTTCACAACAAGAAGGTCCTGGGTTCAATTCCAACACCAGTTGACCAGGGTGGGACCTTTCCGTGTGCAGTTTACACGTTCTCCCAGTGTTTGCGTGGGTTCTCTCCAGGTACTCTGACTTCCTCCCACCATCCAAAGACATGCACCGATAGGTTCATTGGTTCATCTAAATTGTGAATGTAACAGGGATTGGTTGTTCGTCTGTATACGTCAGCCCTGCAATGAACTGGCGACATGCTCAGGGTGAACCCCGCCTTCGCCCATAGGTAGCTGGGATAGGCTCCCCCCCCGTGACCCTCTTGAGGATAAAGCGGTTCAGAAGATGAATGAATGATTGAACAAAGAAAAAAACAAGTCCTTTCCACTTTCTGTCATGCCATGTTTTGACCACTTTGCTCCATGCCACACTCACTTTTCCTCTGACCTTATTTATCTTAATTATCTAAATCCTTTCTGACCCCGTTGCAATGAAGACACCTTCTCTTTTACATTCCTCTTCAGTAACCATTAACATCTCGTGCATCATCTGACGCGCCTGCGACACTTAAGCAGCATGACCGTAATACTGACGGCAGAAACACCTGAGAGGAGCCTTCTCCCAAAGTCTCATTCTGCTAGTCAGCACGTCGAAGCACTGTCCTCTTTCCACTAGAATCTGTTCTGTTGTTTTGCTTCACAGACTTCAGATGTTTTCTGAAAGAACTCAGCTTTCACTGACAGTGTGTTGCCATTCATCACATCATTCTTCCTCCATTCTCGTCTGAGTAGGAAACACAATTATAATCACCAACTGTACACTCTTTAAAGGCTTGGATACTCACTCAATAATCACCATATGATCGTAGGTAATCTTCACTGTTCGGAAATCTCCGAGTTTTCTTCTCACAAACATTCTGAGTTTGTGTGGATCCTTAAAAATCCCATCTGTCTGTTCCTGACTTTTCCACCTGCAACACTTCCTCTTTCCTTGACTATTGACTGGAGTCACTTCAGTAGCTCTATTTTTTTTCTTCTCTTTTCCTGTTCATGTCTCTGTTCCCAGATTCACCATCCAGTCCACACTCTGACTTAATTTCCCATCTGTCCCTTTTTTTGTGTTTACTTCCTATATGACGTTTCATTCAAATTTGACAGTTACTTCTAGCCTTACTTCAGTAGGTGTCAACAGGTGGCAGCACTGAATCACTAAAGCCTTCACTGGCACAAACAACATAGTATGAAATTCATTTTAAGGCTTTTTTTTTTAAGAAAATTACTACAAATATTTTTTGTTATGTTTTGTTTTTTAACATTTGATTTTCATATTTTTATTAATTTATTTTCTTATAATTCCAGCCTCTTGTATGGCTATAAATTTTAAATGGGTGAAAAGAAAGAAAATCCAATAAAAAGTGACAAATTGCAAAAAAATCAAGCTCCATATTGTCCTAACATGATGAGTGTTTCAGTCTGTGTGGTAGTGTTTAAAGTGGTCCATCTTTACCTCTAGTGGTTGTTTGATGACCACTTGAAGCTGCGTAAGTACTTAAGAAAAAGTAATATTGGCTGGCTGACATTGCTGAAGAAGGTACATGGGGACAGATATGGCAGAATTGCGGATTTACATAAAAGAGACACACAGGAGATTAACATTTATGGTTTTGGCGTCTACTGCTAAAGGGCAGAGAGTCTCTGTTTAAGTTACTCATGGTATTTCCTTCATGGTAAAAGCCTTTTAAAGCACAAACTGGACTTCTAAGGTTTTCTTCAACGGCATACTCCAAAAAAGCAGTCATTTTACTTTGCAGATTCAGGATTACTAGCCTACTGCTGTGTTGTCTGATAGACTTCCAACTTCCACAGTCTGCATACTTGAGTTTCTGCTTATGTCCAGGGGCTTTGGTGGCTAATACATGAATCACACCAGTGTATTAAAACAACTAATTATGTCTCTTCATACATACTAAATGATGCCAACACAGACACCATTTGGTTTTTTTTTTTTTTTTTTTTTTATGTTGGACTGAGGAGAGGGTGGATGCTACATTACCTTCTTCTTACTCTAGTGTTACAAAGTGGTATAACAACAGAGAACAATACAGGGATAATTCTTCAGAAGCAAACTGCTGCTAATATCTTAAGACGGTGTTTTTCAACCTTGGGGTTGGGACCCCACATGGGGTCACCTGGAATTCAAATGGGGTCATCTGAAATTTCTAGTAATTAATAAAAAAAAACACAAAAAAATTTACAAATAAAAAATACATAGTGAGAATCCATAATAGACATGACAAACTGTGAAGCTGAAACTGAAGCACTGTGGTACTGTTTATCTGTCAAATGTTCAAACTGAAGCACTG
>JAPQRP010000020.1:17122297-17133182 GCA_037367295.1 Apogon hyalosoma
AAGAAAACATGGAAAATGGATAGATATCAGCTCTAAAATTAAACTACTATGAGCTATTTTTGTTGGTATCATTATATCTGTCCAAACAAACGTACCTTTAGTTGGACCAGGCATTAAAATGAACAAGAAATTGAAAAAAATAAGGGTGGTCTAATGTTTTTTTTTCTGCGACTGTATATATCATTATTGATTGATAAGGAGAATAGTGCTTGAACAATGCATTCACAGACATGGGACGAAGACTTCTGCATGATGAATGTGCGATTACACTGCTTCTCCTGCTGAAAACATTCTGAGTTCAAATTTTAAGTCGCTGCACCTATTTAGGTAAAATGTTAGAGAATGACCCGATTTTACCTAATTCAGATATTTCTCTTCTGGTAGCTGCTATCGTTGACCAGTACTGTCATATTATTTGGTGTATGATTAATCATACAAGATCAAAACTAAGTGGGATAATTATGGTACGTCTGTGTCAAACCTTGTCACTTTTTTTTTTTTTTAATGACTTCTTTCTTATTTATTAACTTTGTTTTTTTTTTCTTAATGTATGTATGTGTACTTTTCATTCATTCTTTTATGTGGTTTATCTGTTTTTTTGTGTCTGTGTACAGCACCTTGGCCAACTGTGTTGCTTTTAAAGTGCTTTATATATAAAACTGACCCTGACTGACTTGACTTCTCTCTTTAAACAAATCCTTTTTTTTTTGTTCAGTCCTCCTGTTGCTACAATTGCATTTCACCCAGTTTTTTCTTGCACTTGATAACGTTTTGCTTATAGCACTGATGATTTGATCCTCTCTTTTGTAAATCACTTTGGATAAAAGTGTCTGCTAAATGCAATGTAATATAATGTAATTTAATTAGAATTTATGTACATTTCTTTGCTTCCAGGTAAAAAAAAAAAAAAAAAAAGATAATGATAATTTGCTTCTAAAATGTACAGAAACAACAGTGGATGCTATATTAAAAGGTTTTTGTTTTTTTTTTGCTAAAACTGAAAACAGTAGGAAGATGAACATTACTATTCAAGAACAATAACCATCAAGCCACGGTTGAAAGCAACTCCAAGGCAAGAGTGACATGAGATGCACAATCCACCCCCTGCACTGCAGAATCAATTGCTCACATCTGTGGCCACTGGTTTTTTCGAGGTGCTTCACTGATTGCATGACTTGTTTGAGCCACATCGAGCGCATGACAGTGACGAAGTGTGTTGTGCGAGTGTGTATGGCTGTTATCTGCGCAACATGGGAAACGGCAGAAAGCAGTGTTCCACTCAGTGACCAGCTGCTTGGATTTATTGGGGAATAAATGGAAATGGACGGAGCGTACACATGTACAACGGGGAAAACATGGTGGCAGCTATCCCACCTAAAAAAAACCAAAACAAAACAAAAAAAACAAAGTTGGAGAGGACAGGGGTGTTGAGTGAGTTAACCCATAAAGATCCAGTGCTGCTTTATCAGCAATTCCCAAATGATTATTATTTTTTTTTCTATTTTTAACCTTTCTTAAGTGATTTATCACCATTTACCCTAATATCAGGCTGAGTATTTTCCATTTTTAAGCGAAAAGCTGGTAATTCTCTATATTTAATGCACTAATTATGTAGACGTTCATTTAAGATCAGATTAAAGTTGAAGGTTATTCTATCCAAAAACAGAGAATACTGAAGAAAAAGATATATTATTGTGCAAAATATATCCTTAACTTAACATAAAATAAGCATCTCCAACCATTGTCATTTATCAAACTCCACTGTCAGCCAGGTTTGTCAAATATACTTTAAAAAAAAGAAAAAAAAAAAGAATTACAATGCATTAAACACATTTGATTACAATACTAGAAAATATTAAGAAGAGTCGACTCATTTGTAGATATAGTCGAATGTGTGAATACATTTAAGTTAAATGGATTTAAATGAATAAGTTTTAGTCTTGACCACACCCCTTTTTCTTTTGACCACATGACCCATGCATGTCTGGGCCTGCCAGTCTCAGTGCTTTTGGTCAAACAGTAGCTGCTAAGGGCGGGCGAATTTTGGTATCAATCTGGTACCAAGTAAATATAGGGCTAATATCGCCGATGCTGATACTTTTTACTTAAAATGTCATGATCATTAATAATTTTGTGATTTTGCATTTAGTTAGTTGATAATGATAAAACACAGGACAAAGATTTGAAGCGAATAAACTTTTTTTTTTTATTAACTAACTACAATATGAAACAATTTAACAGTATAAAAATAATAATAAATAACAAAAAAGCAACAATGCAACAAAATATAACAATGTCAATGAGAGAGAGAAAGAGAGAGAGACGTATAGAAGAGAAACTGCTACAAAAGTATTGATCTGATCACGCTAGTATCGATCTGATACTGATACTCACCTTGGTAGCGATACTAGCGATATTTAGATCGATACGCCCGGCCCCAGTAGCTGCTATAGGAGTTTTGGTGCTTATCACACAAGATAGAACTCAAAACATTCTAATAGCTGTCGGCTACTGACAGTTGTTAGTTTTAAGCGTGACAGTAGTGTTTTGTTTTAGTTCCATCGACCTGCTCCACAAACAGTTTCTCTTAACTCCGCTTAGGTCCGCTAGCTGAGTTGCTACTTTTGTTAGTGGGGAGAGGCAGTACACTGTAAGCCCAGATGAGTTGAGTTTACTTGTAAAATTTGATAAAAGTAATGATTAATGATCTTTTGAAGTACATGTGACTTAAAATCTTAGTTACATGTACTTCAAAAGTAATCATTACTTAATTTTTTTCAAGGTAACTACTTTTCTCAAAAACTTTTTTTAACGTAAACTCAACTTATCTGGGCTTACAGTGCATGGGTTTGACAAATGAATCAATGTTGTGTTTAATCACAATATATTACAATATTATCCTTTATGGTTTTCATTTTTTAAAGTGAAAATCAGGTATTTTGCTCTATTTAATTCACTGATCATATAGAAGTTCATGAAGTTGAGGGTTATTAGGTCAGAAATAGAGAAAACGTGACTTTATCAGCAAATCTATCAATAAATGAGCATAAAACAAGCGTCTCCATCCACTGTCATTTATCAAACTTCATGGCTTTTACTGGTGAATCAATGTTGTAGAAGATGATCGTGTTTCCACATTCACTACGGAGCCTCTGAACGTCCAAATGACCATGAAAAGACGACACGTTGTATTTTACACCAATTATTTACATGTGTTGCTGGGATTAGTGGATCAACAGGTACTGAACATTTTATATCAGTGAAGGATTTGGTTGTCGATGGATGTTTGTGTTTTTATGGGTTAAAACAGAGAAGTGAGGGAGCTGACGGTGGCAGTGTGGTGGAGGTCTGTGGTGATGATGCAAAGATAAGAGGGGGTTTACGCTCTCGAAAGCTGGAATTAGCCCTTAATACTGTATCCATCTCATCTCTGTGTCTGCTTCACACACACACACACACACACACACACACACGCACACACACACACACACACACACACTCCTGGTAAGTGCACACTCAGGCGTTCCACCTTAACATGCCAGGGATGAGGCTCCTAGTTTCCCAACAGTGAACCAGCAGCTTATAGGATCAGACCACAACTGGTAAATCTGACCAAACCTGTGAGATTACAACAAGATATAACAGACTAACAATGGGGACGGGCCAGTTCGACGAATATAGAGGCTTTGTCTGGAACTGCAGCGGATATGTATCTGCGTCTGGCTCTGAGTCGAAGATATTGTCAGTGGAAAACTAACTGCACTGGCCTTTCTGGAAAACACTAATAAAATGGGCTTTTGTGAGTGTATGAATGATGCAATAGCAACAGCGACGCAACAGCATAAACACAGTAGTGGCTTTTCCGTCGGACATATGCGCAAAACATTATTAAATGTCGAAAAAACAGAAGTGCGTACTATCGGTTTTTCCATTAAATCACAAATGATTTGTTTATTTATTATCGCCAGATGACACGAGAAGTCATTCCATAAACATGGTGATGAACATAAATATTGTGTTGATTTACAGATATATTCATTAGTATTATATATTACCCCTATATCCCGTACTAAATTATAAAATTATTCGGTTTCCTGGTGTGTCCACACATATTGGACCATGTTTTACAAAAACTCTTCTTCTACGCTTGTTGTAACATCCATCAACACCTGTTTTCTCATGTGACTCCAGATGCAGAAAATTGTCTTTCCATTGCAGTTTTGCAGGGTATACTGACTGAACTACGCTTGAAAAACCACCTCTTGTCAGCACAAAAACTTTGAGTTTTGGTGAAACTGTCATTTTTCGATGAGGTAAATAGTAATGCGCTAGTTACATTTGCACAATTTGAGGGTCAATGGAAAAGCAACTAGTGACACATAAGCTCCCTGTAGAGAAAAAACAACTCATTTTAACCCATAAAGACCCTGTGCTACTTCTATGGCAATTATAAAAATTAATATTTCTCTGTACAGTATTTAACCTTTCTTAAGTGTTTTATCACCATGTATTACAATATTATCCTTTGTGATTTGCATTTCAAGTGACAATCAGGTATTTTGCTTTATTTAATTCACTGATCATGTAGATGTTCATAAAAGCTCAGATTAAAGTTGAAGGTTATAAGGTCAGAAATAGAGAAAACTGAAGAAAATGGGACTTTATCTGCAAATCTATCATTAAATGAACAAAAAACAAGCATCTCCATCCACTGTCATTGATCCAACTCCATGGGTTTTACTGGTGAATCAATGCTGTAGAAGATGATGGTGTTTCCATGGTAACTACAGAGCCTCTGAACGTCCAAATGGGTCATATCTGATGACTATGAAAAGATGACAAACTGTATTTTTACACCAATTTTTTCCATGTATTGATAGGATTAGTGGACTGGAAGTTCTTAAACATTTCTGATCAGGAGATGATTTTGGTCGCCAGTGGCTGTTTGGGTTTTTATGGGCAAAGGTAATAAAAAGAATGAGTCCTTTTTTCAGGTGATTAAACACAAATGAAAAAGAATTATGAATATTTCTACAATTACCTATAATCAACTTTAACTATTTGTAATATTTCTACGTTAACCTCCTGAGACACTGAAAAGCAAAACTTTTAGATTTTTTCCCCAATAAATAAGTGCCTTGAATGATGGCATGAAACTATACAAATTTTTTTTAAAATTTAATTTCTTTATGTTTTTTTTCCTTTTCTAAGAAATGTCCTTTGCAGTGGACAGCATTTTTTTTTCTTTTAAGTAAAGCTGTAAAACCCTTGTCCAGTACAGAGGATAAAAATGCATTACTGGGTCACATGAGGTTAAAACATAAAAAAAAAAAAAATCACCTTAAATTATCATCAGTGTGAAGACCTAACACTTTCATTCGATGTTAATAGTGTCTTTTTTTTTTTTTTGTCCAGATATAGCAGTCGGCATGCTGACCTGAAAGGCCCCGTCTCTTCAGAACACTTTGCAAGTTCAGCTTAAGAGGAAAGAAAAGTACTGCTGCTGCTTGGGTAGGTGTGACATATAGAGAGAAATAATCCAAACAAGGTTTCTGGTAGATTGAATCAGCAGGAGCAACACTTTACTCTGCTGTGATTAGTTGTTTTGCTACATGGCTGTGATTGGTTCATTAGCGGCTGCTGCACTGAAATATGTGCTAATATTGCAATAAAAACACATGTAGAGGCACTCGAGCTTCTACGGGCTGCGACACGTCTGTTATAACCATACAAATGGTGACATATAGGGAAAAGAAAGAAGTGTTTGCCCTCTTTGAAGCAAAAAAAAAAGAAACAAAATAAGTTGTTTGTCCACTGCTTCTGTTTTTGTTCCTTCTGATCCAAACAAGCATGTTAAAACTGCAAAATCTCACACAGCACACATTCCAAATGTATGTCAAGGCACTATTAGACCTCCAAATCGATGCGTTCGGTGTTAAAATAGCAGTTTTTAGCTTTGAAAAGGGCAGTCTGGAGGTAACACAATCTGATCTGGCGGTAACACAACGTTATGGTGAAATCCCACCCCCTCTATTGAATCTAGCACTTTTTTAACCAGAATATTAAAAGTCATACCTTTTAAATAAGTAGCCAAAATACATTTCAAGCTACTGTGACAAAAATGAGCTTAGCTTATTCATCCTCATCTGTGCTGCTGACCTCCACTTTTCTATGGCATGGTACTTCCTTACAACACGGTAGGGAGCAAAGAGTTTTACAAATATTGGCCGTAATACAAGCGCCACTTGTACTAAAATTAATTAATTCATTCATTCATTTTCTGTATCACTTAATCCTCCAGAAGGTTACTGGGATTAGTGTCAGGCAGTTTTCTTACAACAGTGGATGAATTAATGAATGAATAAAATACGGGGGTCTCTGGAGCCTATCCCAGCTCCTTACAGGCGAAGGCGGGGTTCACCCTGGACATGTCACCAGTTCATCGCAGGGCTGACATACAGAGACAAACAATCACTCTCACATTCACAATTTAGATTAACCAGTTAAACTATCTTTGCATGGTGGGAGGAAGCCAGAGTACTGGGAGGGAACCCACATAGACACGGGGTGAACATGCAAACTCCACACTAAAAAAAGTCCCACCCCCATCGACTGGTGTTGGAATCAAACCCAGGACCTTCTTGCAGTGAGGTACACATGCTATCCACTGCACCACTTGTATTTAAGTGTCATACACTTGCGTGCCCAGCCCATATAGGCTTATACGACACTACTGACATTCAAAACAGGAAGATGACCAACATGTAAAACATACTCACCCCAATAACAATTACATCAAACAAGGTTCGGAATTCAATCCATTCTATTCCGTTTCTTCCCCCTGTGTATTTTTACCCACCATTCATGGACGGAATATCCCTTCTGACTGTTATCATTGATTTCGTTCCAGCTGAGGAAATTCAATCCTAATGCTATGCCCCCCCCCCTTTTTTTTTTTTATTCCCCCAGACATTTGCTACAGTTTGGGTCCATGTTGCTCAGTGCTTAATTTGTAAAGTGGAGGTGCTGGAACTCAGAGGGTGGGGGTGGGGGGGTCCAGCAACTCAAAACAGGAGTGGAGGTAACGGGGACGGTCTGAAATGCTTAATATAACAAAAGCTTAATGTCCGAAAACTGCAATCAGTCGTCACCAAATGTATTTAATAAATCCTCTCTCTCTCTCTCTCTCTCTCTCTCTCTCTCTCTCTCTCGCTCTCTCTCTCTCGTATACACATTGTCATGACGGAGGGAACGACTGGACCCAAACACGATGCTGAAGGGAAAGTATTTTATTAACAGAAAAATAAGGCTTAACGCGGACAGCATCCATTATATTGGGGTTTTCGTTTTGAGGTGAAAGTGGACATGATTACAAATGTCCGTGCATAATTTGGTGATGATCAATCACTGTTTTTGGACATTTACCCTTTATCGAGCAAGTGACTATTTTGGGTAATTTCCTCAGATATTAAATATGGGGCCAATTTCATGCCTCAGTGAGGTCCAGAGGCATGTTAGTTTTTTTTTTTTTTTAGTTTTGTTTTCTTTTTATAACATTATACAGTGATTCAGAGGATTTTATAGACTTTTCGAAGCTGCAAATAGTGAATATTAATGATTTTTGGCAGTTCATGACCTTATAACAGTTGTTTTATTAAATGTGTTTACTTTTTCGCAAGTGCTGCACAGATGGTTGAAGGTGAGAGGAAGTAGATGATGTTTAATAACACACTAAGGTTGAAATTGTGAATTTCAGGGTATTTCAGTGAGTGCTCTATAAAGGGTTAAGCTACGTTAAGCTTTTTGTCTATAACGTGCGCCTATGGAGAGGAAAACTTTTAATGCATGGCATCCATAAAAGTTACGTTTTTGTTTTCATTTCAGGAGAGGTGAAAGTGGACATGACTAGAGAAATTTGGTGATAATTGATCGCAGTTTTCAGACGTAAAGCTACGTCAAGCTTTTTTAAACAGTCCCTGTTACAGCCGTGTTTCCCTTAAAACTTACCTTAAAATCCATCTGAAGACAAGATTTTTGTGTAACTTCGATAGGGAATGAAGATTAACAAGACAGATAACAATACAACTTTTTTTTTTTTTTCATTTAGGCTACTTGTTTTTCATAGAGTTGCTGGATCCAATCAAATCGGTGCTAGATCCCGATCAGGCTGGATCTGGCTCAAATTAAGCCCTGATGTTGCTCTGTACGGAGCCATAGCTTCTTTGCAGTGCTTGACCACAAACATCTCCATCGTAGACACTGCAGTATATACCGATATGTGTCCTGTCTAAGGGGGTCCCGAGGGTCTGTGATGCCCTGGCCTGATTCCCTTGTGTTTTACTGTCTTTGCTTTCAAGGAGGGATTAGGAAATGCCAATCATACAATATCTGTTTTCTTCAGTCCTCCATCTCCTTCAGTATGAGCTTGTCCCTGCGTCTCTTCTCTCACCTCATTCACAATAGGTTAATTAAGAAGTGCATCTCATTTATGATGACCTGACCATGAGGTGCGCTGAAGAACGAGGTCACATTTCAAGGCAATCAAAGCTGGACTGCAATAAAAATAGTTCAAGTAATTAAACAGCATGAAATAACAAGAGTAAGGACACAGAAGTATAATAAAGAAGGGGATGCAATAAAAGACGGGCTAGAGAGCAGGTCTGTGCATACAGTTTACATGAAAGCCAATGGTTTTTTTCTTTCATTAAGAGGATAGTATGTGAGGAGAGACAGGAAATAAAGGAGTACCATTGTGCATGTGTCACTGATCAGTATAACAGAAAGACCAACCATTATCGCAGAGTTGCCTTTATTCCACTTGTTCTTTTTTTTTTAATCCACACTAATACGTGTGCGCTTTGAGCTCAGGACAAAAACAAAAATAATTTTACTGCACAGCTATGTTTTATGAAATATTCTCACCAAAAACAAGTGGTTCCAGGCACAACAAACCCCGCCCCTCGCACGTACTGTAACTTATTTTGGCATCGATCCAGCTGATGTCATCATGTCTATGCATGTGCTGATGTCAGCATATCAATTGCTTCTATATATGTGCCAAGTTTGAAATAAATGGAAACAAAAGTAATGTTTTATAGACATGTGAAATTTTGCCCATTATAAATCAATTGGGAAAAAATACAATTTTAAATATTCATAAAAAGATTTAACTTTGACCTACTTTTTTCCAAAATGTAATGATACCTTTTCTAGGTCACTGGCAATCTATAAACCAAATTTGGTATACATTCAACCAATAATTTTGCTGCTAAAGTGTTAACAAACAAAGAAACAAACCAAAACAAAACCAATACCCCTTGCCTCCTCTTTAGGAGGCAGGGTAACAACAATGTAAACTATGTGGTGTGCTATTTATTTATTTATTTGCAGCGTTAAAACACTTGGAAGCAATACTTATACACTAAAGAAGCACCGAAACGCACTGAATTCTGCATAAAAACACTCTAAGCTACTATTTGCACAGGATTAATATAACCTGCGGACCTTCAGTGATTCAGAAATTGTCTGTTTCATGATCCACAGTCACACACTATTAACAAGAATTTACAGACATTATTTCTGAACTTTGATGTCAAGGCCCACCACTTACAGATAACCGTTGAAAGACGTTGTTACGCATATTATCTGTCTCATTATCTTTGAGATCTTGCTTTTCTTCAGAATGGAAGTTTCCTCTTTCAGTGAATTACATACAGTATGACTCCTGAAAGTCCTTCCAGAATGCTTGAAAGCCTCAGTTATTAACACCAGCCAACCTCCAACATCTTCAAAATGGAAATAGGCAGAATAACCGGGCGGTAGAAGCGACAAATTACAAAGATGTCAGTTCACGTGGGGTTAATTATTTCACAGGATCTCTGTGTTTGTCGAAAACTGGGAGGTTATTTGCATATGATTAAGATCACAATTATTAAAAATGACCAGAAGTTCACAGGTAATACTGGTCGTGCACAAATAGGCCTCAACCCATAAAGATCCAGTACTACTTCTGTGGCAGTTACCAAATAATTTTTTCTCTTTATTTAATTTTTTGAAGTATCTGAATTGGCTTATGTGATCTGAGTCAATGAGTTCATAAGTTTGTCATGTATATCTGTCCTCATGGGTTTGGTATGTGAGGGGTCCTATGGTATAAGGGCGTCCTAGGATGGGGGGAATCAATATCCTTTAAGTGAAGTCAGATGATCTCAGGGGCGCCGCTACCAATTGTAGGCCCCATGAAAGCAAAACATTGTGGACCATTTCATTAAATTCAGTATCTTGTTGATCTGTTGCAGCAAGGGGTGGGGGTGGCGGTGCGGTCCATACATAAAGTCACTTGTACTAGCATGAAAACAAAACTGAAACTTAATATGCTTTCAACGTCCAATTCCCGACTTCTATGCCTCTCATACACAGCGGATCTTACACAAAATTTTCACAACTTCTAGCCTATATCCACTGGACCCCCTCCCCCACAAGTGCTGGGCCCCATGAATTTGTCATGTTTACCCCCCCTTATCGGCATCCCAGGATGATCTCCTTTAAAGGTGCCCTGCCACACATATTTCATTGTTTTTGTCGTAATGTTTGAAGTTCTACCATGGATGGACTTGGTAACATTTTTAGTGGTAAAAATGCCTTGGTTACCAAGTTTCAAACCATTCTAACGTGGTATAGAAAGCCTGCTGGAAGACTCAGCTCGATCTGTGCCAGTTCTCATGAATATTCAACATGCTAATCTGCTTTAATCTGATTGGCTAACAGCTACCCAATGAGAGCCTGGCTTTCCAGCATCCTTTACCCTACGCAACAAGTAGAGGAACTAGTGTAAACTGAAAATGAAACTTGACATGCTTTGAACATCCGACTGCCGGCTTCTATG
>JAPQRP010000020.1:17178017-17193585 GCA_037367295.1 Apogon hyalosoma
GAAAATAAATTACTTTAATTGTAATGAGGTCAAAAAGCAGAATCAGCTCTACACAAAAAAAAAAGAAAAAAAAGAAAATATGATCAAACTTACTAGTATTGAACAAAAATTCTGCAGATGGAGTAAGAACATTTTACTAGGACACATTTCTTTAAACCTAAATACAGACTCCAAAAACTGAAACTATAAAAAAAGGATGAAAAAAGAAGAAAAAATATAAGCAAGATGAGATTATTATTATTATTATTATTATTATTATTATTATTATTATTATTATTATAATATTACATTTTATATATTATTATTATAGATGGAAGAATCAGATAACTCAGTATCATTACTTCATGTAAATGCTTCACACTCAGAATAAGATTATTATGCAAACCGTTAAGTTACTGGCTCAGTCGAGTTCAATATTAGTAAAATATCTCGTACTTTTTAAAAATATTTCCACTTATTATCTTTGCTTGGAAGGACTATTTTTATTCTAAAGCAAAGTAAAACTTTTTTCCCCCAGAAACAAGGATTTTTTTTGTTATACGCTAATATGACAAAGATAAAGATGTGTGGTTCTTAACAGGGATAACATGTACAGTACTACCTCTAGATTTGTTGTTTTGTTGGGTTAAAATGAATATACACTTATTTATCTTTTTTATATATATATAAAAAAAATACAGGGAAATGTTTATAAGTCACGTGACCTCTGACCCCATGACAAGAAGCAGCACAAACCACTAGAAACATTTGGCATGTGTTGAATGAAACCCAGTATTTTTAAAACATCAGAAAAGTACTGCAATAAATCACACATTGTCTGAACAGAAGGGTTAAAGACACAGTCAGTGCAAAAAGAGGTCACGCTAAATACGACCACTTTGGTTTACAGAAACTGTTTTTCCCCATGAAATTTTTGTTTTTACTGCTGTGCATATTTAACATATATCAGACTGTATCTTGATACAGAGACTGAGAAATGTATATGTATGGTCGACGGACAGAAATAGCTGTATGAGTCTGTGTACACGTATATGTATACATGTTAAACATCAGTATAAATCAGTGACCTATGGTGAAATCCACATATAGGCGAAGTCAAGGGAAGGTTAACATCTGATCAAAAAAACTGAATTACAATAATCTACACCAAACCTATATTTTTGGGTAGGTAATTACTCATTTTTTCAGGAAAATGTATTTTGAAATGAGAAAACATTTGTGAAAAAAAAATAAAAAATTAGGAGTTTTATGAGTGTGAATGTTTGGAAAGGGACACGTTTTCCTGCCATCATTCTGGGTTCATTTGATAAACTCTCATAAAAAAACAAAATTTATTTCAAATGCATTGATATTTGACTATTATATTACGTCATATTCTAAACCCTCAGTGTTTAAAATGAATAAATGCAAATATCTATGCAAAATACATTTGAATATAATGTTAATATTATTTGTATATTGTAAATATTGATATTGAAACAAAAAATGTTTAATTTGATATTTACTTTTGTTGTCCATCTGCGACGCTGTCATTTTTCAAAACTCTTGCTATTTAGGTATGATCAATTTTTTTTTTTCCTCTAACCAAATATTAGGTTGTAAAATAGAGGGTTTCAGGTATACACTGAATACATTTTAGGATGAAAATGTCATAGGAGCTTCATTTTTGAGAACTTTGTAATTCTTGAAAAAAAAATAGACGTCAATTTTTTATCCCTCTGTGACGCAGTACTTTTTTATATTTTTCATTTAAAAATATTTGCAACTAAATTTTGCCCTTTGAGTATGTTTAAGATGGCATTGAGACCTTTGCAATTATGTGTAATATTTGTCTTAAACTTGTCTGGTTGAAAAGCTATGAATCAAAAAGTAGTGGGCGGTCCATCTGTGACGCCCTTAACCTCATCCATAGGGTAAAAACAACCAGTTACATGTTCAATCAATCAATCAATCAATATTTATATAGCATTTTTCATACACCCAATATTATCTACAGTGTTTTCACCCCGACAGAAACAATGGTATTTAAAAGCATTTGTACCAATTTGTAATCATTTTTGTGATGCTGGGTGGACAGAAATATCTGCAAACGGACAGAATTTTTTAAAAAATATTTTAAAAATGGAGGAAGAAAATGTATGTTTAGATACTATTAGATACAACATTAAAATGCTCTTATGTGTATTTATTAATATTATATTCTATAATAATATCATACCTTAGAAGGACAATTTTGTAAAACAGGCCCTGCTATTACTTTTAATACTTGAAATGTTGTTCTTCTCCTTTTCACAAGATACATATGTACTTTAACTTAAATAGCACTGAAATCAGGACTTTACTTGTAGTTGAATATTTGTACTCTGTATTACTGGGAATACTTTCTTTTCCAGCTCATATAGAAGAAGACTGTTTTGCTTCACTGATCCGTTCGTCTCTGCGGAGTTCTGACAGTAAAAATGTAGATGTTCAGAATTACCTTTTGTATATTTGGGCTCTGGAGAGACATGGAATATGTGAAAAGGTCTGGAAACACCTGATGTACCGTGGTATTTATCAAACAGTTGTAATATTTGCGTCAGTTATCGATTCATCAGTAGACGACGAAAAGAAACGTATACCATAAAGCCTTGAACAGCAGACGACAAAATAACTCAAACTGTCATAATTATAAGAACAATATAAAGGCGTCTGCTTTAACTTATGTCATCGTTTTCATCTTTTCAGAGGCTTTGACAATGGTTTTCTATAAATCTTTAACGTTGTCGCGGGTCCTTCGGAGAAAACAAAGGGAAAGCGTCGAGCCGAGAACAGCTGAGACTGTCCTAAAGGAAACGCTGTAATTTCTTTTAAAAGCGCATTCTCCCATAAAGGACGACATAATTATGGAGAGCAGTTTTATTCAAGTGTAATGAGTGCAAGCTGCTACACAAAAGTATAAGTAATTGCCAACTTAACCATGTGTTCCATATATATTTATATATTTTTTTCTTCTTTTGATATTGTACCTGCTGAAGCAGATTCCTTATAGACAAGCCATCTATTTTCAGCTCTCTCCTGGGCATAGTGAGGCAGCGAGACACAGATGTTCAAATTTCCCACTGGACTCTATTCTTACACACATGCGCATCAAAGTGGCACACAAAACCCTTCTTCAGGGGGACAAATTGTCTGGAGAATGGCAATAATTATGCCGATGCAATTAAGCAAATATGCTCCACATAAGCCACAACTCTATTTGTCACCCTGTTAACACTAAAAATCAACAGGACAGAGGCTAGAGTACACACCTGAACAATTTACACCTTCCTCCAAAGTGAGACCGGAGGTGACAAAAGTACACACTTTCTTTACTTTGGCAGAAGTACGGATACTTGTGCAAAAAAAAAAAAAAAAAAGTACTGATTCAACTACTTTACTGCTGTTGAAGTGTAAAAGTGTATTAAAAAAGTAGGCCTTTGAAGGACATTTCTACAGGCTGCTTGTGTTTGAACGACCTTCAAATAAAAGCAAGACAGTGAAAATAATGACTTCAGGTACGTGTTTGTCTCGTCTTTTAACCCTTAAAGACCTAGAACTACTTCTGTGGTGACTTCCAAAGTCTTTTTTGTGTACATATAAAGTTTCTCATATGATTTCTCACTATTTATTATATTATATTCGTATCCACATTTCACTTTTTTTTTTGGTGAAACTCAGGTATTTTCCTATATTTAGTTTACTGATCATATAGATGATCAAAGGTTATTACATCAAAACAGGGAAAACTGAAGGAAAAGACGTCTGTGTAGGTTCTCATTTGCCCAGGTATTGATTCTTTTTTGGTAGTTCTTCTCGGTTCAACTGGACTGGTTTAGCTCTTCTGAAAACGTTTCATCTCTCATCCAAGAGACTTCTTCAGTTCTAATAACTGACGGCGGAAACTGGACGTATAAACCTGCAGGGGGAGGCCATACTCCCAGGGATGAGAGACAAAACGTTTTCAAAAGAGCTAACCCAGTCCAGTCGAACCGAGAAGAACTCTGAAGACGAAGAAAAAGACACTTTTTTTCAGCAAAATATACCATGAACTGAACATCAAACAAGTGTCTATAACCGCTGTTGTTTGTCAAATTAGAGGGACTCCGCTAGTGAATCTGAAGGACAGTGTTTCCACCTTTTCTACAGAGTGTCTGAACGTCCAAAGAACACACGTTTAATGAAACTCTGAGAAAGGCATTTTTCTTGAATTATGTAACTACATTGACAGGATTAGTGGTTCAGAACTTATTGAACGTTTTCGATCAGCAGATTCTTTTAGTAGCAGTCACCTGCTTAGGCTTCCATCACTGTTGCGCGCATTGAGAGGTCGTCTTTTTTGTGTCACTGTTCGATCCATTTAAGTCGAAATCCATCTTGATTGATTGATTGATTGTTTATTTTGAATATCAACATTCCAAACCAATACAACAAGAAAAATCAATATAAAAAAGACAAGAAAATATATTAGAAATGGAGCGGGATGAAGTTCAACTTATATATTCCCGCCCCTTTACCCTATGTTTTTACTGACCATAAATTCCCACGTCAGCTCCCATAAGTAAGCTCGACAAATCGTAATCATATCAAAATAACTTCTGACTAAGCCTGCACAAACACAAAAACGCTATACACATCAAATTATACTCTGCCCATTGTAATAACAGTGTTACATATTAAAATAAACTGTCCATATCACAGCAGTATTATATGTCAAAAGTAAAGCAGGGTACACACATAAGGCTTTTCTAAATCTGAAGACATTTTTTATCTGTTCCAGACCCCACGCATGAAGATAAAAAATCAGGCACTGAACAGTTTTGATCGTACTGTGTGTGGTGTGTCCCGATAATCTCAACACACCACACACATAACCATTCTGTCCCACCACCGATCTAGAATCTAGTCCTCCAAGACCGAAATCTCACGTGATCTAACAAAAACGAAGAAGAAGAAACAGCGCGACAAACGGAAAACACAACACGCAACGTGTCGCTTCGGTTGTGGTATGACTTGGCGGAGATGTTGAATAGACATTCTCGGGCTTCCTACAGCTGCAAACTTTACGTTTCAGGTCGGCCATGCTTGTTTTTATTTACTCCCGCTTCCTTGTTCCTCGGTCAGTTCGCTTCTTGATGGGATACATTCCGTTCTACGTCACAATTCGCGGAGTCATGACTCGGGAGTCATCTGCCTTCCCTACACACATGAAGATTTTTGGTGGCAAATATTGAACAGGTTTAATATTTACGATTGTCGGCCCCGACCGGTTTCGGAGCCGATTATCAGGACAAATTCACTCTTAATGCACCTCAGACCACAGGATAATCTGATACGACATAAGGAAATCTGGTGTTTGCCGTTGTTGGTCGGGAAGGGGGAAAATCAGGACAAAAACAACCCAATTATCTCTATGTATGTACCCCACTTAACCCATAAAGATCCAAACATTCACTGTCGACCTAAACCATCTATTGATCTAAACTGTTCAATATCTGTTGATCCATTAATCCTATTAATCCATGTAAATAATTGGTGTAAAATACAGTTTGTCATCTTTTCATGGTCATCTGATATGACTCATTTGGACGTTCAGAGGCTCCGTAGTTACTGTGGAAACACCATCGTCTTCTACAACATTGATTCACCAGTAAAACCCATGGAGTTGGATAAATAACAGTGGATGGAGACATGTGGATTATGTTCAATTAATGATAGATTTGACAGAAAAAGTGACTTTTTCTTCAGTCTTCTCTGTTTTTGAGACAATAACCCTCAACTTTAATCTGAGCTTTTATGAGCATCTACATAATCATTGAATTAATGATCGGGAAATACATGATTTACACTGAAAAAACACAAAATACAGAGGATAATATTATAATAAATAGCAATATATCACTTAATAAAAGTCAAATATAGAGAAAAAACAATTTTGGAAGTGGCACCAAAGTAGCACTGGGTCTTTATGGGTTTAAACCTGCAAAGTGCTCATTCCCCTACAAGCTTCAAAAACTACAGAAAAAAAAAAAAAAAACACATATTAATGTTCAAACATAGGGAGTAAAAGAAAATAAGTGCTCGGTAAAATAAATACTCAGATAAAACAGTTATTACTTTCCAAATCTGTGTTCATATGTGCGACACTGAAACTGGAGCATACGGAGAGCTCAATTATGCTGGTGTGCGGCGGCTTCACTCAGCACTGCGATGTTAGTTTTGATAAGCAATTAAACTCGACAAACGGTGACTTTGACTGCTTAAAAAAAAAAAAAAAAAGAAAAAAAAAACCTAGAAGAAATGAGAGGGAAAATGTGTTTGCGCACGTTTCCTTTGGTAAACGGAGTAAACAGTGAACAGAACTTTGATCAGTCTTGTTCCTGCCTCTTCCTTTCTCTTCATGCGTCTACAGTACATCCAGCTCGCTCTGCCTCTCCCTCCTGTACATTGTGATACAGTGTGTGACAATACAAACACCTCATTCTGTCACCGTCGCTGCGCTAACAGGCTCATTGGACTGCCTTGTTATCCAACTCAAACAGTAAGAGTCAAAGAATCCACGTCACATTTCCATAATGTTATTGACCGAGTGCCGGGACACAACAGTGCCTGGAAGATATATGCACACATTCCTGTTATTTGCATGTCTATTACCTCGGAAAACGCAGCCTCCTGACATGAGGCGAAGGAGAGCCAATTTGAAGCTCTGCTGCTCCCCGGCCGCCCACACCTACACAACCTCCAACACACCAGAATCACATCAAAAACCGAAGAGCGGAGCGCTTTTGAGAGACAGGAAGTGGTGTAATGAAGGCCAACTGTGTCCTTTAGTGGGTTAAACACACACTTGACATGCATGATGGATCAGCTGTGAAATAGGCTTGGAGGCAAAGTTCAGCAAAGCCACTGTGACGGGAATTTCAAACAGGATGTACCTGTCTGTCTTTGCAACACGATGTCAGGCAGCTCCGATGGTGTTTAGATTGTAAGGGGAAGATAATAGGATCGTGTATGACACAGGTGGCAGGTTTAGCTGTTGTGACAGTAGCAGAGGATTAGAGCGCGGCAGGAGGATGTGAGGGGGATCCTGGTGGCTCAGAGAGCTCTGGGTTACACACCATATGTGTTTATAGAATGATTAAAAATACAGATTATAGCTGCATTTATAGCACAGGTGCCTCTTCCCTGGTATTAGCTCATCCCTCTTCCCTTTGAGGATATGCCGACAGAAACACCGGAGACTTTCTGTCATATTGAAACGGTAGAAATAGTCCACGTTCTCTGCAGGAAAGTCTTCATGTTCCTGCCTAAATATCTCCAGAAACCTTAGGACAAAAAACACAAAGGCAACAATGTTCAGTTTCCCTATGTATGCATAACATACAGACATTTTCCTGATGCTTTTCTTCCATAATATACAAGTGAAATATTATTTGAATTCAAATATTAAAGCATTAGGATAAAGTGTTGTTTGTTTAGTTTCTTTTAGTTCAACAAGGTTAGTAATAGGTTCTTTATGACCAGATTTCTGTTTTTATCATGTTTTAGTTGAAATAGTTAGACAGTAGGTTAAGATTGTGAAGATTGTTAAGATAGAAACCATCTGTATGCATAAGATATAATTTTCTTCTGTTCTTCATCTAGATACACGTCTATACACACACATAGCATTGTCAGACATAGGTGATAAGAAGTAAACTCATTGTTGGCGTGAGTTGACTTAGAGTTGAGGCCCCACCTCTTTTTGATCTCGTTAGATAAAGCTAAGTCCAACCCATTTGTAAGGGTGAGCCCGCCCATAGGGAAATAGATGTGGAATTCAGGTGATGTTCGGGACGGATTGTGTTGAGTCCTCTGCGCAGAGTTCATCTTATTTGTGATCAGAGTAAACTTTGTCAACTTTGAGACCGAGCTGAATCCAGACGCATTCCTGGAGCTGCCGACAAAAGAACACGCTAACACAAGAAAGTGAAATCATACTGCAACAAGTGGTGCCAGGCACAACAAACCCCGCCCCCCGCAAATGTTTTACCTGATTTTCCCTATATCTTATCATTGCGAAAACACCTTTGACCTTGACCTTTGATCTACGTTCACCAAAATTTAATGGGCTCTATTCTGGACCACCTCACATCTTTCCTGGAAATTTCATGGAAAAACACAAAAACCCTCATTTGAGACAATGTTTGTCTCCGCTGAGTTCTGTAGTTCCAGGAATAGAATTAATGTACATTGGAAGTGATGTTAATGCACTTTAACACCTGCTGAAAAGCATTAGAAATGAGAGCGGGAGGTACCATTAAAAAAAACAGCATACGACTCCATGAAAGCTGCTCTACAGAGGGAGCAAGTCACTCTGAAGTAATTAAGCAACAATGATTCTTACTTTTGGATAATTATAGGCCAATGAAAATAGAATTCTGAATATTGCATTCAATTTCTCCTTCTAAATCCTTCTAAATGTTATTCTTTTATCACAAAGCACAGCCAACAAGGAACTCTGCTCATGTGGGCAAAAATAAAAAATAAAAAGTGAGAATTTGGTACATTTTTAACTGCATGATAGTAAAACGTGTTGGAATTGTAAACAGAAAAGCAACTAGTAGTATTTTTTTGATAAATACTTGTGCTGGGGATAGAAAAAAGGAAGTTCTACATAATAAATGCACATAAAAAAAAGGACATGAGAATGCAGTGTCTCTCTGGTGAACAAACTAGATTTTGGTTTGAAAAGTACTGCATGTATTTCATGTCGGAGCAATGCTGGTCTCCTCAGCTACAGGCCAATCAATAGAGGCAGTGATCAAGGCGTACGCTGTATGGCGAAGCAGCCGGCCTCAGCAGAGCCGCTCTCCACGGGCCGTTTGTCTTCCCACCAACTCATGCACAATGTATGAAACTTTAAATTCTGGGACCGCTCACCATTTCACAAATGTTGGAAGTCAGTGGAATAATATCATCATTTTGGCTTTGATTTCCATCCGGTTTTGTCGTGCAACTCCAGCATGACCATTGTGAACGTGTCATCCTTTGGTATCCCTGCCGCAGACCTAATCCATTTCTATCTGCAAGCAGACATTAATAAATCATAAGGAGAAGCTTTCAGAAGCTTTAACCTCCATGCATAATTCAGCCTGTACTGATGCTAATGCTACAGCTGCAGCTCCCACACTCAACTGTTCAGTAGTGTCCCACTAAACAGCCAATTAACTGTAATGAATCCAGCAAAGTCCAACTCTCAGCAGAATGAACAGAGAAAGTACTTTCTCCTGAAAACTGTGTGAGCTAATTCTTGACGAGAACTCTCTAAAAGTTTGTTTTCACCTTGAAACAAGATGGGAGGTCAGACGCAGTGTGATGCAGTGCCTTCCAATGGTGGCTGCTGCTACAAACATTTTGGAGGGTCAAACAAACCAAAGTAACACTACTTAGCTCAGCCACACACATTTACATTTCAATTACATTTCAATGCATTTAAAGTACAAAAAAAAAAATAAAAATGTGGGCTTAATTTCAACACTCAGTGGTGACATACCAGCACAGCAGACTGAGTTTATTTTTGATATGTGTATTACTGCTATGAAAGGGACAGAGTTTATTTTGATATATAACAGCTGGGTTTCCATTACCCTCAGAAATGCACAAAATGCAAATTGCACAATAGAAAACTAGTAATGGAAACACAGAAATGTTGCAAAAACTGTCAAAGAAGCAAAAAAAGAAAAAAAAAAAAAAGTTATGCTCTCATGAGGTGTTTTTTTAAAATTTTTTTTAGATGTTTTAATATAGAGGTATAGCGCAAAGGTGTAATGGAAACACATTTTGTGCATTTTCACACATCCGTGCACGGTGGTTTTGCTCAGTCCAAGCGTCTGAACTGTGACCCCGTCCTCAGAACAGGTGGTTCTAGTTTATACAGGGCTATAGGCACTCACTGTTGTGTAGGAACTACTTCCCGAGGTCATTGCAAGCCTGGTGCCACGATAGGTCCGATCACATCACACAGTTCATTAAATGTTGCCCGGGTCATTTGGAAATTCTGGATCCACAACTCGTTAGTGAATTCCTCATGTACAATTCTCTCCCAGAAATCCATTCTGCGTGGCTGCTGCCATAAATAAGGACTTTGCCTTGGGACGATTAAACGTTCCCTTCTTCTTCTGATTACGACAGTCACTGCAATAGCAGTAGATGAACCGACACTACAGTGAGGGTTTGGAAGGAAACTCAGAGAACGAGAACTACACAGTATTTTACAAGAATTATGACGTGTCGCGAGTCAGGACTTTACTAGAATCATGCACTCTTCAATACACCTTTGTCAAAATTGTAGAAATATCACTTTTATTTTGCTCAAAACTGTAATGGAAACCCAGCTACAGTTGGACTGATTTTATTTATGATGTGTATAGCATTTTTGTGTTTGGTACAGGCTTACTCAGGATTAATTTTGATATGTATAAGATTTGTTACGCTTACTTACAGGAGCTGATGTGGGAATTTATGGTCAGTAAGAAGACAGGGTAAGGGGGCGGGAGTATGTAAGTTGAACTTCATCCTGCTCCTTTTCAAATATGTTTCCTTTTTTATTTAGATTTTTCTTGTTGTATCGGTTTTAAATGTCGATATCTGAAATCAACAATCAATCAAGATTTTAAGCAAACATTTTCAATGTAATAAATATTTTACAATATATACTTAATGTATGTTTGAAATTATGCCTGTGAGACCTATCTGATTTATATGATGTGATCCTTTCAGCCAGCTTCTGAACCCACTTTATCTTCATTAGGGTCAGGGGGGGTGCTGGAGCCTATCCCAGCTACCTATGGGCGAAGGTGGGGTACACCCTGGATGAGCTGCTAGTTCATCGCAGGGCCGACATATAGAGATGAACAACCAATCACTCTCACATTCACACCTACGGGCAATTTTAGGTTGAACAATTAACCTTCCCATGACCCTAGTGAGGATAAAGTGGGTTCAGAAAATGGATGGATGGATGGACAATTAACCTATCATTGCATGTCTGTGGATGGTGGGAGGAAGCACCAGGAGGGTCCCTGGTGTTGAATCCAAATTCGGACCTTCTTACTGTGAGGCAACAGTGCTATCCACTACACCACCGTGTCGCCCATGATGTGATCCAGAACCCCTTATTATCTAGCTTCCACTGAAACTTTCAATGGCTCAGAACAGTTCAGATCATTTCAAAGAGTCCGAGAGGGGAGTTGAAATAAAATATCACTGCTGTGTCTTTTCCTTCACTTTTATCAGTTTCTTTCTGCAGTTTCAGTCTGTGTTGTCTGCCTGTCAGGACACAGATAACAGGAAATGATAACTATAAACAAAACCTCGCACTGTCCTGTCCGTTGATAGCTATAGAACAGTGTATGTTCACCTCACATAAGAAATATAAATAGAAATGCAGGCTGTTTTTTTTTTTCTTTAAAATTTCAATCAAGCGCTAATGCTCTAATGCATAATGTTGTAAAAGCTGCTCTGTGAATTATGTTACATGTCCGGTGTAACAGGGTGACCGGGGAATTCTGTCAACTGTACGTATCTGTATATTCTGTGAAATAACTAATACTAATTTAAAGAATAATAAACGAACACTGGGCAGCGCGGTGGTGTAGTGGTTAACACTTGCAGGTTCCCGCTGTTTACTCTGTTTTCCACGACCATCAAAAACAGGTTTTATCTTGTCAGTGCCCTTGAATAACCTACATATGGGTGAAGTCAAGGGAAGTTATCTGGTGAAAAAAAAAAAAAAAATACAATAATCTACACCAAACTTATATTTTTGGGTAGGTAATTACGTATATTTTTAGAAAAATGTATTTTGAAATGAGAAAAAAATTACTGAAAACAATTTTGAGGAGTTTTATGAGTTTGAATATTTGGAAAGTGACAGTGTTCCGCCGTCATTCTAGGTTAATTTTGTAAACTCCCATAAAGAAACTACATTTATTCCAAATACATTGAGATTTGACTTATTTATGTCATATTCTAAACACACTGTTTGAAATTAATAAATACATATATCTATGCAAAATACACTTGAATATAATGTTAATATTATTTGTATGTTGAAAATATTGTAAAAAAAATGTATTTGATATTGATAAGTGAAATAGAAATGTTTAATTTGATATTTACTTTTCTTGTCCATCCATGATGCTGCCATTTTTCAAACCTCTTGCTATTTATGTATGAGCAATTTTTTTTTTTTTACTAACTAATTATTAGGTTGTAAAATAGAGGATTTAAGGTATACACTGAATATATTTTAGGATGAAAATGTCATAGGAACTTCACTTTTAAGAACTTTGTAATTCTTGCAAAAATAGACATACATTTTTTTGTCCATCCGTGACGCAGTAGTTTTTCCATGTTTTAGATTTAAAAATATCTGAAACTAAATTTTGCCCTTTAAGGTGGCATTTAGACCTTTACAATTACGTGTAACATTTGTCTTAAACTCGTCTGAATCAAAAACGTAGTGGGCTGTCCATCTGTGACGCCGTTGACCTCACCTGTATGAAGACCTAGAGTTGGTCACCACAGACTTCCTATGGCAGCCCACTCCTTGTAATGTGCTAATGCTAACCGCTAACGCTGGGATGAGTGAAATAACTGGAATGAATTTCCCTACAGGGATAATAAAGTGACCTTCAGTGTGTTTTCAGACAGGATATCAATGAGATCTAAATCAGTTAGCGGTATGTTGATGTCACCCCGTCCAAAACTCATTCTGTTTCAACAGTTTCTAATTCGAGGCATTAGGAGTGAAGTGAGAGTCCTGTGCCTCTTCTTGGCTCTGTCTTCAGCCTCAAACAGAAGATTTTGGCCAATTACAACACTTTGAAAGGACTATAATTAACACTCAGAGATGGGGATATAAAAACTGGTGATTGAGTTCTATAATGAGTCCATCAAATTGCACGGACTCGGTGGAAATCTGAAGAAATACAGCATCAGAACTTCACACTTCATTGAAAAAAAACCCTAATAATAATAATAATAATAATAATAATAATAATAATAATAATAATAATAATAATAATAATAATAATAGATAATTGAGGGACTTTTTGAGTTACTTTTACAGGTAGTTGACAGGTATACTTGACATTTTTGCTGTTTTCAGACCTAAAATCAACATAACCATAGCACCATATGGCATTTTTACATAAAGCTTCTTCTAAATATCATATATACAATTGAGTCAAATAGAAATTGAAAGTTACTTATAACAATATTGTAGTAACACTGTTGACATAAGAGAGCAATAAATACACACTTGACTCGCACACTACTTTATATTAAATAGCTAAGAAAGAGGAGAAAGAACAGACCTTGGAGTCAGTGTTTTCCTCAGGAGGAAATGACGTCATGTGCAGCAGGTCATGTGATTTGGAATTAACACACTTCCTTCAGAGGTGTTTTTGTAATGGGTAACTTTGTTGAAAGTGATTTCTCGGACACAGATACAATTTGTTATTTTCCATATAAAATTTGATATATTGTCAAAAAAGAAATATCTGTCATTATTTTCTCAACTAAATAAAAAGAACACAAGCAAAACAATTTTGAATAAGCTCATTTTATTATTGTTTAGCTAATTAGATGGTGGTTGTTATTAAATTTGGATTTAGTTGACATTTTAGTATATCTAGTCATTTTTTTTAATTAATAAGTGATGGTTTCCAAAAGAATTTCTAAAGACATGATCATAATGAACATAAAAAACATTCCTTTTTTTTAAAATAAAGATGTATGCAAGGTATATCTCATGGAGTTCAAATGTCCTTCAATTGTATATTGACCCTAATAATAATAATAATAATAATAATAATAATAATAATAATAATATAATAATAATAATAATAAGAAGAAGAAGAAATTGCATTTATAGAGCACTTTTCATTCAGTGGAATCTCAAAGTGCTACAGAGAGAAAGAAAGTCCAACATTAAAAGAAATAAAATATTGCATGAAAAATTATATTTTTTTTTTGTTTTTTGGGGGGGTTTAAGACCAATTCTTGTTGTACTATTTCCTAAAAAGTATGCTGACTCCATATTCCAAAGCCATGCTTTCCTATCCTACTGCTGCTTCCATCCTCTAATCACATGACTATAGCTGTCTATTTAAAAAAGGGAAAATAGATGTCTTGTAGCGAGGTTGTATTTAAATTAATATGCTAATGACTACATTTTCCATTCATTGGGTTCATCTGAATCCAGCTGAGGTTTCTAAATAACCCCAGGGATGCAGAGAAAAGACTCACCTGTCAAACGGTTCACATGCCAGCTCTGCCTGGTGTTTCGTCTACATCAGACGAGGACAGAGATTGTGTTAAAGGTTAACACAATCACAGCCGTACACACAACCAGTCCTATGTAATATCAAAGAGAACGCGTACAGAGAGCAGTCACAAGCTGATGACCAGCGGCTCTCATTTGTTTAACCCACGGGGGATATGGACAGAAATAAGTGGAAGACAAACCGCACACATGGCAGCTCCATTCAAAGGACAGACCAAACAGCCTCACCACCAGGGGCAACAGCTTGGCACAAGACATGAGGCTTCTGATGAGAGCAAGATGCCAGAAACTATTATTTCCTCTTTTTTTCCCCCAACAAAGCATGTATTTTTATGTTGTGCTCTGCTCTGTTGTGAAGCTAGAATATGGAGGATATCTGTCAGACAAACCGCCCTAAAAATCAGCCTCTGAACTTCACATCATGCCGCATCATCCACCTGCCTATAGCTGAAAAGCACCGCTACAGGATATTACAAAATATTAATATTAAAAGAATTACCATTATTATTTCAACATAAATCACTCACATTTAAACAGATATTAGTAGGCAACTTTTTGATGTTATTATAATTCACCTGGACTTCTTGGAATTTATATTATATTATATTATATTATGTTAGATTAGATTAGATTATGTTAGATTAGATTAGATTCAATTCAATTAGGTTAGATTAGATTAGGTTAGATTAGATGCCATTAGATTAAGTTAGATTAGATGAGGTTAGATTATGTTAGATTAGATTAGATTAGGTGAGATGAGATTAGATTAGATTAGATTAGACTTCCCACAAAGGGAAAATTCACTGATTAAAGCTGTGTATGACTTCCGTACCCATTTTTCATCAAAAATGTAAAACCAGTCATAGCATAAGTATCATGAATCTAACTATAAGTCTTTCCGAGATTACGCACCTGAATCTCCTCCCTCACAGTGAACAATGTTTAAGTGTACTCCACCATAAATAATCCATTTGTTTACAAACAGAGCCGGTCGGTCACTCAGGCGTTTTCAGAACTTCGTCATGACGTGCATTGTGGGAAGCGGAGCTCCTCGCAGCTGCATTATGGCCACAGCGGCAACAAACACAAAGGGCCTGATCTACTAAGATCCCAATTTGCGTGTACTAATTTGCGTGCGCAATCTAGAATTTTGCGTGTGGGGTTGAACCGCGGTTTGCGGGTGATGTACAAAGATTGCTTGTGCAAGTTACAACAGGT
>JAPQRP010000020.1:17194136-17205633 GCA_037367295.1 Apogon hyalosoma
ACACATTTTGTTTTTTTTGTTTTTTTTTGTTATTTTGTTTACAACACATTAGGACAAGGGAGCTTTTATAGAACACTTTGCCTCATGTTAAAACAGAATTATGGGCTTTTTAAACCAATGGAAAGTAGTAGGCCACCGTCAACATATACAACAAAACCCATCCATTTTAGAGGTATTTTCATCTAGGAATGGCCAACCTGGCACTCCTAAATTGTAACTGATCTTCATGTCCCACCATCCGACTCCTATTTCTGAACTTCACATGATCATTAAACAACATAGATCCATTAATAATCCAATAGAGCTGAACATACAGCTCAGTTTGTTGGACAAATGACACATAAGGGAAGCGACGTACAAGTAAACAAGTGGTACAGGCACAACAAACCCCGCCCCTCGCACATATTGTAGCTTTTTTTGGCATCGATCCAGCTGATGTCATCATGCCTATGCATGCGCTGATGTCAGCATATCAATTACCTCCATATATGTGCCAAGTTTGAAGTAAACTGACACAAAATTGATGTTTTTATAGACATTTGAAATGTTGCCCATTATTAAGTAAATGGGAGAAGAAAAAAGATTTTAAAAATTCATACAACATTTGAACTTCTTTTCCCAAAACGAAACCACATGTATTCTAGGTCACTGGCAATTATAAACCAAATTTGGTATGAATTCAGCCAATAGTTTTGCTGCTGGAGTGTTACCAAACCAAACCAAAAACTAAACCTCTTGCATCCCCTTAAATGAAGGACAATGTGTGGAGCAGCATCACCAAACTAGACCGTCAGAATAGTGAGGGGTTTGTGTAATGTTAACACATATGGATCAAATACAGTGTGTGTTTTGACCTGGACACTGGACATAGATAAAGATGGACAGAAAACCCTGGATCAGACACACTGGCTGGGGGGAGGTTGAATCCATTGCTATTTCTGTCTACCAGCTTGCTGCAATTTTCAAATGTTTAACTGAACAGTAGCACAACTGTTGCAAACTTGCATCACCCCCTGTGTGAATATAAAATATTCATGGGTGAATATTTTGTACTTTTTTCTTTTTTCGTCACACCCCCGATGTGTAAAGACCTTGAGAGTGTAGTGATCAATGGCTGAATGTTCAGGTAGATTCAACAACAACAAATTAACCTGTTGAGGCAGTGGTTCTACAAGGTAAAATCACTACTTCTGTGGGAGTCTGGAGGTTCTGAATAATAATTTTAAAAGAAATGCATTTTGACCTGGCATTTCAGTCGAAAAACAAGCAAGGTTTGGCAGATTCGGACCAAACGTGTCTGATGAGAAGCACTGGTTTCTTTTAATACGACTTTTATGACATGGAGTGGTGAGTTGAGCTGTTTTCACCTGTACAGTCGCATACAAAATTATTAGACCACTCTTGTTTTCTTTTATTTTCTATTCATTTTAATGCCTGGTCCAACTAAAGGTACATTTGTTTGGACAAATATAATGAGAACAACAAAAATAGCTCATGGTAGTTAAATTTCAGAGCTGATATCTATCCATTTTCCATGTTTTCTTGATAATAACCAAAATCACTTCAGTTCTTACATCAATATCTATGGCATTGTACTGACAAAAACAATGCTTTTATTCATTCCACGTTTTCTTTTCTGTCTGTTTTAGTCACATGATCCACCCAGGAGTTAGTACTTGACAGTTTATGACCTTAACAGTTGTTTTATTGTATGTGTTTACTTTTTAGCGGGTGCTGCTCAGATGTTTTATGGCCAGAGGAGGTAAATGACGATGTCCAATAACATACTAAGGTTGAAATTTAGCATTTCACAGTATTTCAATGAGTGCCTTATAAAGGGTTAATTCAGTGAACTTTTCAGTTGTATAAATTCTATTGATTCCTTTAATCTGATCTCAAAATGCATTGTCATTCCTAAACAAGCTTTTTTTCTTTAATGTAAATTTTCAACGTTTTCTTTATAGCAGCTTGAAAGAACACATACTGAAGGAGTGAATTAGCCCAAAATCTTAAAATTGACCACTGCATGAAAAATCGATGTTTTTGCCTGCTGCGTCTCGCCTTAATACAAGTCAAACTACTGTTTTCAGTCATCAGTGTTTCTGAATTGAATCTCTTTCAATGTCCTATAAACTTAAACATTTCCGCTGGCATTGATTTAGCTTTACAGTTTTGGGAGAGTTGTAGGGCACGCCAGAGTTTCCCAGCTGCGGCGTCTCATCCAAGAATAAATGAATGCTCCAACAGCATGGTGCGAATCAGACCAGATGAATGCTGGAGCAACACAGAGTAAAGCTGACAGCGAACACCTGCTGATGATCTCTAAGCAAACACCGCATGGACTGCAGGAGTCTCAACAACACTTTGTGCTCTTTTCATTCATGCAGCTCTGCATGTGACATTCAAATGCATTTATAAAAGAAAGCATGTGGTAAAAACATAATCCAGCAGGCTTGCAAACATTCTTCCAGGTGATTGATTTTTTTAAATGTAATTCTTACAAAAACCCACAGGAACTCACACACACACTGATACAACCCACAGCTACCACTGTCAGAGGAGGCCAGTAACCAAAGTACAAATACTTTCAGGTATCTGCACTTCACTTTAATATTCATTTTTCCCACAGATTTGGACTTTTTTTGCTTCCTACATTTTCTTTATTTAATGCATCCGATGGAGAAAACTTTTGTTTTACAAAGTTGATTTCTCATCTAATCTAAGTGGATAGAATAGACACTTTTACACAGAGATACTGGAAAAAGGGTAAAATGGTGATCCCACCTTTTTTCCACCATTGACTGATTTCCACAAAGGAGTAGCAGAGGTGAGACAGGCTGGACTTGTACACAGCGGACCAGCGCTCCGGAATTAAAGGGATGGTGACGCAGCGCAGCACATAGTGTGACGTATAAGTTCCGTGTCAAAAATACTCCAAGCGTAGCGGTGTTGCTAACCTCTCCAGAGTCGGCCTGTCTTTCACCATCCACAAATGTTAGCATGAATAGAATCCTCCGTCTGAAGTGACAACAGCTCGCGGATCTCAGCGTCTCCCCAGTTTAACATCCTTCTGGTCACATTGATATGTTTCTTTGCTGTACACTCATTTTTAAATTTCCCCGACACGGGGGTCACCCTCATGAAAACGCCACACTTTGGTCGCCAAATGAAAGGTGTTCCTTTTACACAGCGTTCCAGAATCATGATCCCACCTTTATCACGGCTCTGTTTCTACCTCCAGAGGTGCTAGAGCCGCGATAAAGGTTGGCCCGAATGATTCCACCATTTTATTTACACAGACGTCGCTCCGGAATAAAGGCAAAGTACTGTCGTAACATAAGTGCTGTGTAAAAGGGGCTAATAAGACATAAAGCAAATATAACACAATTAAAAGTAGGTTTTGTCATTTGCATGGATATAAATTCCAAATTATCAGAGGTCCACAGGTAAGACTAGTTCTGTGAAAATAGTGCTAAAAACTATGGCTGTCAAAATTAACGTATTAACGCAGATCATCATGATTAATCTGATTAAAAATGTTAATGCAATTAACCCATTTGCAGCACAGAATGACTCTGAACATCTCTGGCTACACATTTTGGGCAGTTTGTCCAAGTAGAGCTACCATTGTGCATGTGCAAATGGGCAGTTGATCCGTTAATGACAGGAAGATGCTAACAGCACGTTGGCCCTTTCAATGCAAAATTTGAGTTCTAAAAAAAAAAAAACAAGACGGAGCAGTCAACCAACATAAATATACATGCTCTGAAGGAAGGAGTTTTATTTTTTTGTTTTTTTCTCACCAAAGCACTTCCAGCTTTAAATACCACATTAATACGAAGCATACGTTAGTCTGGGGTTCTGCTAGCACTTCGCCTAATGTGTCACCTAACTTGCAACAAACACGTTTAGTGCATATATATTCCCTTCTTTCTTGAGTCTGTTTGATCATGCAAAATGAAACGTGATTAATATAGATTAAAAATGAATGATATTTAATCATGATTCATCGAAATTAATCCACAGCAACCCTGTAATTCATTTATTGATGTATTTATTTATTTATTAGGGACAGTGCATATTAATGAACATCTACAACAACTGCAGCTGCAAATATGCCAGATTACAGCAAAAGTGCTCATCTGATTTTTTATTTTTTTTTAATTGTTATCGTTTGACAGAACTACTAAAAACATGCAATTTAGGTCTTTCTTTTTTTTGCAGTTTTCAGTTTTTATTATGGGCCGATCTGTGTCTTGAAATGTGAAGCAACAACTGACACACTAATGTAAAACAAAGGTGATTTGCAAATCTTTATGGGCATGTTTGCAACAACATGTCGTTCACTCAGAACTGTATGAAAGTACGTCCTCTAAAATAAAGTCAGCACAAAAACAAGACAATTCCCTGTGCAATTAGTGGAGCTGCAATACATTCTTTATGGATATAGTCCTGTGTGTGCTGTTGCTACCACTGCGCATATTACTGAACATATACATAGGATGGTACAATACATGACAGAACTGGGGGAGATGCATCCACAAATTGCTTTGATTAGCTGTGGTTGTCTCAGCAGGCAGCGTACGACAATACAGCAGTGATTCATTGCTACGAGGAACAGTCAAATTAACAAGCTGAGTAAGGAAGGGAGGAGACATGAAGACAAGAACGCCCAAACAATCAACTGAGAGGTGGGGAAATTCAAGGGAAAATTATACAGAGCCCTGGCAAACTGTGGAGCTACATTTACTCTAAACAGCACTTCCACTGGCAGTTTTTCCACCAGGGAGCACTGCTGACAGCTCCTTGTGTCTTTATTTTCCATTTGAAAAGGGGAGGTGCTGCTGACACCGCTGAGAGATGAGTGTGTTTTAAAGCTCTTCAAACACCGAGGGCCTGCGAAGTAAACGCATTTCAACCGAAACTAAACAGGTGCAAACAAGCAGCTTCACAGCACTTGCACACAACAGCAGGAAATGCCCTGTTCTCTCACCACGACAAAATTGTGTTCGTTTTAACACACAATACAGCGCAACCACCTGACAGACCAGCCTTCACACAGTACTGCATTTTGGGTACACTGGGGGAAAACAAATGTGAAAATATATTCAAAGCAGAACACTTCATTGTGGAGCTACGCATTTCCTATGACATTTTGGAGACATGTGATCAAAATAAGTCAACAAATCAATCAGTAAGTACTAAACTACACAGGGATATGCTGAGATACACAATTAGAGATGCATTCTGTTTATGTGTTGGTGCTCCTAGACTGTAAAAAAGTGCATTTAGTGCGGTATTTCAGGCGGTTGCAGATGACCTGAGTGAAGGACACAATATCTATACATAGTATAGCTACACAACAAATTAGAGCACTCACAACTGGAGTTTCCAGTTCCAGTTGAGCCACTCACTAACGCTCATACAAACCTGTGCCATGGTTAGACACTCACTAACATGAGGTGACTTATGCCAGTGATCGTCATTGTAAAAACTGCAAAAACTGGCTCTCATTTGACTCACATAAGCTGGGTTTCCATTACCCCCAGAAATACGCAAAATCTAATAATAATAATAATAATAATAATAATAATAATAATAATAATAATAATAATAATAATGATAATAATAACAATAATAATAATAATAATAATAATAATAATGGGTTATTTTTATATAGCACTTTTCTATTAACAATCCATTATTCATTCACTCTCACATTCTTACTCTGGTGGTGCTAAACTACATATGTGTCCACAGCTGCCCTGGGGCAGGCTGACAGAAACATGGTTGCCAATTCACACCGACCACCACCGAACATTCATACATCAGTGTGAGTAGCAGCACTGGAGGCGAGGAGGGTGAAGTGTCTGGGACACAACAGCACATGACTAGTACAGAGCTGGATTCGAACCACCAACCCTTCGGTTATTGGATGCAATCAAAAACTGGTAACAGAAACACAGAAATGTCGCAAAAACTGTCAAAGATCACAAAAAAGTTTTTACGCTCTCATGAGGTAGTTTTTGAGACATTTTGATATAGCAGTATTGTGCAAAAGTGTAATGGAAACACATTTTGCGCATTTTCACTAGACACAGGCATGACAAGTTTGGTGCCACGAGAGGTTCATTAACATAAGAGTTCATTAAATGTTGCCGGGTCATTCGGAATTTCTGGATCCACAACTCGTTCTCTCCCTGAAATCCATTTTGCTTGGCCGCTGACGGGTAGATGGGACTTAACTAGAATCACACATCGGAAGCCAAACGCTCTTCAATGGAAACACCAACAAGTGCTTTGTCGAAATTGTAGAAATATCATTTTTATTTTGCGGAAAACTGTAATGGAAACCCAGCTAGTGTGAAATAAAGGTGACATAAAAATGAAGTAAAAATGCTTGTACACTCGACTGTGATGCAGTCCATTCTGAATTATACCACTGATGTCACCATGGGATGCGCGGTGGCGTAGTAGTTAGCACTTCTGACTCACAGTTAGAAGGTGTTACATTCAATTCCCAGTCAGACTGTTGCATCTTTTCTCCAAGTGTTACCCTCAGCACCAAAAACAGTATATATATGGTTAATTCTCCTGACAGTCCCCTTGACCACAGTACTGATTAAGATCTGGAATTGGTTCTCCTAATGTGTGAAGTGCTAATGTTTTTGTACTGTGTTTGTATTAGGATGCGTAAATTGCACAGAACAAATTTCCCTATAAACAAAGGGAGTTAACGTCAAACATAACCTCTTCCCTGTGTACATTAGATATATAAGGCTCATTAGTAACAAGACATAATGGGCCTTTTGTAAATCATTACACACTCATGAAAACATATTAATGTTATACTTCATTTGTATAATTAAATAAGGATTTTGACTCTATGCATTAAACTTATATAATAATGTATGTGCTGCATGAAATTAACACAATTTAGAATTATAGATGGGCATTCTGCTTATGTGCATAATTCATTATCTATCTCTTAGTTACTTGGCAAATTAAAAAAAACAAAAAAAAACATGAATTTGAAGGTCTTCACCATCAACAAAATAAATGTATTATTTCTGTGGCTAAACACAGTGCAATGCATTGTGAGTTGTACAAATAAATGCCTATTCACCTTGATGTGCATACTATTTTCTCTTTTGTATAAACACTGTTACCGGTTGCTGATTGTCAAACATAATAAACAGATGTATTTCACTTTCACCTCAGTGAGAACACAGACCTGGAAGGGTGTAAACAGTGAGAAGTAACACAGACTGACCAACAGATGGACTGTAGGCTCAATCATCACCTAATATTACACTTATTTCCTGATGAAACATGGAAAAAACCGAGCTCCATTTCACCTCAGCGATGCTCTTTTGTTCTCTTCTGCAAGCACTAATACCTAGTTTTACAAAAAGTGGCTGCCGAGTTCTTATGTTATATCTGTAATGAGCATACAGGATGACCAGACTATGGCCAGACGAGCATCACCGATAAAAAATAACTGATAAGATATGACATATATGACCCCAGTTGTCACAATCCCATCACTAGTTATAATGTAATCTCAGCAGCAAGAACAGTCCATCCATAGTTAGTTTACAAATCACATTCCCCCTCGTCACATTTTGAAAAGGAAAAGTGGGAGACAGAATATTTTTTTGTGAAGCACAGGGGCACCCCATACGTGTCTCGTATGCGCAGAGAAAGTTGCAGTGTATAGGAATACAACGTCTGACGTCATTTCTCAACTAGACATGCTGAGGAGTTTACAAAATACCAGGGAGATGAGAGAAAGAACAGGATCGCCAATCTGAAAAAATGTCTATTGAAGCAACAAGATTTATTCAAGAAAACAAGCAAAGAGAATGAAGCAGCAGTCAAAACTAGCAACACTGCAAAAATCTAAATCTTACCAAGTGTATTTTTCTCATTTCTAGTCCAAATATCTCATCACACTTAAAATAAGACATAATCACTTCAAGACTAACTTTTCGGTGAGATATAAGAAGCTATTTTTAGACAATAGATCTGGAAAATCTGATTTCAAGAAATCTTACCAAGATAATTTTCACTTGTTCCGTTGGCAGATTTTTTTTTTTTTTGCTGAATTCAAGATTTTTTTTGCTTAATCCAAACAAAAAAATCTGCCAATGGAACAAGTGAAAATTATCTTAGTAAGATTCCTTGATATAAGATTTTCAAGAGCTATTGTCTAAAAATAAGTTCTTATATCTCACTGAAAAGTTCCTCTTTAGGTGATTATGTCTTATTTTAAGTGTGATGAGATATTTTGACTAGAAATGAGAAAAATACACTTGGTAAGATTTGGATTTTTGCAGTGTACGGGGTATGCAGAATCAAAGGCAATCTGCTGAATGCTACAGTGATATTTTTATTTTTCTTTTCTTTTTTATTTCTTTTATTAGGGACGGGGCTCTGCAGGAGCAAGGGTGTGGGTGGAGATTGTTTTTGTTTATATGGATATATGTCCATATTATATTGCATGTACAGTCTTTGCATAAACACCAATAAAAAGACTTTGAACAAAAAAAAAAAAATCCTGAACTGTTCATAGAGTACATGAATTACAAATAAAAATCTAAAAAAGAAAAAACAAAGTTAGCTACGTGGAATGAGATGATTGCTAGCGCCAGAAAGAAAGCCATTCGCAGAAGGCCAGTTCATCAAAAAGTACGTTACTAGCTGCGAATAAAGTAAAGAAACCTTTTTTTTTTTACCTCCGCTTATAAACTGTTCATAAGTCTGGTGGTGTGGGATTTGATTGACCTAAGGCGCCGCCCGGAGGGCAGGAGGTCAAACAGGTGATGGGCAGGGTGGGAGGGGTCTGCTGTGATGGTCTAATGAAGTTTGATGCCGGATTTGAGGATGTTCTACATTGAGAAGGTGCCGCTACAGCCGTGGCTTAAAAGCGTAGCATTACAACAGTGTCATTGTGTTTTCTAAGTTAGATATTTGATGACATGCAAACTGAGACCAGTTGTGTTCCAACACCAACTTTTCAGTTAAAGCATATGTTGCAGAGATGAACAGGATAACATGCAATGCAGTAACAGATTTGCCAACAGATTTTCACCAGTGACATAAGCAGTTTCAGCAAGTGACAGCACATACAGGAGATTTACCATCTGTAACACTCAAATTGGCATCTGAGAGATCGAGAGACGCTGTAATCACTGAGTTGTTTTATATCTATTGGTTGTGTTATATAATCTATCCAGCTGCTACTGTGTTTGTGACACGAACTATAACAACATGACTAAATTTTGAAAAAAATGTAAGTGATGTTTTGTAATAGCAAAAAATGAAAAGGTTAAAAAAAAAAGACTGTTTACGGCACAACCTATATTTAAGATGCAACAAGAGACTTAACTGTAGTATTTCAAGTCTTTCATTTCACTGGTCTACAAATTGTAAAAGTAGTGAAACTTTTACCAGTTTTGAGCAATTAATAAACTAAAATTATATTTTAAAAAAAATGCTGGTTGGCTGTAGTTTCCAATATACAGTTTTGAGTCAAAATGTGAAATTCTGAGAATTATTGATAGAATGGATTTTACACAAAAGAATGTTTGTCTCAGAGCTACAGATCAACTTCAAAACACTGTCTGAACATTACAGTACATTCACTTTACAGGTTCTTTCAAGTGGAAAATTTATAAATATATTGTAGAAATCTACATAAAAATATACAAACAGCAGCTAACCAGCACTTTTGTCATTTGTTTTCCAATTCACTACATGAAGTTTGTAAGATTTATCATATTTAATCTCTGAGGCAGATCATTTCTAAAATAAATAAATAAAAAAAAACAAAATTTCACACATTTTATAGAATAGAATGGAATAGAAAAGAAAAAAAAATGCAAATTAGAGTTCTTACTGAGTATTACCTGTATATTTTATTCTCAACATAATCCTTGGCTTCTTATCTGTCCCTACCCTTAACACAACACATAAAAAAACAAAAACAAACAAACAAAAAACAATAAATAACATGGCAGTGTTTGGATTTTTTTTTTGCAACATGCATATTTTTCTCATTTTGTATCAGGGTATTGAACATATTAGACCCTTAAGACACCAAAAAAGGTGATGTATTCTTTTTTTTTTTTGCTATCAAAGGCACAAATGTCAAATACTGCAAACTGTGAATACGATTTCTAGATGTGAACATATAAAGGTACGATTGTAGTAAAATGAGCAGCGAGGGGCAGTTGCATAAAATATGGATGATATGAGTAATGAGGTGTCCTTCATTTCTTCTGTTCTTGGGAGCTCTGTTAGCACCGGGGACCTGGGAGCTTCACGATTGGTGAACGGCCAGACAGCTAGCATCTGTCTCTCTCTCTCTTTCACTTAAACACACACGTTCACCCACGCACACTCACACACACTCTTACACACACTCTTACACATGCTAACACAGCAGTCCAGACATCTGGTGGGGCTCTGCTGGGTCTTGCCACTGTGGTACTGGGACTGTTACAAGGACTAAAGATACTTCAGCGGTAATGACACGTCCCTATTGGCCAGACCGGGCAGAAAAACAGGAAGTGGGGACAAGACTGGGGGTCGTGGAGGTCATCCATCATGGGAGGGTGATTTAAATACAGCAGACGAGAGTCATAGAGACACAGGGAAATATAACGTCCTCTGCCTGAGGCCAAAGTACGACATGTGAATAAGTTTCAGGCACTGAACACGGTCCAAACATTCTGTACTTGATCTAACCTGTGTTTTAATTAGTGATAACTGTAAAATGGTAATTATCATTCATTGGTGCATTCATTTCAGGAACACCAGCGAGAGCTTCCGTTCAGCTCAATTTGGTTTTGGTTAAATAAAGTTAAAAGTTTAGAGGCTTAAAAACGACTCTGTTTACAGCATAATATGCAGGGACACATGGGCTTCTAAATACATTCAAAGACTTTAGGGGAGATTATTTTAAAAGATCAATAAATCACTTTTTGTTGCTCAGTATTCTCCCACTTTATAGTGGAACAGATACTGCACACTTTCCATTATATACATTAAGCTGCAGCTGCTTCAGGTGCATTTACACAATTCTACGGAGGGCTTTTAATTTGCAGAGACAGGTACAAGAAGTGGAGACATGAGGCTCTTCTCGTTCCCCTGTTACATATAACTACACGTATCTCAGAAACTGATCTCAGTGCAGCGTCTTAATCGATGATAATGGTCAGAGGATAAACAAGTGCACTTTACGGAGGTTTTTTTTTTTAAATAAATGTGATTTCTAAAGCTCTTTTAATTTATCAAATCTCAATGTGCAACAGAAAAATAAAAAGTACAAAAATTAACAATTAACGATGATAGACAGTAAAGATCTACAACTAAAATCTTTGAACAAAATAACAAAAGGAATAAAATCAACTGATGAAAACATTTGATAAATGACACTTCAAGATCATGCTAACCACCACATAAGCAGGACTTCGTGTATGTATGTATGTAT
>JAPQRP010000020.1:17295669-17307814 GCA_037367295.1 Apogon hyalosoma
AGCTTTGTTGGTAGTAGTGAGGATAGTAGTAGTGGTGAGTCTGACAGTGAGTCAGATAGGGAATGGAATGGCGTAGCACAGTGTGCCGCTGTGCCTAATCACGATTCCACCTCAAAATTTTATTTACTGTGTATATTTTACAATTCAAGATGGCCACCAACTGATGATGTCATAATATGCAAATTAGATGAACAAAATCACCCTCAACATATACTGTTTCCTGCATATACTATACATTGTAATTCACAGTATACCTCTATCACCTAACAGTTTTATACAATAATTATTTGAATTAAGGAGGCCAAAAATGAAGGATGATCAGGAAAAAAAAAAAAAAATGGGGCGGCCAAAGGGTTAACTTGGGTAGCATTTCAGTTGGTGACTTGAACTTCAACCAAAGTCATATTTTGGTTGGATACCTGTCCTGTACTTCTACTTAAGTGTGACTTTCCAGTACTTTACACAACACTGGTTTTGTTTATCGTCATCTTGGCTAGAAATGATGAGCCAAAGCTGGAGGAGCTAGATTATTGATCCAGTAAACTGTAAATTTCACAAAGTATATGCGATGACTAAAGGAAGAAGTACCACTGTAAAGATGACAGGGTCAAACTTAAATGAATGAGACTATCGTGACGCCTGAAAAGAAAAGACTGGCTTTGTATTTCAACAGCCACGGCAGGCCTTTCTGGAGTTAGCATGTAAGGCTACATAGCTCTGCAGGGCCTTCACTTTACAGCTGTAGACCTTGGTAAACGGTGGAGTAAAAACAAGTCAAAATGTAACTCAACCGAACGATAATAGCATTAGGAAAATCTGACTGGAACGGAAAATGCACATGAGATGACAATGTTCATGTTCACATTAGCAGCCGCCCAAAGGCTGAATCGCAGCGCACGCAGCCATTCAGCCGCAGCGTAACAGCAGGTCAAGTGAAGAGTCAGTGACATTTCAACAGCTCACACCTTTTCTGCAAAGAACCACCATCATAATTTAGGCAGTGACATGAATCCTGGTTTACACAACATCGACAGCAGGTGAGTTCTTTCTTTTTACGGGTTACAATGAAAAGGACAACTCAACTCATTATTATCACTGTTGTGCAAGTTACCTCCAGCCTGTAACACATAACAGATTATTTGTTACAGTTAGGGGCGTAGCCGGCTGGAGAGTCGCTTGTGACTGAAGAGTCGCTGGTTCGAGTCCCTTGACTGGCGGAGAGTTGTTGGCAGATGTGTCCTTGAGCAAGGAACTTACCACCCCCATTTTGCTCCTCGGCTGCCTGACGTGGCAAGCCCACTGCTCCTAGCATGCAGTGTATGTGATGCATGATCTGGTGATGGGTTAAAGGCAGAAGACAAATTTTGGTGTGTGGTGCATGTTTACATATGTGACAAACTACTACTGACAAAATAAAGATTCTATTCTATTCTATTCTATTCTATTCTATTCTATATAAAAGTAATTCCTTACCTTACAATATTACTCTCAGAATTGTAATGCGTTACATGACTCCTGTATTACTTTGAGCTACATACAGACTCTTGTCATAAATGGGGAAGTAAGATGTGAACAAAATTTAAAAAAAAAATAAAAATCAAATGCAAAATAAAAGATAGTAGACCCTTGGGACGCATAAATTTGCGCCCCAAAGTACATGTGAACGGATACCTCTGTACGTAACGCTACGGTCTACGATGTTCAAATCCCAGCAGGAACGCTTGCATTTTTTTCAACATTTACCGGACGCCGGTACATAAAGAATTCTAACTAGTAAGAGAAACGTTAGCTTACCTTGTCATCGCTGATCACAGGGATCATGCTAATGCTAAGTAGCTTCTTGAAAGCAAAGTTAGGGTTAGTAATGAGCATACGTCCATGTGGCCAATGGACTGTCCTCTGCCGTCTTCACCCATTGGCTGAACACCAACAGGAATTTACTGACACATTTTTTGATTCCTTAAGGTCTCACGGTCTTGCTGGGTTTTTTATTTATTTATTTTTATTAGATCAATTAAATTATGGGTGAAAAGTGTGTCATAATGCAAGCACTACTGAACATGTACCAAGTAAAATATTACTGTAAATTGATTAGTAACTACCTTGTGCCTTACACAATACCTTGGTACGAATAATAACTAAATCCAGAATATACTACCAACAAATTAATCAAAAACAGTATTAAACACATACAATGCATCTCCTGTTGCAAGGTGTCTCCTAATCATATCAAAAGTAAAGTACATCAACTGTCACACATTCTAGATCCACCGTCTTATTATGATTCACCAGGCTTAAAGGTTTTAGTGACATAATCATGCTCTGTAATAACATTCATGAGAAATAGCTGCAGGTAATGTTAACTCAGTAAACGGGGCCTGATTGACAGGCGATGACAGAAAAATTGTCTGTTACAGTGAAAAAGATTATGGATTTTTCTAAAAGTAAGCATTGCAAATATTCAGTATAAGGGATTTAAATGGTAGAGAAACAGTTTTTTTTACTCTCAATATGTGCACATATGTCTCAGGGGACATTGCGATGTTTGGAATTCTATATAATTGATTACCTATTGTGAAATTCATATTGTGAAAATTTTAATTGTTCAAATAACATGTATTCGAACATATAGATAAATTGAATAGGAAAAAATGTGTTCCATAGAATGACCAATATAATAAGAGAAAAAAAAAGTATAAATGCAAAACTACTAAAATACTAATTAACAGATTTGAATAAACAATCAGTTCCTCCTTTCATATCCTGCTTCAGATCCAAGATGTGACATGTTCCTAATATTACCATATTCAGGACAGTGTGTGTTTGCCTCCGATAAGAAGGAGAGGAACTACCTGAAAGAACATTGGCTTTTTTCCAGTTTACATCAGTCTTACCTGATCTTTCATATGCCTCAGCTTCCTCCTGGCTCTGTTTGTGGTCGTGTACATGTGTGGCTCTGTATTAACACCCTTAATAACTCCACGAGCTACAAGTTGAAATCCTTCCTCTGCCTCTTCATTGATCCTTCGGTAAAGGTTAATCTCATGCTCCTTGCCACACATTTAACATTCTGTTACCCATGCATCATCATACACTTTATAGGATGGTAAAACACCCCAGAGGAGACAGAAGATGCATGATGGCTGATGTTACACTCAGGCAAGTAGATTACACTGGTTAATTCATAGACTATGTATAAATACTGTACAAAGCCTATGTGATGTTATTTATTGTGTTTACGCTGTTTGGAATCCTCAAGTTTTGACCATGACCATCAGAACCTGGAGAAGAGTGAGAGTTGAAACGTGCACTCAACAAGCTACTGAACGTCTTGAAAACATTAACCACACAAACTAACTGCCTCGTGGAGCACTACCAAATAACTTCAGCTATTTGATAAAAGTTAACACATAAACAAGTGCTCCCTGACCTCAGGCTAAATAACACACCGTGTAATATTTAATAAATTAAGTTAAGGTAAAACCAGAAAAAAATGTGGTGGGAAAAAAAAAAACAAGAAAAACTTTTAGTGGGGAAAACACTGGAAAAAATTTAGTAGGGAAAAAATAGTGTGGTGGGGGGGGAACATGAAAAAAATTTGCAGGGAAAAAAATGGAAAAAAAAATTGTGGGGAAAAAACAGGGAAAACATTTAGTAGGAAGCAACAAGGAAAAAATGTAGTGGGGGAAAAACAGGAAAAAAAATGTGGGGGGAAAACCAGGGGAAAACTTTAGTGGGGAAAAAACAGGAAATACTTTTACTGGGAAATAAAAAAAACAGAAAAAAAAATATAGTGGGAAAAATAAAAAAAAAAAAACAGGAAAAATACTGTCGTTTTTAAACAGTTCTACACCTCACACATCACTAATTGACGCCTTTGGGATTATTTAGAACTGTCTTCTTCCCTGGAGTCTCTGCTTTATTGCTTCACAGGTTTTCCCTGGATCATCTCTGGACCCGCTGCTGTGGTCCTGCCTCTCTCCTGCCTTCATCATCATCATCATCATCATCACTCACTTATTTAGGGGGTGTGTTCCATAAATGTCATAAATGTCGTGAAACCGAAAGTGAAACTTAACTTTGGACGTGCGACTCCTGGCTTCTATGCTTCTCTTTTACTTCAGAGCTGGCACAGAATTTTCACAAATTCTAATCTATATCCACTGGGCCCCCTGGGAATGCTAGGACCCGTGAATTTGACATATTTACTCCCCTTTATGGCATCCCAGTTGCTGTGTACACAGTATAGCAGTAAATACACTCTGAAGGCTATTGGAAACCCTCCATTCTCAACAGTTTCCAGGGGTTGAGGCTTGACATGATATTTGATAATACCCTCCATTTATATTCTATTTGATAAATGCCATACATTTGTTACCACGCAACCAAAGGGGAAAAAAAATTATTGAACTTAAAGATATATGAAGTTATTCACTATATTCAGTGCATCAGTTGCTAGGGAGGATAAAGATTGGACTGTGTTTCAAAAAGATCATGTGGTTGGATGAGTCCAGATTTATCCTGTCCAGAGTGAGAACAGAGGTGGATGAAGTGAGAACCCATCATACCTAGTGCCTGCAGTACAAGCCTGTGGGGGCAATCAGGGGTTGATTCAGTTGGTCAGGTGTAAGTTCAGCAATATAATGTGTCCATAAAACAAAGTCAGCCAACTACCTGAAAATACTTTTTTCTTCTCTCCTGGCACAGGCATATTTCAAGATCAAGGCCACCAGATTCCAGACTTGAACCTCCATAAGAATCTTTGGGATTTGCTGGAGAAGACTTTACACAGTGGTCTGACTCTACCCATGAGGTTCATGCATTCTACTGTTTTAAGCTACTTTCCACATGACCATTTAATAGAGCTTTCTTTTCAGGTGCCATTACTCATGCATTACTCCATTACTGAGTGCAAATGGTTCAGAAATTAGCACATTTCCTTCTACTTTGGTAAAATTAGTCTTGTTCATGAACTCTTATTTATCGCTTCTGTCAGGCAGGGAAGGTTTGCAGATGACGACGGTGAACACATCAGTGAGAAAGTTGCTGTAAGTGTGTGTGGGCTGGATCTTGTTTGTATGATATGGATGCAAGGAGTATGTTTTTGCTTCACACCCCATGTAATAGTTTCCCCTTCACAGAGCATTCCACTGATGCACTGTAGTCACCGCACACCTGGCTCTGTTTGAAGTCGATGCGTCACCCCCCCAGGGTCAATAAAAACATTAGGAGTTCTGATGAAACCTGCTCACACGTGCATGCATGCACTGATATGCAAATACCTATTTGAAGTCATTCTAGCTGTAGGCGTTGCAGAGACTGATCGCACCGAGGGTCTTAAATCTTTAAAAGCCAAGATGTTATGCTGTTTCTTTGGGGTTCGTATTTAAACTACAGTAACACCCGGTATCCGTTTCTTCTCAGATGCTAGTAACATGCTCTGCATCACACACATCAGGAACAAGGAAGTTAGGAAATAGCACGGCTGTTTGTTAAATTAAAATAGAAATGGGAAGACCTGCCATATCCAGTTGCGCCCCGCGGGACATTATCTTGGGGGTAAAACAAAATGTAGAAGTCAAGGCAAGTCGTTTTTGATTGCATTTTTATTATGCTGTCATTGACACATAATGTTTGTCAATTTCAGCTATTTTACAAATCAAGAAAGTTGCAGTTTATTGTCAAACTGTTGAAGTATTAGACCCTGTAAATACTTAAATAGAAAAAGTGCACACCTTCAAGTTATGGAAGTGATGTCATTGTAACATAGTCTCTCTACAATCTGTTCAGACTCACTGAAAATGCATATGTAGCTTCAGAATGTCCAGATTTGTCATGACTTTCAACTATTTTAACACTTTTTCATCTTGCTCTAGAAGAACAAGGTAAAATATGCTGAAGTAATGGCTATTTTGATATGGATGATGAAACAAGAGCAAAATCAAAATCCTCATCAACCCACTACAGTAACTCCATAGTGTCACAACTTTGCAATCTTTTTTAATTATGGTATTAAAAACACACCATGTAAATCCGAATTGCACATACTGTATAATGTGAAAAAACATAGCATGACAAAACATGCGTAACATCCATAAATTATGCTAACAGCTAAACTAAAAATATGCATCTATCACATGATTCCTGTCATTACTATGAACCTGGGGCTTGTGTCTGGGTTAAATAGTGAACACACCCATCTGCACGCCCTTCAATGCAAATGGATGGGTTGGCGAATGCAGAGGCTTAACGGATGCAAAATCCTTTTCTGGGCTCATTGTGTTCACTAAACCATTGTTTGCTCACTATTTGCATTAAAAGGTGTTTGCTAATGGGTGCGCTGACGATTAAACCAGAGCAACGCCTCGGCTCCCGCTGTTTCCAGTAATCTGACAGCATTATGGTTAGAATGAAGAATTATTATAAGCTATTTGTGACCCCGGACCTCCTCCCTTACCCTCATCTGACTAGACGGACCCCCTCAGCTGGCTGCATGTGCCCCCTATTTACACACATATACCGTGTGTCTGGCTGGACGTCTAAGGATGACCCGAGTTATTCCACAGGTGACTTTATTAACAGAACTCTAAACGGTTACTGTTGGTTGTAACCACGGCAACGACAGGACAAACAGATTGTACAGAAAAACTGAACTCTGCTCTGTTCTTCTCATTCACTCACTCATAACTTATTGCGTGCATGCACACACACCGATTCACCGGCTCCGCCCCCATACTGCTCTCATTCATTCATTCATTCTTTCATTTTTGTCGGCGCAAAATGTCCATGGGAAAAATCTGATATCATCAAAGATATCATCAAACTTCTGTTAAAAATCTTCTTTTTGAAATGTAAAAAATATTTCAAAGGAAATACATGACAGAAATAAAGTGAAATGAAGCTACAAGGATACATCCTCATTTGGAACATGGAACTGGGCGAGCGCAGACTTTTATCCAACTAGCCCATAAACGGGATAACGCAAAATGCGTAAAAAGGATGCACTTTGCATTGCACTGAGGTTAACGATTTAATGACCCAGTGCGGAAACGAGCCCCAGGTTAGCACTAGCATTAGCTTCCACAAGGGCTTCTAAGGGCATTATTTAATGTCAAATTCTAGTGAAACTCTCCTGAAACACACCAGTAGCCATACTAATACTTACATGTGTAATGCCAGGAAAAAGTTGGCTTTAGTTTAAATTTATTTGACTCTTGTTACAGTTTTGACCACACTTCTATGAGAATGGGATGTAGTAGGGGGTTGGAGCTACTTTTCAACTTCCAAAAACATAGATTCTCACAACAAGTTCTTCAATAAAGACAGTATTACCCCATTTCCGGGTGACACGGCGGTGCAGTGGATAGCACTCGTGCCTCACAGCAAGAAGGTCCTGGGTTCGATTCCAACACCAGTCGATGGGGGTGGGACCTTTCTGTGTGCAGTTTGCATGTTCTCCCTGTGTCTGCGGGGGTTCTCTCTGGGTACTCTGGCTCCTCCCACCATCCAAAGACATGCACTGATAGGTTAATTGGTTCATCTAAATTGTCCATAGGTGTGAATGTGAGAGTGATTGTTTGTCTCTATATGTCAGCCCTGTGATGAACTGGTGAAACGCCCAGGGTGTACCCCGCCTTCGCCCGTATGTAGATGGGATAGGCTCCAGCGACCCCCGTGACCCTAGTGAGGATAAAGCGGGTTCAGAAAATGAATGAATGAATTATGCCATTTCCACCTTGCTTCCTATACATTACTAGTCTTAGTGTGAGGAATTATACTGGATTCTGGACGTGGGTGGCAGAGAATCACTACAAACACTGAAGATAATGTTAACACATGGCCTGAATAGCTTATTTTAATTACCATTCTACACAATTTTGAAAGAAACACTAAATTCATAATCATAACAGGTTTTTTAAAAAAAAAGAATATTGGCCGATATTAATTATATAAGTTAAGGTTGATTAGGGTGCCTACTAATTCACAGTGTCACAGTATGTTTTATTACTTAGCTTCAGCTTGATATGATGATTTCAGGTCATGCTGGCTTCTTATACAAATAAATCAGAATTTATAGATGTTAAAGCTAGTATTCAGACACAATTTATGACTGTCCTGACTGATGTAATCTAAGTAGTTTATCAGGATTAAGAGCTGGCGCTTGTGGACATGAACTTGTGTCTGATATTGTTGTAAATACAACACTAATGTTTAATTCTAGTGTCACAACCCCAGGCCTTCAAGGGAAGAGCTCTAGTCGGGTGGAGCATTACACCGGTCAGAGATGAGATATGTGGAGCTACTGTAGCATGGCTGCTGTTAAAATTTGCAGCGTCCTAACAGTGTGTTTGTGTGACTGTAGGAGGAGAGTGGTAGATGAGGCGGCTGGCAGAGATTCATGGGCGAAGGGTGACTGTGTGTTTATCTCCGAGTCTCCCAGGGCAACACACACTGGGCTGGAGGGGCATGACTATCAGTCAGAGCGACACACACATTTGGATAATCTAACAAATACACACAGACACTTGCACATACAGTTTTATACTCATTCACATCTACGACTGAAGATATATACGGGGACATGTTTGTAGGGTTATTTCATCATGTTTACATTTCCAACCACAGGCCTTCATTTGTCCAGTACCTCAGTCTAGCCTGACGCAGCTTTAAAAGGCTTGTTGCAGTTCTGATGTACCGTCACACTCCGCTCTAGTCTGGTGACTCACTCAGTTCGTGGCAGCTATCATTCGGTAATGATGGCTCTGGGTTCATCACATGATCCGTACAAAGAGAGAACGCCAACAACTCCAGGTGCAGTTTCTGCTCTATCATGTGAAGTCACTTTGTCAGATAACATACAGGTGTTTTGACATCTGCTGGGTTACAGGATACAGATCAAAGCCCAGATGCGTCCTTCCCCTTTAGTTGCCTTCATTTGGATCTATCAGACAACTATCTGGCTAATGCTGGCTGGATACTTGACAGCTTTTCAAATAATTCCAAATCTGCAGATAAATTCCCAACTGTTGGAGTAAAATCAGGACAGTTTTGGTAAATGTGTGCTCCAAACATTCATCCCTCTTCTAACACTTCTACAGGGTTCATTGGGGAACCAGCCTAAATGGGGAATCCTAGACTCTACCCAGCCACCTCCTCAGCTATAATTCCTCCACAGTGTCCAGGGCCAGGGTCTTATCCCATTTGGACATCTCACTGGGGAGGCATCCTAACCAGATACCTTAACCACTTTTACTGGCTCCTCTAGTTGTGGAGGAGCTGACATGACCCAGCTCCTCACTCTATCTCTGAGGGAGAGCCCAGCCACACCGCAGAGTAACTCATTTCTACTGCTCCTAGATCTTCTCTTTTGGTCTCTCTTACCCAAAGTTCATGACCTTGGCTCAGCTCCCTCTTCACCACAACAGACCAATGCAGCGTCCACATCATTGCAACGTTGCCCCAGTCTGTCTGTCGATCTCCGGTTCTGTCTTTCACTCCCTCATGAACAAAACCTCATGACACTTGGGATATTAACTCAGTGCCACCCTAGAATGGGCTCACTCTTTTCTGATTGAGAATCATGACATCAGACCTGGAGGCACCAAGTCTCAGATCTGCTGCTACACTCATATGAAAACGACCATAGTGTCAGTTAGTGGAAGTTGACTCAAGCAGTCGTGTTAAACTTCAATATTGGATGTCACCTACTGCTTCTTGAAATATAAATGACTTATTATAAGGTATCAGAAACTTAAAGACAGACTCTTTAAAGCTCTATTTCAAGTATCTAATGACTGAACTACTGTGCTGCCTCTTTACAAGCATTATCCATTGCTGATTCAAAAGAAAAGAGAAATATTTTTCACTGTAAATTGGTCTGGTTCAGAACAAATTAGTGTAATGTAGTTTTGCAACTTGCTGAATTGTTCTTTACACTGTACTATCTGCAAAATGTGTGTGTATATGCCTGAACGGGGGGAAAAAAAGCTGAAAATTAACTGTGAGCTATGGAATACAATGGTATGACAAAAGTAGAACAGCTTGTGAATTAAATAGTGTGATAAATCTCCCTCCACTCAAAAACTTCTGGGTTTGAATATTTGAAATTCAGTGTAATTTCACTGACTTTGAGTTTTCATAGAAAATATTAGTGTAAGGTGTGTATAGTCTTGTATATTTGGACCTTTCTCCACACCTCGTAAGTGCTGTGTCGGCCCTGGAGATAGATCTGATGTCCTTCACTACCATTCTGCAACTGAGGTAAACATTCTCTGGATGGTTTCACTAGCTCTTCAAATGAACCACACTAGTTTTGGATAGAGATAAGTGCAGGAAACAGAATCGGTGTCCTCTAAAAATAGTGTGAGAAATTGTTTTAGTTGAACATGTGCATATAAGGAGGCACGTTAAGCCATTTTCACCATGTAGTTGCAGTTCTGATGTTGTTCGTTCACATAGACAGTAGTATTGCACAGATAGTGTAAGAACAGAAATGAACATTAGTCAGAGATCCAGCAGACTGTCTTCCAGTTTTAAAAGCTGCAGCAGCTGAAATTGATGGGAAAAGTGCCTGAATTTGAAAACACTCAGTGTCTTTCTGAAGCTCTGCCCACTTTCAGCAAAGACTGAATATAAAGATAGATGAACTTTCATCATTTGCTGTTATGCAAAAGTAAAGCCACTTTAACTTCTATGTTGACACATGGGCTGTTTCTCAATACGTGTTCTGGTCTGTTCTTCCGTTCTCCTGAAACGTCATCAGTCATGGTCCAAGTACAGTCCCAAATACAAGTTTGCATAAACCACGAACGGATGGAATACACAGATGTTGTTCTTGTCAGCTGGCTTAAACCAAGGATGCACTGGTTGGTGACTTGTGTAGACTTGGCTGGGAAATAATTCCCAAGATGCAGTTCATGCCAACCCAGTCGTGAACCCGCCAGCTCGACTGGGACCAGGGCGGCTGTGTCCGGCTGAACCGACAAAACGTGTTACAGTTTTGAAAATACAAAATGTATAAATGACACGTAAATACTCGTACAAATGTATTGAAATCAAATCGAGTGATACTGTGGTGATTTGAGAGAAATGCGTTAGGGAGCAGATGACAGAAATACAGCAGAGACAGGGAGGAAAGTTCACAAATATGCAGCCGTTCAATTACAGAGATATGCGTTCTTAGGAAGTACCTCATGTATTAAACCCTGCTTATCTGTTTAATAATGCCTGTGACTGGCCAACATTGGGGCATCACGGGGGGAAATTTCTACATCCTGAAAACTCAGGCAACAAATACTTGTAGAAGTTTCATGTGCTCTCAGACTACTTTAGTTACATAACACTATCAAGATATCAAGATATTTTTGCTCAGTAGTGTTAAAAACTATCAAGTACTGCAGCTTCAATAGAGCCATTTTTGTTGGAAACAACATTTTAAAAAAAGTATTTAATAAAGAGCACTTGTAGGTGGTTGAATAACATTATGACCTTGCTGGAGGTTCTCTTGGGAAAAAAAAAACAAAACTCAAGCAATGCTATTTGTAGATCCATGGTTACACAGTGGAAAGTGTACAGTGTTGCAGGAAGAGCTTTTATTCAGGTTCTGTTGATTAGGTGTGATTAGATGAACCTGTGAAGCCCCACTGCTGAAAGCACTGTCCTCACTGAGTGGAGATATAAGGAGGTATGGAAGTAAATCTGCACCATCAGATATTGAATAGTTGTATTTTGCAATCATTTTTTTTGTGAATAGTTGTATTTCATAAATTTATTTTTTATAGTTGAATTTTTTTTTTTTTGAATAGTTGCATTTATATGCATTTGCAGTTATATGGGCGACCGTGGGTGCAGTGGATAGTACTCATGTCTCACAGCAAAAAGGTCCTGGGTTCGATTCCAATACCCGTCAATGGGGGTATGACCTTTGTGTGTGGAGTTTGCGTGTTCTCCTCGTGTCTGCGTGGGTTCTCTGTGGCTTCCTCCCACCATCCAAACACATGCACTGATAGGTCAATCGGTTAATGTAAATAGCCCATAGGTGTGAATGTGAGAGAGAGTGATTGATTGTCTCTATACACTGCGTTCCAAATTATTATGCAAATGATGTTTTTGTTTGATTTTCCAAAATACTTGATGCAAATGACGA
>JAPQRP010000020.1:17307914-17340335 GCA_037367295.1 Apogon hyalosoma
ATATAGCACAGACATCTTGACCAGGCAAAACCAATGGAGAATCGCAGGCACGGCAATTCACATGATTGACGCATAGGTGCACCGTTACCTGTGCATCATGTGATCTTCGGCGTGACGTATGATTGGGTGAAAGTTAGATGAAGTGTCTCGTTACTCCACTGACTTCCATTAAACAGTGGTTAAGTGATAACTGTCTTCAACTTAACTCGGACAAGACTGAGACTTTGATTAATGCTCCGGCAAATTGGATCTCTTTTGTTAGGCATCACCTGGATTCCCAAGGCTCGTCCATCCAATCAAGTTGTCAGATTCCGAATGTTATTTTTGACTCAATGTCGCTTGATCCTCACACACACAAAAAAATAATAATTGGGAACTGCTTCTTCCAGCTGAGGAACATTTCCAAGCTGAGAACACTGGCGTCGAAAGCAGAACAAGAGAAGATCATTCACACTTTTATTTCTACCCGCCTAGACTACTGCAACAGCCTTTTTATTTGTCTAAACCAGAAAGATCTCTGTCGTCTTCGGGCTGTTCAGATCTCTGCTGCAAGGCTTTTAACCCACACCAGCAAAAGAGCACATATCACACCGGTTTTTCCAGAACTACATTGGCTCCCAGTTCTTTTTAGGATAAATTAAAAAAAAAAATTGTTCTCACTTTTAGAGCTCAGACTGATCTCATGAAATCGCGTTGTATGTCAGGCTAGTTTATTGTATTTGGTGTGCTATACGTATGCATTGTCATCCTTTCACGTGTTATTCAATGCCACTTGATGGTGTGTCAATGCGCTAATTGCTAATCATGCTAACCCCAACCGCTAATCTTGCTAGCTGTTAACTGCACAAATGGCGTGTTATTGTATGCGGCGTAAACATACACGCTGAAAGCTTATAATGCGTACACAATTCATGATATCACATTGTAGAGCTTAAAATGACCACGCCCCTGTCTATGTTTCTGAGTTGCTAAAATTGCACAACCCTCCATGTGCTCTCCACTACATGGAACCGTCTTGACTCGGCTCGACTTGACTTGGGTGCCAGGTACTATTCCTGGAGACCGTTTCCACTACAGGATACTACCGACTTTAGAGTACCTGGACATAACAGCGACACGGCGCGTTACTTCTGTGTCGTCTGCTCAGAGTTGTTGATAAACTCGCTGGTTGTGTGTTGTTGTGTCTGAATTTTTACGTCGGCCACCAAGGACTGAAACTCCTTGACCAACCACGGAGTAGTTTTGTGGGCTGTCATCATGTGGATTAACCTACCGCATTATTTACTGTCAACTTCTGCATCTGTTTTTTGTAAAACGGCGGGTTACAGAGACAACTGTCTGCCCAATCAGTGGTCTGCAATGTTAACACGTCACATTTTAGCATCGCTTGGAACCTCAGCGGAGGTGATACCAAAACACTAGTACTGGGTACCAGATTCCAGGTCCTTTTTCGTAATGGAAACGCAAAAAGGCTGAGTCGAGTTGAGTCGAGCTGGTACCACGTAGTGGAAACGCAGCATTAGATCCTCAAGTCAGTGTCAGCTGGTCATCCCCCCCACTCACTTCATAACTAGAGGGGATCGAGCCCCGAGACTATGGAATGCATAGCCACTGGCACGTTTAAACTTGCTTGTGTCTTTTAAAAAGCAGGTAAAGACTTTCTTGTTTAGACGGGCTTTTAGTTAGGTGGGGGTTTTATGACCATTTACTTTTATGTTTTTATGCCCATCTATTGTACTGCTGATTTTATTGCATAGCACTTTGTGAATTCTTTCTGTGATAAGTGCTATATTAATCAAATTTATTATTATTATTATTATTAAGATACAGTAAAACAGGCCGTTGGGTTATTTGCGAGTCACTGACTGTAATGCTAAATCTGAGTAGGTGATCACAGATGAAGCTGAAGCTATCACAGCAGCTACAGTGTGAGCAGATGAGGATAAAATGGACTCAACAGGAAAGGCAAAGTGAGCAGGCAATCCGTTTAAGGGAGCTGGAACTTCAAGAGCTTTGCATCAAAACAACTCAACAGACTATGTCATGACTCTGAATTCATGTCAGAACAGTTGGCTTGTGCCACCATTTAATGAAAAGGGGTGGATGAGCATTTCACTCTTTGTGCTTTTCCTACCAATCCACTTTGAAGCGTCAATGGCTTGACCTCTCCGCCATTTCACTGTCAGCAACCCTCTGAGTGTATATGAATGTTTGTGTTGCAGAGTTCTGACTATAATAGTGAAAGAGGCCATTCTCAGTTCATATGATGCAGTTCTTAAAGCCATGAAGGACTGAGAGTCAGACTCTTGAGCCTGACCCCAGCAATGTCAATATTTTGTCAACCCAGCCATTACCTCACCCTCCATTCTGCAGACCTTTTCACTCAGTAAGAGCACCTTCAATATCACCTGACTTTAACAGTGTTGTGTTAGGCTGGTGTTGATCCTCCAGAATCAATGCCATAGAGCACTGAAGCTGTTCTGAAGGCTCATTGTGGACCAACACCTTATAGGCATGTTTGTTGGTTTTTGCTTCCATTTGTTACCTCCCTGTACATGTGGCATCCTACAACCTATATGGGTTTTCCTTCGCCTATACATTGGTCACACAATGGGAAACTGAAACATTTTGATGTCACACTATGAATGTACATGATGACAAACCTAATGGATCAGACAGATGCAGTTTTTACACCACAGGGTATTGTCATCAGGTTGTCGCCTGTCTGTCTGTCTGTCTGTCTGTCTGTATGTGCAAAAACTTGGGCGTGTACCAGTAGTTCTCAACCAGGAGGGAGCAGCAGATGGTCAATGGTAAGGAAACCCTGGCGTGAACCGAAGGCTGAGGGTTTTCAAGTACGGGCACGTTATGTTTACATAAAGATACACAAAGTCATATCACTTTTCTACTAAAGGATAAATGCACGCATGGATTTGAACTTGTAAAATTAGTACAATAAATCAGTTTGACTGGAAAATATGGACATGAAAGCTGGTACATTTTCCTTTCAACGTTAAGCACAAGTCGGAATGTGATAAAGGTTGTGTGGAATTGGATCCTATACAAATGGAAGTTGGACTGCTGCTGTTTTCGCTGACACACATCCCATCATTTTCCAGGACGACTAAAAGGCTTGCATGTGCTTCAGTCTGGCACTGTTTTCTTGCACGGGCCTGATTTATGATTTACGCTATGTTTTCAGTGACATGAGTCTTTGAATGATTCTCAACCCATGGGGTTCTGTAGGTTAGTCCTACAAATAATAAAGAGAATGATGACACATTGTCATACAAGGTGCAAGACTCAACACTGCTAGAACAGTCATGGGTGCAAATGTCTGACTGATGACTGATACTGAGCTTAAATATTGAAAAACGTTCATGCAAACATTAATATTCTGTTTCTCTGAATTTTACCCGTTTCTGTCCCTGTGTGAAAGCCAGTTCACTGTTACAACGAACAAAGAGCAAGGATAAAACTTTGAAAAGAAGCAAAAGAAGGGGAGGTTGCCAGGTGGACCAGTCGGTGTTTTGACAGTTTACCCACAACACAGCAGAGTGGTGGCAGCAGCCTGTCACTCCACAAAACCCTCCCGAGGCCTGTTTTTTTGTCTCCGTCTCCTGCTCTTCCTTTCTGGTTTGTATTCGTCTCCTTTTTTTTTTGCTTTCCTCCATTCTCACACTGGCTTACGTTTCAACTTATTCATCCCACAAACTCCTCTATTCTCTCCCTCCCTCCCTTTTCCTTCTTTTAAGTTTGAAGACGATACAGAACTAGCTCTCCTGCTATGCTGTTTGTCTCCCTCCACATCCAGACCTCCGTCTGTGCTTTAGAGTTTCTGAAAAGGCTGAAATATCCAACAGACACTGTCATCATTTATCTCCAGAGATCCTCCCACTGTTTCCATTCGAAAATCTAACATCAAATGCTGCATTCATACTAAATAGGATATTTCAAATTGCAGCAAAACACACAGGGATTTTCATTATATTAGTAAAACTGTAGCTAAGGAGCTTTATTAACTCCAAAGGCAAATACTTCAATAATAGAACAGAGGACAAATGTGATACTTCTACTCAGAGATCCTGTCTCTGGATTGCACAAAATCTTACTCCTGCAAGCCAGCTATATTTATACAAGTCATTACAAGTATACTTGTGAATTGCAATATCTGTTTTCAATCATAAGCCTCTTAAGTCATTGAACTCTGCCAAGTATTGTGCCATTCTTGAAACCCACATGTTCCTTTCAGCACATGGACTGTTCTGTCCTGGTCAAAACTGGATGTTTCAGCAAGATTGGAAACACATCAATAATCATAAAAAAAAAAATAAATAAATAAATAAATTGCATTTGTTTCTTGTCTGTGTCTGATACAGCCACACCTTCTGCAACACAAAAGGCATTTCCACAAATATTTCATAATATCTGAGATTGCAGAAAAACTAATTTACCAAAAATGGAAACAGCCTTAAACTGCTCTACAACGTCATGGCGTATATGGATTTTTTGTTTCTACCTATCCAATTATTTTTCAACCTATGTCTTCTCAGCTCACCTTTTTTAAAGTGATGCTGTGAGCTCCAGAAAGAAGCCTGTGGACACCGTCTTCCTCCTCTGTTGCATGATCTTGCATGTTGTGATAATTCAAAGAACTGCTGACATAAATGGACACCACGTCTGCTGACAACTCCGCCTGCCTAAAGTGCATACAATAATCAGATCACTGTCACTGCCAATCAGACATACTGTCCAAATAATAATAATAATAATAATAATAATAATAATAATAATAATAATGATAAGGAAAAAAAGCAACCTTTTCTGATTAAAGTCCTCAAAACCACTCTGTTGGCCTGTAAGTCTGAACAGATTGGTACAAAATGAGTCATGTAGTTCCAAAAGAAATATATAATTATGGATCCAAAAGAGAAAAGCTGCTTGTTTTGAGGACATTTGATTATAAAAGTGCAAAATAAGTTCAAATCATTTCATAAACAGTAATACATGTGGCCCGAGGTCATAACTTTCTTATCTACATTTCGCAGTCAAACAAGTAAATCATCTTATTTATGTATTTATTTGTTTGTTTTCATTTCATTTCCTGCACAGTAACGTTCACTTTCCACTCTTTTAAAACTCTAACTGTGACCCAGACTCTTACAGCACTTGGATGAGGTCAGATTTAGCCTCATTTACAACTCAGTAGTGTAAAATGCTAGCCAGTGAAGAGCTATGGGCTCAATAAAATTTTAAAAGTGTATTTTAGAGCCTTACATTTGAAATAAGGTTGAAGTTGAGCTAGTAACACCCTGACGTTTTACTGTCCTCTTCCTAATAAATGGACCATGTTCAGGAGTTTACTGTTATATTTAAGAAATAAGCCGGCACATGCCCACTTTGATGCCGCAGCTACTTGATATTTTAAATCCATTTGTTCCCTGTCATTTAAGACCGTACAGAACACAGATCTGAGATTTACACATAATTACACCACCAGTTCTCCATGAGATTAGAGAGGAAGCTTTAATGTTGAGATTTTAACTGAGAATACATTTAATTATATCCCCCTGAGATCCAGTAAGTAAACGTTTTGTCTTTTTTACATCAAATAATTGCACTGATTGGAAACATTTTTTTTTCATTACATTTTTAGTTTTGTTTTGCATGGAATGCCCTTTGCAGTGGACCAAGTTTTTTTTTTTTTGTTTTGTTTTTGTTTTTTTAAGTAAAGCTGTGAAAATCTTGTCCCCTACAGAGGACAAAAATGCATCGCTAGGTCTCAGGAGGATATATATCAATAAAAAATAAATAAATAAATAAAAAATGCTGATTTTCCTTTAATTTACCTCTGGGATAGTCTCCACTAGTCTGCCATATAACCTACACAGAAATTAATTGGATTTATATTTAATACATTCCTGCATTTTTAATGTCTATTTATAGTCTATGCTTTTTTTTTAACAATATCTTTATTGATTTTCATTTCACATACAGACTTTATCATCTAAAATTACACTGCACAACAACTTTTGATTCAACACCCCCCATCCCTCTCCTCAACGACACAGTTCTCTCCTAACATGTCTTCTGTTCACAGATATTAGCTTAATAACATAAATGAATAAATAAATGAAACTACTGTGCTGTTCTTCTGTCTAAGATTGTCTTCATTGTTGATTTAGTATTATCATTTATGTTTTGCTAGTTCACATATATGTTAAATGTCATTGCATGTTCGGAATAAATCACAAAATCACAATCACATAAATAAATATCTCTTCAATGAATGAAATTATGATACCCCTCCAGGAAATCAAAGTATTACAAAAATAAAACTCCAGCCTTGTTTCCACGCCCCTAAGCACGGTTCCTTCCCATTCCAAGGTTTAATCATTTACCTCCCACATGAGCGCCCCCTTATCTTCTTTTTCAATAAATCCATTAACTGGTTTCCAGATATCCTTATACAAACTCAATTTATTTTTCAATATATATGATGTTCTAACCGTTGCTGTCCACGATGGCATAGATTTGACCCGAGCTCCAATTAAAGGTGCGTCTGTTTTCTTCTTTTTAGCCTGCATTACAACAAAACCAATGAATATACGTTCACAGGGTCTCAGGTTAAGATTTGTTGGGTATATACGTAATGATAGAATTTTGGAATCCATTGAAACATTTAAAGACAGAACTGTCAAAGTTATATTTATTACATTCTTCCAAAAGTTTTTAATTTTGTCACACTCCCAGACAGTGTATAAAGGTTCTCTGAGCCTCACTGCATTTAAAGCATGTGACAGATATTTCCATTGTACTTACTCAGCTTGACACGACTTATATATATTATACATTAACCAGTTGATTTGGAGCAGTACTGGCTTTGTATTTGTAGTTTTTTTTTACCTTTTCACATGTTGATCTCCAATCATTTTCCATAATCTCCTCTTTTAAGTCAGTCTATACTTATTTAAATAATCTTTGACCACTTACAGTATAATATCGCGGATGAATGTAAACTGAGTGCACTGTTGTATGGCATCCACATCTGCAACGTTTCCTTTTAAACTAGAACTAAATGAGATTTGACATTCAGAATTCATACGTGTTCATCAGTTCCCAGCAACTTTTTTTTTTTCACTGTATTCAAAAAAGGTTTAATTCTTCAGTAGCTTAGGGAAAAAAAAATGTAAGTAGATGGACTCATTTCATTCAGCTATTCCCAAGACTTTAACTCAGTCAGATGTATGATGAGTAGGTGGTTCTTGAAAGTGTCTTGACAAAACTCCTTTTAATAGCAGCTCCAAACAGCGCCAATAGCTGTATTTCCGCAAAATGTTAAGCAAACATTCGACGAGTAACAAATGTAAATTATACGCATATTCAAAAAGTGGTTCGGAGCAAAAAAACCTTGGCAGTGCTGTGCCACCACTTGGCGGCAGTGTAGACCACATTACATATGGTTCCAATAAACAGAAGCAGAGACATTCTTCCATCTAAAATGTGTGTATATTTATCTGATCGCCTGATTGCTGCCCCCTTCCCAAATATTCAATCACGAGGTGAATGTTAGCGACATCAGTTTATTTGAAAAAGGTGTTTCCATTTCGTCTATGTCAAGGGTCTCTAACATGTGGCCTGGGCGCCGAAGGTCCCAATCCGGCCCGTGGGATGAATTTGCAACGTGCAAGAATTCCACAGTCAAGGCTGTCGAACTCATTTTAGTTCAGGTTCCACATACAGACCAATATGATCCACAGTAAAATAATAGGATAATAACCTACAAAAAAATAATGACTCCAGATTTTATTCTTGGTTTGATAATATTACAACATATAATAATATTACATTATGCCGATAAATAATGACATCTTCAATTTTTTTGTCTTTGTTTTAGTGCAAAAAATAACAGTAAATTATGAAAACATTTACATTTACAAACTATCCTCTACAATAAAATGTGAATAACCTGAACAAATATGAACCTGAAATATCTAAAGAAAATTAAGCACAATTTTAACAATTTTCTGCCTGTTACTAAGTGTTTAGTGTCTGTAGATCTGATCCATAATGCACATGCAGAAATGATAAGTTGAGGTGTAATATTGTTAAAATTACACTTGTTCTTAAGACATTTCCGTTTTTTTCAGGTTATTCAAGTTTTTTTTTGTGTGGATAGTTTATACAAGTAAGTATTTTCATAATTTAATCAACAAAATTTGGAGTTGTCATTATTTATAGGTTATTATGCTATTATTTTACTGGTCCGGCCCGCTTGAAATCAAATCGGGCTGAATGTGGCCCCTGAAAGAATATGAGTTTGCGACCCCTGCTCTATGCGTTACGTACTGCAAAAACAATCTCAAACAAAGGGCGGCAACACATTATTTTGCTAAATTCACACCATGTAGTTTGCTCTGTGATCCTACGAATATGGACGTTGAACTCTTAGCTTCTATCGTTCAGTCTTAAATTTGCACATGCAAAGGTGAAACCCAAACGATCCAAACTGACCCTCCTGAAAAAGAAAAGCAGCTTGGAACTAAACGTCAGTCCAATTAATTTCATGCAGTAGCGACTTCACACTAATCCATTCCGTGTCTGCCATCCAGATAGAAACACAGGCGAAGAGTTTTGAGCGTTAAAGACAAAGTACAGATCGAGAGCTTTTCTAATGTCATGTTCAGCAATCTGAGCCAAGTCTGAGTTGATAATAATCCGGTTACAGCAAGCTCCCACAATACAGTAATGCAGACAAGCACAGTATATCCTCCACTGCTTCACACGGGCTTTGTGTGTGCAGCTGGGGATGGATTTAGGAGTTTGGAGTCAACGTCTTAGTCCGTCTTCAGCTCTACGTCTGTGGAATGCCTCAGTTTAAGGCCGTCAAGTCTCTGCTGCTCGCTGTGTTTGTGCCACTTTACTCAAGACATCCCAGCCCACTTTTCTCCTTATGTAACACCCAACATCCATCATTTGTTACAGCGCTGTGCTCCGACAAGACAGACAAATGTCAGTGTTGTGTGAGCTGATGGGGGGAGGGGGGGGTGTTTGTTGCAGAGATTTGACAAGACAGTCAGACATCAACTAAAAGGTTACATGGCCAATCAGCCTGGAACATGGCTGAGAGCTGACACAACAACAAATCAGAAGTGTTGATGAGGGCTGGTACTTGAGGCACTCGACAGGGACTGTGTGTGTGTGTGTGTGTGTCTATGCTTTTCGTGTGGGTGTGTGTGTGTGTCATTTGCTATTAGAACAGATGTCTCTGCTGCCTGTCATTCTGATGTAGACCTGCATCAAACCACTTTCTTCTGATGGCTGCTGATGATGGTTTGACACGTTTCAACTAAATGCTTAGTTGCTGGTGGGCAGGCACACGTGACACAACCACTGTCTTTTTTTTTCTTTCTTTTGTCTATGTCAGTCGTTTTCAACCGCGGGGGGGGCATGTACCCTCTCCTGGGTGGGGGGGCACGACATAATTGTGTGTGTGTGTGTGTGGGGGGGTGTGTGTGTTCGTGAATACTGTTGTACATCGCAACATTATAAATTATTTGGCACATCCTCTGCCCCCTGTTCACGGATTGAGGTCCATGAGTGTGTGTGTGGGGGCGGCGGCATATCATCCTGCATGTGGCCCCCCACCCTCCAGGTCACAAAGTCATTTTCGGGGGGCAGCAAGTGGTCAGTGGTAAAGTTGAGTGGAACTCACTTTCACTTTCTCACAGCTTTAGAGCTAAATAACCCGCCACGTCCTTGTCATATAGGTCTATCGCTTTACTTTGAGATTCATTGGGGGGTGGGCATATCGTCCAGCACATCATACCCCACCTCCCCCCAACCCCACACATTTTTTCAGGCTCATGATGCCATTAGTGGGGCGTGGTTCAAAAAAGGTTGAGAAACCCTGGTCTATGTAATGAAAGTGCTTGAAAGTTTCACATTCATTAGTCTTTTTTTTATTTTTTTTAACCTCCCCCCAACCCATAGAATCTGGAATTTCCCCGGTGTAATTCCACTCTTGCAAAGTATAAATAAACAAAAAAAGTTGGTGTTGGTACAGTCATTTTGCACAGCTCAGTGCAAATTACAGTAGGAACTCATTTATCTGGAGCCGGTGGGAATAGAAGCTGTTAAGATGGCTGAGACTCGTTCACTCATTCAGAGCCTCACACATGAGGCACAGCAGGTTGTATACTGTTCAATCAACACTTGCATTTACGCAGAAGTGTATCCTTTTATGATGCCAGACCCCAGTGGGAGATGGGCATTTGTATGACCATAAATATAATCAAATTGTCTGCTTGTGTATTATTTCCATGTATATGTAATTTATAAATATGTGAAGTTCCGCCCCTTACATTGTGCCCAATGGGACCTTATTTTGGGGGAAAATAATTCAGTTGCAATCAGTAGTGACAGGCAATTGATTTCATTTGAATTCTACCATCAACGACATATGTTTGGCAGGTTAAAGTAGTTTTACAAGTAAAAAAAGTGACAGTGTTGTAAAATTTTGTGAGAAAAAGCTCAGTGGACTTTTGATATTACATCACTGTATTTCTCTTCGTACTTTGCCTTTTTTTTTTTCTGTGGAAAAACTATTAAAATAAATGAAAGCCAGTACAAGTCCGGTCATGTTGGAGCTTCAGAGACATCTTCGCTGACTTGGATCATAGACGGATCACTTCTACGAGTTTCACGTGTGCAGTTCCTTCTACTTAAAGATCATTTTTTAAAGTCATAGTCAGTTTAGTGGAAAACTGAAGTATCTGGTAGTGAAAATGCTTGAAATACATGTAAATGATGGCATTACTTACAAAAAAGGATTTGAAAAATTCTTATTTTGCAAAAAACTTCTCTCAAAGTTGATGGTGAGAAACAAAGCTCTATGGGATACAACCAGAATGGACGTCTCTATGAGTCCACCACTCTAGTCTGTATTTATGTACAAGAAAATTCTTCTGCATAAATTAAAACTTGCAAGTATATTGTCTTGTTATTGGGTCAAGTGAGCTTTAAATCAATACTAATGACATGAAATATATCCTATTTGTTTAAAGTCATTAGAATATATTTGCATAGCCATATGGGGGTTTAAGTTTGCTGCGTGACATTCAGATGAATGAGATTGTGAGGTTCATTATTAGGATTATACCTATAAGACATTAATCACAGCTTTCATGAACCAGTATGTATCCACTTACTGCTCTTCTCTCCTCCTCTTGTCCTCACACTCCCCTGTTGGATGGATAATTACCCCGGTCTGTAATAAGCCCAGGACTGAGACGTTAATGCAGTTTAGTTCTCAGTGGTGGAAGGTGCTGAAGCAAGCCATCTACTTTCAATTACTGTTACATGCATGTACTGTATACGTATCATCTGACACTCTCCCTGCACATGTAGCTCCCTGGAGTGTGAAGCCTACAGGTAATTACTTTGCCACAGTGCTGTCTTGCACAGCAGTGTCCTTCTGATCAATACCGGCACAAGCAGCAGTTCTATACAGTGACAAAACCCTCCTCTGGGGATTCTGTTAAACGCATAGATTGGGTTTCTGAGGACTAATGGAATGAACTGAGTTGTTAGAAAATGGCTTGTTCTTTATGTAGTTTTTACCTTCATTTTAAGCATTAACACACCATATAATACAAAGAAAGCACTGCAAACTGAAAACAGTGGAACCATATGTAGAAATTGTTCACTGGTGGAAGCATCTAAATGCATCTTGTTACAAATGTATGTTTCATGTTTGGGGTTTTACTGAAATTTACCTATGCTCAGGGTGTTTGTGCAGGTCTTGAAAGTCTTAAAAAGTATGGAATTTTGAAATGCTGTTTTCCAGACATTGAAACGTTTGGAATTTTGTGTGACAGTTGTAATAAAGTTTCCAAACGGACTCGGGGCCGGTTCACTTCTGGCGTGAATATAACCAGCCTCGAGCCAAAACAAATCAAGGAACCGTGCGCCTTTTTGTGCTTGATGAGCCACCGTAGCCACGTGGCATTGTGGGTAATCAACAAAACTGGAAGTAGCTGAGTCGGTAGTCAGAGCTAAGAGCAGCAGCCATGAGCCGTGGACAGACGTGGAGCAATGAGGAGACCGAATGTCTCACTGACATTTGGCTGGATGCCCTTATTACACATTGTCTCTCTGATTCAACCCACCCCTTGACTTTTGTGTCCAATGGTAGTGCAGTTCATCACATGCGTGCTTCTGTTAACAAATTTTGGTTCACTAGCAAAAAGTGAAATAACAATTTAATCCAACCCAAACGAAAAAAAAAAAAAAGTCTGCATTCAACGGGAACCAAATAAGTGGACCAAAGGACTTTCCAGGTGTGAATACGCCCTTAGAGTACGCTCAAAGGCACATAGTCTTGTAAGATAAGAAAACATGAGGAAAACATATTAGTTTCAGTTTATTTCAATGGAGGAAAGTATAATTTATAATACTTACAAACATAAAAAACTTTATGAGTTCGCCAACTGGTCGGTACTGGAATGATTCTAGTGAAACCTGTTTGTGTGATATCCATGCACTTTTGTGGTTTTCATATGATTTGAAAATGTTTCAGTCAGTAAAACATAATTTACTGCGAATTATTCATTTTGTTTTTCAGTTGTATTTTGTTTCTTTTTTTTATTTTTTTATTTTTTACTTTTTTAGCATAAGCAAGTGTTCACAAAACTCTTTCCAGAACAAAATGATTAATTTAGGAAAACTGAACATCTTAGTGTAAAATCTAAAATATAACAGTCAAGTGTTCTGGACATTATGCATGTTATGTGTGAATATAGTTATTTATCTATATTTTTTTTAAGCACCTAAACTACCGAATATAAAATTCACTAGAAAATGCATAAAAATATAATGGATTATTTAGATAATACGTTAGTTTTTGGTAGATATGTCGCAGAGGAAAACGCCTAATTAGGTGTGTTTATGGTTAGTATAAACGTTCAAATTAAACTTTCAAGAACTGTCCACTGTAGTGGACATCGGGCAAGAATGGGTTAAAGTCACAGACAAACTCTGCAATTATTACAACTTACCAGAGGTCCACAGGTAACACTGGTCCTGTGCGAATAGGACTCATATTGCTTTTAGTTTTTAGATGCTTGTTGTAGGCTTTATTTCCCTCTGACTTCATATTAAGCGGTTTTCATTAAGTATTTTGCAGAGTTGAAGTTGGAGAAGAAAATAATTAGGTTGCAAAACATTTGCTTGCCGGTGAACTGGAGTTATAAATGTTTTAATTAATATTTCATTATTTCATATCTAAACATATAACAACACTTGTTTACATACTACAGTTTACCTATTACCAATATGTTTATCGTGACCTAGAGGCAGGATTTTAAATTGGACTTGATCATTTTTATTTGTTTCAATCTCCCTCAATTTCCAGTGTTGCAGCTGCTGCTTTTCCTCTGCTTTCTGCTCAGGATATGTCTTTAACATGGAGTGTAATTTAAGTCAGTTTTATTTAGAGGGACAAGTTTCTGATGAAATCGTCATGCAATGTCAATTTCTCTCCCAATAAAACTTAAATGTTCACGGAGTGCAAATTCATCCACAGAAATGCTGTTTGTTCTGCCTCTGGCTGCTGTAGGCGCTGTTTGTCTCTGACGATTTCCAAACCTGCCCATATCGGTGCATCTTAATCATTAGCAGGAAGATTCTTAAATTAGTTTAATAGTTGTTGATAATTAACAATGAAATACAGGATTTACTACAGAACGAATTATACCTCCCCGTTTCTTCAGTAAGTTGAGTTAACTTTCTTAAACTCTGCAGATATTTTACAGATAATGAGGCTGCCTGAGATGTTTTGCAGAATTGATATTTTTGCATAAAGTGAACAAAATACAGTGTCGATAAACATCTTTAAAACACAAGCCAAGTGCCAATAAGTAAATTAGCAACATAGATGAAAACATTTTCTCCAAAACATAACAGATGTTGAAGTGAAGTTTTAGGCGAGTTTGATTTATGTTTTGATTTAAGAGACAAATTCAGTTTAATTAATGGCAGAAAAAAAAAAAAAAAAAAACATGTGCCCATATGGACTTCACAGGTTTTCCTGGTTTCCCTCCAGTTTATATGTTTTATGTAGAAGAAAATCAGCAGTAAGCTTAAAAAAATACAAAAAGTTCAAATAACATACAGTTTAGTAACAGGGCTCTAATTATGGCCATACAAGCAAAAGTCCACTTCCCACTGGGGCTTCACATAATTAAACTGTACACTATAACCTGAAAACTTTAGTCCACGCAGAACCACGTTCCCATGTGTGAACCTCTGAACGAGTCTCAGAACTTGAAGTGGGAACAGAGGCTGTTAAAGTGGCTGAGTACATTTGCATTCATGCTGCAGGTTTGGGTGTTTAGTCGACAGTTGCTGTAATTTGCACTCACACGTTTTCAGATCAAGTCAATTATATTTTTGTGTGAAAATCCTGGGTTCAGGTTTATCATGTAATTTGATTAATTTCCATATGAATCATTCCAATATGGTCTATTTTGTAACCTATATGCCATATATATATATATATATATATATAGGTGTTTCTATGAAACTGGGTTCATTTTGATATCTGGCACTTTGCCAGTTTTTTTTAGATCCAATAATAAATGACAAATTTAGACAAACAAGGTTATTCAAAAAGAATGAACCGATTTCATGACACATTGCTTCAGTTCTCAAGCATCATCATGGAATGAGTCAGTGACCATTTGAAGGAGGAGTTTTCAAAGTTTTGACCCACTAACCTCGATGACTTTAAACATCAGTTAACAACAGTGATCAGCTCAGTGGATAATGATCTGCTGATACGCGTCCTGGAGGAATTCTCTTATGGCATTGATGTTGTCCGTGCTGCAGGTGGTGTCCACATTGAACACTTTTAAGACAGGAAGTAAAAGTTGATTGTGAGCAGAACACTTGTGACTTGGCTGGAGTTTTCTATTGCTTTTCCTTCTTAAAATATTGCGTCATGAAATTGGTTCCTTCTTTTTGAATGTCCCTCTAGGATGTACCAATGATGACCTCAGATAAATGCAAATAAAATCATACTTTTGCTCTGAGCCATCCCCAAATTAATTAATTTTTAATAAAATATCGGTACCAAAAATAGGACCCAAATTGGGACAGAAAGAAGCTACCTAGGTGTCAGTGCATTTGATCTGAAAACATGTCTTGAAATGGTCTTATATAGTGCTATAAATAAAGACACTGTGTTAAATTTGTCGATCCTAGTGGTTTTTCTAATCCAAACATGGGGTTTTTCATGAATCTCAGTCTCATTCTAGGTTTTATGGGTAACCCATCATGTCCGCTGGTGTTACATGTGGAACCTGCCCATTTAAACACAAATAAATCACAAATGATTGCATAAGTAGCTTGATTCCCAAAATGTACCTGTGAGAGAATTAAAAAAAAGCTATTCGAAAAATATTAGCGTATAATTTTCGTGTCCTTTTTATTGTGTTACATGCAGATTTTTGTATAAAAATATAAAAATAAAAGAAAAATGTGTTTTATCTGAAAAATTGTTTCTCTTTTATCTCAGTAAATATATATATATTTTTAAATAGACCCAAAGTGCTTCCAAACTTGCTTCATAACATTAGTCTACATCTGGTTTGATTGTTTTAGCCCCATGTCCTGTTTTTAGGACCGGTTTCATAGAAGCATCCATATGTTGTCAGAACAAGGATGCTCCTTTGTTTCCCAAAACTCACACAGCAGATGTAGTGTAGCTGTTTCACCAAATATTCTCAGCAGTCTCAGTATTGACAGAGATGCTAGGCCTGTGTTTTGTTTTTTTTTTAGATATATTTAACAGATTTTTCAGAGGTGTACTTTGACTGAAGCCCGTAAAGCCGTTTTATTATCCATGCCACTTTGTAGTCTTCCCATTATGCATCTATTCAGAGTGAGTGTGATAGATGTGTTAATGTCAGTGGCTTTATAATAGCTCAGTAACAAGTCTAACAGCTTTTCAGACTCATTTTTTTATCAGCGACCCCTACATGGCTCAATGAACCAAACAAAATACTAATTTCATCATTCATTATTTATTATTATTATTCATTTATTCAGTACATAAAGGGATATTTGACATCTATTGTGTGTAAAGAGTTTGACCTAACACTTTTTTTGGAGGCTTATGACTTTGGCCGTGGAAACATAGCTGTCCCGGTATGTAACCCATCCAAACTTTGAGCTGAAACTGGACTGTGAACTATTGACCTTTTTTTAGACTGGATTGACGCTCCTTCATTCTGACATTATGTTAATAAATTGGACATGACACATGTCACTGTTGCAGCGCAGCACTGCTGTAGATCAGCCGTGGCATTTGACCTTAAACAAAACCTTTCTGTCTGTCACAAACACACATTCACATGCAATATATACACACAGTATGATTACACTTTTTTTTTTTTCTGTAAAATATTAACAGGGCATGCTGTCAGACTTGCTAAACATAGAGATCAGTGTGTATTGATGATGCCTCAAAATGCCTTTTCATCAATTCCTCAGGTGGTGACTGTGACTAAGCAAACATTTAGTGCAACCGCCCAACAAAACTTCATAACAATGAAAACACCATTTTTACAGAAACTACTACCAGAAACATCTCAGCCTTTTGTGTCACACAGACCTATTGGTGATTTTACTTTGTTTTTTCCCCCTCCTCCATCTATTGTCTCATATTGCCAGAATCACAACCGTTTTTTGGACATCCCATGCATTTGTGACATACTGCATTAAAAATCACTTATAAGTCATTGAACTCCGCCTTGTATTGTACCATTCTCCAAACCTACATGTGCTCCCTTCTGCACATGCTCTGTTCCATCAAGGTCCAAACTGGATGTTTCAGCAAAATAATGAAACGCATCCAGAACATATTGAAACTGTCAAGAATTCCATATTGTTACCCCCAAAGGGGAGGCAAGGGGTGTTGGTTTTGGTTCGGTTTGTTTCTTTGTTTGTTAACACTCTAGCAGTGAAACTATTGGTTGAATTCATACCCAATTGGGTTTATAGATTGCCAGTAACCCAGAATAGATCTCATTACATTTTGGTAGCAGGAGGTCAAAGTTCACATTTTTTATGAATTTTCAATTTTTTTTTCTCAATTTACTTGATGGTTTACTTATTATTCTATTTATTTTTAATGGGTGAAATTTAAAATGTCTGTAGCAGCAAAACTACTGGTTGAATTCATACTGAATTTGGTTTATAGATTGCCAGTGACCCAAACTAGATGTGATTACATTTTGGTAGCAGTAGGTCAAAGTTAAATGTTTTTATGAATTTTTTACATCTTTTGTTTCTCCCATGTACTTACAATGAGCAAAATTTCAGATGTTTAAAAAATATTAATTTGTTTCAGTTTACTTCAAACTTGGCACGTACACTACAAACAAAAAGTTAAGGATATTCTTCAAGGAGCTGAATTGCTCTAGTCACATCTGTGGCTTCCAAATGATGTGGCACAGATCCACAATTGTGACAAAACATTAAAAAAAAAAAAAAAACAGAGCAAAAAAAAGAACATCTTCATTTTGGCTTCTGTTGACTTGAATAATGAAAAAATTGGACCAGAAAAACAAGCACTTCAAGTGTACAATTGTGAGTATTACCATAATGCTCAACTTGGCAGTGTTCATTCAAGCAGAGGCATGCTGAACTCAGTGTAATAAGAAACAAACAAATGAGAGGACCAGACCAGAAAAAAAAAAAAAACCTTAACTTTTTGTTTGTATTGTATATAGAGGCAATTGACATGCTGACATCAGCTGGACTGATACCAAACTAAGCTACAATATGTGTGAGGGGCGGGGTTTGTTGTGCCTGGAACCACTTGTCCAGTCAAGTACAGATTGCATTTCTATTAATCACACTCCTATTGGGTGACAGTGCAGGATGTAATCACAGTGCACTTGCACAGTTGACTTGTTGTTTTAAACTAACTATATCCCTACAATGGAAAATGAAAAAGTCCTGTCTTTGTCAAAACTTGCCATTTTCAGACTGTAGCTGCAATGGACTTTTTTTGGGGGGTTTTTGTGTGTTTTTTTTCTAGTAAGGAACACAAATAGTCGAATGAAGGAAATTACTACACGTGAAAATATGGAACATAAATATCCACCGTTTTCTATTATTATAGATCAGGTTCAGGTTACTTTATTTATACTCGTAAGTAGATTTGTTTTGCAATTAAAGATGAAAAACATCCATTTCACATTCAGGCACACACATGTGACAGGTGAAACCAACATGAGCTGTCTATACATAATTAATACATAAAGTACCCTTGGTTCCACAAATGAGGACATAAAAGAATGATAAAAACGATTAGATTGAGTAAAACAATAATCCTATGAACCTCTGGGCTAAAAAAAACAGGGCTAAAAGGCAGTATCAGAGGAGTTAAGAAACCCTTGAGATAAGAGTTTAAAACCAAGACAATAGACAGCTTAAAAGCCCAACCCATACATAAATACAGGATAAATAAATAAGATGATTACATTTTTTTATTTGTGCTTTTGAATATATATCAGAAAATAACTTAAGCTTTTATGTTTTTCCGGAGCTAAAGTATTGTTGACAAGTAAATGAAGAATGCATTCACTAAACTTCAAAAAATCTAAAACCTATATATTAGGTACTCATTTATCTTCCAATTCTGAGAAATATTTAGAAAAAAATAAACGTTTTTTTCAAAAAACTGTTTAATATGGCTGCATCATCTTTTCTTGTGAAACCAACTTAGAAAATGACAACGATGACCTACTTTGTTGATAGATTTTAATTGAACAAAGGGCATGATTTGACTTTTTAATTCCCTCTACAGTTAGTGGAGAACACATTTTACACCTGTTTCAAGTAAAATTCTTGTAGGGTAAAGAGAAACCAACCCGCTTTGCAGCGGTTGGACATCGTCGGGCAGTCTGGCGAGGTCGGTGACCTGAGTCTGTTTGGTGTTTTCCGTGGCCGTCGTTAATGCTGTCGCCATTCTTTTCAGCCGATTTAACATGTGTGATAAGCCGTTACCCAGTCGTTCAGTCGGACCAATCTGATTGGTGGAGGGATAGCCCTTCACTAGCGAATCAGCGAACGAGAAGACCAGACTAAGACGAAGCCTGAGGTCTGATAACGCCAGTATCTTCTTGTTACTGACCGTCCGTTCAACGAGTTCAACCATCCTTCTTGACTACTCTGCTGAAAACAATGACTGATGACAGCGAGCTCTGTGTTTTGGTCAGGAGAGATATTCCGTCATTTCTTTTTTTTTTTTTTTTTTTTTGGGCCACAATACAGATTAGCGCCGCTTGCTGTTATGGAGACATTATGTCTCACGCAAGCATAGAACGTACGCTCAAGTCAGTACACAGTAACCCTCCATCACCCCCATATCACATCACGTATATGTGCGATTACTATGTAAATATGTAAATACTAAAAAAACTTTATACTTACATTTTTATGCTTTTAAATATGTTTATTTCTACCTGCCTTTTCTTTTGCACTTGTTTATTGCATATTGCTGCTGTATACTGTTAAATGTCCCCATGGTGGGTTCAACAAAGTCTTATCTTATTTTATCTTATCTAGTGTTGTTCACGATTCATCGATGCATCACGATGGGTCATGTTGCGATTTGTCATCGATTAATAGCCTCGATGCATCGCCGCAGAAAACAGAACCACAAAGTGAGAGGAACTGAAAATATGTGAAGAGTACGTCTGCCAGACAGTTTAACGAGTGGGACAGCAAGTAATCGCGGCAGTTAGGATTAGGAACAACAATGGCTAAAGCGGCGCAACTCAGTGGTCCGGCTAATGAAGACAGAAAAATAATTTTGCCATCTGGATTTGCTTCACAGGTTTGGAAGTTGTTCGGGTTTTATCAATGCGCTAACAAAACCCTAGACAAGACCTATGCAGTTTGCAAAATTTGCAAGGTCAAAATTAAGTACTGCAGTAATACCACCAATATGCAACAGCACCTCAAAAGATTCCACCCCAAGACGGAGAATGCACTGCCGCCTGCCCCAGCAGCACAACAGCAACAGAGGACCATCATTGAGACCGCAACAAAACTTCACAAGAATTCAGATAAAGCCTGTCGAATAACACACGCAACAGGCCTTTTCATTGGCACGGATCTGCAGCCATATTCAGTAGCGAACAGCAGGGCACTCCGAAAAATACTGCGAGCCACAGAGCCACGTTATAAATGCCCACGTCGCAATCATTTGGCTACAAAGGAGGTCCCAAAAATCTACAGTGAGGCTAAAGAGAAGGTAATTATATAACGGCTTATTTGTTGTATAACTTTATGTCTCTGTCGTCTTGTCATTATGTCTGTAGATGCTGTGTAACTTACAGTGTAAGTTGTGCAGTGTACATTGTAGGTCTTTGTCAGTTGGAAACAAAATGGATGTTTGGCAAACTGCCATCTGCAATGGGTAACAACTTGGCTGTTTTTTCCATTCTGATAAGTTATGTGGTCATTTATTTATTTTGTAGTCAAAATCGCCATGATCGAATTGAACCACGGCAGCGATAATCGTATCGAATCGAAAAACATTATAATCGAAGAATCGAGGCTCCCATAATCGATATTGAATCGTGACCTACCCTAGATGGAACAACACTAATCTTATCTTATCTTATCTTATCTTATCTTATCTTATCTTATCTTATCTCATCTTAAGTCGGCAGTCGATTTGGTGCGTCTTCACCTTTACAGAATATTCAGCCTTAACCTACACTTTCCCTTTTAAATTCAGTTCCGACGAATGTTTGACTAGTGTAGAATTTCATGCAAATCTTTAGTCAGAAGCAAATATCTGAAATCGAGACAGAAATCACTTAAAACCGCTTGTAAAATGTTTAATATAATTAGAGTCACTGTGGTGTTAACAGCTGAGCGGCTGTGTTACATGTATGTATGAATCCTACTCCAAAGATGAACCTCTACATCAAGTAGGAAAAAAAAAAACTCTCGTTGAGTGACTTTCCCTCAAGTGTTAGCATGTGCAGAAATGCATGTTTCATAAAAGCCATCCTGGTGAATCTGACCACGTTAGAATGAGTCACAAATGGATCCCATGAGCAATGAAATACCCACTGCAGTGATGAGCGCTTCCCAACATCTCATCGAATTAACATGTCAAATTCAAGGACATCAAAACACACTTTCAACTGCGTTTTCTGGGCCACGGTCTTGGCTGGGTGTAGAAATCCTTCAAAGCCTCGAGAAATGAGACAGGAATTTTCTAGAAAGAGCCAGTGTGAAGTCGATTAAACTAATATCACAGGCACAAAGTCAGTGGAGTCCTCTCGTTCAGCTCAGTAGCTGCTGATTCACCTCCACTGTACAAAACTGAGACCGTTTACCCACTTACAGTACTAGTGCAGTGATTACAGTTATACACGAAGCTGATCTAGTGTTAAATGCCAGCCTGTTACACACACATATACTGTACCTGTATAGGTGGTGTAACATGGAAAACACAAGATGAGGCGCTTCAAGATAATATTCGACTACCATGTGTTTTGTACAATTTTACACAACTCGGCCCTGATTTACTATGAAGCAAAGATACACCAGACAAAGCTGCTATACAGTGCTGTGCACATGTATTTAGTTGTGTTGTTTTTGCAGGGTTTGAATGAGCATCCATATTTATCATCCTTTTTTCTTCAGATACAACAAGAAAATGCATTAAATATGTGCATAACTTTAATAAAAAACTGAACTATATTGGTTTTAATGCTCAAAGTCAGTATTTACTGTGACCCCTGACTTTATGACAAGAAGCAGCACAAACAGAAACATCTGGCGCGTCTTGAATGAAACCTGGCGTTGCCGCAATCTGCTCCGGTCGTACCACTGGCTCCTCCCTCTCCACTTCACCCATCATCGGACTCACCTGTTGGCGCATCTGAATCAGCCTTATTTAAGGTGTGGTTCTGCAGCCGTGCAGCGCTGGATCATTGTCTACCTCACCACGCTATAACCCGGACTCTCATCACCTTTCTACGGACTCCGACTGACTTCACCAGGCTTTACGTTTGTTTTTTCACCGCATGTGTTTTGTTAATAAATCTGTTTTTCCCTTCAGCACCGAGCTATTGAGTCCAATTACTCACCACCTCTGTGACAGGTGTAAAACACCAGGATATTAATGCAATAAATCTCATATTATCTGAACTAAAGGGTTAAAGATATGTTAAGTGGAAAGGAAGGTCACACCAAATACTAGCACTTTTAATATATGGGAAGTACATAATAAAAAAAAGGCTTCTATAAACCAGATTTAATCTGAATACAGAGACTGAGAAATGCATATGTGTGGTCATTATAACTTTACTAAACAGGCCTAAGACTTTTACATATGGGACATTCTACGTAAAAACGCTTAACGTAGTCCGAAATCAGCGACACAATCATCGTCAAATTTCGTGTGGACATCTCTACTCATGCCCACTTTCACCTCTCCAAAAATTAAAAGGAAAACACCAATATTATGGATGTTATGAACGTTAAGCCTTTTCCTTTCCATAAGCGCTCACTATAATGAAAAAACTTAACGTCCATTATTGTCCGAAATCAGCGATGGAGAGGAAAATTCTTAACGTGCATAGCATCCATGAAATCGGGGTTATCATTTTGATTTTTGGAGAGGTGAAAGTGGGCATGAGTGGAGATGTCCGCACGAAATGTGGAGATGATTGATCGCTGATTTCAGACATTAAACTATGTTAAGTGTTTTAGAATGTCCTCTACATAATACTGTAATTAAAAAGTTAACATGTATAAAAAAAAAAAAAAATCCACGTGGATGAACATCACTTCTCCCTTTAAGAATCACATATTTTATATAGATTTGTAGGCACTACTGTTTCTATTTCATTGTAACTTCCCAAGCAGCTGTTTCAGAGGTACTGGAATATTATATAGTTATGTGTTGGTACAAAACACACTATTGTGCAAAACTGTGGTGAAAAATAAAAGAATATCTTTTTTTTTTTTTTTTTTTTATTACGATTATCTCCTCACAAAAAAAAAAAAAATGCTGAAAATTAAAACATGAAAACGTATCAACATGTATTTTGAGGGGATGGAGCGGTGGATATGTTCCCCTGTACCTCCTGCCTCCAGCTGATGGATGACCAGCTCTACTTCCAGCTGATCGGACTCGCTCTTCCTTCTGTTTAATGACATGTATCGCCATCTGCACGACAACAGCAAAATCTGCATGTACTGTGGTGAAGACACGTCAAGGATTAACCTCACGTCACAAAATATACTATTAGTTACTTGTGCAACTGCTACTGGAATATGCTCAAATATGATTTAATGCTGTAATCCTTTTATTTGCCAACATGTAACTGTGATTTTATGACGGTTGGAGACTAGACCCCTTGGACCTGGTTAGGGGTAGGTCTTAGATTAGGTTAGTTATAGGTTAGGAGTATTATCATTATTATTATTATTATTATTATTATTATTATTATTATTATTATTATTTTATTTTGTGCATGCGAGTGTGTGTGAGAGACTGTGGATCAGTATGCTTATCTTTTAAACCCCTACTGTGTGACAGTGTGAGTGGGTATTTTTGGGGTTGTCTTACTGTAAAATGTGTTGTATTATTTGTTACATGTGTTATTTATTCTTTGTGCCTGGACCCCTCTCACAAACCTCTTCAGTTTCCCTGGGTGTCCCATTTTACATAATGTAAATGCAAAATTCAAGGTTTTTACACTTGGTTCTTTTTAATAGATATGTGAATAAATAAACAAACAACTGGTGCCAGACACAACAAACCCTGCCTCGCACATATTGTAACTTATTTTGGCATCGATCCAGCGGATGTGAGCATATCAATTGCCTCTTTATATGTGCCAAGTTTGAAGGAAAATTTATATAAAATTATTATTTTTAAAATTTATTTAGTTATTCTTTTTAACAGACATCTGAAATTTAGCCCATTATAGGTAAATGGGGAAAAAAAAGATTTTAAAAATTCATAAAAAATTTGAACTTTGACAAACTGTTCCTAAAATGTAGTCAGATCTATTCTGGATCACTGGCAATCTATAAACCAAATTTGGTATGAATTCAACCCGTAGTTTTGCTGCTAGAGTGTTAACAACAACAAACAAACAAACAAACAACCCAAACCAAAAACAATACCCCTTACCTGAATTCTAAACTTCATAACCTATTCTGTTGGAGGCACTGGGAGAGGGTCATGTGACATTATTAATCAATCAGTGTACTTCAAATACATACAGATTTAAGCAACGTTCAAGATACCAACGTCAACATGTTAAATCTAATCTACCAAAACTACACAGCCTACGTTGGTTACAGTGGTTAACGCGACATCTTCCAAAGGGTCAAATTTACCCACAGCTGTTCTGAAACTATGCATTATTACGTTTTAATTAAAAGCTGGAGTCACCCACGTTTTAACTTTTCCTAAAATTGTGTTCTGTTTCCTTCTTCATTGTTAATAATAGTAAAAATAAATCCAGATTAAACAGGTATTTATACCCAGAACCACCGCTGGTTCAAAAGTACTGTGGTAGAAATGCATTGTTTTTCACACCAATTATGCTTTCAGGCAGGTTTGTGATCTGAAAGACATGTCAGCTCATTTATTTGTTTATGTGTTTATTTATATTTATTTATTTATTTATTTAACCCTTTCATGCTTAGCTGTCACTACAGTGAACATCTATTCTACAGCTGTTCTCTTGTATATGCATGGGTTTTGTTGTTTTAGTTCCATATCAGCCAACACAGTGGACCATCCCATACACTCCAGTTCATACAATTACAATAACTTTGCTGTTCTTGATCAACCTGATCTGCAGTAACATGTTTGAGTGTAAATCAATTGCTAGTTGTTATTAGACTGTAATTGGCAGTTTCCTTAAACAAAAAGGTTTTTTTTTTTTTCATATTATCTCCAAGAAGTGAGTAATAACTAGTGTTAGAGTACGATTAAATGTGAGAAAACATGAGATTAGCTGCATTAAAAATGTTTTATGTCATAATATCCGCACAGTAAATCACTTTCTGATATTGCGTTTTAAATACATGTTTCGTTGCTTCAGAAATGAAACGCATTTATGTAACTCCACAAAATATAGGTTCATTTAAAACAATTTCAATCACATTGGTTTTTTTCCATGCTTAAAGAGGAATAAAAACACAGAGGGAAAAAAATCTTGACTAAGGTTCTCTTAATTCATGCATCAAAGCGTTAATGTAATTTAGCTTTATTTAACTGTATTTTTTTCCTGCCACTCAAACTTCTGTAGGGTAATGGATTTAGCCTATTGATGGATGTGTGTGCAGAGGTGCAGTTAGCAGGTACTGTACAGGGTTTAACTGCTCTTTTCAAGTAAAGATGAGCCATGTAAATAAGGCAGGTATCACACAGACTCCAGGGACGCTACAGCTTTGTCTTTATCCTCCTGAGTCCAATACACACTGATGTATGCACACACCCACACAGACACAGAAAAGACAATTAACTGCACCCAGACCTGTCAGAGTGTGAAACTCAGGTAGTGGTTTTGTAGAAAAGCAATTAAACTCAAACAGGCAGTTTGTCTTCTATGTATGAGTGTGCGTGTGTGTGTGTGTGTCGGTCTATGAGCGAGTGTGAGACATGAAAGCAGAGAGTAAATCCTCACACTTTCTTTGTACCTTTTAGCTGTATAACAATTTTAAGCCCTGGATCGAACCTGGAGCCCTGGATCAGAAAGACATGTTCCACTGCACCACATAAAAGAATGAGAGGGTTGTGTTGGCAAATAAATGGAGTTCTTATTTTATTTTAGCGGCTTGCAATTAACAGTTTTGATTCGAGTTACCTGATGCAGATGCTTTGACCTCAAAAAGCTTGTTCAAATTGCTAGTCTAAATCAAGAATCTGATCATAAGCAATTCCATTGATTTAAGAGAGTCTGGACTACAATAAAACACATGAAATGGGATTTTTACCCCACACCCCCCCAAAGGGGAGGCAAGGGGTATTGTTTTCAGTTTGGTTTGTTTATTTGTTTGTTTACACTCTAGCAGCAAAACTACTGGCTGAATGCATATCATATTGTGTTTATCGTACCAGTGACCCAGAACAGATGTGATTGTCAAAGTTCAAATTTTTTAGGAATTTTTTTACATCTTGTTTTCCTCTTCCATTTACTTATAATGGACGGAATTTCAAATGTTTATAAAAACATCAATTTTGTTTCAATTTACTTCAAACTTGGCACATATATAGAGGCGATTGATTTGCTGACATCAGCACACGCATAGACATGATGACAGCAGCTGGATCGATGCCAAAATAAGCTACAGTATGTGCGAGGTTTGTTGTCCCTGGAACCACTTGTTTGCAAATGTCTCCAAACCATATGTGAAGGTGACTTGACCTGCGATTTCAACCACATTTCCATGGAGTGTGGACTTGGAACATCAAATCAAAAGTGTTAGAACTGCTGAACAGAACACATGCTGATACCAACAGAACACTGTGCAGATCTACAGTCCAACTAACTGGAACACAGGAGGTGTGTAACTTGACAGTTTGATTATTTGGAGGGTGAGTTGATGGTCCTCCATTCCTCATGCTTCCACACTGGAAAGCTGCATTGACAGCATTTACACTGACTGTGTCTTAATTACAGCAACTCATGCACATAAGTGCTGCGCCTGCATTTTGAGTTGACTGTTCATCATGAATATTTGTTCCTGTTTTTATATCATCATCAGAAATTCTCAGAAACAATTTCAATCATAGTTTGGCAACCTTAAATGCAGAGTCATGAAAAAGTTGTTCTGATAGGATTTTTTAAAGTAAATATCAGTAAAACATCGCTTAAAATGATGCAGCCAAGTAACATGAATGATACTTGGTCGACCTCAGAATAACCTTCTATATGACCCTTACTCATATGGACACTAGGGCATACTCTGTTTTTTTGGAGTTGTTTTGTTTTGAGGAGAATTAAACCTCACCTCTGTAAGGTGACCAGATGCATGAATACAGAAAAGCAGTCTATCAGCTGTTTTATGATAAAGTTTTGCAATCTCTGAGATGAAGGGTGTATTCAGACCTACTTTGTTTGGTCCGTTTAAAATGGATCAGAGTTCATTTCCCTGGAAAGTCTGGACTTTTTTTAGATGTGAATACAAACATGCGAACTCTGATTTGAATCAAATAAAGCCACCGTAGCCGCTGGAAGTAGCCGAGCCTTGTGGGTAGTCAGAGCTAAAAGCAGCAGCCATGAACCGTGGACAGACGTGGAGCAATGAGGAGACTGACTGACTCCCTGACATTTGGTCAGATGCACATATTACGAAACTGGCTCTGAATGAGCTGTTCTTGACAGTTAACATTATTTTCGGTAATTTTTGTCTGTAAAAATAGAATGCATATTCTGAAAACCATAACTGCACATAGGACCTCCATGTTTGTTTTCATCAATACCCACCGTCTCTGATTCACCCCACCCCAACTTTTCCGACCAATGACAGCTGTTATGGCTGGGGCCGTTTCTTGTTTTCGTGCTTGGCTCCGCCTCCTGTTTGGCTGATTGACAACACCTGCCACTAATTCCACGGCCTATAAATCCAGGACCTGCCACAATGAAGATGACCAGAGGGTCCATCGCTGGAGTGATTTGTTTGCTTAATTTTGTACTAGTTTTGAAGTGAATTCGTTGTATAGAATTGCTGGCTCCATTTTTTTCCTTGTTGCAAAATAAATCCCAAATCTTTTTTGTCACACGCAACCTGCTCTCCATGTTCGTTTTTGTGGTCTTCACCCAGAACATCTGTCTTTGTTCTGATGTCAGCCCCTTAGACCTCCTGGCACGTAACAACAGCGCAGTTCGTCACATCTGTGCTTCTGTTTACAAATTTTGGTCCACTAGCAAAAAGTGCAATAAGAATGCGATCCGACCCGAACAAAAAAAGTAAAGTCTACATCCAATCCATATCAAATAAGCAGAACAAAGGACTTTCCAGGTGTGAATACACGCTGAGTGTACATGATGTGTATCTATAAAATGGCTTTTCACGGAGCCATCTTGGTGTTTCAGTCTGCCCTCGCTAACGCTTGTATTCAAAGCTTCAATTCCTCAAACAAAGCTATGGGTTTTGATCCTCTTCATCATATCCTATGATAACATTAGTGATCGGTCCTTAAAAATTTAACCAATAAAGACCCAGTGCTTTGTGTCAGTTTGCAAATTAATTGTTTCTCTCTATGTAACCTTTCTTCAGTGATTTATCACTATTTATTGTAATATTATCTTCAGTATTTTTTGCATTTTTTTCAGTGAAAATCATGTATTCTCTTATATTTAATTCACTGATCATGTAAATGTTCATAAAAGCTCAGAGTACATTAATAGGTTATTACATCAGAAACTGAAAAAACTGAAGAAAAAGTGACTTTTTCAGTAAAATATATCATTACTGAACATAAACCCAGTGTCTCCATCCACTGTCATTGATCCAACTCCATGGGTTTTACCAGTGAATCAGTGTTGTAGAAGATGACAGTGTTTCCATGGCAACTATGGAGCCTGTGAACGTCCAAATGGGTTAAATCTGATGACCATGAAAAGATGACAAACTGCAGTTCTATTTTTTATTCAAGTATTGTATTTTATTCTTATTTTCTCCTGTCTGTCTGTCCGTCCATCCGTCCATCCCAATCGAATGCATTTTCATAATATGGGACCAATCATTTGATATTAACTAACGTGTGGCACCGTATTGTAACATCTTCAACATTTTGCAACTTGCATTTCTTTTTCCTGAGCTCACCTCAGGTCACCTGTGTTTTGACAGGCGTATCATTTGGGACATTTACCATTTGACAGATAATGTAATCCATTCAGAGTTCAGCTTCTCTTATCGGTCTCGTCTCAAAGTCAATGAATGCACAGGGATCATGATATTCCTTCAATAGCTATGAGGTGGCTCAGGCTGAAGGTGAATTTACTTTTGCCACCAGAGACAGGAGTTCACTCTTGACTCCTGCAAGCTTTTAGGTTTAGGTAATAAACGTGCTTTGGTTTGAGCATTACTGAGTCATATCTTTCAGAATTTTTGGTGCTGAGTGAAACCTTTTGTAACTCTAATCAGCTGCTGTCAGTGTCTTATCCATAGAAAATGATAAATGACATATAAAAGAGACACTTAAAGCACTAACAGTGAAATAATTGCATCTATAAATTTGGATATGGAATATATTTTTGTTTAAAATACATATCTGTGGTTAACAGAAACAATGGTAACTTTACTTCCTGGCGAGTGGATTGCCTGGGTGAAGATTTGAATTCTGCAGCATCTCGAGTATTTTCAGAATTTTTTTTCCTTATGCTGCAGTCAGCCATTTAATTGTATTGATCTAACAAATGCAAATATAACTAAAGCAAGGGGAAAAAATGCCCATTAATTGAGTGGTTTTACTTCACTGTTGGTGTAGTTTGTTTTGTCATAGTTGGAGAAAATAAAAAATATTTTGACCTGCAAGTAGAAGTTTTAGATCTGAAATGAAAGAAATGAGAACACAATTGATTTTGTTTAGCTTAAAAATTTTGAAACCTTCATTGTTGTTTTCAAATCTTTTTTTTTTTTTTCCAGAAATGTGTTTTTTGTTTGCCTTTTTTCCCCCTTTGCCTGCATAATAAAGACACAAAATTATCTTCATAATATACCAATTGCGCTATGCCTGAAAAACCACCTCTTGCCAGCGCAACAACTATTAAGCAAAAAATTAGTGTTTGGCAAAATTGTCGTTTTTTCCATTAGGTAAATTTTTATGCGCAAGTTATAATCGTGCAATTTAAGGGTCAATGGAAAAGCGACTCCTGATCCAACTTCATGGGTTTTACTGGTGAATCAATGGTGTAGAAGATGATGGTGTTTCCATGGCAACTACGGAGCCTCTGAACATTCAAATGGGTCAAATCTGATGACCATGAAAAGATGACAAACTGCGTTTTACACCAATTATTTACACGTTCTGATAGAGAGATAGTAGATCAACAAGTAAACCGTTTAGATCAGTAAATGGTTTTGGTCACCAGTGGCTGTTTGGGTTTTAATGGGATAACTGACTGGTTTTACTTCACTGTAGGTGTAGTTTATTTTTAATTTTCCCAAAATCTAACAATTATTTTAGATGATCATGACCTGACAATACCTGTCCTTGGTAAACTAGGAATTAATATGAATAATTACTTTTGATGCATCACTGTAAATATAAATGCACTGTATTGGGAGGAAGACGTCTCAGATGCATAGGACCTGTTTCGAGTTGCAAGCAGATAGGTGTTCATCTGTCATGGGGGGGTGGGGGTGGGGTGTCCCCACACAATGTCACTTGAGCTAGCGTGAAAACAAAACTGAAAGTTAACATGCTATCGACATCCGATTCCCAAATTCTGTGCCTCCCTTATACAACGGATCTTACAGGACATTTTCACAACTCCTAGCCTGTATCCTCCTCTGCTTTATGGGCCCCCCACAAATGCTAGGCCCCATGAATTTGTCATGTTTAACCCCCTTATCAGCGCCCCAGTCTGTCATACAACATCTGAACTTGCTCTCTGTTGTTGCCTTGTTGAAAACCACAGATTCGTTGGCATATAGCAATAGAGTTGACAGGTAAAAAGGCACCAGCTGTTATTCTGGGATACTTTTTTTTAAGGGCAGGCCCCAAAAAACACCCATCATGTCAGTGCTGTATTCCATCGGAACATCATTACGAGGGGTGAGAATTCCCTTCTTCACTGCAATTGAGAAAAGCAATCCAACTTTGGAGCATGTCACCCCCATGAATATCTGTGTCAAACATGTTAGTGGAAGCATCTATCAAACTCCGCTGGGAACTCGTTCCGTACCCTTGACAGCCACCGTGATTTCAGTTTTATTCTCGACACAGTGAGTCAGCAGCCTCTGAATACCAGCACTCTGTCTTTAAACAGATTTGTGTGTTTCATAAGACTGTGACTCACTTTGGATGATGTAATGGTGGCTGCTTTTCCTCTGGTATTTGGCCTCTGGTGCTGGACTGTACTGGTCGCTAAGAGTTCAGGTCTTGAATATTTCTGTTTTTAGCTTGAGTATCCATCCGCTGCTTTAGTGAATGTTTTAAAATGTCTTGCTATGTTGCCCTTCTTTGTGGTGGTGATGCTTGTTAGACTTATTCAACAGACCCTTGCGTTATTACATAAGAAAATATTCTGCACAGAAAAATGGTGAGAGGGAAAAGAGGTTGGATGATATCAAGCAACAGAATAAAATGACATACATCTGTACTTACAGACTGAGGAGTGTGGTGTTGATACTAGACAAAACAGGGTTTGGCAGAATATCATCATGTCACAGGGAAGTTGACTTTTGACTGTTTGGATATAATTAGAGTGTAGATTCTTCATAATCATAATCAGCCCCAGATATCGTTTGTGACCTTTTTCCAGCAAAATCTAATCATTTCATCCTTAAGCCAAAGTGAATTTTTCTGCCAGATTTAAAACGTTTGTCGATGCACTCCATTAGCCACTTTTACACAGAGATTCCGGAAAAAAGGTGAGGTGGAGATCCCACCTTTTCGCCACCACTGATTGATTTCTACAGCCAAGCCAGAGGTGAGACAGACTGGACTTTTACACAGCGGACCTGTATTCCGGAATCAAAAGGGTGGTGACGCAGCACAGCATATAGTGTGACGTATAACTTACGAATCGGAAATGCCCCGAGCATAGCGGTGTTGGCTCGCAAAACAACAATGGACGCTGAACAGAGCGCAGCTATGTTTATTTTAGCAGTGCAGATTTAAGTTTAATTCAAACTCAAATCAAGCCTCTGAGCGTCCTTTACGGCCCGCGCTCATTTTTAAATCCCCCACGAAGCGGGGTTCGCACACACACAATACGTCAAAATGTACATAGCGTTCCGTAGGGGTGTAACGGTGCACTCGTTTGTACTGAACTGTTTCGGTTCGGGGCCTTTGATAAAATACGGAGGTGTACCGAATGAATAAATGTAGCCTCTGTGAAGAACGCAAACACTCAGGAAAAAGGATGGCCGCAAGCAGAACCCACATGCAGGGTTTCCATGCATTACCACTGCTGAATTCTCAGTGCTGTTTTCTAAGGCTTAGGCACCGATAAAGGGGGGTAAACATGACAACAGTGTCACATCTCTGTCTTTTCTGTGGCTGTTTCCCCTCCTGACCCCTTGAACTCTGCCGCTCCTTCTCATCAGTTTATCACATTCACCTGTGAGCGCAGCTGCAGCTGATCAGGCAGGGTCTATAGATTCATCTCCGTGCTCCTTCCCCTT
>JAPQRP010000020.1:17341325-17399579 GCA_037367295.1 Apogon hyalosoma
TGCTCCTCGTCGGCGAAAGACACGAAGGACTTTGTCTGCGTTTTTGCACTTGGGTCTTCTGTTATCCCGGTTACAAACAGAGAGTATAACAGAGGCACAGGAGCCGGGTCGGATGTTCAAAGCATGTTAAATTTCAATTTTGGTTTTCGGTAGTTACAGAATGTACCCCCCTGCCTTCGCTGGTCTCCTTCATTGGACCGAAAATCTCTTGAACCGAAGACCTCTATATCGAAAACATACCGAACTGAAATTGTTCTGTACCATTACACCCCTAGCGTTCAGGAATCATGATTTGACCTTTGTCACGGCTCTCTTACTACCTCCAGGGGTGTTACAGAACCACGTTAAAGGTGGAACCAAATGATCCCACAATTTCATTTACCCAGATGTTCCGAAATAAAGGTGAAATATTCCCGCAACAGAAGTACTGTGTAAAAGGGGCTATAGATATTGCATTTAAAATAATTATAGAGACTGAAAAAAACTTTAAAAATCCTTCTCCTGTTTTATTTACTCCAGTTGCCATTTTTGTTGTTTTTTTCTCCAAAAATGACCATGATTAAGTGGAAACAGAAGATAACCGTGTTCATACGTCCATTAGCTTGTCGGTGATGCATTCACTTCTAACGCAGTCTCAGCTGTTTGAAATTCAAGCCCTCTGCTTGTTTCAGTTGGTAGAACATTCACAGGTCAAGAGAGATTTTATTGTGCTGGTGTTTCCTTCCTGCTTTTCATTTTAGTTTGCCGAGTGCAGTCAGATAATACCACTTCACAAAAATAATTGGCAGTAAATGTTGCAGATACAGAATTACACTGTTGAATATCTTAAGTTATAACAACAGAAGTGGACCTTGTAAGAGTTAAGATTTACATGACAGAGATCTGAAATAGTGCGTATCCATATTTATATAAGACTGGGTTTTATTTGTTTGTGTTAACCTTTCCCTGACTGTTACTGAAACTGACTCTATTTTTATTTAAGGAATTATGGTACTGATATCAAATTAAACTTTCTGTTGGGGGTAGGGTCTGGAAAAACACCAAGCTGACAAAAATATTCGGACACATTCAATTCAGCTGTGTCATTGCTAACAGGTGGTTGGAACAATAATGGAAAATGCCATCAAACAAAGTTTTGTTTTTTTCAAAAACTCATGATGCTGTACATGACAATGATTAGACAGTACTTGTTTTGAGATTTCTACATCTAGATTTGTGATTTGATATTTATTTTGATCATTATTGACAATAACTATCACGAAAATGTATGTCATATTTCAGATGAATGCAAATATGAACTCCTACAAGCTGTAAGAGGTGTCCCTATACTTTGGTCCATAACGCATGTGGGCATTAAAGTTAGTACCTCTAGTGGTTTCAGCATCTGGAAACTCATGAAACTTTGATATTTTAAATTCGATTAGTCCATGTTTAAGACTCTCGAACATTCTTACTTACTCACTACACTTGTGGCCAGAAGTTTTGAGAGTGACAAAAGTGTTGTTATGGAAAAAAAATGCTGCAAAAAAAGAAAAAAAAAATCCACATGTTACTGCTGAGGTACATCGAATGCTTCAATAACAACGAAGTATGATAATATTACCACACATAATATTTTCTACTTTAGAGTTTCCTATTGCTTCTTTTAGTGTCTGAATTGCACACGCATTCTTTGAGCTTCTGTTTTTCTATGCGTCGACACTTAAGAAATACCTTCAAAGCAACCGACTTCATACAAACGTATACAGGGGTTCTGCTACAGAATTCCCGTATGTGTTTCAGTTGTTTACCGAGTTCTTTGTCTTTTTTTTTGTGTTCATCCCCACTATTCATGATGGTGTTTAATAAAGCACCAGGAGACTGGGTGAAAACTTGAATTCTGCTCAACTTGCTGCTGCATTGAGAGCAAGAACACATTAAATCAAACTGTGCTGTGTAAACCTGACAAGGGACAAACGCACAAGGAAAAAGAACCACATTAATATTAACAAAACGTGCTGCATGTACCTACAGTTTCAGAACAAAACACCACTGCGCACAATACAGATACTTCATAATTTGATGTATATCCCATTAAACTTCTTATTTAAAATCTTCTGTCTCAGTCAACGCTGCACTAAGAGTTCAAGCATACTACATGTTTTGTCTTACAGCTTTTCATTTTAAGGAATCTGGCTTTTGATTTTTGTCAGAGTATTTTCAGTAATGTTTTTTTTTTCTCATGCTGCAGTCAGCCAGTTAATTGTATTGCTCAAACAAATGCAAATATAACTATAGCAGGGGAAAAAATACCCATTAATTGAGTGGTTTTACTTCACAGTTGGTGTAGTTTTTTTTTATTTTATTTTCTCAAACTCTAACATTTATTGCAGATTATTATAACCTGACATTAGCCATCTTTGCAACATCGATAAACTGGAAATTAATTCAAACAAGTGGTTGCAGGCACAGCAAACCCTGCCTTTCGCACATATTGTAGCTTATTTTGACATCGATCCAGTTGATGCCATCATGTCTATGCATGCGCTGATGTCAGCATATCAATTGACTCTATATATGTGCCAAGTTTGAAGTAAATCGAAACAAAATTGATGTTTTTATAGATATGTAAAATTTCGCCCATTATAAGTAAATGGTGGGAGGAAAAGCTTTTAAAAATTCATTAAAAGTGTGAACTTTGACCTACTGTTCCCAAAATGGAATCAGAACTATTCTGGGTCACTGCCAATCTATAAACCCAATTTGGTTTGAATTCAAACAATAGTTTTTTTGCTAGAGTGTTAACAAACAAACAAAGAAACGAACTGAAGCAAAAGCAATACCCCTTGCGAATAGTTGAAATTACATCAGTAAAAGGGGCCAATGATGAACAAATGAATGTAGCTGAGGTGAAAATTGAGACTGAACTCCTCTAAGCCCATGTATGGCCTCTTATCACTTGCTGAAGTTTTCATTCAACACATTTTATTTCGAACCATGCATTTTACTTATGGGGTCATAATTCCCAGCATCACCGTGTAAATCTCATTGTAAGACTCTTGCTTTGACATTTTTACAGTGTTTTGGTGATGTTTTCATATTTTTATACTTTTATGATGTTGTCGTCTGGTGTTATCTTCATTCTTGTATGCTGAACCTTTACGATGCCCTCTATCATTTTAGAACCCATTTTGCATTATGAAATACTCTGTAACTTTGTTTTGCAAAATTCTGCACAAAGAAACATTGTTGTACCCTGATTGATGTCAGCCATCTGATTGTGGTGGCGTTCTGTCTTTTATTGGAACTGTAAAGTCGATAGTAAGATCAAAAATAAATACATTTTAAAAATGCTGGCATGTGTCACTACGAGGCATTGTCGCCCACATACAGTATCGTATTTACCAGAATAATATCATTTTTATAAGCTTTAATAATGAAATATCCGTGGACGTGAAGGCATTTGTGCTGCAGATCTGTCTGTAGACGGTTATACAGGATTTATAAAATCTTAAGCCAAGTATTAAATATCAATTTAAAGTTCTCAGACAGCTCCAACAGGATAATCTGCTTATCTGCTACATATCGATTTGCTCACAGGATCACGTCATTATGATGTTTTTATTTGAATGTTATCTTCTATCTTTTATGGTTTAAATGTCGCACAACAAGGTTCAGTTGTCTGAAGAATATTAGGGTCAATACTTTAACACCTGAGACATTATTTCAGGTAAACATCTGTTTCAGTGTCATAAAAGCTGCTGTGAGTATGTGCTTGTGTTCCTTTTCTTCAGTGGTTTTGTTTTACTGTGTGTTTTCGGGTCAAAGCAGGGTGGAATAACAGAAAAAGACAAACAGAGGAATTGAAGTTTGACAGGTTCTTACTAAATAAGGCACTCTGAATGTACATCAGTAAGAGCTTTAGGATGTTGAAACATGAACTGTGAATTGGAACACACTGAACAGCAACAAGTATTTGAATTTTGCCCCAGTAGTTTTGGTTTAGGGCTAAAGTGCCAAAGTGATCAATAGAATCAACAACAATGAAGAATAAACCAACAAAATAATAAGTAACATTAATAAAATAAGCCAAAACGTGAACAAAATTGAAGAAAAAAATAGTAAAAATAAAAAAAGGAGAAAATATGAACAAAAACGCATAAAATATTTAGAAAGTAAGAAATAACATATAAAATGTGCCAAAAATGAATAAAAATTTCTCATGCTCAGATGCCTATGGAAAGAACAAGATCTATTCTATTTTGAAATTTTAACTATTGAGCAAACGGTTGATTTTTTCTGAATATTTGTTAAAGAACAAACTGTCTACATATATGTATTTCTTAGTTAATGAGGATGAAAACTACATCAGCCCAGAGGATGACGTGTATATAGGAGAAAATATTCACACTATAAGAATCAATATTCCAAGTTCAGAAACACCCAGAGCATTTGGACTAACTTCAACAATCCTCCAAATAATTATTTTACCCGTACTACTTTCTCCTTCATTGTAAAGACATTCAGTTATATAAAACTTTAGCAATTAAATGAAAAGGTATAATATATATATATCACCCATGACAGCTGTCACACGGTGTTAGAATGAAAATCATTGTGAAAAACTTCCAGAGAAAGTGATTCTGACAGCTGTAGAACCCACCAGAAGAGGTAAAAAGGAATATGTAAGTTTTTAGAGGAATTTTTTGGTTATTTTTTTTACAAAAGAAAATGTTTTATCTCATCTTTAGGACTGGTAGAAAAGTGTCTTGTAGAAAAGTGCTGAGAATGTTGTCTTAAAATCAATTCTGACTGATATTTGTGCCATACAGAAATCTTCCTGATGCAACTTTCGCTTAAGCTTCATCTCTATCAGAAAGGTGAAATATTGTTTCCACCAGTACTGAAAATGACACTCACATTTCCACATGTCAGGGTGTGTTTATAGCCAAACCTATCTCTACACTTTGTTAGCGGTGGGAGTGTGTGTTTTCTCCCTAAACTTGACATTTTCAGTCTGTAGCTGCAACTCAGAGGTTGTTGTTCTGTCATGCAGCGATGCTCACATGCAGACACAAGAAAGGAGGAGAATGCTGAAATAGTCCAGCAGAGCATCTACTGTCAGCCAGGGTTTCTAATCCACGTAAGTCAGTATTTTAATATTCACACTAGGGGAGCATTTTTACTACATTGCTTAAAATCTCCTTCACACTTCAACTGCAACCAATTAATTAAATGCTCTAACAAAAAAAAAAAAAAAAATGTTGTCACCTGTGGAACGGACAGGATTGAAAAAAACACCATCCAATCATTTTAACCAGTCCATCGAAATAATTGAATGGTGATATGTCCAGGGTGCGATTTGTTTGGGGTGGTGAAATCAACCCCTCTCTGGTTTTTACATCCCTACCTCTGCTCAATGAATTTCATCCTGGGGGTGGGGGGGCAACCAACCAATTGAAATAACAGGCATGTTGTGACAGTTTTCTTCCACCTTTATCCTCCATTACTGGCACTAACGTTCACCTGAACCGAACAGTCAGTAGTCTCAGAATTTGCAGACGTCCCCATGCACTGGCGTGCCATAAAAGGGGGGGGGGATAAATTCATGGGGCCCAGCATTTGTGTGTCCAGTGGATGCAGGTTCGAAGTTGTGAAAATTTCATGTAAGATCCGCTGTAAAATAGAGGAATAGAACCTGGGAGTTGGACGTTGAAAGTAGTAGTAGTAGTTAGTTACATTAGTTATGGACCACACCCCCACATATATAACTGCTGTCCCCCCCCCTCTGGTTTTTTGACAAATCGCACCCTGGATATGTCTATCAAACTCATCTGTCATTTGTCCCTCCCCCCTCTGCACATACCCCTGTTTGTGCATGAATCGTGTTCTCAGAGGCTTGGAGAGCCAGAAACAGAGCCAGAGCTTGGCTAGCTGTATTAGCTGTATTAGCATGTAAAGTTTGCCAGCTAGCTGTTTTTTCTCACTAATAGAAATCACTCAGGAATGTAATGTTAGCCAGATAGATATGTATTGGGGCTGTTCTGCCGACAAACATAAGAGTGAAATGCACGGATCACAGCGTTCAAAGCTAACTTTAGTGGGCTGCTAGCCTGACATCAGTCTGACTGCAATCAGCTGTTCTTGCTAGCCCGAGATTACTTAGAGCACATATTAAAATAAGTGAAAAGTCCAGCTTCTAATCTAATAAAGTGATAAACAGGGTTAGGGTTAGACCTGAATTCAGAGGTACGCACAGATCCGTGGAGGGAGGGATGAATGGTAACGGGGGTGGGGGGGTTGGACGAGAATGAATGAGGTACGCATGGATCCGCGGACCAGAGGGGGTTGATGCTGCACAGTGCTCAGGAACCCCCGGGAACAAACACGCGCGTTCTGGTACCCTGGAGGCGTGGCTTCAGGGGGAAGTCTGAAAAACAGGGTTTGGACTTTTTTATTGTCTATTTTCAAAATGTAGCTTGCTCGAACCGTTTTTCCAGGACCTCCTACCCTACCTCTAATGTAAACATTATACTGACACTTTAAATTAAGCCTTTTCTCTGAACAGAGCATTGTTTTGTTATATTTGGTGTCATAGTCTGAAATTATTCCAGTTTTAAAGGTTTCCTTTTTACATACAGCCCAGTCAGAAAATGTGTTTTACTACAGGTTGCGATACACAGTCCCTGTTTATCTGCACTTCAGCCAGAAATAAAGATCTTCTCTAATAATGATAGATGCTCCAAAGAAAAGGATATCAATTTTCTGGATACACGCAAATGTAGAAAACCTGGAATATCAAAAAGGTGTTTGAAGGAATGAAGGACTGAGGCTGAGTTTGCACAGTCAAACATCTTCTGCCAGTGGAAAACTTTGAGAAAACCCAACTTTTAATTGGAATATGCATGATTTTCTGAAACGATGAATGTTGGAGGAATGTAAATTTTCATTAGCCATACATATAGCTTGAAAGGGAATTTATCTTTGTCAGAATAAGGGCAAAAAGCAGCATACTTTGTGCATATAAATGCAGTCAGTGATCTGTTACACTGTTAGACTTCTAATCAACTGGATTCTTCACTGCATCAAAAAGGTTAAAAAAAAAACAGCAGTTCCTATTTACATGCTACAAAATAGTGACCATGCACATAGTTGACATTCAGAGCAGCCCCACATACTTATACAGGGCTTATACCCACTGTGGTGAATCCATTGAGCACGGACTTTGCTTCCTTGTAATGAAACCCTGCCTTGACTGAGCAGTTCACATGCACCGTCAGCAAAAATCCCATCCACACTCGCCTTCAGTCTCATTATTTCTACTGTAGCTTGTGTGTGCTATATTGTCAAACACGAGCCTTTGCAACTATGTAGATGTCTGACCACAAACAGCCCGAAAACAGGCCGCACCCTTTATTCTCTTGGAAGAATAGAAGTTTCAGTTTTATGGTCTTCCAATGTGTGGCAGATACAGCGCATGTTCCATAAAACAGGGATGTACATTTTAATTTCACTGCACATGTTATTATGTATATTTCTCTATTTATATAAATATCTAAATAAATACAAGATTTCTTATTTTCCTTTATATTTCACTCTTGTGTTTTTTCTTTTCTTTCTGCCTGTATACTGGTGTTCTGTATGCTGCTGCTGTCAACTGTGAAATTTCACCCACGGTGGGATCAATAAAGTCTTATATGTGCATAATGACAATAAAAGCATTCTATTCTATTCTATTCTATTCTATTCAGGGATGTAAACAATAAACCGACTACAATAAGAATTTGCTCGATTAAATTACATTAATTGTCGACTAACTGCCCTTTTCCATGGTAGCGTTTGTGGTGTGGACAGTAGGGGGCACCACTGCCTAAACTAGGCTTCATCGCTGAGGTTGAATATTGGGGGGGGGGGTTGTCCACCTGTCCACACCTGTCTGAAGACTGCCGGCTTGTCCGCACTGTGACGTTGGGCCAAGATAGTCATCAAACGTTGATGAGTTCGAACCACTTTAGGGACATGGTGGAGCAAAACCACACCACCGCCCAAATATGTACACATATATGAGGTCGGGTGTTTTCCCTGGAGGTTGGTGTAGTCCACGGTCATCTGGACTATCTGGTCAGTGAGACAGAAGTTGAAAACATCCTCCAGGAGAAAAAAAAAAAAAAAAACATCCTCTAGGCTCCTGATCCGGACCACAGTATAAAAGGTCTGTCGGTCACCCCAGTGGCCACAGGAAAATAGGGAGGGTATATATATATATATATACACACACACACACACACGCACACACGCACACACCATTGAAAGAGAAATTCAGGTTCTCAGGAAAATCGCTGCTTATCAATAATCGTTAATCGATCGATAAGGTCAACCAACTAATGATTAATGAATTAATTGATAATTTGCATCCCTAATTATATTGCATTGTATTGTATTGTATTGTATTCTATTCTATATTACAGTTAAAGTCAGGTACAGTAAGCGTTTGGAAAGTAACAACAGGGTTCCTACACATTTCTACAAGTAAAATATAAGACTGTTAAGAACATAATTTAGAACCTATTTCACAGCCATACTGGCAAAAATTCATGACTCCTAGAATTTAGGAAAATGTATTTATTTCCTCCAATATGATGGATCTGTGGAGTTGAATTAATGATGAATTCAGACCAGCATTTACAGTTTATGTAGACCACAGGGAAATGTTTGAAAATGCCTAATTCCATTAAAAAAAAAAGAAAAAAAAAAAGCTAAATATCACTCCTTTAACATTTTAATGATGATGTAAATGAAAGATACTTTGGATAAAAAGAACAAAAGTAGATGAGTATGTACGTATGTAAGTAGTTGTGTGTGTATTTGAGTGCATAATTGGGTATTAGATACATCAGAGATAGTTAAAATAAAATACTCTTAGACGATGAAAAGCCTTCTGGATGGTTTACATTCATAATGCACCGCACTTCATGTCATGTGTTTTTTAAAAGACCAGGCGTTTGCATCACTTTCCACTATGTACACACATGTCTGCAGACATTTGCATACTCTATCTGTGGGCCTGATGTTTGGCTGCATGCAGCATGTGGATATGAAATACAGCTTTTGTGGAAACACTGTGGCAATATGACAACCATATCAATAACACTGTGTTTGGTGTTCTCAGTAACATCAGACTGGGAAAAACACTGGGATACTGAATAGATGAATACTAAGTCATGGCATAATCAGTAAGACAGCATCAGAACTGACACAATATGCAATTTGCAGCAGTTACATTTAAATAATTGTAATGTTCACTGTCTCGGTGTTTGGTATTTAAATATATAGAGGAGGCCTATTTTATCCTTATGTAGGTGATTTCTGGCTGATAAGGAGTGATTTGGTGAGGAGGATGGGAACAGAGGGGTGGGCAGATCCATGCACAGGGGGATGACGAGAAAGAAATGAAGATGGAAAGGGTGAACGGGCATCAAGGAGAGAATGCAAATACAGAGAGTGAACGCAAGACTATCTCAGACCAAAACAACAATATGTGACAGTAATTCAACATAACAGGTCAAATAATAATCAGATATGAAGATAATATTAATGGATGACTAATGTTTTGTTGCTACCTTGGAAACACGTACAGTACATGCAGTACTTTGTATTACAGACGTTAATAGTGGGATAATAGTTGGAGATTATTACCTTTTTATTACCCAAGTTATGGTCATGTGACTTGCATGTAGGGCAATTTTTTCCTCTAAAAACTCAATTTTTGATTTCACTTTTTGGATAAAACTACAAAAGACGACAGAAGTCGGCATGTCGTTTTCATGTGCAGCCCACAATGCAATGCACTGCTACCTACCTCAAATCTGTGACGGTACCACAGGATCTCTGAAAATTCCGTGATGGGTCCACAGAAGTTATACCAATATAAGTCAGTGACAGGCATCAGTCATGCATGGACCACATAAGAGCAGTGATCCCCATGTAGTTATATTGAAATTGGGGGATCCATGTGTGGAGACCTCAGGCATTAAATATACATACATACTGGGGCGCTGATAAGGGGAGGCAAACATGACAAATTCATGGGGCCCAGCATTCCCATAGAACAGAGGAGGGGGTCCGGTGGATACAGGCTAGAAGTTGTGAAAATTTCGTGTAAGATTCGCTGCGTATGAGAGGCACAGAGGTCGGGAATTAGACATTGAAAGCATGTTAAGTTTCATTTTCATGCGAGCATGAGTGACATTATGTATGGACCCCACCCCCACATACATTACCTCCCCCCCCAACAGTTCGACAAAATACTGAATTTTATGAAAGGGCCCACAACATTTAGCTTTCATGGGGCCCACAGTTGGTAGCAGTGCCCCTGCATACATATGTGATATCCTTCTCTCAATTGTCATATTCCTGCTCAGCAGAACTGCTGGCTTTGTTTACAGAACATACTATGCATTACTGTCATATTTCACAACACAATAAACACCTTAATCTTAACTGACCCTGAGGCTTTTTCTACTCGGCAGAAGGCCTACGAGTAGTTCATCCAGTAAAATGTGTGTAGAATACTTGACCATCTGTCAAACAAAACACTGTAAAGATTCACAAGATGCTGACATATATCTGTCAACCAATAAATGTGTTCATATTTATCAACACACACCAGTTACATACAGGCCTGTTTGATAACTTTGTGTGATTCCCACAGTCACTGGCTGTGTTCTGTGGCAAATACCATGACTGTGTAATAATACATTACATACCTTCTGTGGCTCAAATGGTGCTTGAATAGACATTTGTCTCTTCATGATTATTAGACTTTAATCTAGTTCAGATGTAACTCCCTTTACCATAAAAAACCCTAGTTATAAATGGTGCGTGTGCAGTAGACCCAACCCCCCTCCTCCAAGTTAGTGTCCAAGCACCTCCCACAGGAGTAAACGTAACCTCCTGAAAAGTACCAAGACAAACACATCTCAAATACGTCAGATCTGCGTATGGTTGGGGTTTAGCTCAACAGGCAGCGCTTCAGACTGTGACATGGAAGACTGGGGTTTGAATCCTGGAGGAAGCTGCATTTTTTTCCTGCAGATTTTCAAACAGGGGCACCAGCAGGTAAATCTACCACTGTCAAGGGAATTCTGAGGGGAACCATGTACTTTCTTCAGACACATGTTTTATGCAAAACAAAAAAAAACAAAAAACATGAAAATACAATACAAAACTAGATAGCAATAGCAACTGGGAAGATTTGGCTCTGTAATCCATTCAATCATTGGTCAATTGAATCCTATCAAGAACTCATTTTCATTATGTAAATAATGCTCTAAGCGAAGATTGCACTGCAAGCGAGAACACACGCCTAACAACACAGTGATCCATGACACATGTTGTCCTGGTGCCAACACACCAAGATCCATATCAGGCACATAAAGCCATATCAGCAAGATAAAGATCCAGCACCCCAAGATATCACCCAAACACAATCAGTAGCAATAACAGCCGGCGGCTTAAAGAGAGCAAGCTGAGGAATACCCATGAAAAAGTCTCAAACTCATTTGTTCATACTTCCGATATGTGTGGTATAGACCAGGAAATGAAAACGCTACTGCTGTGATGCACTTGACTGTAGCTGTATGAGTGAGTTTATTACAGTAGTATAATTAGCAGTGGAGTGAAGACTTCGACAGGTCATGATAGCAGCAGTGGGAAACCATCTTCTAGGGATTTGAACTTAATCCGGTTTCTTTCAAAGTAGCTCTGCATGCTTACACACCTCTTTGAAGTGTAAATTGAAAAAAAAAAATAACTGGAAGCATAAAGTTTCTACAATGACAAGTGAAGGGGAAAAAAACTAATTTTGACAAATGAGTGAAAGAAAACGCTGAGAAGCACTAAGAAAAAAGTCACTTGGAAATAATGTGGCCTTCATTTGAGTAGCCTATGAATTTTAACTTTCACTTCCATCATTTTAACACATATTTGTACTTTAATTTCTTCATATTGGAAAAACGGGATTGCAAATTTAGTTCCAATTTTAGCCCACGTGGAAAATTATGAGACTAAACGAGACAAAACACAGCAACAAAATAAAAATACACCACTTTAATTTGAGACTACTTAACACTAAAATTAAACCTGAGAAAAAAAAGAAAAGAAATATAAAGTGTGCTCTTACTTGGGAGCAAAAAAGCGTAAACGACAAAAACAGAAAAGACAGATTCTGTTGTAGACACTCAGTGAGTTCATGATCAATATTGCCAGATTATTTATTTATTTGTATTGCTATTTTCTCTGGTGTGGGAATAGTTTGAGTTATGAGGTTCACTTGTTTTTACACAGATCACAGAAATAACCCTGAAAGACTTACTAACTTTCCCATTCCAGTGTGTGACCTTTTTCCCTTTTACTGCAGCACAGAACTTGAATCAGTAATTCTATTACTTTTACCTGTTTTACACAAGTACCTGTACTCCTGCTGAAGTAAACAATGCGTACCACCTCTGCTAGTCATAATACACATCCTTTTTTTCTGTTTGTTTTAATCAAATATGGAGCCACTCATGCTGATATAAGAGTCTCTTAAAATGGGAGAGTCCCACAAACCAAACAGAAATTAATTTCCACCAGGATATTTCTCCAGTCTAGCCATACAGAGCTGTAAAAATCTGCTAACTCTCTGCTGTCGCCTCCTTACTCTCACATCTCCGTCTGTCTTCAGAGCTACTTTCATGTGTCTCTTTCCATTTGCCTGCCTTTGTCTCACATTTTCTCTTGCTTTATTTTTTCCCCCCCAGACCTAACGCAAAGTAAGTCAGGAAGCCTTACTCCTCAATTTTCTCTGCCTGATAAAGTAAATAATGGAATTATCTGGTTAAAAGAAAAACTAGGTTAGAGTACAGAGGAACATGAGTCATTGGCTGATCCATTATGGCAATTTCAGGCAGCATACTACATGCTTTCTTAAATGTAAGAAAAATGAAAAGTGCACATAAGCATCCATCATTCATCTACTTCATTGTATTTAAAATACTACTTGAACTAAACTAACCTTACATAAGTGACACCCTCTATATATAGTAACACTTTACTCAACACAGAAATACAATAAGGGAATCAGAAATGGTATCTTTAGTTTTAAATAAATGGAAATGAGTGTTACTGACCATGTTTTCAATGCTTTGAATTTGCCAAAAATAAATACATAATTAAATAAAAATTAGAGGAAGCATAATAGATGAGTCAAGATGAATATTTGTTAACATGGCACACGTCTCTGCTAACACAACAGTACTGCATATTTACATACATTGGCCAGCCATGTATATTTGGACCACCTTTAGTTTTGATTATAGAACAGGCCATGGCACTGTTTATGCTATGCAATTCTTATGCAATGTCATTATAACATCATAACATGTATTTATGTCCAGGGTTGCATTTTTTATTTTTTTCTACAAATATCTTGTTCTGATGATATAATCTTCTCCATAACATTCTAAAGATTCTCATTGCGGTTCAGGTCAGTTCATCGTCAAATTGATGCCTCAATATGGAGGTCCTGAAGTGCAAACCAGAGGTGGATATTTGGGTAGTCAGCTGACTTCATGTTTTGGACAGATAACGTTGTTGAACTTGGACTTGACCAACTGAAGCAACCCCAGATTATAACACTGACGCCACAGGTGTCAACTGCAGGAGCCAGGCATGATGGGTAATGCTTCATCCACCTCTGGAACAGGGTCAGTCTGGACTCATCAAACCACATGAGCTTGTTCTATTAAAACTCGGTCCAAACTTTATGCTCTCTATCAAACTGATGGTTGTTTCAGAAATGACTGAATCACTGCATCAGTCAGAGATAAAGAACTTGTTGTAGCTAAAACAATGAATGACTGCAGTAATTAATGGATGTAAAGACAATCAAAACCAAGATCGAGCCGAGACCAAGACCAGAGCATTACCTTTTCATCTGAGCATCATTTCTCAGACACAAAAGTATAAACTTTATCACCACATACAATGCATGACGCAGGATAGCCTACCTAAATTAGATGGATAAACGGAAAATAGCAACTGGAAATGGCACCCATCTAAAATATATACCCAGCCGGCAAAGATCCTACACTCTAATCAATTAGTAAAATCAATAGTTGATTATGTATGTGTCTGTGTCCATAACGCTGAAAGATGGTTGAGATGTGACGAACGTTGCCTTTAAGTGCTTGTTGGGTAGATGGGTCAGGATGGATCCTGCACCCTGAAATAAAAAAATAGGGGGAAATAAATAGTGAAAAGCATGGGGAACTCAGAGAGACAAGCCATGGTGACATGATTGTCTCAGTTCAGTGGAAAAGCCAGTTATCTCTTAAACACACATACACCCAGAAACCCCATGATCCTTTGGCTCAGAATAGGTGGTTTGGGTTGACAGAGGTAGCCTTTATCTCTTTTTCTCTCAGTATTCGTTTATTAGATCAACAGCTCTTTGTAACACCTCTTAACTGTCTTTGAATGTAGCTCCAACATGACAACTTTTTTCTCCTGAAGAGAACAGTAAATTTAAATACACACTCATGCTATATTATTATGACAAATATAAATACAAACATTTACACATACAGAAACATGAAACCATCAGGACAGGCAAACAATTACAAACAATTATTTATTAATTAGGCTGAAGCAACTCCAAAAAGTTACTGCTGGCTAGGGCTGCAACTAACGATGATTGAAATAATCGATTAATCTGTAGATTTTTTTTTTTTAAATAATTGATTCACTGGATACCCCCCCAAAAAAAAAGAAAAAAAAGGGGGGGGTATACGTGGGGGTGCCTTCCATAAGTGCCACAACTACCGTAATTGGTGTGAAACGGAAAATTAAACTTAACTTTGGATGTCCAACTCTTGGTTTCTATGCCTTTATTTTACTCCGGAGCTTACAAGGACATTTTCACAACTTCTAGCCTATATCTTCAGGCCACCCAGGGCCAGAGATGGATGAAAATGTTATAATTATGACGATAGTGTCTAACTAGCTTGCGGGATAAAGTAATCACACAGGTAGGCTATCTTTAGATAGGTTTCCATTTTGTTCCCGGTGGCCACGGCAGCCCTGTTTGCCTGAAACGTATTGCGCCGCAGGATTTTGGCCATTTTTTTCTTCATATTCAAGTTTTATTACATAAACGGCACACTATGTTTCGGCCAAACAGGGCTGCCCAGCATCCATTGCCTCAGCCATGCTCTTCTGTGTTTTCCTCTGTCACGTGCTCAACAAATCGACTGCCAAATTCATTGTCAACTCTTTTAAGAATCGATTTAGTCGATTTGTTGTTGCAGTACTACAGCTGGGCACTCATTGCTTAAATAAATTCTAATTGGGGACCACTACGTCACAAACTCATCTACCGTTTATTTGTAATCCACTGAATAGGGAAAAACGTGTAGTCATTTATCAAACCATATTTATAATGTAGGAGCATGCACATAAAGCCACACATGCAGGACTGAAAGGCATCATATTCAGGATCTTTGCCCTTTGACCAAACAAGAAGAAAAAACACCAAGGATGCACCAAGATTTTTCAATCTCTATTTGAACAGTTCAACAGTATATTGTGATCAAAACATATGCCAAATAATTTTTTCTTCAGTCTACTTTTCTTCAAAAATGGACCTTGATTTGTGTCTTAAGCCGAAGCATTCCCTTTTGTCTTTGCTTTTCGAAATGACTTACTAGACGTTCCCCAACCGGGCACCTACTAATGTGAATATGGGACAGTAGCAGTCGGATATAACTGTAGCAAAATCATTCATATCCTGATCCTATTCAGTCTTGGTGGAACAAATGTTGGAGTTTTCGTAAACATAATTACAGACCAGAATCGTGGACTGCAGGAAGTAAAAATCGCAGTCTCAGTTGTCAAAGTCAGAATCCCTCACTGCTTGACTACGTAGAGCAGTCATTGTCTATCGAGAACAGACGTATACTATGTGATTTCTTTAAGAGTCACTGTGAGAATGACATTGCCTCTTGTTGATTCATTCAAAAACTCTGCATACACATGCTTCAGGTGTGGGCTGGTGTATCCATGGGGGTGGACGTCACTGTTTTCTGAGTTGATTGTGGGTAGAGAAGACTCCATATTTGTCACCAGTGCTGTAACTGCATATTGTGAGTGCCAAAAAATCTGTGAAAAAATAAATCTGCCAAAAGTTGGATAATGTTCTTCCTCCTGCTGGTAGAACATCTCAGTAGCTGCTGCCAATGAGGTGACATTTTACCACCGAAACATGACAAACATTTTGTAATACAACATTTTGTAAGTCTTTTGTCTAATGTAAGTTACTGGATAGACAACAAATTCTGATTCAAATATACTGCCAACAGGAATGTTCTCCCACTCCGAATACCAATTAGAGTTTACAAGAAAAGATTTCCTGGGATAAACCACCGCACAACTCGTAATACTCAGAAAAAGTCATCATTTTAGGCAACATTTCATTTTTCATCTTGTTTTAGCTTCCCAGTTTAATGTCAGTCTTAACTTGAAAAAAAAAAACATGTTAATACCAGAACAATGATAAGATGAATAGTTAGTGCATTCTATCCACACTGTGTGTTATCACAGCACTAAAAATTAAACTCAATGCATTTTTTATTCAGCCTATTTAATATGATAAAAAGATGTCACCTACCTTTGGAGAGCATCTATTTTGTCAGCTGTTATTCCCTTCAGCAGTTCCTCCAACAGATCGGAGCTCTCAGGCAGGGAAGCAGTTCGTTTAACAGTCGACGTGTGAGTGAACCAGCCAATCAGGAGCCCCAGAATGAAAAGGCCGATGCCACCCAGGAAGTACCTGAAAGACATCGCATAACTTTAGGGTTAATCTCAGATTTGCATTCTCGCGACGGTTCTGGCATGGGAGGGGTGCGGATGGGGAAAACACCTCCGCGGGAGGTCCTCCCTGCCACAAACCTGCGGAGGAACTGGCCGCTTGGACCGTCTGATTGGTGGAGGCTCTCCGAGGCGGGTCGTGGAAGCCGGTCCTTCTAGGAATATTAACTTGGATCCACACTCAGCTGTAGGTGACAGTAATGCTCCTTAAAGTCTGAAGAAGTCTGTTCTGAGCCACTGTAGATACATAGCAATGCTTCTGTCCCATTCATTATTTAAGAGCAGATTCATTTATTTCCCTTCTAATGTCAATACTGATACCAATATTCATGTGTTAAATGGCTGTGGTAGTCAAATAATCAGGTTACAGCTCAAAATTGTACTTTGGTATCACTAAATGAATCTGAATCAGTCAGTTAATACTGAATCAAATCGATATCAGATCAGATCCAATCAAACTGTGACCAATCGATTCAGAACCTTATTAATTGAAATTGAACTGATTAAGGAAATTGGCCATGATACCCAACCCTATCAGTGATCACTATATGCGTTGCTGAAAAGCTACACATGTTCTGTTTTTTTGTCTAAAACTAAACTTAACTTGACTTTTCGAGTTACCTGAGCAGAAAGCAGTGGAGCCTTCGCTGGCCTTTGTGGCCTGGAGCCCTGGTAAAGTGGGAGATGTAGTTTGGATCTTCCTGGAGTCGCTCAAAGCGTCCATGTGGTGAAACTGAGACAGAAGGCTGAATGGGCTCCATTAGCTCAGGGTCAGGATCAGGACCAGGATCTGAACACCCTGGTGGTGATGACAGTCAGAAACACAGAAAGAGATTCATACAAAAATCGAAGTATCTAAACTCCCAAAATGCAACTTCCAAAACAAAATATGAGTGAGAAACGGGGTAAATACTTTCACTTAGTTTCCAGTTATGAAGTGATCAGCCCACTTGCTTGAAAATCCATGTGTGAGGAAAGAAAACTACAAATACAGAACTTCAGGCACAATTCAAAACAGAGAGGCCTTCAAAGCTGAGGAACTCAAGTTTAGCTTTAGGGTACTTATGAAGTTTCTCTCTTTTTCTGCTTGTGGCTGTGGGAAACTTCTCACATTAAACCTTCTTCTTTTCCCACAGTGACAGCTTGTTTCAAGTGGGTGAACATTTTCAGACTTTCTGTGTACAGCGCTTTTCAAGATCATCAAACCTGGTATGAGATATTTATATGACCGTGCTGAAAACCAACCTCAGATTTTACAAAAAGTGCTCAATGTGATGAGTGTTATGAGTGTTTTTTTGACACGTGCATCAGACAAGACTGTAATACACAACAGCACATGACGAGTGAGGCATTAGCAATTTATGACAGTATGACAGTGTTTACTGTACATGAAATAAAGCCTGAGAAAATAGCAGCAAAAATAACTAGAATCTGATATAACCAGGGGTTTCACCTGAATGAAATAAGAGTTTAAACTCTCAAACCAATTAAGCCGATTATGAAACACGAATATGATAAAATATTCATGTATAACTTATATTCTAGATAATTTAATTTCTCAAAGCACAAATGTATGCCTTTACTATACAAACCGTGTAGCCTCTCAACAGAGGAGAGAATGTATGTGAAGACAAATGCTCTTATTTTCATCTACTTTTTCTGTCAATCACTATAACATAATGTTGTGGAAAAGTAAAGGTCAAGGAAAATGGCTATAGAAATGCTTCCCCTGCTTCATGTTTCTACGTATCTCACGTCTGTATAGATAGCGTTCATATAGATTGACAGTGAGTCAAAGATTCAGTCAGCTTGAGGTAGCATCAGCATCAATGTCATATCCATTTACACTGTTATATGCAGTAACACCATAGGACAATTTAAAAGTGAGTACTGCATGTCCTGTACTGTGTAGTACATCACTAACTTTGAGTAATTCAATGGAATATGGTACATATTAAGTTTAAGGGTGTCAATTCTGTAACGTACAGTGAAATGCATTTGGAAATACACCAAGTCTATAGCAGTACTACATTAGGCATGTAAAAAAAAACTGCCTACCAGATCTCTGGCATTCAACATGTTGCATCTGCATGCGGTCCATGCCAGGTCCTGGTTCCTGTAGCTCCTCTTTTTCCAGGTCCCAGTCCAGATCAAGACCTCCAGAGCAGTGCAGACCTTCACCGACCAGAGGACCACCCTGAGCATCGCACACCTTTCTGTAAGCCATGATTCACCTGGAGAAAAAAACAGGCAATGTATGCATTTACAACTTGTATGTTTTTAACCTGCAAAACTTTCCAAAGAAAAAATACAGTACAGTGTAATAAATCTGGCTTGAACTTGCAGTGCTCTCAAATCTAATACATTCAGGAAGTATTCACTCATGATTACCATTGCCAAATGGAAATTAACTAAAAGATTAAACATTAATCAGCCTCTGGCTGTTATTGAGAAATCAGATTAACTTCATGGCATCTAACAGTGAAATTGCAGGTTGCAACAAACAGAATGCCCCACACCTGTGGTGGTGCTAAAAGCCCAAATAAGTCACTATTAGAACTACTGTTTGATTGTGAAAAACATTAAATATTATTTTAGTCAAAATGCCCAAAATGAACAGAGCAAATTTAGCCTTCAACTCAAAATATGAAATAGTTGGAACAGTATGGAAAGTCCAAATTAAAAAGAGAAATAAGAAAAAACAATGCAGCAAAATTAAAATGCACTTACAAACATACCCACAACATATTTTACGTTTCTTCTGGTTAAATTAGTGTAATTTCTAAATGTGGAAACATTGTTGAAATATAATAACAGTGTGAAATAGTTGTAGTTGGGGTAATTCACAGCTAACAATGAGTTAAAAAATAATGAAATAATTTCAAACAGGTGTTTGTACCCATGATATGATACAAAATCAAGCAAAGGAAAGTAGATGGAAATAAAACAGTGACTAGGCCGAGAAAGGGAGCTGTTAATACAGTATCTGTCCAAAGAAAAGAAAGCGAAGATCTTCATCAAGGACATACAGCTAAAATAAAGAGGAGCATACAGAAGGACTTGGCACGAGAATAAATGGAAGGACATGGAGAAATTATACAGATGATGGGCCAACTGTTAAGTCGTATAAAATATTAAAGCTGTGCCTAAATGTGAGAGATCATATCAGTGTCTTTCTAGCAGTTCACTTAGAGTTACCAGTGTGGATAACTCCTGATTAGCATAATGTGACTTGGCATTTGTGGTCTATATAAGCCCTCCGAACCTAACCCGGGCAGGGTGTGCTGAAAGCCCACTATCAGCCACAAGGGCCAGATTAAGACCGCTCCTTTGACTAAAGGTAATGGATGCTGCATTAGCGCTGGATACAGAAGAAAATGTGATAAATGTGGTTCAAAGCTACTTGGGCTAAGTGACTGACCAGAGCCTTTCAGCGCACAATTATGAAGACTAAAAGCACCACAGGGTGCTGCGAGGCATTCACACACACTAATGTGACCGAGAGAAAGCACATTTTCACTGCGACACCAAGTTAAGCACTGGATCTGAACTGTGTGGTTGTCACAGGATTTCATGGATTTATCAGGCTCTCGGTAATTTTGTGTGGTCTTTTGCAAAAACCGCTTGAGGAAACTATTTTTCAAAGCTGATACTGATGTTTCAAACAATCTGGGCAATGGAGATGCGTGTGTTTTTCATTGCTTGATTATTTATTTTCATGTTATTTTATGGTTAATTGCTTGTCAAAGGCTAAACTCCCTGACTTCCCACTATTTCCATCTGATGTGTAAAAGTGAACTCAAAATCTTGTAATCGATGAAGCTGTCATGCTGTTTAAGTAAATAGGGCAGATATTTCTGAATTAAGCAACATTTAACTGATTAAAATTCAATGTTAACAAAGCAGTGATTGTTAATAGTTATGTTAGTGTGCAGATAGCTCATCCTCAGCCCAGAACTCAAACTTATAACATGTGGTGTAACAGTAAATAAACACAGGGCATGAACTGAACCGTTCACATGATGGAAGAGAAAATCAACATCTGTCCGATGAAATTTGATGGTTCAATAGCGGACTCTTCATTCTCATTTTGTAAATTTATTTTAATATGTACCAATGACTTTAACCCTTTTAAGACTGCCATTATAACAGGCTGCCTAGGTGTCTTCATGTTTTCTTTGCAATAAAAGTCAGAAAACGTCTTTTTTGCCAAGTCTTCTGCACTTTTTTTTTTCAGGAAAAACCTAACTTTCAATAAGTGGCCATTAATTATCATTATTATAAAGAATAAATGCTTAAAATAGTATGTTAGTCAAAAAGAAAAAAACAGACTTGACGTTTTAAGCATATGTATTATCAGAAACAACTGTAAATGTCCATAATGAAACTTTTTGAGATTGCAGAAATAAACTTTCGACTATCTTACATCTGCTCAAACATGCTTTTTGATCTTGAACATTCAGATACATTCATATTATGGCTTCATTTTATTATGTTTTTAAATGTTTTTGGCTTGTGTGGAAATATCTGAAACAATTCCTTTCCACTTGTAATAGAGTTCCATGTTGATGCTGTAAAATGTTATATAATGTCGTTATATAAAGCCGTCTGAATTTTGTGCATAACACAAACGCTTCAGGAGTTACAGTAATTTGAATCCTGTAAAGTGTAAACTGCAGCGTCGGAGAGGCTGTCGTTCTTAAAGGGCTAAATGTGTTTGAAATCCTTACTCAATGCAGTCCTGTTCTAAACCCTGCTGCTGATCACGTTTACGTTCTTGATCAATTTTTAACAATCTAATTTTAAAAAAATCTGACTTAACATCCACATCATTCGAACATCATTATGTCCAGGAGGGACGTCTCTGTCCACATGTCCCCTCAGGACACCGGGTTAACCTCCAGCAGTGCTGACACTGAAGACAAGACCGCACTCGGGGGCTTAAACCCTTGTCACAAAGTGAATGAAAAGTCATTCAGACATCAACCTGTCTCATGAGCATGAAAAATAATCCTAGTATTTATTTTTTGTATGTTGTTGTTTGCAAAATTTAGTGTCGTACAAGTGCACGAGATTTTCCGACCATGCTACCAAGGTTGATAAAGACGGCAAAAAGGTGGCATCCTCCAAATATGACCCGCAGTAGATCAGTAGACCGCAACCCAATCTACTATGGGGTGAAAGATACGCAGTTTTAGGACCTGAGGGTACTGCCACCACAGGAGTGTATGTTTTTCCCTGTGCAGAGATATCCATTAATTGTCATGTATTGAACATTGTTACCAATTGATCAGCAACTGAAACACAACAAAGACTATTAGACCACATGTTAAGATAAAATAACGTATTGGATAACCTATTAACTACCATTCGACAACAAGTAATGGTACCGTTCAAACACTTCCTTGTTATAACAGACCAGTATGTTGACCCATGGGGATCCACAGGTTCTAGATGTGGTAGTTTTTATGCTGTTGTGTATTCGTGCATGCTGTACCGCATTTGTCCAGCAGTGACCGCCAAATTGTTCTGGCCACAGCAACATGACTGTAAGGCTATTGTATACCGAAATGACTAATAGCTCCCAAAATGCCATTTTCGCTGGTCTCTTCCTTGACCAAAAATACATATGTATACCAAACTGCTGCAGTCAGCTCTTTCTCGAATTTGTGTGAATCCCCAGACACACGCACGTACGCACGCACAAAGGTCACTTGGCTTTTATAATATAGACGTTCATTATTTCACAAATGTGTCTGTCTACCTGTCTTTTTACCCGTCAAATAGCTTGGAACAGTCTTGCATTGGATGGAAATCGGAAAATAAATAAATAAATAAATACATATGTGTACTCTTTTACTTTCAGGCTTAAATAGATACGTAATGATATTTCACAGTTAAGTTATGTCTTTACTATCATCTCATGTAATACTATCACATGGTAATGTTAGATGGATATCTGTAGTTAATGGGTTATCAAATACATTGTTTTACCTTGAAATAAATACAGTAGGCATCATCCTTAGAGCTGTTGTTCAGCTGATAACAGTAGCAGGATGACAATTTATCACATTCGCTGCCACATAAACACAGCAGTCTGACATCCTTGTGATAATGACCTTGTTTGTTTCATGTACATTGTACATCGGGGTATTACTAATAGTGAAATCAGCTTTGCATTCTTTAGTCTTTAAACATCCAACCACAAATCAAAAAGCATATTGCTAAGTAGCTGACGGCAGAAATATGTTGTATTTTATTGCATGTATGAATAGAGTTTCTTCCTTTATGTCTCGGTAGTACTATTGTCTTGACTTGAATTACATAGCATTCTAATGTAAATTGAATTACATGTACATATATAAAGAAATACAAATGGCTCTGAGTGCTAATAAGTAACCCAGAGCCGACTGCAGACTATATTTTGTTTTTTTTTGTTTTCTATAACACAAGGTCAGCAGTTAAATGAACTTTTGTTCCATTTTACTGGGAGGATCCTTCATCTGCATTGAGCTAGAAGTAATGAAAGTGTGCTGGAGCATCGAAGATTGATGCCAGGGAACTCCCAGACCTCTTCTCTTTGCTTTTTACCCCCGTTCCTTCATCTATAAACACTGGGTTTCTTCTTCTGCGCCTCCCTGTTTTCAGCTGTTTGTCTATGTGTTGCGTTTGTGTCTACCTCCTCTTCTTTGTGAAACTTTCAACTTCCTCTGCGCGTCTCTCTTTAACTGTTCCCTCTCTATCGCAGCCTTTAAGTGAAAGCATTTTCAAGCACAGGAATACTGGACTTAAACAAGGATGATTCAGAAATTGTTTCACACATTTGTGACCTAATAGCTGAACTGAACTGAAATAACACATTTTATCGATGAATTATGAATGAGGATGTGCCAGCTGACTGTATCTGGAGTATGACCTTAACTGGTATTTAATTCAATAGCTTAGCTACATTAATTATTGTTAGCCTTAATTTGTATTAGAATGTCAACATAAAAGTAGTGAAACTAGAAAATTTGAGTTGCTACTAAAGACAAATAAATGCTGGTTCGATGTAGTTTTATAAAATACAGTCTTGGGTGAAAATATGAAATTCCGAGAATTAATGTATGGAAATGTAAGGAATGTTTATCCTGGAGCAACCAGATCTACTTTAAAACACTGTCTGCACATTACAATACATTCACTTTACAGGTTCTTTCTAGTGGAGCATTTATAATCTATTGTATAAATCTACATAAACCAACATAATAGTAATGGTATCATATACATGGAAAACCAGTGACTGCAGTGCTGCTTAGCTGATGTTTTCAAGTATGTAAAGTGTGCACTCATTTAATCTGTGAGGTAGATCATTTCTAAACAAGTGGCTCCAGGCACAACAAACCCCACCCCTCGCACATATTGTACCTTATTTTGGCATTGATTCAGCTGATGTCATCATGTCTTTGCGTGTGCCGATGTCAGCATAGACACAGACAGCAGAGACAAATTTTGGCTATTGTAAGTAAAATTGGGGGGGGGGGTAAAAAAAAATCATAAAAAATTTGAACTTTGACCTACTTTTCTCAAAATGTAATCAGATCCATTCTGAATGAATTCAACCAGTAGTTTTGCTGCTAAAGTGTTACGAAACAAACAAATAAATCAAACCAAAAACAATACCCCTTGCCTCCCCTTTGGGGGGGGCAGGGTAAAAATATTCTAGACCAGTTTTATTAGTGTATTGGTGCATTAAAGGGTACCTGCAGTGAATTTTCTTTGCTAGCTATCTCAAAAGCTCACGTACAACACTAGCTGTTCCGTCCCATAACTTTCATCATGGCTGTGAGTGACAAAAAAACGAATATGCACGAGTACTAAGTCACTGCTCCGTCAGTCAGTCACTGTCAGGGACATGTTTCTTCCTTCACGGGCTGTTCCAACACCAATAGTGACAAAGTAACGTTGTATTGTGCGATTACCCGTGCAGCGATGGACTGGTCGCTGACTGGTGAGCAGCAGACACCGGTCTAAGATGACACATTATGGGCCAGTGCTGGGTCACGTCTCTAGGACAATGGCAGAGTGGAAAGCTTACGGCTGAACAAATACGAAGCGCAAACCGTCCACTTAATCTGCTCACTGACTGCCGCTTGTTTATTCGTACTCCGTTGCCTGCAATCAACAACAACTACATCACTTCAAGCCGGCAATGGCTGCTCCCCATGAGTTCTACCCACGCACATAATTCACATAATAAAAAGTCCAGTGTGGTGCATTTATGGTGATTTTTTTTTTTTTTAAACTGAATTTACGCCTCTCCTGCTTATAAGTGACGCTCATAGCACACTTAATGTCACAAGCATGACCATTACAGGTATGCTTTAAGTAAAGCTGACATTACTACTTTCAAATACAACTGGAAGTGCTCATTTATCAAATAGCTGGAGTTCCTTAGTGGTATTTAACAGTCAGTTAGTGTGCTCAGTGTTAGCTTTTACACATGCTCCACCACTTCTAGCTTCAAATGACCAAACCTCAAACCAATAGATGATGTCAGGGAGGTTTTACACATTCAGTGGACATGTCTGTGTATGATGCTACTAAATCATACGTTTTAAAGCATACGTTTGCTTTTGTTTTCTGTTTGTTGTGTAAAGTGAGGTTTTCACTGATTAACTGCCCATTTATATGCCTTTTATATCATTTTATTGTGCTTTTTTTTGCTCTTACAACAAGTGGATATTGATTGGGTAGTTCATTTACTCGTTCACAGTGGACTTTGACGATGGCGCATGTAAAAAGGACTGTTAAACTTGACGACATACGAAGACACAGGCTGAGAGGTTTTATAGCTGATCCTCAGTCAGAAGTCACATAGCCCCAAGCAGACGCACACTCATTTGTACAGCCGTGTTTATGAGGGCAATCACTTAAGTCATGCATTCCAAATCTAACTTTAAGCTCTTAACCACTCCTATCTTAACCATCAACCCTTCAGAGTCCCTGTCAAATGCCACGTTTCCACTACATGGAACCGACTCAGCTCGACTCAGGTACTATTCCCGGAGACCGTTTCCATTACAGGATACTAACGACTTTAGAGTACCTGGACGTCATAGCAACGCGGCGCATAACTTCTGGGACGTCTGCTCAGAGAGTTGCTGATAAACTCACTTGTGTGTTGCCCCGTCAAGCTAACGCTGAATTTTTTCATCAGCCACCAAGGACAGAAATGTCTGAATCTCCTCGACCGACCACAGCATCGTTTTGTGGGCCGCCATCATGTGGATTAACCTACCGGCATATTTACTGTAAACTTCTGCATCTGTTTTTTTTTTTTTAATAGCAGGTCACACATTGATAACGCAATGATGCAGAGACAACTCTCTGACCAATCAGTGGTCTTACACGTCGTGTTTTTAGTATCTCTTGGAACCTCGGTGGAGTAGATACCAAAAACTAGTACTGGGTACCAGATTCCAGGTCCTTGTACGTAATGGAAACACAAAAACGCAGAGTCGAGGTGAGTCGAACTGGTACCACCTAGTGGAAATGTGGCAAAAGTGAAACAACCCAATCACCAAAAAAAAAACAAACATTTGAGTAGTTTGTTTTGTATGTTTGTTTTTTTTTTTGTTTTGTTTTGTTTTTTTTTTGTTAAGTGTACTTGTGTCGTTTATCAAAAAGTGATAATGAGTGGACGATGAAGAAGACTCCATTGGCACCATCTTGATTATACAGAAAGATTTTATTATAGAAAGAAAATGAATATATTGTAAATATGAGGTGTCACAAGCATGCCTGCTTAGAAGAGTTTTTGCCAATGTCCCTCTCCCCCGATCTGTACGTGACATACCCTTGTATAGGTCTGTTGTTTACGTCTCTGAACATCTGGTATCCCTTAAAGGATATCGATCCTTCACAGCTATAGGTAAACCCCAACATTCCTGAAGTGAACTCCTCCTGAACTCAGGACAGATATACATGACAAACTTAAGAGCTCATTATACCAAATACATATAAGGCACTTCAGAAACTACACTTGTTAATGTAAAAATCAACTACTTAGATTATGTTAATACTGATAATTGGTATTTCAGCTCATCCCCTATGTGGATTAACAGCAAACTGTTCATTTTGTTTTGACAGCGAGAATCAGAAAAAAAAGACAAGGAGAAAACTGTTTCTTGTTAATAAAAGACAAAACAATTTAATTAGAATGTTAGATTTACTTGTCTCTAAAGTAAAAAAGTAAATACATAAAATAAACTGTATATCTTACTGTGTAGTGTTTTGGATATTTTAACCAATGATTCATACAAAACCACTGTTTCACTTTATTCCCAGTGAAGTCCCTAGGCAAAGAATAAAATACTAAAATATTCCTAAGTCCTTTCTGGCTCCTGCTCAGCTGCCTGCTTGTCATTTCTAGTTAGATGCTGTTGATGTTTGATGTCTGTGACCGAAACATCACCATACTTTAAAGCGCTTCTTCAATAAACTATGCAGTGAGAGGCTGACTCGTGCCTGTTGTCTCGGGTGGATAGGTCACTGAATTTTTTAGGTTGTGCAACCCTTTAGGTTTTGGGGTAGAAACAAAATGTTTCTCTTTGAGCTCATAGCTCCGTTTCAAACCGTAACAACATTTGACACTGCTGCTTGTGTTGCCATCTGTACACCTTTACTGAACAGACTTTAGCTGAGGTGACAGTCCCATCATCTCAGAGGAATGAGGCAACACACACTGGCATTCCGAAGACTACTGAAATGCATTTGTGAGCCGGGCACTGCATCTAACCTGCAGGTCGTAAGGTTAGAGACACTGAAATGTTGATTAACCCATAAAGACCCAAACATCCACCACCGACCAAAAGCACCTACTGATGTAAAATATTTAATACCTGTTTAACCACTAAACGTATCAGTACATGTAAACAACTGCTGTAAAATAGTTTGTCGTCTTTTCATGACCCATTTGGACGTTCAGAGGCTCTGTAGTGAACGTGGAAACACTGGCTATTTCTAAGTATCAAGAACGTAGAGTACGGTCTTGTGAACTCGGTGAGTATGGACTTCCTAAGAATGCTAGTCTCTCTGTAATAGAAATGACTGCGTACTTGTGAACTTTCCTCCCTGTCTCTGCTGTATTTACACCATCAGCTCTCTAACGTATTTTCCTCAAATCACCACAATGTCACTCGATTTGATTTCAATACATTTATACTTTTTACATGACATTAACTAGACATTTAAAGAGGGAACAGAAGGCAAATTATGGGTGACTGAAGTGATTTAGGTAGATTTAGTATATTTTTTTCAAAACTGTAATACATTTCGTTGAATCCATATCATGACGATAAAGACGTATTTCTCGCTATTCTGTGTCTCGCTTGTGTTCTAACATTATACCACAGCATCTCGTTACGGTCATCTAGTCAAAAAAACATTTCTGAACTACGTTATCACAGAAGCTGCCTTAGCATTCGAGAGTAGCACAAAGTGCATCTTGGGATATTTGCCAGCCAAGTCTGCACGAGTCACCAACCAGTGCATCCTTGGTTTAAGCTAGCAGATAAGAACAACATCCGGGTATTCCACGCGTTCTTGATTTATGCAAACCTTCAATTGGAACAGTACTTGGGCCACAACTGAACAGAAGAACAGACAAGAATGCATATTGAGAAACGGCCACCGTCATCTTCTACAACATTGATTCACCAGTAAAACCCATGGATTTGGATCAATGACAGTGGATGGAGACACTTGTTTTAACATTCAGCTATTGATATATTTGCAGGAAAAGTCACTTTTTTTCAGTTTTCTGTTTAGATAGAATAACCTTTGAATTTACTCTGAGTTTTTGTGAGCATCTTAAATTAAATATAGGAAAATAAATGTAGGAAAATACATAATAACAGTAAAAAAAATGCTTAATACAGAGGATAATATTAGAAGAACTGGTGATAAATCACTTAAGAAAGGTTAAATAGAGAGAAAAAATCATTTAGGAACTGCCACAAAATTAGCACTGGGTGTTTGTGGGTCGAAGTAAGACCTGCTGCAGTGTTGCATGACTGACTGTATTTATACAAATGGTATTTCCCATTTTTATTGGTTGGGTACCAATGCATTTTGGTCTGTCAAAAGGATGTCAAAAATCATGAGATATGGTGATTTTTAGAAACATTATCTCAATCACCTACAAAAATGTTGGTTTGTGGGTTTTGTGGCAGTATATCTTGACACCACACATGTATGTAGTGAATAAGAAACATATCAGATGAGGGTTGACCCAGCTATGATTGGTAAAACTTTTTATCATGTTAACAAATGGGAAAAAACTGTAGTCATCTGTACTCATGGTCATCACACACAAACACAAAACTGACAATCTGCCCAAAATTGCGGATTTTCAAATAGTAACAGGCAGACGAACACGGTGCACTTTGCATAAAATCATGAGTTCTGGCCAAAATAGTGACAGCTATCGCCAAATTCTTTTCAGTTCATCCTTGAGACCAGGTGCGATCATTTGTGCCAAATATGATGCTGCTCTTGAAAGGAGGCTGATGGACAAATTTTATAATGGAAACGCATGGACACATGTATAACAAAACAAAACAAAAAAAAAACAAAAAAACAAATGTGGTAGCACTGAAACCGTTTAGTTTTCTGTTGCTGGTATTTTCCCACCCAATGCAGTTTCACAACATAAAATGAATACATTTATGTCACCTTAAAGGGGTCATATTTTTCTAAACCCACTTTTATTAGTCTTTGGTTCTTTTTTTTTTGTATTTGGACCATAATAGTTCATTAAGTTTAAATTTGTACCCTCCAGGTGCTGCAAAGCTATCTTTATATTAATTTGGGTAAAAATCACGTGGATTTCTGCAACCTGTTTTAATTCCTGTTTAATTTGTTAGGTCTGTAACTAGTTACATCACGACATTTACACATATAAGGTCCAGACTACCGACGAACATTTCTCTGAGTACGACATAGTTTGTCAGCAGCAGCAGTTGTAGTCCATACTGAAAATATGTCCAAACTTCCAGCCCATTACCTAAAATGTTCAGTTGTTGGTTGAACGGGACAGAACAGCACAGCCAGCAACCTGAAGGGGGGGGGGTGAAGTGGCTCATTTACATTTAAAGGGCCAGCGCTCAAAATGACCTTTCTGGTGCCATTACTCAGAAATAGGGTTGAAGATGGACCTGTGGAGTTGAAATAATGAAGAATTCAGACCCAAGTATAGCATTTACAGTTTATGTAGCCCACAGGGAAATGTTTTAAAATGCATAATTCCATTTAAAAAAGCAAAACATCACTCCTTTAAAGTCATCTATTATTGATGTTCCTAGCAAAAATGTACAAAAACTGTTCAATGTGTATGTTGTGACACTGCCGACACTTACTTCTATGGTGTTGAAATTTCGTATGAAATAAATAGACATCATATATTAAGTTCCATAAAAACACCAATATCTAGTACCCAGATGCAGTTATGTATCTTGCCAACATTATAATTTGCTGAAATTTTCCAAACTTCACCATAATTTATCCATGTGTTCCCATTTTTAGAGACTTTGTTGCTTCACATATGATCCGTGTCAGCGTATAAGCTAACATTGATTTAACAGGCCTGAAAGACTGGGTATCAATACTGATTCAAATAGATTTAGACAAATATGCACATAATGAATCATCGAGCCACAGGTCTGGAACACAGAGAGGGGAAAAACGGAAATAAATTATACCGTTCATACAGTGAGTCATAACTGCCACCATTATATGCAATTACAGATCAAAGTAGGCTTTTTCTTTTTAACTGCAGTCATTTATAGGCTGAAGTGAAGAACAAAATGTGAATAACAAATAAAAAGTCTGATGCAACAGCTGCTCAGTGTGACCTTCACAGCTCGCTATAATCATAAACAGCTCTGTGGCTTTGAAGAGGTGACGAACAACAGCATTGGTATGCAGGGACAAAGCCGACCTTCTTCGTCCTTTTTCTGATCTCACACACACACACGCATACACACACACACACACACATTTCCATACTAGTTCTATAAGAAGGCAGATGCAGCCATTAGGAACAAAGTCCACTTTCATCAAGTCCCCTTTATATCCAATAGACAGACAGGTTATCTGCAGGATTGGGTTTTCCATCCATCATTATTACAGTGTATTCAGCTTTCATTCATAAATTGCATCAGTGGTAGCAAAAGTCCACACATTCTTTATTCTAGCAGGACAGATATGTCTACTGCTCTGGTGGAGTAGTAGAAGTCTTAACCTTCAAAACTCAAGGAAGTCTCACATCTGTTCGTCAATTCGGGTCTCTGTCGAAAGCAAAGCAGTACAGGTCAAGTGATGCTTCAGTTCAAGGGACGAGTCCAGTCATATGAGTTTCTGACGATCTGTCCTGAAAGAAAAGCGAAGGCTTCAATTACAAGCCCAACTGAAAAACATTTTTAGAGGGCGACGCTGTAAAATTAAAACATAGATCTACAGGTTCAAACAGCTCCAAAGTGACGACAGAAGGCACGTCAATGGTGGTTGACACACACTGCAGTAGAAATCACGCACATGTGAGACTCAAACATGGCCTCTCAATATGTTTCTGAGAAAGATGCCAGCTGATAACTACAGTAAGTATGAATCAAATCATCAGTGTTAGTCAAATGAGTCGCAAGTTGATTTAAATAAAGACTCAAATCAGTTCAAGAGTCAAGTCTTCCATCTCTACTCATTAGGGGCGTAATTGATTCATCAGTAAAACCCAAGTAGTCTGAAGAATGGCAGCAGCTGTAGACTTGTTTTTTACATTCGCTTTTTCTTCAGGTTTCTCTGTTTTGATATTCCATCCTTTGAATTTACCCTACAAATCAGATTTACTACATGGTCAATAAATCTGATATATGGAAATACCTACTTTTCACTGACCAATACAAAATGGGAATATTAAAATAAATGGTGATGAATCAGTCACAATTAGAAAAAAGAAAAACATATGTTGCCATAAATGTAGTCCTAGGTCTTTAAGGGTTAAAGTAGTTCTTTGAAGGATGCTGAGACTGTTTCTGTAATAAGCTAAAACTCACCCTCATATATGTGGTTCCGTTTTCAGAACTCCGTGTTCCTTCATCTTTCATGCTTTTTATTTCATTTTTTTTCATTTTCCACATCAAAATGTGCAAAAGTGGTCTTGCTCTTTTATAACGTTTCTGTCTTAATACTTTTATTCATGTTTCATCTCAGTGATTTGATTAAGAGCACAGATTGCACTCCTTTACTTTATATGGAAGTACATTTACATAAGAAAAATAAGCATGGAAACCCTAAAATCTGAGTCTTGAATTGACTTTAATTGTCTGATAATGGACTGAAACATTTTTCAATTGTCCGTAAAATGCATGTAAATGCATCAGACCTGATTATTACAATTATGTGATTACTTCCAGTTATCAAATTGTTATGGTCATCTAAACAGGCTAAATGACACAAAATACAACCCATGCATAATTCCCATCTGATGCATTGATTAAGTAACAAGCATTTTTTAAATTTTTATTTATTTAACCTTTATTTAACCGAGAAAAAAATCCCATTGAGATTAAGAAACTCTTTTACAAGGGAGTCCTGGACAAGATAAGCAGCAGCAAATATAACATACAGTTACAAGATTACAGTTAAAACACATATGACGGACACATTTGATAATAAACAGTTAAAAATAACATTTACAAGCAGATTAAGAAAAAGAAGTGCAAGTTATGACCTCAAGACCTTTCAGATCAGACTTAAAAGGTGAAGAGTAAACAAAAACCCTTTGACCCACTTCTGTACGGGAATGGAACTGAAACGCTACTAAGTCATTTTTACAAAAAGAATAAATATCAGAATTTCTCTTTACAATTAATGTACAAATGTAGACTGGCCAGACGCCAAGTATTGCCTTATATATAAATATGAACCAGTGGCTGATCCTTCTTTTGGCCAGAGCAGGACATCCTGCTCCTGTTTTGGAAATGTAAGTAGGCAGTACATAGTTGAGTTATAATAGCAAAAGGAAAACGTTGTGATAAAATACATTTCTAAGTACAGTAATTAAGATTTTTTACTTAACCCATAAAGACGCAGTGCTTTTATGGCCGTCCCCAAATGATTTTTTTTCTCTCTAGCCTTTCATAAGTGATTTATCTCCATATTGTATGATATTATCCTCTGTATTTTATATTTCTCACTGTAAATCATGTATTTTCCTATTATTTAATTTAGATGTTCATGAAAACTCAGAGTAAATTCAAAGGTTATTATCTCAAAACACAGAAAAGTGAAGACAAGTGAATTTTTCAGTAAATCTATCATTAAATGAACATAAATCAAGAGTCTCCATCCACTGTCAGTTATCAAACTCCATGAGTTTTACTGGTGAATCAATAGTGGCTTTTCTATTGGACATCTGTGCAAAACTTTACTGATGTTTACTAAATGTTGAAAAAATGGAAGCATGTAATGTCGGTTTTTCCATGAAATCACAACTGTGATGATTTATTTATTATCATGAGATGACACGAAAAGTCATTCCATAAACATGGCAACGAACATAAATATCATGTTGATTTACAGATATATTGATTATTATTATATATTACCCCTCTATCCTGTAATAAATTAAAGAATGACTCCGTTTCCTGGTGTGTCCACAAATACAGCACCAAGTGACTTTTAAAAGTCTTCTTCTTTGCTTGTTGTAACATCTGTCAACAAAAACTTTTCAGCGAAAAACAAGAGTTTTGGCGAAATTGATGTTTTTCCCCTATGTAAATTTTTTTATGTGCAAGTTATATTCACACAGTTTGAGGGTCAGTGGAAAAGTGACGAGTGTTGTAGAAGATGGCGGTGTTTCCACATTCATTACGGAGCCTCTGAACATCTAAATGGATCATATCTGATGACCATGGAAAGATGACAAACTGTATTTTACACCAATTATTGACATGTATTGATAGGATTAGTGGATCAACAGGTATTAAACCTTATTACATCAGTAGATTCTTGTGATTGCCGGTGGATGTTTGGGTCTTTATGGGTTAATTTCCCTCCTCTCAATTACACTGATGGCGGTACGGTGGTAAAGTGGTCGAACACGTTTAGTCTGATCGGGGCAGAGCAGCAGATGAGGGGGAATATTTCCCCAAACACTCCTCCTCACTAAGCATTTCATTTGACACGACCTTGTCAGCCGCTGTAGTTACAGAGCATGAAGTGAGCTGTCAATCATGGCTCTTCATTCCTCAGTGCCACAGAGAAGCGCCGCAAGGGCAGAGGGAAATGCTTGCAAAGACCACAAATTATTCATAATTCCACGTAAATTATACATTAAAACAGCCTCCAAGTCACCATCCATTGTATATTTCCTTGTCTGTGAATAAGGCACTTGCAGATTATACAATATCCCCTCCTACCCCTGATGAGTCTCCCACTGCTGTTCTAAGATAATGGAAGAAAATGGTAAGAACCACTGGGGACAAATAAGGAAAGCAAACAGGGATGTAACGAAATGATCGAGTGTCTCCATGGAGACCCGGCTCAGTTTTCGTGGCAGTTGGCAGCAAATGAAGTGCAATCATATGTACATGGGAAGCTTAGCCAGTGTGTGAGGATGCAAATATTTTAATAGGGTGAGTAATTGGGAGTGTGTAATCAAAGAACAATATTAAGAGAATGCACATGGGTGCGTTTGACGGACATTCAGTAATAGTCAGGTGTAGGTTTTTACAGTGCAAACAGGTGGAAAATGGAGTTGTCAGTCTTTTATATATGATTGTATATTGTCTAAGAGGGCAACGCAACTTGATTCTATCGCCAGCTACTCAACCAAACTGCCATTGTAGACTTAAATATGTTTAATGTCAACATAATTTGTCATCCCATATGATTATATTTAACCCATAAAGACCCAAACATCCAGGATCGACCAAAATCATCTACTTATGTAAAACGTTTAATCACTTCTGAACCAATAAACCTATTAATAAGTATAAATAACTGGTGTAAAATACAGTTATTTGTCTTTTCATGGTCATCAGCTATGACCCATTTGGACGTTCAGAGGCACCGAAGTAACTGTGGAAACACCATCATCTTCTACAATATTGATTCAACAGTTAAACCCATGGACTTGGATCAATAACAGTGGGTGAAGACACTGAGTTTAGCTATTGATATATTTGCAGAAAAAGTGACTTTTTCTTCAGTTTCCACTGTTTTTAGATAATAACCCTCAACTTTAATTTGAGCTTTAATAAACATCCGGTCCGGTCCCTGTATGACTGAAGCAGGAGCCTGGTTCATATTGCTGGCAGTAAGTCAGACCTGTTCCAGGTGCACGTTGGACTCCGGCAGGGCTGCCCTTTGTCTCTGGTTCTGTTCATAATTTTTATGGAGAGAATTTCTAGGCGCAGCCAGGGGCTGGAGGGGGTCCGGTTTGGGGGCCACAGGATTTAATCTCTGCTTTTTGCAGATGATGTTGTCCTGTTGGCCTCATGGCCGCACTGGGGTGGTTTGCAGTCGAGTGTGAGGCGAGTGGGATGAGGATCAGCACCTCCAAATCCGAGGCCATGGTTCCCGAGCAGAAAAAGGTGGTCTGCCCTCTCCAGGTCAGTGGGGAGTCCTTGCCCCAAGTGGAGGAGTTTAAGTATCTCAGGGTCTTGTTCACGAGTGGGGGAAGGATGGAGCCTCAGATTGACAGGTGGATCGGTGCAGCGTCTGCAGTGTGTGGACGTTGTATCGATCTGTTGTGGTGAAGAAGGAGCTGAGCCGAAAGGAGAAGCTCTTGATTTACCGGTCAATCTACGTTCCTACCCTCACCTATGGTCATGAGCTTTGGGTCATGACCGAAAGGACAAGATCCCAGATACAAGCGGCCGAAATGAGTTTCCTCCGCAGAGTGGCTGGGCTCAGCCTTAGGGATAGGGTGAGGAGCTCAGGCACCAGGAGGAGCTGGAGTCCAGCCGCTGCCCCTCCACATCGAGAGGGGCCAGCTGAGGGGGCTTGGGCATCTGTTTCGGATGCCTCCCATAAGCCTCCCTGGAGAGGTGTTCCGGGTATGTCCCACCAGAAGGAGGCCTCAGGGAAGACCTAGGACACGCTGGAGAGACTATGTCTCTCAGCTGGCCTGGGAACACCTTGGGGTCCCCCCAGAAGAGCTGGAGGAGGAGTCTGGAGAGAGGAAAGTCTGGGCACTCCTGCTTAGACTGTTGCCTCCGTGTCCAGGTCCCGGATAAGTGGCAAATAATGGATGGATGGATGGATTCAATAAACATCTATGTGATCAGTAAATTGAATAAAGGAAAAAAACTGACTTTCAATTAAAAAATGCTAAATAAAGAAGTTAACATTACAATACGTGGTGATAAATCACTTAAGAAAGGTTGAATATAAAGGGAAAAATCATTTGGAAACTGCCACAAAAGTAGCACTGGGTCTTTACGGGTTCAATTTGCTGTATATGCATATGAACATAATGTCCATTATAGATGTTTGGAAAATCCCATAGAAGGTGGATATGCATGTATTAAGAAATGATGATAAGAATGCATATTTGGTGTAAAATAAATAAATAAATAAATAAATAACTGACATTATTTGAAGCTGTAATTTGACTTGACAACAGCGACATTTTATTCTGGCAGCCAGGATGCACTACTATACTGCTTTTTTGATTTTAATCTCTTCAGACTACAATCTGATCTGACATGACTGATTTTTTTTTCTTTCTTTTTTTGTTTTTTACAGCTATTTTCAGCTTACATTCTACTTGCAGAGTTTGTTTGAAGTGAAATACAAGTTGGATGGATATTCTAAACTCTCAGCATCAGGGGGAAGTCTGGTACCAGAACACACTTACAGCTACAAATAACCACCAACAAATCAACGCTGTGTATCCACAGACTCACTGAATAAAGTATATTATTTGCACATTATTATTATATTATGGAATCATCAAGTTTTCTTCTTAAAATAAAAAACACACAGCAGACAGTCAAAGAAACTAAAACTGTGTGTTATAACCTTCACATGCTATGTCGGCTGATAATTCACTTTCTACATCTGTTAGCTTAGCTCTGTTTTTAGACAGAAAACAGCCACAGTAAAGCCACAAATCACTTCTGGTTTTTGTACACTTTGTGTTGTCAATAGTGACAAGGAAACCGCAACATGTGAAGCTTCTCATTTTAGCACCTTTACCACCGGTGGAGATCAATAATCCCTCACAGTGAAAAAAAAAAAAAAAAGATAATGCATGCATAAGTGCAAAGTAAAAGATGTTCATGTTATTGGCCTAGTGCTTTAAAACCATCTAAAAGTGCTTTAAAATCTTCTATATTTGATAGGCAGCAGCAAGCAGACTCTGGAAGTACGGTCTGTTGTCTCGATATATCTATATTGTTGTATCAATATATCTATCGGTATATCTAGCACAAGTAATAATAATAATAATAATAATAATACAGATAAGCAAGTGCATGTACAGGCGCTTAAGCATAATATACACTTTAATGAGGTAAATTTAATATATTCAACAATATAATCTGTTTTTAACGCTTATGCATCAGTCACATGAAGTGTTCTCGTCCAGTCTCAGTCACTGCAGGTGTATGTGTCATTTCTCATGAAACTGTCATTTGCAGAAACTTAGAAGCATGAAAGGACGCAACATTTTTTCCATAATAAAAGCTACTTCCCAGTGGAATACTTAAGGAATTTTATTTTGTAACTCTGCTTCTGATGTCACAAACATGACTGGATCAAAACAAGGCTTCATACTAAAGGCAACCATTTCTACTTATTACAAATTATATTATTATTATTATTATTATTTTATTTTACTGGTCTTATCTACTTGAGATCAGACTGCGGCTCCTAAACTAAAATAACTTCAACATCCCTTCTTTACCACTGTTTTTAAATAATAAAACTGCGAGAGAGAAAAAAAAAACAAAAAAAAAACCAGATCATAGTTCAGAGTTGATAACCTGTTGTTCTTAAATCCATCAGACAGACCTTCAATGAGCCTAGACACAGACAGCAGTAATGTCCCGTCCTGCTCGTATTTCAGTCCACTGTTCATCTAAAAGCTGCCTCTCATGCATCTGTCTGTCGTCTGCACTGGCAAAATCAGCACGCAGCTTATTGGTCTCCATTTAATAGCACAGCCGATGGTTCATTTCCGCATAAAATACAACCTGGGTCTCTCTGAGTCGGATCCATCCATAACCACCGCACCAACATCTGCCCGCTGCAACAGAGAGCTGAGAGTTTGTTACTGGCTGCAGGGCCATCACAGAAAAACCTTTATTTTTATAGTGTTCATGAATTAAAGATGGCTTCCCCTGAGGTGTTGAGCAGGAGTCGAGGCTTTATGGATCTCTCTCTCCTTTCTCCACATTAAATCTCCTGAATACCACAGGCCATGTCTCAGGATGTTAGACACGAAAAACAATAACAGCCAAACATTCTTATCTTTTTTTTCCTCTTTCTTTTTTTGGTATTTTTTTCTCTCAGTATTGGTTTGTTTGTTGTTCTCTCCCTCACATTCATTCTCGGTGCGTTCCCAGCTCTCAAAGTTCAAGCCAGTCCATTAAAAACTGCATTACCCACAAGTCAACAGGTTATGCAGTCCATTATGGCTGAAGGTCAAGTTTTCTTGTTTTGTGATGGGTGGATTTTTAGGGAGGCAGAACAGGTAGATGTAGTCTAATGGACGTGTTGTGCTTCAGAAAGCTTTAACGCATACTCAGATTATCCAGATTCAATAATGTGATGCGGCGCGTTCTCCCACTAAAATCACCTCTGCCTTGATGCTTTTAGTCTTGAAAATAATCAGAATGAGGCTACATTCAGACTGCTGGCAAAAGTGGCCCAAATCTGATTGTTTTTGCTCATATGTGACTTGTATCTGATCTGTTTCCACATTCACTACAGAGCCTCTGAACATCCAAATGGCTCATATCTGACGACCACGAGAAGATGATAAACTGTATTTTACACCAATTATTTACATGTATCGACTGGATTAGTGGATCAACAGGTATTAAACAGTTTAGATCAGTGGATGGTTTTGGTTGACGGTGTGTGTTTGGGTCTTTATGGGCTGAAGTTTGAAACATTTTTATTTTGGCAAAAATAATTCCTCAACTATTTACATTACCGTAATCTAAGATCATTATATTCTTATTCCTCATGAGAGTTTCTCACTTACAATGACTTGTTTCACAAAGGCCAATGTATAGTAATTACAAAGTGATGTGTATACACTGACATACACACAAGCCCTGTCATTTCTGTTTGTCTGTCTGTGACAGCTGCCATCAGCCCCCTCTGCTACCAATCCTTTAATCTGACAAAAGCATCATACATGGCCAACGGGGACTCTCCACCTACGCAAACATGCGCATTCATGGGAGTAAACACCTTCATCTCCCTATCCCTCCAACCCTAAACACCTCTCCTGTTTGATCTCTCCCATCCATCCCCCTTTTTAATCCCTGCTACTCCCCTGGCCTCCACCAAATGAAATGCAAATAGCCCTGTATAACCTGGGGCGTCATTTATCTAAATTAGAGCGCTGAGTGTGGATCCCCATGGGGCGCCCATATGCTAGCGCAGTTAGCGTCATTAGCTTCATTAGCCTGTGTCAGACCATTAATTACACATCAAGCCTATCAGTTAGCTGGGGCTGAGGGTTCCCATCCACTGTGAACTCCAGCAGGCAGGGAAGCAAGACAGGCATCCCTTTATCAACAGGAATGTTCAGAAAAAATAATGCCCGTTAGCATCTTCTACCCTGTGGCTAGGAACATGGAGGGAGACGTATCAATTCTAAATGCTAGTCCAATGAATTTGTCAAGGAATAAAATATTAAAATGGTTGTGATCATATCCTTTTTGGTGATTTTTTTTTTTTTTTACTTTCTGAGGATTGCCATTCGGAATATTTTTGCCATGCCTGACTTAGGTCTTTTACTACAACAGGACAAACTATATACAACGAAGCCAGACATTTGAAGCTTTTAGCTCCCATTCAAAGGCCATCTGCCACAATTGTGTAAAGATGCAACACTTTCTACGCTTCAGAATCGAACAATAAAGAGTCTGAGCGTTGAACTGCCAGAAGAAAGATTCAGTTTTCCACCTCCAATAGCTGTCTCTTGGTGATAATGCCACACTTGATAATGTGCTGTGGAAAAGTTTTAAAGACATTTTTTTCTGACTTCGCTGAGCTTAAGAACAAGGTTAATGAAAGTGCTATTTGGTACTAGATTTCCCTGAAAGACTAAAATTCTAAATTTGGAATGAACTGTAGTAACAACTCTATTTCTTCATGTTTCAAGTTAGAAAATCAACATGGAGGCAAATCCCGCTCCCCACAACGGCGATGGAGAGTACCCTCACATCTTCCATCGCACTCTGGTATAGGAACTACACTGCAGAGGGGTCACATCTGCTCAAAGAATAACCCACTGTAATGTCCCATCCACTGAAGAAATAATCAATAGGTGCAGAAGCAGAGCATCAAACATCATGAAGGACCCTACCCACCCAGCACATGAATTTTTGGACCCCCTCCCCTCAAGAAGAAGGCAGTGAAAACCGAGAACTCCGAGGCTTAAAGTTAGCTTTGTGTCTTATATGCCCTCTTTTATTTATTTTTAGTATTTTAGATGCAAATCTCAGTTATTTAATTTTTAAAGTTATTAAATACTAAATTATTTAAAGGTTATTATTTAAGGTTAAGGTTTTTATTACTCTCTGACCATGGTGCACTGCTGGACCTGCTTAATAAATGTCCATCTTTCATGTGCTAACATAGACAAATGACAATAAATGAACCTTGAAGCTTGAATAGAAAGTTATTATTTTACATTTCTGCAAGTCATGGATACATGTATTAATCATATACATGATTCATACCAAAATGACATGCACCAGTATGTATTAAATCTATTGTTTTTAAGTTTTTTTTTTGTTTTTTTTTTTACATTAGATTACATTAATTGAGTATATTTGTTCTTCAATAACCAGCAGGTGGGTGAGGTGGATGGTGGATTAACAAAACCAGGACTTCATCACCAAATTATGGAGTTCACATCTAAACACCTGTGGTATTTAGGTTTAGTCAATGCAAGCACTTTGGTTAGACTGACTTAAATAGAAAAAAAAAAAAACATTATACATTTTTTAAAATCATATATTTGCAAATATTTTGGCTTATTAAGAGTCTGGTTTAGACCAACTCTAAATGTAAAGAATATTGAGATATCTTTTGATCTGAAGTGGACCTATACAAATACAATTAGACTGACTGATATATTCTGTATCAAAGCAAACCCTTGATATATTTTCCAAACCATAACAGACTGTTATCAATGCCCACAACTAACTTCACCCACCAGTGAATGTCAATAAAACTTTATAATAAGACGACATTCTACATATCCATTGTTTGCCATTGTTTTGATTGTATTTTGTTTCCATCATGTTCAGAAACTTATAAGAGCAAACAGTCAATCACACCAACATGGATTCCTGATGGACATAGTAGTGCTGACAGAATCAGAATAATTTACTAGTCCATGGGGGAAATTATTGGCTGTTATAGTTTAAGTAAGAAATAAGAAATTATCAATACAACAGAAAATAAATAAATAAATAAATATACATATATACATACACACACACACCAAATACAAAAATACATATTAAAACACTCTATTAAGACACAAAATTAGAACAGCAATTTGTAGAATATGTACTAGACACTCTGGGTCGGGGAGCAAGTCCTGCCTCAGGTGGACGAGGTTAAGTATCTCGGGATCGTGTTCACGCATGAGGGTAGGATGGAGTGGGAGGTCGACAGGCGGATCGGGGTGACGTCTGCAGTGATGCGGACGCAAAACCGGTTTATTGTGGTGAAGAGGGAGCTAAGCCGAAAGGCGAAGCTATCGATTTACCGGTCGATCTACGTTTCGACCTTCACCTATGGTCATGAGCTCTGGGTAATGACGGGAATAACGAGGTCACGAGTACAAGTGGCTGAAATGAGTTTTCTTCGCAGGGTGGCTTCGCTTTAGGTGAGGAGCTCAGACATTCGGGAGGGACTCAGAGTAGAGCCGCTGTTCCTCCATGTCGAGAGGAGCCAGTTGAGGTGGTTCAGGCATCTAATGAGGACACCTCCCTGGGGAGATGTTTCGGGCATGTCCGTCAATCCGGAAGGAGACCTGGGGGCCGACCCTGGACACGCTGGAGGGATTATATCTCTGGGCTGGCCTAGGAACGCCTCGGGATTCCCCCGAAGGAGCTGGTGGTAGTGGCTGGGGAGAGGGAAGTCTGGGCTTCTTTGCTGAGGCTGCTGCCCCCACTACCCGGACCCGGATAAGCGGATGAAGACGGTACAGTACGGTAGGGTACGGTACAGTACGGTACCTACTGGACAATATAGTATCAATATGATAATTTAAGAAATATACATAAAAAATTAGCAAAAATATAGTTGTTAAAGTTACATATAGGCAGTTCCATTATGGAACAGGTGCCCATCACCCACTAACCTGCACCTTAACACCAATGCTTCAACAGCCAAATTAGGGAAAACACTTCAACTGAGCCGCAGCTTCACTCCCATGTCGTTGTCTTCACACACTACATTCACTGACAGTTCTCATAGGTCACTGGTTTTTTGGCAACATTATACGAGTTATACCCAGTCCGATACAAGCACCTACGGTATGTGTGAAACATGCTACTTTAACATCCATATGAGCTCTCTCTTAAAAGTGGTTGTATTCGTTGACAGATAAATGTATACTACAGTCATTACTGGCACTTGAATGTCATATTTATTATTAAATAGTCAATAACATAATCTGAAAGTTATATATCATTGAGGTTTTTTTATTATTATTATTATTATTATTATTATTTAGGAAACTTTCTGATTTTGTGTTTTCCACTCCCCTGTTTCATGTTCAGCTGTAATGCATCTTGTAATGTGCTTACATTATGCTGTAACACCTACATTTTCACACAGAGTGTCAAGAGGATATCAGAGAGACAGATGAGGTTGTTTTGCTCAGACACCCTGTGCCTCACATATGATGAACTTGTACTTTGCTGAAAGTCACACCTTCTCTCGAGCCCTCTAAACACAAACACATTTAGCTCTAAATATAGCCTGGACCGTGCTGTTTTAGGCCCCATGAACATCACTCATCATCACCTGCCACTTCACTACTCACATACAAACACGCACACCGACAGATTCCATACGTTTAGCCTGTAGACTGTACTTTACATCGGACTCAGTGGGATGTTAATGTGTGTAGGGAATACATACTACAGCGTGTGTGTGTGTGTGTGTATGCAAGACCAAGTGTATTCAGGTCATGTACTATATGAGTCAATAGCCTACAGTAAAGTGTTTTTTTAAAGATGGGTAAAAGGTTACAGAAGGATAAGTCCAGTCACTTTCATTTGTCCTTGTCACCGTCGTGTCTGCGCCAGAAACCTGATTTGTCTTATGCATGTGCAAAACTGACACTTCCTGTCAGCAGAAATGTATGGCAGCTTATAGGATTGAAATAGAATACTGTTAACACGACTTCAAGTCATTCTAGTAGTTAAATAAAATACAACAGATACATTTGATCGTGTATATTTATGTACGTATGTATGAATTTGTTTATTATTTTTGACAGAAGGGAAATAATAAAATAATTCTAAGGTGTCACTCAAAAAACTTGCAGAGTTAAAATTTAAAGAGTAAGAAAGAAAGCAAGAAAGAAAGAAAGAAAGAAAAATAATTTTTTTTTTTTTTGTAAGCAGCAATAAAGACAGAAAAAATACTCTTAACAAAAGCAACCTTGGCTGTTTTTATTCCATTACAATCACATTACGAACAAGTGTTGATGTGTGTTTGGTGATGAAATATTGTGCTTTTTGTTTTAGTTTTGCTGCCTTACATCATATTTTTTTCATCACATATATTCATTAGAGCCACAAACAGCAGCACTTTTAAGGGTATCAAAGTGCATTGTTCATTAACTATAGTTAGTTCACTAACTTTTTAACAAACCAACTAAAAAGACAGCACCACTCATAGGCAATAACTGCGGAAAGATACTGACAATGAATACACACTGTTTCCCATGAAGTTAGAATAAAAGATTTTTCCTCCTCTCATAACATGATTGTGATGTTGTGATTTATTCCTGATAAATAAAGTGTAACTGGGACTCAGTATTTAATCTTTGCACCAGGTCAAATGTGATTACTGATGTATACAAATGGGAATAAAAAGAGGAATGTGTTATTCCAACTTTATGGGCAACATTGTATTATAACACACTGGTTAAACTTCAAATTGTGTTGAATGTGAAACATCCAGAGGAAGACACAATCTCTGATCTACAATTTGGGCAATGATTAGAAAGACACAGAAAAAAGAAAAAAACAAGTGGTTCCAGGCACAACAAACCCCGCCCCTCGCACGTATTGTAGCTTATTTTGGCATCGATCCAGCTGATGTCATCATGTCTATGCATGTGCTGATGTCAGCATATCAACTGCCTCTATATGTGTGCCAAGTTTGAAGTAAATTGAAACAAAGATGATGTTTTTATAGACATCAGAAATTGTGTCCATTATAAGTAAATGGGAGAAGAAAAAAGATTTAAAAAATGAATAAAAAATGTAAACTTTGACCTGCATTTCCTAAAATTAAACGAAATCTATTATGGGTCACTGGCAATCTATAAACCCAATTTGGTATGAATTCAACCAATAGTTTTGCTGCTAGAGTGTTAAATGAACAAACAAACCGAACCAAAAACAATACCCCTTGCCTCTCTTTCGCTGTTTGGGGTTAAAAATATGCTAATTCATTTTAGTTGATATATTGCCAAATATTACATTGAATAAATCCTCTTAATCTAAAAATTGCAGCATTTAAAGTAGTTTATATTCTCTATTTACTATAAGTATGAAATGGTTTATAAAAAAAAAAAAAAAAAAAAAAGAAGAAAAAATTGTACATTCTTTTTTTCTAACTTAATTGTCCAGAGTAAATAAATGTGGGCAGGTCAGGGTTATAGTCAGGTCATGTTGAATTGCAGAACAAATAATTCACATTTTAGAAAGTGATCAAATATTCTATTGATATTAATAGTGTAGCCTGTGTTGTAATTATCAGCTCTTTGTACGAATTGCAACTAAATACACTCAAACACGCATATGTTTTACTCTACACATAATCCTATTACAAGTTACATCACTCCTCAACGCTTGCCTACAACTATTTTTTTTTTTATTGTTTTGTTTTTTTTAGCCTTAGTCTGTCACTCTTGTTGCTGTTCTACATCTTATTTCCTCTTCTGCAGTTTATCGGTAACACCTGGGCAGTCAAGGTTTTGTGAAAGTGTGGATCTAATAAGGTTAAACTGCACCTTAACCAGAAGATTAGCTGCTTGGTGGTTGGTTAATATGCCTGATGGCCTGAAACACACATACACACATGTACCAGCCACTTTACTGCCGTACATCCCCGTTGGTAGAGTGAGATACGGAAGTAAGTGCACGGTTTTAGCTTAGAAAACAGATTCCCAAACATGTATTAGAAATATCTAAACACAGACTCAGCCAAGAGTTATCCTCATCAGTACAATTATTTTGCACTCGCATCTTTGTTTGTGCCAAACATACCTGGCAGCTCTTCAGCCTGTGTGTGTGTGTGTGTGTGTGTGTGCGTGTGTGTGTGTGTGTGCGCGTGTGTCTACCTGGCACAGCGCTCGTCCAGTTCAAGTGAACAGATGGTCCTCCAGCAGGTAATAATGACCCAAGACAAACTCTTAAATTGATTATGCCTTTGTGAGTGGAGATACAAAGCATCACCGCCACGGACAGAGACTGGGGGAGGGGACGTAAGGTTCAATGTAAGGCGCCGTGATTTAAAAGGTGCAGGAAATGTGGTCAAATTCACGTAAAACAAAGCATTAAGCTTGCACCATTCTCGGACTCACAATATTTGGAGTGATTCCACTGAACACACGCATCAGTAAGAATTTTAAGAACGTCGCTGCCTTCACAGATTTAATAGCTCGTCGGCTCATTCTGCTTTAATGGAAAGACACAAATCCACCGACATTCAACCTCTGAACTATCTGACATTACAGGAAATAAGATAAACCACACGAGGCAATGCAGCCAAATTCTGTGCAATGAGGCAGCCTCTCTTATCATATATTAAAAAGATGGACACAGACAATTTATATATTAATTTATATATTAAGGCTGTCAAAATTAATGCAGATTAATCCATCATTATGATTAATCTGATTGCAAATTTCAACACAATTAACCCATCTGCAGCACAGAATGACTCTGAACGTCTCTGCCAACGCATTTTGTCAGTTTGTCCAAGTAGAGTTAGCATCGTGCATACGCTAATGTGCAGCTGAACCGGTAGTGACAGGCAGCAGAACCAACACATACAGATGGAAGACGCTAAACAGCACATTGGCCTCTGGATGGAAATATGAGGACAAAAAAAACAAAAACAAAAAAAAAAATTGGAACAGTCAACCGACATGAAGTGTTATGCACACTCTGCAGAAAGGAGATTATTTTTCACCAAAGCACTTCCAGCTTAAAAGACCACATTAGCACAAAGCATACGTTAGTCGGGGATTCTGCTCGCACTTCAGCTAATGCATTACTCAGCTTGCGACGAATACACTAAGTGCATATATATTCCCTTCTTTCTTGAGTCTGTTTGTTCATGCAAAATGAAACGCAATTAATAGAGATTAAAAATAAATATTTAATTGTGATTAATCAAAATTAATCCATAGCAACCCTGCGATTAATCGGATTAAAAAATTTAATTGTTTGACAGCACCAATACATATAATTTTTTAGCTCTTTTCTTTATTCAAAATTTTTAATGTATTTTATTTATTCATTTTGGAAGTGTGCGTTTATATATTATTGTTGGAGTATGAGGGTCCATCATGGTTGGGGTTACATAACTATGTTGTTATATTTTATGTACATTCAATTGTACATGTACGCTTGTTACAATATAAAAATTCAATAAAAAAAAAAAAAAAACTGAAGAAAAAAAGATTGCAGCATTCATAGCTTCCCTAAGCAACAAAAAAGTGAGATGAAATTGAGCTAATTCCCTTACTAACAAGATCATTCCTCTGTTTTCGTGTCTTCAAAAACATATTTGTAGATAATATTGAAAGACTACTAGGGCTATTATTTCACACATGAGACGCTGTTTTGTATTGTTTTGACAAGTGTTATCTGGAACCATTACAATATTGCAAGAAAGAGGTCAGACTGTGATGAAAACACACAGTAACTGCTTTAGTTGCTAATATTTCTCTCATTCATCACCGGGCGATTGAGGTTCCATTGTTTCATATTGTTCTTATCGTCAACAAATTTCACTAAAACAGACGATGTGTGTGTGTTTTTTCTTTTAAATATTTATTGCTTCCTCACCCTGCGACAGACATACTGAGGGGGGAAAAGGTCATTATGGAAATAAAGATGTTATATGACATAAATGGAATCCCTGTAAGCCTCATAGCTCAATAAGCAACACTATATTCATCAAATCCAACCAGCAGCTCCTGGATAAAGACTGCTGCGTTTGGGTCAGCAGGGAATTTTCTTTTATTAGGCCTTTTTTTCCCTCTAAATATTTACTGTATTCTCAAAAATCTTTAGTTGGCTACCCAGTGTCCATAAAGGGAAAAAATACTAAAAAAAAAACCAAAAAAAACACTGTATTTCTTTCACTAAACATTATGCAAAGCTAGAATGGGAAGTCAAGTTCACAATGTACAGAACAATACTAGCTTTACACTTTACAGCTTTTATCATGATAAAAAAAAAATCACGTCAGTTGTCAGTAATTATTACAATAAATGTGAAATCTATATTTCTTTAATGCTTAAATACTGATTTTCCTATCTGACGGGAGTGAATAAAAAGTTACTTGTGGTTTAAAATACTCATTTATATGCAGAATTTGACAAATATTTCATAAACACAGAGGTAGAACATTTAAAATAATTGTAATGATCAATCATAAAAATGTATGTACAATCTCAGAAGCATTTGTAAGTTTAGATGAAAGTGTAAGCAAAATGAACCAAATAAAGACATGCATCGCAATATTTATCACTATACAGAATTACTTATTACAGCTTCATGTACTCATTTCCTTTGGTGAATTCAAGGCTCTTTCAACACATAAATTGATAGAAATGTGCACATGCTATTCTTAATGAAAACTGTATCATAATGTTGTATTCTTATGTCTAATTGCTGTTGATTGTTGTCGGACCAGTTCAGCCTCATGACTGGGTCTCCTTCACAAAAGAGATCCAATCTCAAGGGTCGTCCTGCTATAATAAAGGCTACATGAATGAATGAATGAATGAATAAATAACATTTTGTTGTCATGCTTTTGTAGCTCTGCCTCCATTAGTAAACAACAAAAAAACAAACAAACTGAATTTGATGTGTTCACGTACTTTTGTCCATATAGTCAGGGTTCCTACAGGTTTCTACAGTTAAATTAAAGCCTTTTTAAGACTACATAGAACAGAATTCAATACCTGTTTCACAGCCATACTGGCAAAAATGTGAGACTCCTAGAACTCAGGAAAATGTATTATTTACTCCAATGCCTTGATTCCCATCGTTCTGAGTCATTTCTCATTAGGGGCTGCAAAGTTAGTGATAATTGGTTCCTAATTTGAGTATAAATTGTCAGGTTGGAACGGGTGGAACTGAATAGACTAGAATGTTACTTTCTTTGCTGCTTTGACATTTAACAAACACATTTAAAGACAGTACAGCGAACAAGTTTATGCAAACTTAAGACCTACCATATTAAATTGAATAAGTTTTAAAGACTTTTTTAAGGTATTAAATGCAGATTTGAAAATTCAAGACTTTTAAGGCTTTTAATGACCCCACGGGAACCCTGGATAGTGTCATTTTAGTTTATTTTTACAGCTTTAAATGGTCTCGCTCCTCCTTATTTGTCGGCGATTTTAACAGTTCACCGTCCGAGCAGAGCCCTCCGATCATCCACTCAGGCGGTTTTGGACGTCCCCAGGTCCTGATATAAACAACTGGGGGATCGTTCCGTTGCTGTTGCCGCTCCGAAACTGTGGAACTCTCTGCCTCCTGACTTGCAAGTCCTCACTGACCTGTCCTTGTTCAAGTCCAGGTTAAAGACACGCCTGTTCAGACCGACTTTTAACCTTCAGCACTGAAACACTCAAAGGTTTTAAATCTGTGGTCTTTTTTTAATCAATGTGTGTTGTCGTGTTGTTTTACGCATTTTTATAGTATTTTATTAAATTGCTGTTATCCTATAATTTAATCATGCTTTTAGATGTAAATCACTTTGGTGTTCTTTATGTTGTTGTAAAGTGCTATATAAATAAACTTTGACTGACTGACTGATTGAAATATTGTCAAAAGAAAGATCTCCTACACAGCAAAAATCTAAATCTTACCAAGTGTATTTTTTCTCAATTCTAGTCAAAATGTCTCATCACACTTAAAATAAAACAAAAGTTTTTTTGTTTGTTTTTTGTTTTTTTTTTTGCTTAATTCAAGCAAAAAATCTGCCAATGGGTCAAGTGAAAATTATCTTGGTAAGATTTCGTGAAATAAGATTTTCCAGATCTATTGTCAAAAATTAAGTTCTTATAGCTCACTGAAAAGTCACTCTTTAGGTGAGTACGTCTTATTTTGAGTGTGATGAGATATTTGGACCAGAAATGAGAAAAATACACCTGGTAAGAGTTACATTTTTGCAGTGTAACCAGCGTAGCGCATCGGAATAACCAACTTGTAGACTACTGTTGCAAATTCGCCTCAATATTCCGCTGTTTTTGTAATGAGGCGCTGTTCAACATCCTTTTATGAATGTACATTATGTTACCTGGTTACCTATGATCCCTGATGTCCATGAATCAACGCCACTGTTTCTATAACAGTATTATTAATTTCATGACATTCTACAAATTTTTGAATCAATGTAGTTTTGTCTGGATTGTTGAGTGGAAGAAGTGATCAACAGCAGCATCAATGAAATAATCTACATACCTGATAAGGAAAATGTGTTTAATTAGCTTACTATTAATTATGCTTAATGTCAATAATTTGTAAACCTCTATAATTGTAAATACATCTGGGCAGTAAGGGGATAAGAGTAGACAGATGAATACAGAATGAAAAAATATAAAATAAATCAAATTTAAGGAAAGACAAAGAAAATGTATGAGTTGTGAGTCGACATCACTGTTAGTTTGTTCAAGTGCAAATTCACGCTGTGTAAACACGACCAGAGTCACAGTTCTTATGTAATATGCGTGTAGGGTATTGGATGGCTTTTGTGGCGTTGTATAGTGTTAAGCAGTCTCAGAGCTTGAGGGAGTAAAAAAAAAGTGTTGTTCATGCGAATATTCCACGCTCTGATCGACCTGCGTGGCCTCCCTCAGGGCGGGAGGTCGAGCAGGTGATGAGCTGGATGTGAACGGTCTCTGTGATGCTGAGGGATGAGCGTAGGCAGCCGCAGGCGTAGACGGTGCAGATCTCAGGTAACTGGCCCCGATGATTTTCCCCTGCGTTGTTTATTACTATCTGGAGGGCTCGATGCTCTGCCTGTGTGCGGCTGTTGAACCAAACTGACAAGCAGAATGTCAGGATGCTTTCAACGGCACGGCGTAAAAATTCACTGGAAACGACCGGGGTAGCTTTGATTTCTTTGGTTTTCTGAGACAGATGAGATGGTGTTGATCCATCCTGACCAGCTGCGGTGCCTCGGGTCGTTCCTCAGTCGACACCAGGGCCGGACACTCGAAGCTGGCGGTCCACAATCATCAGCTTCAACTCGTCAGTCCTTCTTGATGGTCTGAACCAGGCTGGGATCGTCGCATCAACCATGTCGTGTTGTCGTGTTGGGAGTAATGCGTTACAAAAGCAATGCATTACAGTAACAGATTACTTTTTGCTGTGACACAGTAGTGTAAGGCATTATTAATCCGTTTTCAGTAATACAGGGTTCCCACTCTTTCCCTGAAATTATTTTCCAGGACTTTTCCAGGACATTTTCAGCCGCTACAGAGACAAGTTATCATGTCATACACTAATCCATTCCCCCTCATTCTATGGAAGTGTTCTTTTCTACAGTTGTAACTTGCATTTACCCAGATTGTTTCTTTGTTTATTACTCAGAAATTTGATGTTCAGTCTATGGCTGTAATTTATCTATGAAAAATAATTACGACAAAGGTATCACAGAATAATGCAAACACACCCACAGATTACAGCGTAGGACTTCATTAGCCTGACAAACTGGAGTTCCGATATTCAACTGGACAATTCCAAACTCAACTTTCTCCTCTCTCTTACTTTCTCTCCTGCACTTCTTAAAATATTTGTATATCTTCAAAAACTACAGCAGGCTGTTGTTCTCTAAACCTGGGTTTCACTTGAGTTTCAGTTGGGTGTCTGCCATTGGATCTGGTCCCAAGTACAACCGACCAATGGCTGTAACTTTCAATGTGTAACCCGCAACGTATCATAAAATATTTGTATCATTGGTCGGTCTCACTTTACTAACCCCTCCCCCCTGCCAAAAATCCCTCCTCCCCCACCGAGATTTAGTGGTGGTCATTTCCAAGTCTGCTTCCCGAATCGACTTGATCTCCAAGACGTCTAAAAGTGAGTTTAAACAATTTTTACTTGAAATAATTTGTGTGACAAACTGTTTTTAGAGCACTGTGTTGAAAAAGTAAGCGCTCACTGAAAAAATATTTCCTTTGCTTCATCTCAGTTTAGGAACACAAGGTCGGGGTAGGATAAATAATTTTCCAGGATAACTTAACCATTTCCAGGACATTTGACCTTTTTTTCTAATTTTCCGTACGTTTTCCATGAGTGGAAAATTGTTCGATAATTTTCCGGGTTTTCCAGGACTCTTGGGAACCCTATAATATTTTACTCAGTACATATTCAGTAGCGCTTGCGTTACAACACACTTTTCACCTTTAATTCAATTGTCCAATTGAAAAAAAAAAACAAAAAACAAAAAAACAGCAAGACCACAAGAGCTTGAGGAATCAAAAAATGTGGCAGTAAAGTTTTATTTCCTGTTGGTATTCAGCCAAGACAGTACACTGGCCACATGGATGTATGCTCATTACTAACCCTAACCCTGCTTTACAGAAGCTAGTTAGCATTAGCAAGATCCCTGTGATCAGCAATGAAAAGGTAAGCTAACATTTCTATGGATAGTTAGAAGTCTTTATCAATTGTGGATTTATCTGTTGGTGTCCTCTGTGCTGTGCCCCCTGTCTAAAATGTTGAAAAAAAAAATGCAAGAGTTCCTGCTGGGATTTGAACATCATAGACTGTAGCATTACTTACTGAGCTATCTGGCTACATGTACTTCAGGGCGCAGATTTACATGTCCCAAGGCTCTCCTATCGCTTGTGTTGGGGGGTCTGTATGTAACTCAGAAGTAATGCAGGAGTCATGTAACACATTATATTTCTGAGACAGTAATATTGTAAGGTAAGGAATTACTTTTAAATAACAGTAACAAGTAAGCTGTAATGCATTACAATTTGGAAGTAACTTGCACAACACTGGAGACGAGGCAGAGCGCAGCGGTGTCATGTGTGAGTTTAAGGATGGAATTAGAAGGATGTAAAGGGGGACAGTGGAATGCAGCCTGTGTTTGAGTTTAGCTGATTTAATGCCTCTTCTCAGTGCTGACCTGGCTCTGCTCTAAGCTACTGTATCCCCAGTTCTGAAGGCTGCATACTGGGTTTTAATTAGTGCCCGCGCATCATGCATCATCCGTGGCTTCTGGTTCGGAAATACACAGATCAGCTTCCTGCTGTTAACGCTGTCCGCAGAGTTATTTATGTAACTGTGGAACTATATTCCGGTGCAGATCTTGGGTCAGCTGGCATTTTCTGGTCTGCAAATACATCCCATGTCACGCAGCGCAGCACTAGGCGGATTGAAAATGTAAATACTAACAGCTTGATGGAAACGCACCTAGTGTTTGTCCCCTGAATTGTAACATCGTGGTTAATGTACACTGACCACCTCCGATGTTTATTCAAAGTATGATTAGGGGGCTAGAGACATCTATTTGTTTTAAGCTGTGGAATATGATAATCTTACCTGGTGTAGCTCCTATAATTCACTAAACAACAGGAAGGCATGTTCATCTGGCCCTGGAACAGCCTTATGGACAAGGGTGTGTGAGTGCACTAGGTCTGAATATTATGGGGAAGGAAGCTGTCAAAAGATTTGTGTGCATACGACAGATATGCGTGCATATTAGCCAATAGTTAGGGCTGGGCGATTAAGCGATAACGACATATATCGCGATATAACTTTTTCTGGATAGAAATATGAGACATGCTCGATACAATTTCAATAGAATTCATTTGTCCATGTTTTGACAGACGTGAGAACAGCCAATCCTGATTAAGCAGGACCGCACCAAACCAATCACGCTAGAGTTATGTCAAGTTAGGTTGACGCCCGCAGCACAGGAGTAACAGCAGCACACGCTAATGTTTGGGCTGCAGCAGGAGCTAATGAGTGTTACCTCAGGAGAAAATATGACCAAGAACTCAGGCGACCAGGTTATTGAAAAGTAGGGTGCAAACTGTTTTGGCTCCGGCGTACAACAGAGGCATAAAAGCTGGGAGTTGGACGGCCAAAGCATGGTGTTTCACTTTCGGTTTACGCTAGTTATGGCACGGAGGTACGCACAGCTCAACAGATGGGGGGGGGTGTGGTCCGTGCCTACCGCAATACTGATACACACAAACCATACGGCCATATAACTGAAAGTTAAGATGCTTATAAGATGGGAGTCAAAAAATCTTAAAATGTGGGGAGATGAATAAAGCGGTAGGAATAAAACATTACAGCGAAGGGTGGATCATTCTAAGAACGGAGGGAGAGACTTCTCCATAAGTACCACATATGTATTTCTCACTTTCTATGTCTCTCTCTGATGTATTCACAACTAATTTACGAGTAACAGAAAATTTAAGCTTGACAAAAATAGTGATTTGATTTATATCGATATTATCTGATAAGAAAAAAATTATCGGGATATTTTTTTTTTCCATATCTCCCAGCCCTACCAATAGTTGTGCAAAAATAAATATGGCTATACAAATAAATAAATAGATAAATAAAATTGTAAACACTTGAAGGAGTTCAATCATATGTAAAATGTATTGTGTGTATTTCTTCTGTCAGAATGGGAATGAAAAAGTTTTGACATCAAGAATTACAAACACAAAATGCGACTTTACTTTTTTGCGCTTTCTCCATCACGAATACAAATTCACCAACGTGACTCTACTTCACAGGCTTTATTTATCGAGCAGAAGATACATCGATTCCACAGACTGCGCATGAGTTGAGGTTCCCTTTCTGCGGCAAGATCAAGCCAGGATCACTGTGCAAGATGGCCGACGAAGTCAGGGAACGAAATCAGGTCAAATCAAACCAGTTGTACATTGTGCTGGTCACAGATTAAACATTTTCTTCACCATTTTTTGAAAAATTGGCTTAGTGCGTGGTGCAGTGACACACATTCATAGTAATGCAGTGACTTTTCTGGATCTACCTATGATCTGCATGTGTTTGTCTAACATTTACTACTGTTTCAGCTCCCGTGGAACCTCAGCCATGGTGATGCTTGAAATGGCGTCTGATTGGTTCCTAATTTCACATAATGGAAGCACCAAAAATGCTGCACTGAGTCGAGGCGTGTGGAGCTGATACCATCAGTGGAAAAGCAGTGTAAGCCATGTGTGATGTATGGAAAGTCAGGGAATGCAGCTGCACTCTGAACTCCCCATTAAGAACAGATACGACTGGACCTACAGATCATATCAGGATTTTTCAGTTGAACCAGGCATGAATCATGATTTGAGCTGTTATCTTTCCTCTCAGTTTTGAAATGTATAGCAAACAATGGATTTCTCCGTTTCCACGGTAAAAAAAAAACAAAAAAAAAAACAACAAGACCCCGTTAATTCCATTCTGAGTCAGTAATTAAGTAATGATTAATGGTTACTGGATAAGTAAATTACAAAATCAAGATGTAATTGGAAATAAGTAATGAATTAATGAGACAAATAATTGAGAGAAAATAAGTAATAAAACACTCAAATTCGCTAGCGTGTTATCGATGCAGCTTACCAGTGCAGTCAGAGGGACTGAGAAAATGACTTGATAAAAGTACTTCCTTTCATAAAACTAAACAATTTGGGATTTTAAGATACAATTTGTGACTGGAGTCTGTTTTTGACAGTACTTGGCTGTATTTCTTATGCTAATATGACCTATTGCTGCTGCTGTAGAGGAGCAGAAGAAAAGCACATACCCAAACTCTGGGGAGCTGTAAAGGGGTGGTAAATGAGACAAATTCATGGGGCCCAGCATTTGAGGGGGACCCACAGAGCAGTGGAGGGGGTCCACTGGATACAGGTTAGAAGTTGTGAAAATTTTGTGTAAGGTCCACTGTACAAGAGAGGTATAGAAGCCAGGAGTTGGACTTTGAAAGCATGTTAAGTTTCATTTTCGTTTCACACCAACGTTAGCTACGTTATTTATGGACCACACCCCCACGTATATAACTGCGGCCCTTACCCCATGTACATAACATAACCCTAATCCCTAATCCTAAAGCAAAAATGAAAGTGTGAAGATATAAAAACAATAAATAATTAGATTAGATTAGATTAGATTAGATTAGATTAGATTAGATTGTCATTCAACATGCCACATCAAACGAAATTGTGATGCACAGTCCTCCAAAAACATGTGCGGCCACTGCCACTTATGGTGCCACCATCATCAGAAGTTGTAAATATATAAAATACACTATAAAACACTAATAAAGCAGAAAAAAACAAAACATCATGTTCTACCTTGAAACAAAGCTACAATTGTTAATCACACAGTACAATACATTTTCTGTTACACCAGTATAAACGTAATCTAGTATGATTCATTAAAGAAAAGTAACAGTAACTAACGCTCAAGTTCTAAAATTAGCAAATTAGCAAAGCAGACAGAAGAAACTGTTATGAAGTTTAGGGTTTTAGTTTGGCAAAATGAACTGAAATGTACTTCATCCCAGGTGAGAAAAGTGGATTGTTACATAACATTTCAAACACTTCTATGAAATGAAGTTGACAGCTGAATGAATACAGTGTTAGTCACAGCTGAGAAAACCAGGGATGGAGAGATTCAGAGAACGATAAGGACACCAAAAAAAAAAAAAAAAAACATGAACAGAGCGAAGGGAAGCTAGTTGGATGAATGTCAAAATCTCAGCCAACCCTGAGGCCATCGGGTAATTTAGATATGAACACTTTCCCTCAAGTATTTGGAGCAAAAATGTGGCCCCCACACACATCCATCCACAGTGGGCAGAGTGTTCTTCCTGCTGGGCCTATTAGTTGCCAGTGGCAGTGTGTGCAGGGCCTGGGCTGAGTGCTCATATCATGGCCGACGGCTCAATAAAGAGCCCGGGTTGATGCACACTGACATGATGACAACATAACAAGTGGTGCCAGGCACAACAAACCCCGCCCCTCGCAAACGTTTTACCTGGTTTGCCCTATCTCTTATCACTGCGAAAACACATCTTTGGTGACATTGACCTTTGACCTACATTCATCAAAATTTAATGGGATCTAATCTGGACCACCTTGCACCTTTCCTGAAAATTTAATGGAAATTGGTCCAGTAGTTTTTTGCATAAAGTTGCTGACAAACAGACAGGCAAAAAAAACAAAAAAAAACAAAAAAAAAAAAACAATACCCCTTGCCTCCCCTTTGGGGGGGCGGGGTAATAAATGAGCGTCAAACACGGCAAGTAGAGGATTTATTTTGTTTTGTTTTTTGGATCAACACTGATTGTTTAGAAGTTCATGCGCATTATGTGGATCATCCCTGTTTTGTATCGGAACTCAATTGCCGATGACGACTTAACAGAAGGCCAGATTGTAAACTCTTATTTTTGGTGGTAGTGTTGGGGTTAAGCAGCAATTGATACCATGTTGAGAGCTGAAAAAGCTGATTTTAGAAAGGGGCGATCATGTATCGACCACATTTTTGTACTGAGACAAGTACTAGAACAAACACAAGAATGGATCAGCTCTTTATGTCATATTCATGGACTTTGAGAAAGCTTTCGATACATACATCACTATGGAAGGTTCTTAGAAACTATGGGATACTGTCCAAAATTGTCAATATCAAGGTCAAAGTAAGTTTATATATACCCGTAGGCAGATTTTTGCTGCAGTACCATCTACGTTATATAACATTAAGACAAAACAAAACTCAGACACAGAGGATGATAACAAATACCCATGGGCAAGTACTCTCAGAGGCTCACTGATCTGGACTCAGCTAAAAATAAAATAAAATAAAACAAAACATCAAATAAATAAATTAAATTAAAATATCAGGACAAGGAAAACATAAAACCATAGTCCCTAGAAGACTTCAGTAAAACGTAAAAAAGGTTAAGAAGTACGCACCGACTTATTTAAAAAAAGAGAAAAAATAAAAAAAAATAAAAAAACAGCAGCGTAAACCTGGCCAGAAAACATCCAACTATAATAAACAGAAACACATTATCAAACACTGCATGAAAACTCTGAATGCAAAGTCTAATACACTGACGGACCCTTTCAGAGTTAACACGGGGGTCAAACAAGGATGTAGGTTATACTATCGCTCATACTCTTTTCCCTGGCCACTGACCGGTTAATAAATGTATAAAACGAGGCATACAGTGGACAATCAGCACAACACTGGAAGACCTAGATTATGCTGATGACATCAAGCTACTATCATGCAAACATGCAGACGCACAAGGGAAAGTAGAAAGACTCAACAAAATATCCAGCACCATCGGCTTCAAAATGAATGAGGAAAAGACCCAAATATTAAGGAAAAAACACCTCGAATAAAGGGAAAACCAGTAGCAGAAGTAAAAGAATTCACCTATCTTAATTCAAGATTTTTTTATTTTTATTTTTTTCTTAATTCAAGCACAAAAATCTGCCAATGGAACAAGTGAAAATTATCTTGGTAAGGTTACTTGAAATAAGATTTTCCAGATCTATTATCTAAAAATCAGTTATTATATCTCACTGAAAAGTTCCTCTTTAGGTGATTATGTCTTATTTTAAGTGTGATGAGATATTTGGACTAG
>JAPQRP010000020.1:17443459-17453839 GCA_037367295.1 Apogon hyalosoma
GTCCAAACAAATGCACCTTTAGTTGTACCAGGCATTAAAATGAACAAGAAATTGAAGAAAACAAGGGTGGTCTAATATTTTTTTCTGTGACTGTGTGTGTGTGTGTCATTATGGGGTCAGACAGTGCTAGCATACAAGCAAATGCAAAATATCTATGTATGGTTCATAAAGCGTCTCCAAGTTTGGCTTAAAACAGTAAAAATACATATGATTACATGAAATGTGTTTATTATATATCAAAAAAAGTTTGAGTAAAAACAAACATTCCTAACTTTGATGAAATCTAGTCCAAAACACCTCATTTTACTAAGATGGCTAATAACGCTAGCTATACCACACCACAAATCTGACAATAGTCTAATAATAAACTAATAAAAGTTTCTTGAAGCTTAACTTTTTGTGTGATATGCACCTTATTTTCAGGAACACTGGAGTCACGTGAACAAAAAAAAAAAAAAAGAGAAGTAAAATGTTATTTTCATTGTCATTTTGTCGTTTCTCATGTACGTATTTCACTAATAAATGTCAAACCGTTCACATGCATAGACAGAGACTATGTTTTAATGTGTTTTTCTGTCATGTCGTTCGTCCCTACCCTCCGACCTGACATTCTGGCACTATTCACCATGTAAGGTGGTGCAACTGTTACAACAATGGGAAATTAAACATCTCATTTTGGGTTAATTAAAGGAATTAGTTTGAGGAACTTGAGGTTATTAATTTGCTAATTTAATTCTGTCAATTATGTGGGATTTGTGTGTGTTGTGTGTGTGCGTGCATGTGTGTGTTGCAAAGACAGACAGAGTGAGGGAGAGGATTGGTGAGGTGGAAAATGCAGTGTCAGCCCTGCAGTGTTTCAATCAGTGGATCTGTGGACTTGTCTTCAGTGAGATAATAAACTAATTATGATACAGTCAGATGTGTCAACAGCTGTGCACTTGACACCTGTTCCGGTTTCTAAACAGAGATGTTCCACTCCATCCTCATCTGTATAAGAGATCCTGTTCTCACCCTCAGCTTTAGCTTCATCCTGATAATGACATTTGACCCTCATGTGACACTTAACTCATGCAGACCCAGCCTACCACTGGCAACCAATATAAAATATTTAATAACTTCTGATGCATTAATTATATCAATACATGTAAATAATTGGTGTAAAATACAGTTTGTCATCTTTTCATGGTCATCTGATATGACTCATTTGGACGTTCAGAGGTCCGTAGTTACTATGGAAACACCGTCATCTTCAACAACATTGATTCACCAGTGAAACCCATGGAGTTGGATTAATGACAGTGGATGGTTTTATGTTCAGTTAATGATAGATTTGTTGAAAAAGTCACATTTTCTTCATTTTTCTAGGTTTATGATATTATGACAATTAACTTTAATCTGAGCTTTTACGAACATCTACATGATCAGTTAATTATGGGAAAATACATGATTTCTATTGAAGAAATGCAAAATACAGAGAATAATATTACAATAAATGGTGATAAATCACTTAAGAAAGATTAAATAGAGAGAAAAATTCATTTCAGAACTACCACAAAAAAAAAAAAAAACACTGGGTCTTTATGGGTTAAGTATGAGGAATGAGAAAAAAAAAAGACCCAAATGCATCTGCTGGCAGGCAGATATGGTTTGAAGAACTTAATAACAGAGATTACACACAGGTAAATAGACAGAGTCAAAACAAAGACTACCAGACTGTCCAGAATCAACAAGAAGATATGAGGAAAATAGGCTCGGCTTTACTAGTCTAATGGTGTTTTAGATTAGGAAAGTTCCAAACTCTGAAACGAACCAGAAGTTTTTAAGAGCGTTTTCACATCTGAAAGTCTGACCCAGGGCTACAGTCAGGGTTCATGTTCTGGTTACATTCCACACATTCTGTCCAGTCAGGTTCCTTTCTTATACTGCAGTTCTAGGGTCGGACTAATCCATTCTACTGTCATCTTCCACATGTGCAGCATTGGACAGCAGCATTTTAGTGATTCTTTTCCTTAGTGCAGGGTTTCTCTGCCTTTTTTTGAACCAAGCCCCAATAACAGCATCATGAGCCTGCCCCCCCATGGGCGAAAACATTTGTGTGTGGTTACATAATTCTACAAGTAACGCAATGGACTTGTATGTGGAGGACGGAGTGAGTTATATAGCTCTGTAGATAAAGCTGTGAGATAGTGAAAGTGAGCTCCCCCCACCTTATCATTGATCACCTGCTGCCCCCCCCCCAAACACAGGGATGACGACAACCTGCCGGATGATATGTGCAGGTGTCTGGATCAGCATTTATTTTGTTCTAATGTTCTAAAATACATGTTCCGTTCACCTTACACGTGTTTTTCTTGTATTTTTTGTATATACTTCTTGTATTTTTTTTCTTTGTTTTTGCCACTTATGGGCAAAAACCCAAATATGGTAACTTCATTAATCTTCATTTTCTACATGACAATAAAAAAAAACTTAGAAACATTTCACAAACGCAGTAAAGTCTTGGTATGTCCTCCAGTAACACACTAAAGATGAAATTTTGAATTTCAGAGTATGTCTATTCGTGCCTGTAAAGGCTTAAGTCACAGATGCAAATGCATGATGGATTACATTTGACGGTTAAAATAATTACAGATCGGAATGATAGTCAGTGCAATGGCATAGCTGTTGATGTAAGAACTGAAGTGATTTTGGTTACTATCAAGAAAACTATGGAAAATGGATAGATATCAGCTCTGAAATTAAACTACTATGAGCTATTTCTGTTGTTATCATTATATTTGTCCAAACAAATGTACCTTTAGTTGTGCCAGGCATTAAAATGAACAAGAAATTGAAGAAAACAAGGGTGGTCTAATAATTTTTTCCACAACTGTATTTTTCCATATGTTCACACCTTGGTAATCGCACCGTCCACCTGTACCTCCGTGAAATAACACAAGAATCCACCACTGATTGGTCTGTCTAAGGCGCCTCTTTTATAGTCCCTGTTCAGAACATTGTATTTAGCCACAACGGACCCACACAACATCTGTCAAGTGTAAACACAGTCACTTTCTCTCATCACCGTGATGGCCTTCTATGATTTTTCTTCACATCTTTCCTCGACCTTGTGTGATGTTTGCCTTCAAGGTGGATAGTAACAGAGTGAGGAGTAATTTTTGTCACATTCAACAGTAACCACAGCACTCTGATAAGGGTCTGGTTAATAATGGCCGGTATGTACTGGATGGGAAATGATGGGGTTTGATGGTAGCAGTGATTACTGGAGGACAAACTGTAGGTAAGTAGGAGGGAGGTCATCAGAAGTAAAAGGAAGCAGGAAAAGGTCACTCAGACCTGTCAAAACCAGGCGAAACCCATCAACGAACGCACCGAAAATTTCATATACCTCTGATTCATTGTTTTTGCAATCTGATTACATGTGTAGTACCTCAGATATGTCAGTTTACACCTCGAGCAAAGAAGCATTTGAGACTAAAGTGATCACTCAGGATTACCCTGCTCTATATGCAAATAGCGGTAGATTAGCTATCTATCACAGTGAAATGTAGCCAATCGGGCTTTCATTTTGTGAACACGTTCTGGATGCACGTATTTTTCTGACATTGTGACAGAAATCTGAGAAACATTCATGGATAACTAGTGCTGTCAATAGCCAAAAGAACCTTTTAACCTTATGCATCACTAAACATTGCAGAACATTTACATTTAATGCATGTTTTTAACATCATTATGATGTGTTTTCTTTTGAGATAACCAATACAGAGCTTTACTCATCTATAGAAATAGGCATGAATTTATATATCAAGTATATTTGGATTTTCTTATGTGAAACTAATCTTCATTTGACCGATCCACTGTCAAACAGTCAATAAATCCAACCTTAGCAGTGTAGACATGTGTTGTGCAAGTAACTTCCAAACCCTAATAATTACAGATTACTTGTTACTGTTATTTAAAAGTAATTCCTTACCTTACAATATTACTGTCTCAGAATTGTAATACATTACATGACTCCTGTATTACTTTTGAGTTACATACAGACCCTCACCCCTCAATACAAGAGATAGGGGAGCCTTGGGACGCATACATTTGCACCCCGAAGTACATGTGGATGGATAGCTCGGTAAGTAACGCTACGGTCTACGATGCTCAAATCCCAGCAGGAACGCTTGCATTTTTTCCCAACATTTTACATGTTCAAACAGGGGCGCAGGACCGAGGACACCGGCATATAAATCCACAATAAAGAATTCTAACTAGCCATAGAAACATTAGCTTACCTTGTCATCGCTGATCACAGGGATCATGCTAATGCTAATTAGCTTCTGTAAAGCAGGGTTAGGGTTAGTAATGAGCATACGTCCATGTGGACAATCTACTGCCTTCTGCCGTCTTCACCCATTGGTTGAACACCAACAGGAAATAGAACTTTCTTGCTGTTTTTTTTTTTGTTTTTTTTTTTTTTCATTCAAGCAGTTAAATCATGGGTGAAAAGTGTGTTGTAACAGAAGTGCTACTGAACCTGTACCGAGTAAAATATTACTGAAAATTGATGAGTAATGCCTTACACCAATACACGACCGGTCAAAAGTTTGGACTCACCTGGTTTTTCTTTATTTTCATGACTATTTGCATTGTAGATTCTCACTGAAGGCATCAAAACTATGAATAAACACTTACGGAACTATGTAGTTCAAAAAGTGTGACATAACTCAAAGCATGTTTTATATTTTAGATTCTTCAAAATAGACACATTTTGCTTTTATTACTGCTTAGCACATTCTTGGCATTCTCTGAATGAGCTTCATGAGGTAGTCACCCGAAATGTTTTCCAACAGTTTTGAAGGAGTTCCTAATGATGCTGAGCACTTGTTGGCCATCTGAGGTCCAGCTCATACCATTTAAATGAGAAGCTGAGTCCAACCTTTTGACTGGTAGTGTACGTTACAGCAAAAGGTAATCTGTTACTGTAATGCATTACTTTTGTAACACATTACTCCAAACACTGGTGTTGACCTGCAATTTCCACTCAGAATATGTCAGATAGGTAGATGGTCCTTCAATGTGGCCCAAGATGCATTTGTGTTCACTGCTCATATGTGGCCCAGACCACCTCTGAATGGAATCTTACTGTATCAGATCATGAAAAATGCCTGTCCGTGCACATTAGAACAGCTTCAGATCACATTCACATGGGGTAATGTCTCATAAATCTGATTTAAGAACTAGCATTGAGATTTGGTGAAACAGCCATGCAACAGGAATCAGCCGTGCAACAGATTAGTGGTTTTAGTTGATGTCTTTCCATGGTCAGTCAGGATGATTAGTGTTTCAGACTCACATCTTTCAAAGTAGATTCAATGTAATTAAAGAAGGTTGTAGAAAATGTAGAAAAGATTAATGGATCCAGCGCTTCAGCAATATGTATATGTCTCTTTCTCTTTTATTACTCTGCCATGCTGCATTCATCTTTCGCTGCCTGCTGCATCCAAACCGCTGTCTTCTTAGAGCAGTGTGAGTTTTATTTAAAGTCAGCCACCATTAATCACTGCGGATGTGTTATGATAACTGATCAGTGTTATCTGCTAACCAAAACAAGCACATGGACACACTAGCTAATTCATTAATTTGAGGTATTTGAGATATTGAGATGTTATTTGGTCTTTTGCGTATTGAAAATGTGATAACAGTCTATCTCCCCAAATCATTGTTCTATGTGAAGGGTTCAGATTGGATCCTCCTCAATTAACATTACAATCACAAACTGAAATCCTGCCCATGAGCTAATGGCAAAGCAGTACCAATTTTATTTATTTAGTTTTTATTTATTTAACATTTATTTAATTAGGAAAAAGTCAGTGAGATTACACATCTCTTTTACGAGTGCGTGCTGGCCAAGAGAGGCAGCAGCGTGATAACCCGGTGGCAGACGGAGCTGTAACTAATCACACATATGCACAAACATGCAGTGATGTGTGGTCAGGGGACGCAGAGCCTCACCTGTCATCATGAAAAAAAAAAGTAAAATAAATATTGATATTTATCCATTGACCTGTGCTATTAACTTATTTTCTGTGTGATTCCAATAATTTGGATTAGTTTAAATTCAAAGATGTGGAACTTCTGCATTTCCCGTTCAAATACAAGAAAGAGACACGTGGTGCAGCATCAGCGACCTGAGCCTCACCTTGGATGCATAACCCTTCACAAACTGTGCTTCATCCCATGCAGTTAGGGTGTGTTGCTGTCTCTCTGTATATCACCAATAACATGGTTTCAGACACTGATTATATGCCCTGACTTTCCATAGTCTGGATAATGTATAAAATGTATGTGTGTAGCTTGTTCAGTCTGCCATGAGGCAGGAGTAGGGCGCTACTGAGCACACAGGTTCTTCTTGCTACTGCTTGATCTACAGTCTTACTGTATGGTTACAGTTAGCCAATCAAGTGCACTGACTCATGTATTTTTCCTCCTCGCCTTAATCTCAAAATGGAAGATTACATATCCAACATAACTTGATTGAAAATGAAATTTTGATCTTAAGCCACAAAGACCCAAACATCCACCATCTACTGATCTAAACTGTTTAATACCTGTTGATCCACTAATCCTATCAATACATGTATATAATTGGTGTAAAATCCAGTTTGTCATCTTTTCATGGTCATCAGATATGACCCATTCGGATGTTCAGAGACTCCGTAGTTACCATGGAAACATTGTCATTCTTCTACAACATTGATTCGCCAGTAAAACCCATGGAGTTTAATAAATGACAGTGGATGGAGACAGTTCAGTTAATGATAGATTTAACTGAAGAAGTTAAATTTTCTTCAGTTTTCTGTGTTTTTGATATAATAACCCTCAACTTTAATTTGAGCTTCAATGAACATTTACATGATCAGTAAATTAAATACAGGAAAATACCTGATTTTCACTTAAAAATGCAAAACACAGAGCATAACATTAGAGTAAATGGTGATAAATCACTTAAGAAAAGTTAAATAAAGAGAAAACACTCCTCTAGAACTGCCACAAAAGTAGCACTGGGTCTTTATGCTTCACATATGCACGTGTAAAGAATATTGATATGAGATATGAAACGTAACCTAACCTGCCAATGAAATGGTGAATAAAATGCTCTTTTGGGTTCATATATTTATAGATCTGACTCACCAGCCATGAAGCTCACCGCAAACATCATATGAAATACAAAACAAGTATATAATGAAATGTGTGAAGAGAGTTGTTTATGTATTAAATGAATTAGGCAACGCATCTACAAACAGATGTGTCTACCTCTGTGGTATTATTATCCTTTCACATGTCCAATGAGACCATATATTTAAGTTTCATGTCATTTTGTAGCTGATTCCAAGCAGAGGGGAGCAGCAGATTTAAAGGCCTTTATCCCCAAAAACCTTTAGAACAGACAGGAATAATCCTGCCTTCACATGCTATGGGAATGATGGGAAATACTGGTAAAGAACTGGAATGTAGCTCATGAACGCCTCCTCATGTCATATTTTCCACTAGAGAACTGGAATAAATTTTTGAATACACGAGCTGTTGCGATTAAATAACCTTTGACCTTTTCAACAAGGGATTCATCGCAAATGAAAAACAATCCTTTTATTAACATTGTGCTGCTGTTAGCTGAGGATTTTGCACATTTATAGCATACACAATTTGCAAAATAATACAAAAATGCTACATCGGATGAATTAACATGTCCAAAACTGTTTCATCCAAGTAGCAGGTCATGATAAATTGTGTGTCAGCCATTTTTCATTTCGCTACAACAAAAGCACTTGAACACAACACACTTGTAATTTCAAATTCACAAGTGGAAAGGATCATCTTCCCGATAGCATGTGAAGGCAACATTAATCCTGAGACCGAAGAGATGAGAACAAAGCCAAAGCTTCGGTCCACATGTGGACAAAACAGACCATCCGACATGATCAACAACAAACAGTAACGAGTGAGGTTTGTAAAGTTTGTAATAAACCTCAGCGCTCTATGGTAAACGGTGTCTAGCACTGGGGTGTCGAACTCATTTTGGTTCAGGTGCCACATTTAGCCCAATTTGATCTTAAGCAGGCCGGACCTGTAAAATAATGACATAATAACCTATAAATAATGACAACTCCAAGTTTTTCTCTTCATTTTAGCACAAAAACCCCATTAAATTATAAAAATACTTGCATTTTACAAAATGTATGTGAATAACCTGAAAAAAAAATTAAATTTCATTAAAAAAAAAAATAGTGCAATTTTAAGAATGTTATGCCTCCACTTATTATTTATACATGTACATTGCACACAATATTACACAAACATTTGGTAAAAGGCATGATATTGTTAAAAGTTGGAGTTTGGGACTAAAATAAAAACAATTTCTACAATATTACATCTCAGCTTATTATTAACACAACTTACAGATCACAGTGAAGCTACAAAAGTACAAAACATTTAATAGCAGGCATAATATTGTTAAAATTGCACATTTCAGGTTTTTCATATTTTTTTTTTTCGTGTATTTATTAACATTTTATTATAAGAGGATATTTTGTAAATGTAAATTCTTTTTATAGTGTAATGTTATTTTTTCACATAATTTTTCAAGAAGAAAATTTGCCATTGTCATTTTCAAAGTATCATCAGCAAAAACAGCGAAAATAGCCATTTTTAAGACTAACGGTAAAACTTTCAATTCCCCTCCAGCTCATACTAAAACAAGCATAAAATCACACCGATTCCACAGCATTGTTAACAATTGTTCCTAATTTAGGCAGTAAATTGGACAGATTTAACCATGTATAAAAGAGTGATATACAACTTTTGGTTGTCACCGCACAGCTGCACAGCTCCACATTCATAGGCCCTGATTTCACAAAAGCCCCGGCACAGGCTGAGATTCACAACCCTTGAACGAAGTATGAACAAATAAATACATCTGCCAAAAGAAATAATTTCTTGCTTAATGCAGCAGGAAGTTAAAGATGATTCTCTCACAGATGTGTAGGTTGATGAGTAGAGTGGTGTGCAGAGTGTGGAACTGGCTGAATGCACATTGCTCAGTTATAAAACACTCTAATTGGGATGGGACAGCCCGAAGTTGTGAATGATTACACATAAAAAAGGATCTGTCACTAGAACTGACTTCCGTGCCAATCTGGATAAGCACAAAGCTCCATCGCACATGCATGTTTGTTCTAGAATCACACAAGTTTCAATGACCACCATAGTAAATTCCTGAAAATGCCACTATGATATTATTTAGTATAAGCGTCACGTATGTGTTACTGTGTTTACTGAATTACCAGGGTGTGCATTCTTAGGACAAAAATGGAAAAAAAAAAGTTAAATGGGTTCCATATTTTTAACACTGGTACCAGGCCTAGGGGTAAACACCCAAATGTGATATAAGGCAGCCAAATAAAAATAACAAGTGGTGCCAGGAACCACAAACCCCACCCCTTGAACGTATTGTTGCTTATTTTGGCATCAATCCAGCTGATGTCATCATGTCTATGCTTGTGCTGATGTCAGCATATCAATTGCCTCTATAGACTGAAACACTGGTATTTTTTTTATCTATAAATGTATTCTAGGTCTGCTTCCGTGCTATTTGGTGGTCTACATCTGTTGGAACGACTTGAATAATTACAGTCTCCGGTCCCAGGATCTGTTATCTTTATGGGTTCCAAAAGTCAGAACAGAACTGGGAAAGAAAGCTTTTAAATATTCTGTTCCAACTGCCTGGAACAACCTATAAAAGGACATTAAACTGAAGGAACTGGTCTCTTTAAAAACATCCAAAGGGAAAAGGACAAATGTGGGTGGAGATGTTTTTTCCAACTGAACTGGGTTTGGCTTTGACATGCTTTTAAGGAACATTGCTGTTATACTTTTAGTACCTTTTAAAATGATGGTGATGTTTTATATGTATGTTCTTATCAGCTTTAAGTTTGTTTTTAGTACTGACTTTCATTGTGTTAATGGATATTAGTGTGGATGTATGGCTGTAACTTCTGCTGCTGATGTCTAGGCCAGCACACTCTTGAAAAAGTGATTTTTAATCTCAATGAGCTTTTTTTTTTTCCTGGTTAACTAAAGGTTATATGTATATGTGTGTGTGTGTGTGTGCGTGTGTATGCGTGCGTGTGTGTGTGTGTGTGCCAGGTTTAAAGTAAATTTAAACAAAATCGATGTTTTTATCGACATTTGAAATTTCACCCATTGTAAGTAAATGGGAGACAAAAAAGATTTTTAAAATTCATTAAAAAAAAGCTTAACTTTGACCTACTTTTCCCAAAATGTAATGAGATCTATTCTGGGTCACTGGCAATCTATAAACCCAATTTGGTA
>JAPQRP010000020.1:17505222-17523192 GCA_037367295.1 Apogon hyalosoma
ACAACCACAGTGGACCCAAATAAAAACCAAAATACAAGAAGAAAATACAATAGATTAAAGACATAAAACAGCTGTACAATAATAATAATAATAATAATAATAATAATAATAATAATAATAATAATAATAAAAAAAGTGTCGTACAGAAGAATTAAAAAAAGCAAAACGATAGAATTAATGGGGAGGTGGTCTTGCTTGTCGCGTGCACTCATCTTTTCAATGACCCCCCTGCCATGTGAAAGAACAGCCTCTGAACTTAAGCTACACTGAAAATGGCAAGTTTTGACGAGGACATGCATTGTTAGATGTTGTGTTTTTAACGGTTGCTGCATCCTAATGACTAAATCAACCTCCCTTCTGACACTATTTTTCAAATGTCTCGTCATTGCACCTAAGATAAGTGTGATTTGTTTAAAGAATAAGACAAAGAATATAGAGAACTTTTTTTTAACATTAATTGGGGGTGTTTTGTGCCTTGAATAGATAGACATTGCGGGAAAACAGTAGCGTAATGATATGTAGTAAGTGGATTCCAGGTTGGAACGGACTCCACACTGGCAGCAATCTACAATCTAAGGAAGTTTCACCCTTATTCTGATATTAGAGGAGGTCAGACTTAGCAACACTAATGATGACTGGAGGTGGGTTTGACCATATAAGAAAAGCCAACAGGTAGACCATTTTCAATCTGACCTCTTATTAGATTTTACACAAAGGAGCTGAATAGAACATGGTTAAAAATAGCAAAAAAAATGTGCACAGGTCCTTGTCCAAAGGCTCTTTTCTTAAATCTACTTCCTGTATATATGATTGTCAGATTTTACACGTAGGTGAAATCTTATGTGCATTTGTACCGGCTTTTGTGATTTTTTTAAGCATGTATAATTCATCCAAAATAACACTCTTTGAAACAAATAAAGATACAACTCATACAGTTTCAAGAGGAATGATAATAATTTGAACATGAACTTGGTGTCTGTAATTTTTTGACTCTTTGACATGAAACATTTAATAACATGTACGAGGTGAAAATATAATAATGGGGTAAAATAATTAAAAGGGAACATATAAAAACTGAGTTTGCATGAATTAGTCAATGTGCATGTTATGTTATGTCTGTTTGTTTCTGCGTGTTGAGTGGGTGTGGCCTGGTCTGTGGAGGGAAAGGGTTGTCCATGGTTACCATCCTATGTGGGCGGGGCTTACAGAGGGCATAAAAGACTATCCTTTAAGGCTTCTCTTGTCCCTCTCAGCCTGGCCTCCTTCATTTACCCGGGGCCTTCTGAACAACAGACTAGCCACTTTTATACAGACAAAAAAAGGTGAGATGGTGATCCCACCTTTTTTCCACCACTGACTGATTTCCACAGCCAAGACAAAGTAGTAACAGAGATGAGACAGGCTGGACTTTTAGTCAGCGGACCTGCATTCTGGAATCAAAGGGGCGGTGACACAGCGCAGCACATAGTGTGACGTATAACTTGCGTGTCGGAAATACACCAAGCATAGCGGTGTCGCTAACTTCTCCGGAGTCGGCCCGTCTTTCACCATTCCATAAATGTTAGCATGGATAGAGTCCTCCGCCTGAAGTGACAACAGCTCGTGGATCTCGGCGTCTCCCCAGTTCGACATCTTTCTGGTCGCATTGATATGTTTGTTTACCGTACACAGCTCACGCTCATTTTTAAATCCCCCCAGTGCAGGGGTCGCACAAGCAATACATCATCAAAACAACACACATTGAACTAAAGGTGTCCCTTTTACATAGCGTTCCAGAATCATGATTCCACCTTTATCACGGCTCTGTTACTACCTCCATAGGGGTTACAGAGCCATGGTAAAGGTGGGACCAAATGATCCAAACATTTTATTTACACAGACGTCGTTCTGGAAGGGGCTACTTAAAGATGACTACGAAACTGAAGGGTGTATGCCAGAAACTGGGAAAATACATACATGAAGAAATTTTCCAATGTATGAGTTTGTGTGTACGCTTGTTCCTGTTTCCTTGATCAATCCTGATTGACTTGGAATTGTAATTCTAAAATATCGTGGACCACATCTTTGGAATAATCTATGTACAGAACCTCATTCAACATCTTCTTTATCATTATTTAAAAAGCATCTGAAAAGGACTCTAATTTACAGAAAAATGTAAGGCTGTATATCATATGACTTGTATTTGATGATTTGGAATTAGATCTGTATTTTTGTTGTTTTTACTTTAGATTATTATTTCAGTTATATTGTATTTTCTTTTTTCTTTTTCTTCTTGCGTATTGTTTATTTCTGGGTAGGTATTGACATAAGCCTTTCTTGGCTTCCATCTTCTCCTGCACAATGATGTTACTTGTTTGAAAATAGTTTTTTTCTTGCTGTTTATGATATGCAAATAAATAAATAAATATATAAAATAAAATAAATAAAACAAAATTGTGCTACGCTCAGACTACAGGTAAATGTGGCCCAAATCCATTTCTTTTACCATATGTGACCTTTATCCAATCTGTCAAAGACAGTTTGGACAGCACAAATCTTATTTTTTCAAATCCGACCCAAACCACTTTCATCTGTGGTCCTAAATCAGATACGTATCTGATATTTTGCAGTGCAACTTGTTCCGACCTAGTCTAGGGGTACAAGAGGGCGTCACATAAAAGTGACTCCCACTCAAATCCCACTCCCAAAGAAGACCGTGACCAGACTTTTTAAAACCAAAAAGAAGCAGCAATTTATTTTCTTCAGGGTGAGCAGTACAAAAATAATAAACAAAACCACCTCAACCTGAAACTAAGAGACAAAGGTCTAACCTGGACACCTAAATCATAAACAGGAGAAAACATGACAAAACAAAAATAGGCTTCCCTCGTTTGCGCATGTGGGTCACTTCAGTGTCGCATTCAGTTCATACTCAAAACTGATAGAAATTGCATTAATGTGTAATATGAATGAGCACTCAAAAAAATCAGATTTCACCAAAAAAATCTGATTCGTGCATTAAGACCTGCTGTCTGAACGTAGCGTTAGACCACCATATGACTCCAGTTCTAAAGTCTTTACACTGGCTCCCAGTCAGCTACAGAATAGATGTTAAAGTTCTGCTACTGGTCTACAAGTCCCTGAATGGTTTAGGTCCAGAATACATGAATGATATGACTCAGGTCACATAGTCCAGAGTTCAAACTAAACCTGGTGAAGCAGCTTTCAGCTGTTCTGCTGCACAACTGGAACAAGCTACCAACTGACCTGAAATCAGCCCCAAATGTCAACATTTTTAAATCCAGGTTAAAAACCTTCCTCTTTTCATGTGCTTATGAGTAAACTCTTTTCAATCTTGTCTTTTAAATGCACTTTTTTGATTTTAATGTCTTGTTTTACTCCATTTTAATTTTAATGTTAATTTTAATGTATGGTTTTAATATAATTAATGTATTTATTTTGCTCTGTGAATGCATTTTAAAACCCTTTTTGTGATTTGTAATGTGTTTTCTTCAGATTTTTTTTTATGCCTTTGTAAAGCGCTTTGAGTTACCCTCTGTATGAATAGTGCTATACAAATAAACTTGCCTTGCCTTGTCTTGCCTTGTCTCATCTCACTAATAAGAATGCAAATGGGTAGAAATGCATGGCACAATGGTAAGTGTCAAAAAAGAAGAAGTATGTCAGTGAACGGGGCTGGACTGGGACAAAAAATTGGCCTGGGCATTTTGAGCCAAGACCAGGTATTAATGGAAAGACAATGAAGCCTATGAACGAAAATCAACTTTTTGTGACAATGCTTATACGCTGCCTTGTTGGTATATATGTGGCGGTCAAACTTAAACCTACACCATCCTCCCAGTCCATTTATTCTATAATAATTAATTAATTAATAATTCAGAAAAAAGCCATCAGAGGGTAATAATTACATTTTTTTCTACATAACTAGGTACAGGGTGTTGCCAGTATTTCGCCACATTTTTCATACAGTTGTAAATACGTTAAAGTTGTCCGATAATGGATCCCCTCGCACTAGCGAATTTTCCTGAAGCTAGCCAACTTCTGAAGGAGTAACCTCATTCATTTTACCAAAATCGGACTAGTTGCCCAAAGCGAAAAGAGCCGAAGAAATCAAGAAACACATCGACATGACTATAATTGGATTATGACAGCCTTTTCAGTGTGGATACTTTTAAGGAAGCAGGTAGGCCCTCCACTCGCACCGGCGGCGGCTCTCCTCCTCCTGCCTCCCCTTCCCTTCATCCACCGCTATGGCCACCAGCAAACATCTGTGTTATTTTGACACATTTGGAAGCATCTGCCTGAAGGGCTTGTCTTTTTTTTTTTTCTCATATTTTTTTTGTGCCTCCTTTCCGTTTCTTGCTATTCTCCATTTTGTTTATCTCCTCTCGCTGTATGATTGATTGACAGGTAGGTGAGTCCGAAGGGAGGGGCATCAGCCCTCGGCCTTGGCTGTAATTGGTCCAGCCCAGAATCAATCATGACTAATGGGCCGATCTACCGGTTTTGTGTACCAATAGGTTTCACAATTAATACAGTTACTATTAATACTACCATTATTAAAAAAAAAAAAAAAAAAAAACAGAAGAAGGCCTGGCCCAAAATCACCATCAGCCCACTGGACAAATGCCCGGTATGCCCGATGGCCAGTGCAGCCATGTCAGTGAATATGAAGATGATGCTCTTGTATCAGAGGTGGAGGCAAAATGAAAATAGTGCACTTTGTGGTCTTTGCTCTGGTTGAAGTAATAAAAAAGTGGGAGAGTGTGACTAAGGCTGTAAATGCAGCAGGATTGGGATTTTGCACCACAGCCAAATTAAAGAAAAAAATGGTCCGACATTAAAGCTGATGTAAAAATTAGAGTTGTTTCACCAGAGGAGGCCTGGGGATACCGGAGATAACCCCACATGAGGAATGGCGCGTCAGTCATCGGGGACTCAACACTTTCTGACTTCTTACCAGTACATGTGGGTGATTCAGATATGTTAGTTATGCATGGTAATCCAAAAGTACATAACATGAAAACATGATTTAGACTGTGCTTGTTCACAGCTATTAGAATCAACCATACTTGGAGCGACATGTTAGTGTCCTATTAAACAGACTGTACATCCGTGTGGCGGATCCAGAAAAAAACTGTACTGAGGGCACCAGTAGGTAAATCTGCCATTGCATCCCAACATGTGCATGGAACGGCATCTGTTTGTTTGGTTATTTGCACCAAATAACATACATCAGACTCCTTTTTCAGTCATCCACACACTGCTGACATAGCTGACTAATCTTTCTTTTCCACAACCTACAATTTTCCTTCTTTTCTGCTATTAATTTAAGTACATGTATGGCCTTTTCATTGTTATTTCTGCACGGGGTCTCCCTTCTTGCTGCCAGCTTTGAACCAGTTGTCACATGTTACCCACTGCTTCTGCTGAGTCACAAACTAAATGTGGCTGACATCACAGCGACCTTGTCCTGACCATACTTTGATAGTCTTCAGTCAATCATGCGGCCCTCTAGCTGACCTGTAGTGAGGAGTCACTAGCACTTTATGGTGAATTAAAGCATTGGGGATGTCAATGGAATACGTGAGTCATCAAGTGAGAGCGGAGAGGGCATCTTAGTCCCCTCTGAAAAACACAATTACCATCCATTCATCTATCTACCATTCATTGTAATGGATTTAACCACTTTTATTGACTAGTGTGTTTATTTAGTAGTACTTCTTCTTCTTTTGTTTTTATTTTTTAACACATTAACATCAGAATCCAAGCATCCACAATCCAGAAGAAGTAACACAAAGGTGCAAAAACTAGAGGTAGACCAATAAACTGATTTTTTTTTCTCCAATATTGGCTATCAGACTTTTTTTTTTAAGAAGATATTTGATCAGTTGTAAAAAAGATTATCAGGCACTTGAAGTTCAGTAAAGAGTACTATGTGTATGTGTATTAATAATTTAATTTATATTGCTGCATAAAAATCTTAATTATCTGAGTGTTTTAATTGTATTTTATGGTCAATGTGTTTAAAAAAAAAGGCCTAAAATATCGGCCTCAGAAATAAGCTATAGATATCAGCCATGCTGACCAAATTTTTTCAAATTGGCATCGGCCTTTAAAAAATATATTGGCCGACCTCTAGCAAAAACCGGAAAGGAGTATATTTTTAGTCTCTACAGCAAATTTTACTGTTTATAACAACTCTACAAGGGATTATATTATTATTATTATTATTATTATTATTATTATTATATTTGTATATTTCACATGTTTAGATTAAATTAATGTTTAACCCTTAAAGACCTAGTACTTCTTCAGTGGCTTCCAAATGATTTTTTTTTTCTCTACATCTAACCTTCCTTTCTTCTTTATCACCATTTATTATATTATTGTAGAATTTTTCATCAAAAAGCAAGTATTTTTCTGCATTAAACTGACTGATCATGTGGAGTAAACTCAAATATTATTATATCAAATCAGAGAAAATTGAAGTCAAAGTCACTTTTCCAACAAAATATATCGTTAACTGAATGTAAAAGTATCTACAAACACTGTCTTGTGTTAAACTAAAGGTTCGTATTGGTGAATCATTGCTGCAGAACATGTTGGCGTTTCTATGTTCACTACTGAACATCCAGAAAGGTCATTTCTGATGCCAGGATTAGTGGCTCAAATGTTATTAAATATTATAGATCAGTAGATGCTTTTGGTTGCCTGTGGCTGTCGGGGTCTTTGAGGGTTGTTACCATTAGTAGCTCTACAAACTGGGCAAGAAATTACTGTCAAACTTCTCAGCTCAACTTTTTTCCAGTCTAAGAAAGAGTTCCATTTCAACTCAAGACTAGAACATGTCAATGCACAAAGCAATGGGATCCACTTGTTTTATCCAGTCTATGGTCAGGTCTTATTTAACTTTTATTTAAGATGGAGATTCCTTGAGAATAATGCCTCTTTTTTCGAGGAACACCTGGTCAAGAAGGCAAATCAGTCTATACAAAATCATAATAATAATAATAATAATAATAATGATAATAATACAGAAGTTGCACAGATAAAAAAAATACACATTTAAAAACCAAGGACACGAGGACAGAAGGGCAAGCGGATGAAATAAAATCAAGCTAGGAATAACAATTACACTTCAGTTAAACAGTTTCAATTCACCCAAGGACAAAAAAATAATAATTTAGTTGCTGAATATTCTGTAAGTTGTTCCGAGAAAACACCGTTCTGTATGAATCTTCAGGACTAAAGTTAAAACAGCTATTGATAGGTGATAAGAAAAATACACAAATAATATCGGGGCTTACTCGGTACTGCTTTGTAAATAAAAACATACTGATGATAGTGTCTCCTCAAGGTTAATAATGAAGGCCAGGAAAAAAGTATTATAGATGCAATGAATACTATCAAAGGTGTATGGAACGTAACGCTTAGCTTAATGACATAACAGTTTACTTCATCCATTCTGTTCTGATCAGGTCAGCAAGAGAGTGACATGGAAGAGCAAGAAAAGGTCATGAAAAAGAAAAAAGTAACCCCATTTTCGGATTATTTCACAGTGATTATGTTCCTTGCAAACGAGGGACAAACAACTGAAATGCACTCTTCCTCCTGTCTGTTCTGTTACGACTAAACCAGCGTTTCCCATTAGAAAAATCACAAGGCACACCACCAAACAAAAATGTCCCAAAAGGTATATTTATTAAAATATAATGCAAATCTAGTCTCAATTTATTTACTCAGCGTGAAACCTGGGCCTGTTTAGTTGAACACAAAGCTGATATTCTTGCAGGAATTGAAGACAGACACACACAAATCTTCCTCAACAGCACTGAGTCTCTGTCTTTTTTCGCCTTTGTATCGGTCATGCTTGAGAAGCCCACCTCGCATACATACAGTAGGTTGTGGAGACAGGGAACAGAACTGAAATAGCTTTGTTTTCCAGAATGGGGAACTCCTTGGCAGCAGTCACCACACACTCTCCCATGGGGGGTGGGGCGGGGGGGTCAAGCACACTGGGGGTGCATGGGCAAAATTGAGCTTGTTTTCATGAGTTTTTATTCTTGTTTAATTCAGAATAAATGTTAATTCCGCTTTAAGATGACCATGCAAACAATTCCAGTTGAAAATGACTATTCTGAATTAAACTTTTTTTAGAATAAAGTCACTGGTTTATTCCACTTTTAATTCCGATTTAAATAATTCCTCGGACATGGAAACAGTTTATTCCTCTTTAATGTTATTCCTGTTATTCTGCACATGCTCCTTGTCTTGTCCTGTCACGATGACGCACATATTCCGCGCTGCTGGGATTGTTGCAACATTGTTCTCTTCTTCAGACGATCAAAATGAATGAGTATGTTGTTTCGGGCGAGCTGCTGCTTCATAATTATTACAAAAATAAATGCAAAAATCACATGTAGTGTCTGGTCTTCCATGTTGCTAGCTGAAACGAAAAGAAACAGGAACTGGACGCGATTGTTTTCCTCTGGTAGACATCAAGACGTCACATCCGTGTTCTGCCCAATCAGAACCCTCTCTACCCTGAGCTCTTAAAGCAGAATTAACTAAAGCAGAATAAACGTGTTTCCCATGGGAACCTTTATTCAGCATTAACATTTCCATGAAAACACAAAGTAAACTGCTTTAATTCCGAATTATTTTATTCAGAATAAATAATTCTGAATTAAAAAACATCATGAAAACGTAGCCATTGTCACGGGGTGTTTGGAACAAGAAAGCTGAGAGGGGTGCGTCTGCGACCCCCTAGGACGGGTCCCCCGATTTACAGATTGACATTCGTAGTATATTAGAATGGGAGGCATATCTCCTCCACCCCAAACCGATACACGGGGTTCGCTGGTAACCTGCTGATCCACATCGCACTGGGGCCGGTTCACTTTCACTTTTATTGTCCGATTGGTGGGTGCAGTCATATGTATCTACTTGAGGCTGCTTGCTTACAGTACCAATCAGGTGAAATTGGATAATTTTCCACCGCACACCTGATACTTTCCCACGGTACACTTATGTGGCACGGCACACCGGTTGGGCAACACTGCACTAAATGATAGGTAAACAGGTGAAAGGAAGTCAGGGTTGTGATTTGCCCAGAGTTTAGTCTCTCAGGCAGAACTTCACACAGTGAATGAGAAGAGCAGGATGAACCGGCATCACTTCATTTTTATATAGTTTTACCTGCACATATCATACACTACTACACTATAATGACTGTGCTGCTCTCTTGATCAGGTCAGATGTAGAGATGTTTTATCTCAGTGAGGATTCCAAATGGTTAAATAAATTAGCGATATAGAAATATACCACTACACACTTCAAGATAAAATGACTGAGGTGGATTACTATTGTACAAATCTATTTTTACCCCCACACACACACACACCTCCACACACCCCCAAAAAAAAGTGTTTCTAAAGGAAAACAAACAAAAAAACCTGAATGTTCAGATATGACCACAAAACATATTGTACGTTGAGAATCTGAAAAACACAGCCACATCGAAAGCATATGATGTAAATATCATCTCATAGCACTGTTTGTAGGTTTTCCTTTTACAACTCACACACATTAGACACTACGGTAACACTTTATCTCACTGCAGCTCTTCTTCAGTCGGTTTGTGTGTTGATTATTTGGTTTTCTTGATTTACTTCACTGTTTTTAGACCCATGTGAACACATTTATTTTTGTCAAATGCTTATTTTTTGTCGATTTTAATGTTGTTCTGTCATGTTGTTTTTTGTTTGTTTCGGTCTCATCAGGGACACAGTCTGCAAATTAACTCCTATAGTTACAAGTCCTATATACATTGTACCACTTGCATATTTTTATATGTAACATTGCTTTAATGTATTGTCCCTGTCAAATTAAAACTTCAATAAAAAATAAATAAATATGGCCATGCACATTTATGCCATGAGAAGCTGGGAGTAAACATCATGGTGATCCTCCCTCCATCTGCACATTCTCAGAACATCAGCTGCCTTCTGCTAGAGTTTTGTTTAGTTTTTTTTTTTTTTTTTTTTCCCCATTATGTACTCATTAAGCCCTACAGTTAATGTTTAATTATTCTTTTTATTATGGAAAGCTTGACCTTGAAATGCAGTGTACAAAGACAATTAAGAAAGTTGTTAACTGTAGTTATTCTTGGGCTTTGAGAGACTATACTTACTTTATAAACATAAAAGATGCCTTGCTAAAAAATTAAAGCACTCTGCCTTAAAAATAGCAGGCTGAGCAGAATTACTATCTCTCCTTTTCAAACAGGCCTTTCAAGCCCTAAACCTGTCCTTTTAAGATGCACTGATAAAGGAACAACAAATAACATTCTCCTTACATTTTATCAGCTGCTGCTACTGCTAGTGAATGTAAAACCAGCAATACAACCTTGTTGTCTTGTTTACCTACCATAAATTAACTGCAGGCATCTCCCTGTTAATAAAGCTGAGAACACACAAACAAAGGTTATACACATAGGTTGCACACACACGCACGCACGCACGCACGCACACACACACAATCTCCAATAAAAGACTGGCTTCTCACACTTCTGCAAAGTCAGACTAAAATATTTTATCCATAAATGCTTGGGGACCCAGAGCACTTTGCATGCCATATAAAATTTCATACGCTGCCTAAAATCATTGTAACAGAGGCTATAAAAAGTCTCATTCAATCACAAAGGAACACTGTGTTCCACTATAACTCACAGGGATTGATGTAGGATAAATACAGTGTGGTAAGCAGATTTGGTGATGTCGAGTATTAGTAGTGAAATCTAGTTACATCACCTTTTTTTCTCTTGGACAGGTATATTTGTCAAGACCACGGGAAAAACATCCAGCAGAAAACAGCTGAGAAGAAGTGAATAAAATGAAAAGTAACACTGTAAGGGGAATTATTATTAATTATTAAAGTTAAATATATAGACTGTGGTTCATATCTGACATGCTGGTTGCACAACGGCTACAGCAAATCAATAAGTTTCTTCATATTTTGACAAGTGATTCATTTCTACAGCAACTGATCAAACTGTGCAAAGAAACATCATAAAATGAAGCTGACAAGCCTGAAAAAGCAAATAAGTATCTAAGGAGTATTCTTGAACCGTCATGCATGGACAGTGGAGCAGCCATTGTACATCTCACTTCTAAAAGACAACACATTTCCTTGCTTTGTCAACAACAAACATAATATTTTAGTAAAATTAAGACACATTCGAATGTCGAGACGATGCCCACAGCAGATCACCATATATTATGATTTATATTTAATCATCAAATGATACAGCTGATAGTACTATGACTTGCTTGATAAATCATTCAGTGTGATGGCTGTGAAAATATGAAGTCACACATTTGTCTAGCACAGAGTCCTGTGTAAACGTGGTCTGAATTAAACCGTTATTGAGCTGTGTCTTTGCTAAATCCAGTCACAGAGTGTGTACGTCTGAAGCTTTTATTGTGAAAATATTTAAGTCGGATTAGACACAAGAGTATCTTAAACAAGGAATTAAGAAACAAATCAGTTTATGCTACATATGATCATGATGTAAAAGTGATTTTATTGAGTAAACACCATAAACTAGTATCACTGCACCTAGTATCAGTTATTTATTTTGATGATGTTTTTAGGCTTGTTTTGATGTGATACTAAACTGTGTATGAACTAAAAAGTCCACTTTTGTGTAGGATCATTTATTACTACTTACTGCCAATAATGACATGTTTGAATGTCTTGTTTTGTTTGTTTTAGTGATTTTCTGATTTGTGTATGAGCTTAATATTCCAGGTTTTTTTTTGTTTTTTTTGGTGGTTGGTTAAACCGATATTTTAATAAACAGATATTTTCTTTCTGCATTTCTTCTCTTTTGTTCTGTCCACACTACTATACAAAAATGACCACAAACTGGTACGAAGCACTCAGATAAACCATCGTTTCCGTTGGATTTATACCTGTGACAGTACAATGGAAGTAACAGATTCAGAGGTTTTAATCTGTCATGAAGATAAGCGCCACCAACAAGTTTAGCTCTAAACTTATCTTAGTTAAATGTCTTCTATACATAATGTGGATTTGTCCATATATATATATATATATGTCTGGTCGGTCTCCTAAAGGTATCCATGCTGACCTCCAACTGCTACAGGTCATACACTGATTTATACACCTGGATTTGATGTTTCAGCCGCAGCTTCATTAAAGTATTTACAGACGTGTACAAAATGGTGTGTGACGCCATCGTTTTAACCCACAGAGTTAAGTTATTTATCACCATTTATCGAATTCGTCCGCGAGCACCTCCATCCCGTACATCTCTCTCCCTTTCTCTCTGATTGTGACACTGAATGATTTGATATGGAAAACGGTCAAACAAGCTCCACTATGACCTGACCAACGACGTTTTTTCCCACTCAAAAAAAACACTCAGGAATCGATAGGAGACCAGATTAGGAACTGGATTGGTAAACTGAATCGACAATGGCACTGATATTGGTGCACTCCTGTCAGTTCCCACCCCTAGTGCAGTTTCCTCTTTTGGCCATAAGGTGCCATCTGTAATGCACATCTGTATGTTTGACGTTTACATGTTAATATTTTAATGTTCCCGCAACAGAAAGTACATTGTGCGTGTTATTACCTTCGCCAAGGAAGTTATGTTTTCATCTGGGTTTGTTTGTTTGTTTGTTTGTCTGTCGGTTAGCAAGATAACTCCAAAAGTTACGGACGGATTTTGATGAATTTTCAGGAACTGTTGATACTGGCACAAGGAACAAATGATTCAATTTTGGTGGTGAACGGGGCAGAGGTCTGCGCTTTCCAGTGCTTTATTTGAAATACAACTTAGTTACATTATTTCAGTGTGTGTATAAATACATTTTGAGCGGATTTCGACAATACCGTGATATGAAATTTTCATATCGTTGCATCTCTAGTCGTACACATTCCCTCATTGATCCGTCAACCGTCTCTACCTTCGGGGTGGAGAAATTTGGCGTTAACTAAAAGATTGTTGAGAGATCGATGAGATCCTTGAGCGCGCCTTGAGCATTCGTTGAGAGATCGTTTTGGACCAAGTCAAAACTTTGAGGCGACCGTGGAGATCACTGGAAGATCATTGAGAGATCTTGGTGATCACTGGGTGCTCACTGATAGATCGTTGAGAGATCTGGCCAGTTTCTTCATTGCTCAACGATCTCTCAACGATCGACACCCCTGTGTAAAGGGGGTTTAAAGGTCAATTTCAGACAAGAAAAAGTCACAGTGAGGCATAATACGATACATAACTAGACAAAATTATACCAAAGTGGTGTTTGAGCAGCCTTCACAATGTCAGTCTGGAAAACCTGCATGATTCCCTTAAACTGGGTGTTAGAGGGCGGCCACATTCAAATACAGCATTTGCACAAAATAAGCCCCACTAAAAGCTTTAATGCCAAAACGTCTGTCTACCTGCCTCCCTCTCACCTCTGCCTCCTCTCCAGTCATTTCTTCTCCCCGCTCCTCCTCCTCCTCCTCTACGTTTCCCTCTCTCCGTGAGCAGTGCACTGACCTGAACCGTGCACTGGTGATTGCCTCTGCAGTTCAATGTGGATGTCTAATTTCCAAAGCCCCATGACTATTCCTGGAGGTGCTGCTCCAGCGTGATTGATGCTTTATAAAACCTTTTTTACAGTTGTGACATTTCAGTGAAAACAAGTGGGGTCTGAACTTTCCATCTGCTCAGTCCATCCATCTGTACCTCCCTCAGCACACTTTGCCTCACTGTGGCCTATCTGTTCATTTTTTTTTTTCCACCACGCTTCCCTCAACCCTTAACATGACATGTCTTCTTCCTTTATGCAATATTATTTTCTCCTCTTTCCATCTGCCATGTAGTAAATTTCCCATGCATGTAAAAAGATAAAAACAGAGGGGATAGAGCAAGAAAAACATGTATTTATTAGTGAAGTCAAATCAATTTGTATTCATCTGGATTTGGAAGATCACTGCCTTTGGGGTTCCTTCCATCATCAGCCCCAAAAAGGATTCCTTCCTTCCTTCCTTCCTTCTTTCCTGTGTTCCTCCGTTCCTTCCTCCATTCCTTCCTCCCTTCCTTTCCTTCCTTCCTTCCTTCCTTCCTTCCTCACTTCCTTCCTTCTTTCCTGTCTTCCTCCATTCCTTCCTCCCTCCCTTCCTTCTTTCATATCTTCCTCTGTTCCTTCCTTCCTTCCTTTCTTCTTTCCTTCATTTCTTTCTTTCCTTCCTTTCTTCTGTCCTTCCTTCCTTCTTTCCTGCCTTCCTCCCTTCCTTCCTTTCTTCCTTCCTTCCTCACTTCCTCCCTTCCTTCCTTCCTATCATTTTATTGTTACTACCATCATTTCTTATTCATTCTAGATTTACCTTCCCTTCCTGTTATTTTACTCATTTTTTTCTTCATTGTGCAGCTGCATTATTCATGTTTTTCCTCGTCCACATTCTCCAGCTTCAGAAACTTGCAGGAAAACACTCAAGTCTGTGGTTACATTGTAAGGTTCCTGTTATTGTAGCCTATGCTATAACCTACTAGTCTAGGCATGTGCATAGCCACTATTCGTAGTATTCACATGAAATCACTGACTCATGGAAATGGTCACCTGGAGCGTAAAAAACAAGGCTTTACCTTCACTTCTCCAGAGTTATTTTTACTGGGTTTATTTAACATAAACGCTGTATGGTTGTTGTTTTTGTTGTTGTTGGAAGCCGTGACTGACAAGGAGCCAAGCCCAGGTTGTGTTTCTACAGAATTTTACCTCAGAAAAAAAGCTCAGAGACATAATAATATATTTATAATTCTCCTACCATTGCCATACAAGTGAACACAAATCACACTAGTCCTGCATCCACAGTGTGGACATTTAGCAAATAAATATATGTATTAGGTCCCAAAAAGTGAGATTTTTAAAACAGTTTTCCAGAATGTTTGAATATTTAACAATAAAACACACAATACATAACACACACAAATAACACAAAATACCAGACAAACATGGTTCAGGGATTGCCAGACCAAATTATCCTTCAATAGACACAACAAAACACAATTACAAAAAAAAAAAAAAACATATTTCATCAATATAAAGTATTTCATTACACCTCCCCTAAATGACAGTGGTGCTGGGCTCTAATTTAATAACTCTCTGGCCTGTATTTGATGGAATGGAGTAAAATTTGTGTTTTCATGTGAGAAACAAAACAATTATTAATCATTTGCACCGACAAACCAAATTATACACACAGAGTTGATTTACAGCACATACTGTACCTGAAGCATCAAATACAGGTCATACAGGTATTTAAGACGGACACATTTGCTGGAGTTGTGGTGAAATCGACATATAATAAAAAGAAAACACTTTAAGCAATGTAACGTGTTGTTGCTTCTTGACCTCATCTAAGCCTCTACATCTGCTGAGTTTAATGTGATTATATTTGGGGAATTAAACTGCTGCCCTGATACTAATATACTGATTACATTTCATACAATATTATATTAAACTAACCAGGACATTTTTAATACACTTACCCTTACAGCTAATATTATTGCTATTTAGAGCTGCAGCTATAGATTATTTTTGTCATCAATTAACCGATCGATTGTTTTCTTTGACTTGATTAAATGATTATTTGAAAAGGGAAAAAAAGGAAGAATGTGAAAAACACATGTCTGAAAACAACAAACTACTTGTCCTTTGTTCAAGAACCAGCTGAAACAACAACCATAAAAAAATATAAAAGTAAAAGAATATATATAAAAAATATATATATATAAATTACAATAATAACACAAGTACAAAAGTATATATAAAAATACATAAATAACAAGACAAGTGAAATGACATCTACAAACTATATATGCACTGCAGTCTTCAACAGGTTTGTATAGTGAGTTTAGTTTTATTTGGAGCACAAAATCATCAGATAACCATTCAAACATGGTCAAACAAACTTTTCGGTGCTCTTGAAGGAGTGGGAAGAAGTATAACTTATGGACTCTCATCCCTTTTTGACAAACTAATAATTAGATTAATTCTGCTTCCTTTGCTTTAAGACACTTTTTGGTTTTTTTTTGTTTTTTTTACATTTTTACAATAACACAAAACATCAATACAAAACATTCACCATACACTTTTTTAGTCACCTCACACACAATCAGATTTGCATAATCACAACTAACTAATGACTTCAGATGTATCTAACAATGGCCGTTTCTCAATATCAAGTTTGTAGAGTACGGGCTTGCAAACTCAGCGAGTACTGTCTTGGTAAGAACGGTCCCAGAGAACAGACTTCCTAAAAACAGGAGTCTCTAACTGAATAGCTGCATACTTGTGAACGTTCCTCTCTGGCTCTGCTGTATTTCCATCATTGGCTCCTTAAAGTATTTCCCTCAATCTACCCCAATGTCACTATAATTGATTTCAGTACATTTGAACTATTTACATGTCATTTATACTTTTTATACATTTTGTATATTCCTCAAAACTGGAACAAATTTCTTTGAAGCCCATTTCATAATAATAAAGATGTATTTTATGCTATTGTGCCTTTCGTGCATGTTCCAACATTGTATTACATGATCTGGTGACGGTCATCTACTCTATAAAACATTTCTGAAATTTTAGAAGGGGCGGCCGTGGCTCAGAAGGTAAAGCGGGTTGTCCAGTTACCGAAGGGTTGGCGGTTCGAATCCCGTTCTGTGCTGTTGTGTCCTTGGGCAGACACTTCACCCTACTTGCCTCCAGTGATACTCACACTGGTGTATGGATGTGTGTGAATGCTCGGTGGTGGTCGGAGGGGGTGTAGGTGCGAAATGGCAGCCGCGCTGCAAAATGGTCAGCCTGCCCCAGGGCAGCTGTGGCTGCATATGTAGTTTACCACCACCAGAGTGAGAATGTGAGAGTGAGTGAATAATGGATCCACTGTTAGCGTTAATAGAAAAGTGCTATATAAATCTAATCCATTATTATTATTAAGAAGCCGCCGTTGCCTTTGAGAGTAGCACGAAATGCATTTTGGGATATTTGCCAGCCAAGTCTACATGAGTCACCAAACCAGTACATTCAAGAACAAGAATAGGTTTTGGGTTTTCCATGCATTCTTAGTTTGTGTGAACTTCGAAATGGAACAGTACTTGGGCCATGACTGATGATGTTTCACAAGATCGTGACAACAAAAGAATGAACAAGAACGCGTATTAAGAAACAGCCAATAACAACAAGCATCCGTGTGAAACAACAGCAAAACCAATGTTTAGTAGCAGCAAAATTACAGAAACCAAATAAACAGTTTTTGAATCAATTTAATGCTACTTTTAGCTAATCAACCCCATATTTGACAATAAGGAGATCCTGATTCACCTGCCAAACAACAGCAACAATAATCTTTCAGATCTGACATTCTTTGAACTGTCTGCTTTCTACACTTTCTTTGTTCCTCCTCCACAGGTAAACTATTTCACATTGTATGTAGACCGTTTCTGGTGATTAAATACTGCACTAAGGACCGAGTATGGTTCACAAATGTAAAAAAAAAATGTAAAAAAAAACTAATCACATGTCTGTGTTTTACATCCTCTGAGAGATGATCTAAGTATTTGAGCCTGAAACAGCTGTTAAATTAACCCATAAAAGTCCAGCGATACTTTTGTGTCAGTTCCCAAATTAAATTTTCACTATATCTAGCCTTTCTTAAGTGATTTATCACCATTTATTATAATATCATCCTTAGTATTTTGCATTTTATCAGGATAAATCAGGTATTTTCCTGTATTTAATTTACTGATTATGAAGGTGCTCAAAGCGTAGATTAAACTTGAGGGTTATGATATCAAAAACAGAGAAAACTGCACAAAAAGTGACTTTTTCAGTAAAATCTATCATTAACTGAACATAAACCCAGTGTGTCCATCCACTGTCATTGATCCAA
>JAPQRP010000020.1:17538745-17552167 GCA_037367295.1 Apogon hyalosoma
GGGGGGCAGAGAGCAAATAATTATTATAATAATGATCATAATAACAACACAACAATATAATGTAGTAATAATACTAATAGTCTTATTTTAGACTCCTTTTCATGGATTGTCAATACATAATGTTGGCAAAAAGATGTTTGAATTATATTTTTTATTATCCTGCACATAAAGAAATGAATGATGATACATACATTCAACATTATGCCAAATGGTTGCATTCACCTGTGATGTGTTTTATAAAAAGGAAAAGGACGAGCGATAGAAGCAATGTCTCCCTCAGCTCTTTATGATAAACTCCCCGCTGACAGAGTGAATGAAATTTAGATTAGCCTTTATGCTTGACCCGCTACCTCCCAATGACACAGAAACAGATTGTAGCTAAAAGATAAGTGGGGGGGAGGGGGGGGTTAAGGTAGAACAGAGGGGAAGAATAGAAATAAGAGAATGTTGTGTTGCAAAGAGCATGAGGAGAAAAAAAAAAAAAGTCGGGTACAAAGAAAAAAAAGAGGAAATAAAAAAGAGGTAGAGATGGAGAGATAGTGAGTGTGGGAGAGATAAACAAGCAGGAAAGATTAGAAAGAAGGGATGATAGGAGTGTTGATGGGATTAAACATGTGGATAGAGGGCTAGAGAGAGAGAGATGCCAGAAGGTAACCCCCCACCCCCACCCACGCTCGGCTTCTCTCCCCACGGAGGAGCAAACTTTGACGTCGGCGCACATTTTCATTGTTTTCTGTCCAGATGACATTGACACCGGAACATAGCATAGAGGCATTCGCTCAAATTCACACTTTTACAATCCTACAAACTGCATTCTACTGGGAACAGGAGAATCCAGTGCACTTTATTCATGGTTCAATACAAAAATAATTGAAAAAAAAAGAAAAAAGAAAAAAGGATGCTTTCAATGTGGCTTGACTCCGAGTGCTTTAAATACTCAGGTGAGAGGTCCTTATGCCAACACAAAGGCGAGGATACACACTATTTATTAGTGTTCGACATTTTCCAACCTTTCATCTGCAACTCGGTGTATGTTTGGTTCTAAACAAATACTGCACACACTAGATTTTCTTTCACGCTAACTGTCATGTCATGTCTACTTCTGTTGATTACTTTCTATTCTATGTGTGCTGTAGTACTGAAACCACAAATGTATCCAGAAGATGATAAAAATTGAACAAGAAGAAGAAGATGTGTTTGGTGATAGTCATCTGACCTCTATTATGGGCACAGAATTTTATTTTGGCTTCTGTGTTTTCATTCCCAGTTTTCTTTTTTTTTTTTTTTTCCCATTAAATAACACAGTTGGACATTGTATTGACCCCTAGGCCCCTTTTGACAAATACTTCTGTCCTGCATCTATACCCCTGCCCCCCCCCCCAAAAAAAAAAAAAGTATCACTGTCCCCTAATCTCATCTGTTCTAGCTTCTCCTATCTGCACCTATAGAAGGTGGGAGGAACCTGACCCCAAAGACCTGGAAAATATAGGTCAGCATTTCCGTTGAAATTTGTCACATCTACCCCAATTTGATCTTGTCGGTGCCAGAAGAATTAATCCAAAAACTTTGGGGCTGAGGGAAAGTCTTTTACCTGGGGAATTTTGGTGGAATTTACAAAAAAGTAAAGTTCCTGCAGTGAAAAAGGGCTATTGTAGATTGCAGAGTGCAGTCTGTGATTTAGCATTACACTCACGCTTTCCAAACTCCAAATTAGGTTGAACAAGAGTGAGAAAAACAAGGTGCCAATCTTGACTCCTACAGTTTGCTTTTTGTGTAATGACTGACATTTCCTGAAGACTTTATGTACTTTCAGTGTGACTCCAGGGTTCGGGCTACTTTAGGTCACAAAAATATGTGAGCCTATTGAACACCACTGGTCTTATGAGTACTTGTGCTCGGTCCAGGAAAGAGTGAAACTAACCAGTATTAGGTGTTTGTCATAAACATTTGTGATTCTCCACATTTACAAACAGCCGAAGAATGTTTGTAATACACAATAGAGTATGAAAGAGAAGATGCATGAATGATCCCAGCATGTGAAAGCTGCCAAATATACACATGTAAAACTAAGCAACAGGCAGTTATGTATTCATCAATTACAGCTGTAAACAAACAGTCGCTGAATCGGTGTCAGTGTCACACCAATGCACTAATCTCCCACAGTTTGTGACGAGATCAACATCACAATGTCTTATGCAGGAATAATCGGAACTAATTGTCTTGACAACGTGTCAAATGTTGAACAATTAGATGTGTTAAATAGCCCTGTAATGACTGCTGAACATGTTGGCCATATGGAAGGGCCCCACTGAGATCTGACTGTTGGCAAATGGCCCAACACTCATATGCTCAAAGAGAGAGAGAGAGAGAGAGAGTGAGCGAGAGAGAGGCAGAAAGACAGAGCAGGTGAGGGACACAAGAGAGCCGAGCTGCATCAACCCGATTCAATTCCACTTGTTTAGCGCAAACAGGGATTTTATGAATGATTTTATGGGCCACAGAAAAATATAGATTGGTTTAAAAAATAGAGGCTGCACTGTCGGTGTTTAACCCTTTATCAGGCACTGACTATTTTCGGTAATAATGTGTATGTTGGCAGGTGCACGTATGTTGATGTAATGCTCTAAAAGTGCTGTTCTTATGTTCTAAAATACATGTTCTTTTCACATTGCATGTATTTTTTTTTCCTTGTATTTTCTTTATATACTTGGGTTTTGTTTTGCCACTTACGGGCAATAAACCAAATATGGTAACTTCTTTGACCTTGATTTTCTACATAATAAAAAAAAAAATTGAAAAAAATCACAAAAGTAATAAAGTCTTGTTAGGTCCTCCAGTAAAGAACACACTAAGGTTAACGGTTTGCATTGGGGGCAGCCGTGACATAGTCGGCTCAAGAGTTGGCTTGTGACCAAAGGGTCGCCAGTTTGATTTCCTGGACTGGCCAAGAGTTATTGGCTGATGAGCAAGGCATTTAACTTAACTTACCCCCCTCCCTGTTTGCTCCCTGAGATGGCATGCTCCTAGCATTCAGTGTGTGTGATGACGGGTTTAAGGCAGAAGACAAATTTCGATGTGTGGTGCATGTTTACATGTGTGACAAACTACTACTGACAAAATAAAGATTCTTATTCTTCAGAGTATTTCTATGAGTGCCTTATGAAGGGTTAATCTGAGGTGGCTGTTCTTCAGGGGCACTGAACTGTAATGGAAGCCGGCAAAGGTGAAGAATAATACATTAAAAATGGGAAGAAAAAAAACACAAATAATAAGGTGATCTCACACAAAACAAATGTTTTAGCCACATGGGGCTCAGGTCTAAAGCAGCAGAATTCAGATTAAACAAACACCCATTGAGCACAAATATCAGCTTCATCCATTTGTAATAATATTTGTATTTCTGTTACTATTTCTGTTACTAAAAAGTATCCCTTCATGCCGCTTATTTCATTTCTGAAGTGTAAGGAGCCTGGATGGTGGCTCAGTTTGTGTTGCAGTCAAGTTGATTACATTTCAACTCTGACTCCGAAATTATGTTCAAATGCAACTAAACCACAGCAGCAAATGTGTTTATTATAAAGGTAATGTGGCTAACATTATGGTTTGTTCCAACAAATACATTCTCAATTAACATTAATTTGAAGTCGGAAAAAAAATGTTCCTGAACATAAATTGTTCACAGATGAGGTATACTACCAAGTGGATTTACACCCACTGTGTTTAGAGAAAAACTCTTTAGAATGAATTATTTGATGATAATACAATTGTCTGAGAAATGATGTTTGATTGTAACAACATGAAAACACAGATCAAATTTGCAGCAAAATGCAAGGCTAGCAGCATTATATTCATTACAACACGTTTGGATTTGACCTTTAGTTGGATATAAATGGAGTTTCTTGGAGACAGTGTAGAAAACCTATGCTTAGACCATCCCTGCATCCATACAGCTGCAAGGATCCATCTGACAGACATGTCATGTGTCCATACACATAGGATGACTTTTATATAACTGCAACAACATTGGCTGTAGACACAGACTTTGGCAACTAACATGTGTGAGTTAATGCCACACATAGTACAACCTGGTGAGCCATCTGGTTTTCTTAGTGTATTCAATACTGAGAAAACAGTCTGGAATTGGTCCAATCGCTGTGAATTATGCCTGATCTATTTCATACTGGACCAATCACAAGTCTTGGGGGCGGGTGTTTCGCAACGCATCATACTTCTTTTTGTCAAAATTTAGTCAAAGTCAGTTCCAAGTCTGCAAACCTCTTTACAACCGTTGTCGGTTGTTTGATTCAAAAATAAGGATTGAATTACAGGTTACGCCCTGTATTCTTAAGTCTCTCTGACGAAAGATTTTATGCACCTATGTGTTTTATATATGTATGTGTGTAATTCTGATTGTGTTTTATTTTATTAACTACTCTGTACGGTAACCTTGAGTGCCCTGAAAGGCACCTATAAATAAAATGTATTATTATTATTATAAAAAGCATTGTTTTTGTCAGTACAATGCCATAGCTATTGATGGAAGAACTGAAGTGATTTTGGTTATTATCAAGAAAACCATGGAAAATGGGTAGATATCAGCTCTGAAATTACACTCTTATGGGCTGTTTTTGTTGTTATCATTATATTTGTCCAAATAAACGTACCTTTAATTCTACCAGCATTAAAATTAACAAGAAATTGAAGAAAACAAGGGTGGTCTAATCATTTTTTTCCACGCCTGTAGGTCATTTGAGAAACATGCTTATTACGACTTAAAACTGTATGTACTATATCACAAAAGGTTTTTCTCGATCATTCGTCCTGCTAAGAATAGAGTCAAAGCATGCCCATCCCTGTAGTAAATAAAGCTACTAGTTGGAGGATAATGGAATACTTGGAAAAACGAAATAACAAAAATATCTGCACCCACCTACAGCTCTAGTATTAGGGTATTTTTCACCCATGATGGTTTGAGCTTAATTACCTTCCTCAGACTTCTCCTTAAGAATATACATAGAAAGAATCCATCATAAGAACTTAAAATCCCTTGAGTTACCAATCATGTGATCAATCTCCTCAAACTTATTTACATAATGCACAAAAGGCATGTTTATAGAGAGCAGTCATAACATAAATAGCACACAATGATACAAAAATACAAGAAAATGAGAAGATAGACCATCATTGTTATTGCACTAATATGTCTTTGCTTCTAAAATGCATAATATAAGGCAGAACTAGTGAGTGAGAGAGAGAGAGAGAGAGAGAGAGAGAGAGAGAGAGAGAAAGAGAGAGTGAGTGTGAGAGAGAGCAAGAGAGAGAAATAGCGTGAGAGTGAAAGAGTGAGTGAGAATGAGTGACAGAGAGAGAGAGAGAGAGAGAGAGAGAGAGAGAGAGAGAGAGTGTGAGTGAGTGAGTGAGTGAGTGAGTGAGTGAGTGAGCGAGCGAGCGAGCCAGTCGATGTATTATGATCATACCTAGCATCCAAAAGACTTTTAGAAACACTGATTTCGTTTCAGTGCATCTAGGATACTGCTTTTGGAATATGTTTGCACACACAGACTCGCAGTTTTGAGAAACCCAGATACTCTGCCTGGAGTTCTTCAATAGTAACCTGAAAACTGATACATGTCCACACCTTAACCCAGTGGATGTATGCGCATTATGTGCAGAATGATGCAACAGACATACTAACATGGCAGCGATGAACGCATCTCACAACAAGAGCAATAAAGAGTTGTATTTTTCCGTAATGGACCAAAAACTGTATTTGTGAGATCAAATGGGGGAAAAACCACCAGAACATCGAATATTTCATGTCCAGAGAAAAGGACTTCCCTAACACAGACAGTGCAAAGGTCAGGTCATGGTGGTTAACACCCCATAAACATCAATATATGGATTAACTTTACAACTAGTCACTGAACTCCACGGTGACGACCCTCTGCCATCAGTCATGGCTGCAGATCTTCATCCTCCTCCTTTTCTATGTGGTGACAGTGATAGAATAACAGCTCGATGACATGTTTATCTGCTGATCTGGTCTCCCATTGCCGACAGTAGATAAATACTAGTAAGACGAATCCACAATGTGATGTTGTCATGTTAGGTTAAATGTCCAGGTTATGTTGTAAACATCAGAGACGTCTGGTCAAACAGCAGCACTTATGAGCCACCGGGATACTAGTTTATATCATGGAAACAAGGATATGAGAATCCTGACATATCTGTGTGTCATGTAAACAGTGTATCCTGAATATGGTTGGAATCAGGATACTCATATTTGAGATCCTAGTGGTATCAGTTCACATACTGTATACCTGATTTATCACTGTTTATTGATCATGAATGCATTTAATGATGAATATGTGTTTCTGTCCTTGTAGTTGAATTCTGCATTGTATCATGTCGCTACCACTACACTGTTGGAAAAGACTCTTTGGACACCCCCTTGTATTTGTGATATATTGCGTTAAGAATCATTCGTAAGTCATTGGACTCTGCCAAGTATTGTTCCATTCTCCTAACACGCATGCTCCCTTCTGCACGTGCTCTGTTCCTTCAAGGTCAAAATGGGACTTTTTCAATAAGATTATTTAACACATGCAGGACACGACATGTTGAAACTGTCAAGAATTTAGTTTTGTTATTTTGTTTCTTAACATAAAAAAATCAAATGTATTTTTTTTGTCTGTCTGATGAAGCTGCACCTTTTGTCCTGAAAACATTTCTAATTGTTCTAATAGCGTATTTTAATTGTGATATTGTGTCCTTTATATATGCATATATACTACTTGTTTTTGTCTTCTTGCATGGAGCAACTGTAATCACGCAAATTCCTCTGGGTTTAATAAAATATTCATTATCTGAATCTGAAATATTTTTACACACATATTTCATGATAATGTAACATTTTAATGCTGTCCAAAAAAACTTTTTTACACTGCTGTATATTTATAATGACACACACATGCTTAATACCATGTCATACGTAGGACATTCATTTCATTGAGGCTACTTCACTTGAAGAGGAAGGGGGCACATGCCCCTGCTGGGGGGGTGGGGGGTGTGTGGGGGTGTTATTGTGTATGTGTACATACACACAATAAGTATGTGCACACCACATGACTGTCATGTTGTGCAGCTCATTTTCCTTTTCCTTACCTTTAGAAACTTTTATTTGAAGGGGCAGGGCGTTTGTTTAAGGGTGCAAATTCCGCATGCGCATAACTGTAGCTATGGCACATATTTTCTTTCTTTTTGTGTGTGTGTATATGTGTCTATATATTTATCTAATTTAATTTATTTATTTTTGTTTTTGCTATGTTTTCACATTTAGATTTTGTGTGAATGCTATGTACCTCCTGTTCATACTCCTGATATCTTTTGGTAGATATATTTACAGGTTTATGTTTATATTGGAATTCGGGGTGGGGACTTATGCTTAAAAAAAGTACATATTGTATGATGCATCCATATGTTATGCTGTTAAAAATCCACAAACAACATTATATTAAAAAAATACTTGAGTAGAAGTAAAATTACCTATTTCAAAAACTACAAACAAATTACAAGTTACTCACAAAAACTACTCAATTACAGTAACATGAGTAAATGTAATTAGTTACTTTCCACCTCTGAACATTGCACCGTCACACAAAACTAAAAACTAAGAAAAGAGCAGAGGACAAACACTTCATTGGCTTTTACGTGCGTGTGTGTGTGTGTGTGTGTGTGTGTGTGTGTGCGTGCGTGTGTGTGCGTGTGTGCGTGCGTGCGTGCGTGTGTGTGTGATCTGAGTGGTCACTCTTCATTCAACAGGCTGCAGCCACATCTAACAGAACAGACACCAGTGCTCACCATTAAGAACCTCTTTATCCCTGCCTTCCACTAAATCAGCTCTCTCCCCACAGACTCCCCAACTTTGATGACATTGCTTCAAAGATGCTTCACTTTCACTTAAGTCTTTTGTGAAATAAAACCACGGAAGAAGACATGGGCAATTATGTCACTTTTAAAAAGAAGATTTCAGGCAGCTGCAAAAATTTAACCGTCATGTTGCTCTGATATGAAACCGTTGAGCTTCTAAGCCAGAAATTAGCCCTTTTTGACACTGGACCAAAATAAGAAGTTTATTGGATTCTCTCTGTAATTTTCTTGTCTCTGAGTTTGATGAGAGCATAAAAGGAGTAATGAGTGCCATCTAAAAGCACAGCTGGGTGTGGAACAATTAGCTTTGTCTAACTTTGTCTCTTTTTGTTTCAGACTGGAAGCGATACCATAAAAATATGACTTTTCTCCGTCGCATGGAAAGAGGACAGAGATTTAAACATACAGGCTGCAACATCCAGCGAGTGTTGACAGCATGTTGTTTCGTCTGTAAAACCATACGTTTTAGGTCCTGTTTTCAATCTAAATGTTTGGTAAACACACTGCAAAATGTGTTGTAATATGTAAGTACGATTTACCAAGGCTGTGATTGTTCTCAACAAATCCCCATTACCTCCGCCTTATTCTCAGTCCAGTGACAGCTAATTAAAACCAACATGTTAATTAAGTGCGGGAGATTTCCCAGCCTCCCTGGGTGTCCGGCTCGAGTCAGCTGAGCCAAGCTGCAACAGAGAGCTACTGTAAGACTGGAGGTAGGCCTCATTTTACATTCTAATACATGTTTGTGCTGCTCCACGGGGAAACAAAGACACATTAGCAATGGGTGAAACGTAAAGCCAAAAGGCTGAGAATATTTAGTCAGTCTGTGTTTCACCATAATAGCTTTTCTTTTTCTTTTTTTCTTCTTCTTGTTTTGTTTTGTTTTTTGTGCCGCTTTTGTGATATTTGACTATTTTTCACTCATGGTGGCTTTCAGTATAGTTTGTTTGTTTTGACCAATACAGTAATATTTTATGGTGGAAAACATAACCCCTGCAACATAACCCTCTAACATATGCACTGTTTGCACTCAAAGCTGTAGTCTGGTTTCAACACTGAGTCTGTTTACATGACCATAAAAGTACGATAACTGGGAGTAATCGGATAATTGTAATAATCAGATCTAACGCATTTGCATGCACTTACAAAATGCAATAATCTATAAACCCTGGTTTAGACGCTCCAGTCCATTATTGGATTTCTTTCAGAGTACGTACGTAGATGGTGATGGCAGACTTAAACTTCCTGTAATTGTCCTCCGCTTACATTAGATATGTCACTTCAGTTCTCTGTGATTTTAATTGTTTACACATGAGCAGATGTAAAAGAATGAAATAACTCAGATTAACCTGTACACATGCAGGAAGACATCAGAGTATTGAGGAGAAACTGGTGTGTTAATCAGATTTCTCATTATCAGATTACTGCTGTTATCTGATAAAACTCCTTTCTCCTTAAAGGAGTGATATTTAGCTTTTTTTTAAATTATTAATTTTCAAACATTTCCCTGTGGTCGTCATAAACTGTAAATGCTCTGCTTGGGTCTGAATTCTTCATTATTTCAACTCCACAGGTCCATCTTCAACCCTATTTCTGAGTAATGACACCAGAAAGGTCGTTTTGAGCGCTGGCCCTTTAAATGCAAATGAGCCACTTCAGGCCCCGCCCCTCCAGGTTGTTGACTGTACTGCTCTTTCTCATTCAACCAACAACTGAACATTTTAAGTAATCGGCTCTAAGTTTGGACATATTTTCAGTTTTTACTACAACCGCTGCTGCTGACAAACAAGTATGTCGTACTCGGAGAAATGTTTGTCGGAAGTCTGGACCTTATATGTGCACATGTCGTGACGTAACTAGTTATAGACGCAACAAATTAAGAAGGAATTAAAACAGGTTGTAGAAATCTACTCGATTTTTGCCAAAATGAATATAAAGGTAGCTTTGCAGCACCTGGAGGGTTCAAATTCAAACTTTATGAACTATTAGGGTCCAAATACACAAATAAATGAACCAATGACTAATAAAAGTGGGTTTAGATAAATATGAGCCCTTTAAATAATCTGACAACTCACTGACTCCCTGTACCAGGGCTGAGGATAAATTTCCTTGACAGTGAACCTGTTTACATGCACACCAATACTCCGATCATTGTCCAATTTCTGAACTTGTCAGATTTTTTAAGTGATCGTGTAAACAGTATAATCTGATATGTTTTATCAGATTACAGCAGTAATGTGATTATAATAAATCAGATTAACACACCTGGATTTCTCCCCAATACTCTGATGCCTTCCTGCGTGTATACCGGTCAATCCGATTTATTTCATTCTTTTTCGTCTGCGCATGTGTAAAAACTATTAAAAATATGGTAAAATGAAGTTGCATTTCTGAAGTGCTTGTAAACATATCATATCTGATTATTACAATTATCTGATTACTAACAGTTATCAGATTTTTATGGTCATGTCAAAAGGCTCAGTGTTAATTTGAAATGTAACAGATGATTAGTGCATTTTTAGTTTCATGAAAAGATCATTTGCAATTTTTTTTTTTTTTTTAACCAGATGGACAACAGGCTAACAGATGGAAATTAGCTCCTCTGCTAAATCTGGTGCACGCATGTTCTTTGTACCTAAAGCCAATACACACTGTCCTGTAACCAAATAAATAAACACTAAATACTTATGAAAGTCCAGTTAATATGTCTCAAACTTTTTGGATGAAAAATTTACTTCATGTGTTGTTATTCTTGTCTCGTCAGCTGGTTGAATACAACCCTAACCTCCAGGAAGTGAAGTTTGATAACATTTCATGCTCATATTCTGACACTCAAAGCACTCGGATAAGGTTATGAGGGGAGTGTGGTCCGGGTAAAATATTGAAAACATCGCAATGCAAACCCTGAACTATCAGGTCAAAGTTGTGGACTTGATACTCCCACCTTCCCTTTCCTTGACAAATGTTTTTTTAGTAATGCAAAGAACCAGTTCAATGAGAATATAAATGTCATTTGTGGGCTTGACACAGGGCAGTTGGACTCAGGGTGAAGTCTGATGTGAATCATAACCAAGAGGACTGACTTATCTTTCATTTCTTGCTACATAATTTATAATGTTTTTGTCCTGTTATATGTTTTACATAATTTTCAGCTTGTTTAATAACTTTCTTTAGTTTGATTTAAGGTTGCGCAACATCAAATCAAACAAATACGGAATCACAAAACAACAGAATGTAGGTGTTTGTTTTTATCTTGTTACATCTGTTTTCTACTCTTTACATGTCGTTGGATTTTCTGACACCTGTTACATATTTTTGTCTTGTGTTGTTGTGTGATATGCACTGATTAATACACCAAGGAATTGTGTTTCCTTTTTTTTCTGTCTATTTGAGCTAGAGTCAGTCTTGGCGCGCAATGATGCAAAATAAAAAATACTGGATCATTCACCTCTGATACATTAACCCATTAAGACCCAGTGCTACTTTTGTGTGTCCTAAATGATTTTTTTTCTCCAAACTGAACCTTTCTTAAGTTATTTATCTCCATTTATTGTAATATTATCCTCTCCACTTTGCATTTTTTTCAGTGAGAATCACTCATTTTCCGATATTTAATTTACTGATCATTTACTTCAATCATCATGCTGAGATTACACTTGCCGGTTATTATACCTAAAAGAGAGAAAACTGAAGAAAAAGTGACTTTTTCAGAAAAGTATACCATTAACTGAATGTAAATCAAGTGTCTCCATCCACTGTCATTGATTCAACTCCATGGGTTTTATTGGTGAATCAATGCTGTAGAAGATGACAGTGTTTCCACATTCACTACGGAGACTCTGAACGTCCAAATGGGTCATATCTGATGACCATGAAAAGATGACAAACTGCATTTAAGATAAGACTTATTGATCCCACCATGGGGAAATTTTCCCAGCTGACAGCAACATACAACACACCAGTGCAAGAGAAAGACAGGTCGAAAAAAAAAAAAAAATCATAAGTAAGAGTGAAATATAAAGGGGGAAAAAAGCATTTTTGTATGTATATAAATATTATATAAATAGAGAATTAGACTTTAAACATTCTTAAAATTTACATGATAACATTATTTACATTGTGCTTGCACATGTACATGGTGTGATATGGGACACACACGTATTGATAGGATTAATGAATCAACAGTGATTTACCTTTTTATATCAGCAAATGATTTTGATCACTGGTTGATATTTGGGTCTTTATGGGTTAAAACTCAATACCAAACCTATTTGGAAAATATAAGGAGAAGAAAGCACTACATTCGTATTAAAATATAGGGAGTGAAAGGCAAAAGCTGACTAAAAAACATAAATACTAAAGTGAAGAACAGATGCCTGAAAACTCTACGCTAAAAAAGTATTTGCACTGTTACTTTCCACCTTTCTGCTGGATCATAACATATATTTCCACATAGGATGAAGTATGTCGGTGATATGGTTGTCAAAAAGAAGGGAAAAAAAAGCCTAGGTATCTCAGTCTTTGAATAAAGATGTGGAAAGGGCGTTCTCAGTCCCCAGGGCCCTCTAATCAGCTAACCTGCAGCATCTCTTAAAGGGACACAAAAATCTGCATTGTCACCCATTTATGCAGTGATGAAGCCATAAATGGCACCATGGAGCAGGTACAGGTGTTTGGGGGAGATAAGACCCCCGTCTGCCTACCAGTACCTCCCTCCATCCTGACACTTTTAAAGGGCTTTAGCCACTAGGAAAAAAAGAGAGTGATGGGTATTTGGAGAGGCCTGCCTGTCACTCATTCTCTGTTTCTTCTATGGATACATACACACACACCTCTATATATATGTGTGTGTAGGTGTGTGTGTGTGTGTGTGTGTGTGTGCGTGTTTGTGTGCGTGTGCGTGTGTGTGTGTGTGTGCGGGAGGAAAAATGACGGAAGAAGAAGAGGAGGGAAGACTTGTCATTTCAGAAGGGAGATGACTGCAGACAGAGACAGGAGAGGATTGAGGGAGAATTAATGAGTAAAAAATAGAGTGATGTAGAAGAGACAGCATAGAGGGACAAACTGAGAGCAGGTCAAAGTATTTAGAAAGACAGATTCAGATGACAGCTTTTATTTAAATTGCAGATACACCAAAAAAAAAAAAAAAAGAAAGAATGAATTAATATATCAATAAATTAATAAATAACAACTACATCAACAACAATAATAACAATAATAATAATAATGAGTCTGTTTTGCCACAGTAATGCTACGTGATACTTGTAGCTATATAAATATTCTATATGTCCACATAACCAGAACGTCAGCTAAAAGCTAAAAAAAACCTCAATTTTCAGAAAACAGAACAAAACTTAAACAGAAAAGCACTTAAAGCAGTGATATTTTGCTTTTTTTAAATGGAATTATGCATTTCCAAACATTTCCCTGTGGTCTACATAAACTGTAAATGCTATACTTGGGTCTGAATTCTTCATTAATTCAACTCCACAG
>JAPQRP010000020.1:17561487-17574141 GCA_037367295.1 Apogon hyalosoma
GCACATCAACAGTGAGAGCAAAAAGAAGCTATATGCAAAATTGAGTATACAGGAATGAAAAGGAAATTCTTGATTTGTCCCATCTCTTATTATTGCGAAATCACATTTTTGGTGACCTTGACCTTGACCTTTGACCTACATTCACCAAAATTTTCTGGGATCTATTCTGGACCACCTCACACCTTTCCTGAAAATTTAATGGAAATTGGTCCAGTGGTTTTTGCGTAAAGTTGCTGACAAACAAACAGACAAAAAAAAAGAACCCCCCCCTTCGGGGGGGCAGGGTAACAATCATTCTAACAATAGTGGAAAAGAGATGAAGTAGTTGGCCAGTATCAGGATTATTCCATCAGAATACACTCTGAAAATCACCCAAGTATCACATCAACAACTATAAAGGTCTAAAGATGTCCATGCAAAACACACACCGAGCTGTTGGGCTGTTTCATGCCATACACAACAAGATTCATGTCATATGTGATAGTCATCACATCATTTGGAAAATAATCAACTGCTTGATCACATCCAATTAACTCACCAGCCACTGGAAATAGACAGATGGAAATGTCCTACTGACCAAGCATATATTAGTGTTCCAAATCCATTGTGTATGATTTAAGTATTTAATTATTCTTAATAAATGTTGTAAGACATGGCAGATGTAGGCCAAATTCTAAAAGTCAGCCTCTGAACCATGAAACAGTTTTCACAAGCAGTTCTGTACGATGACCTGAAAATAATTGCGTTTTTAATCACCATTATGCCACTGTAAATTGACTGAGCCATACAAGCTTATTTCTAAGTATGTATAAATGTTAAAGGAGCTTTCAATGAGCCCTCATTGGATAAATGTAATGAACATTAATAATTTGGAATTGTTTGGAGAATAATTTGGAATTCTATCCATTAGGTGATGGAAGGATTAGCCTCTAAATTCTCTTTGGTGTAATGCTTTGCTCCATGTTCAGGGTTGAAATTAAAATTTTCATAATGAACCTAGTTCTGTGTTAAAGGCAAAGCCCTTTAATGGGTTCTACGGGATCGAACTCATGTCCCAGTACAACTGCTTCATGAAATTTGCATGTGCTGTACATGTGAGTCAGACCATTCCTTTTTCTGTGAACAAGGAGTCTTATGTGTGAATCCACACCAATCCAACTCACACGATGACTTATTGATAATGACTCCATCGGTCCATAGTTTGTAATAATTGTGGTTTTACATGCTTGTGCCATTCATTTATTCTTAGGTTCTGTGTGAGTTTTTATGCAGAGAAAGAAAATTTGCTTGGATGTGAAGCTTGAGATGAAATACTAACAACACACTGGTAAAAACACGCAATAATAATTCTGTTTGCATTGACAAGGGGCCATTGGTTTGATGCACTTGGATCTACACACCAAATACTGCACATTATTTCATTTTCATCCTGATTCTCTGTAAAATCTCTAAATGCTGACTTCATGCAGCCCTGACTGAATCAGCTGTGTTATTATGAACTGTCATAACGCTCTCATGCTTAGTGTGTTTATGTTTTGTGTATGAGTGGGTTCTCTGTCAGTGTGAGGATCTCTGGGTGTACTGTGATTGGCTGGATATGTGGGTTCGGTCACTTGTCCGTCAGTAGAATCCTGAAGACATCATCCCATTCCCTGTCCTCAACCTTGTGTTTTTTCTGTTTGTGAGCTTGAGTATAATGTAGCCTTTGTGACAGTCCTCCTAAATTCAACTCCACACTTTGTGTACAGTTGAAAACATGATGCAATAACGTGGAAATCTTACGAATCACTATTTAATCAACAGTGGAACATACAAAACAGATCAAATGTTTAAAAAGGAGGAAAAAAATAGTTTGATGACAGCAACATTTTTCCATAAAGTTGGGATGGGGGCAACAAAGACTGGGGATGTAAATGGTCCTGAAAAGAAACACCTGGAGGAACATTTTCCAACTAATTAAGTTAATTATCAACAGGTTTGTAACGTGGTTGGGTATTAAAAGACGACTAAAAAGAAGAAGCCATACGTGACATGATCTGATGCCTCCGTCTTCGTTGGGCCAAAGCTCATTTAACATGGACTGAGGCAAAAATGTGGCAAACTGCTCTGTGTCCAGATGATTCAGGTTTATTTTTTTGTTGTTTGGAAGTGGAATAATGACATCAAATCCTCCAGACTTAAGAGAAGGGCCATCCGGGGTGTTGTCAGTGCTCAGTTTAAGGCCCAATCCCAACTCACCCCTTGGCCCTCCCCCTTACCCCTACCTCTTGGCCCTACTACGCCTTGAAACAGAGCTGCAAGGGGTAAGGGTCGAAATATTCCCCTATGAAACGGGACAACTCTTCGAGACCTGTTACGTCATCAGCAGTCATCGATGAGGCTATAAACAGATACAGCAACTTTGTTTGTGAAAGAATTCTCCATACCGGCAGCAGCTGGAACCGTCTCTGTTCCATGGGCTTTGGTTGTCTTTTTGCGGCTATCAACAATAAACCGCAGAAATATCTATAGCACAATGAAACGGCATTCGACGGTTCATCAAATGATTAAGTTGTTTACATAGAAAATGTGTACATTTGTGTGTTTTTTTCATCACACTGTTGCACTTTTTTGCTGCGTTTACTCATCCTGCCGATGATTTGAACGGAATTATGGGAGATTTCTCGTACCCCTCCGTTTATAAAGTGGTCCTGAAAAATCTCCGTTTCGAAGACCAAACAGCCCTCCCCCTTAGTCCTTCCCCTCTGACTCATCGAGAATTGGGACACCCCTACCCCTTTAAATGAACGTGCAAAATGGAGGGGGAGGGGTAAAGGGGAAGGGCCTAAAAGCGTGCATCTTTGATGGTACGGGAGTGCATTAGTTCCACATCTGGAAAGGCACCATCACTACTGACAGGTGACAAGTTTTAGAGCAATGTATGTTATCCAGACAACTTTCTTGTTTTTTTTTTTTTTGTTAGTTTTCACGGAAGGCCTTGCATGTTTAGCAAGACGATGTAAAATTGCCTTCCGTTAGCCATGAAAACATGTGGTTCGTCATCAAATGAGATGAAGCGGGTCTATTGCGTCACTATAATCATATATTAGAGAAGAATGGGACAACATTCCTCAGCCTGAAATCCAGAAAATGTTCTCCTCAGTTCCCAGATGTTTACAGACTGTTGTTAAAAGAAGAGGGGTTGTTACACAGTGGTAAACATGGCCAGTTCCAACCCAAAACTGGAATACTTCATCTTAAAATGTTTAAATCTATCAGTTACAACATTTAATGCCTTTTCTATGTTCTATATTCTCCTTTTTTGTTCCATTATGGAGGGTTAATAATGCTTGGTCTTGGTATTTTCATGAATGTTTGTTGGTTTGGCCTTGGTTCACCCTGAAGCAATTATTATCTTAGTTGTTATCACTTTGTTTCACCTTGTATATAATCAATTGGACATTTCACTGAGATTCCCATACTTTCTGAAGTTGATCTGGAGACCGGGAAACTTCATCTTCACATTTATATTTCATTCCTACAGCTATAGATGGAGTGTAACATCCAATTTTTTTTTTTCTTCAGGCCCTGATTCCTCCAATGTTGACTGTAAACAATGGGCACTCACGCACATAAACACACATTCACTTAAGTGATTTCTTCAGTACAAAAAAAAGAAAAACAAAAGTGGCTATCTTCTCACCATATCTCCCCAGGCCATAAACTCCCTGCCTATCCTCTGTTGTTTCAGAAATAAGCTCCACAACAGGAGTGGCACTAAAGAACACTTAGGCGGCCACTTTTCCAGACAGCACAGTGGGGAGATAACAAAGGCGGCAGCAGGAGTCAATAAAGAGGCCAGGAATAGCAGGAGGATATCACTGAGAGGTAAACACGCCTGAAGAGAAAAATTGTGAAGAAAGGAGCTATTTTTAAAAATAAAATCTCGTCTGGTATGGCTTCTAAAGGTTTTGTTGAGTTTGTGGGTTAATTCACATTCTCAACAGTGCTTTTCGACGCCCTTTGGACACAGTGCCTTCTTGAACACACTGCTATCTCCAGACTGCCCCTCAACACCAGCCCTGGGCTTTGTACTCAGCGATGCATTTAAATCCTATACAGCTGGATAGTCTGTACTTTTACACATCGTTCTTATGGATTATTAGCTGATAATAATAAGTCGGACTCTAAAGATTCTGCTTCTTCTTATTATTTTCCTTTAATAATTGCATTTTGAGCAGCTTTACACACCAGAAATAGTGAAAGAATCTTACATTTTATGGGACTTCTTAGGTATGGCTGTGGAAAAATGACTCAATAGCCCAACTTCCAAAATTTTAAAAAGGTACGTTCCAACATAAAGTTGAACCCAGACATGACAAATTTGGTAGAAAAATACATTATCATGTCCAGATGTTTAAAAAAAAAAAAAAAAAAAAAACAACTCTTGGGTTTGTAGCCTATGACCAAACAGGAAGTCAGCTAATTTGCTACTTTTAGATATTTTCCGCACTTGAGTGATGTTGAATTTGGTCCTTGAGAAGTCAACTAAAGACCACAGCAATGAAAGGATGTCAAAATAGTGTACTTTTGTTGAGTTAACATTTATTTTAGCATCCAGTATAAAGTTCTAAGCCTCTAAAGTGATCGGTACATGCACTGATTAGCCATAAAATTGTGACCATGACAGGTGAAGGGGGAATAATGGAGATAATTTTGTGACAATAGCGACTTACAGGGGATGGGACATACATATATCAGTCCCTCCAGAAAAATGCAATTCTATGATCACATAATTCAATGCATAATCGAGCAAGTAGCGCACATTATGTGGGGATCCACATTTTTTCCCAAAAAGGGCACATATTCACTGCAATAATAGCATATGCAGGGTTTGCATGATTTCATAATTTCATAATCCCTGCATTTTTACTTTAAAAAATACTAGCATGTTGTTCTAGATCCTCTGATCCAGTTCATTCCTTTATTTTCTTCACTTTCTTGGTAAATTCCACTGGCATTTTCAGTTGAATAACCTCTCAGCTGGCATATCTGTTTCTGCGCATGAAATTTGACAGCATGGCAACGTGGCCCTATTATTTATCTGTTGCTAGGTAACCCACTTCAATTACGATTCTGTGATTCTGGGCATAGCAACGTGATTGGCCATTGTGAGGCCGTTACATTTCAAAATGACTAATAGCTCCCAAAATAGTGGTCCTATCAACTTGCCATTTTTGCTAGTCTCTTCCTTGACCAAAAATACAGTTTTCAATACGGTGACTTTTTATTAAACACTGTTGCCATGGTAAAGTTTGATGATTTACTAGAAATGGATGGATGAGTTATCTGTACAAAATTAACAAAATATAAATCCCTGCAGAGAATTTCACTGAGAAACTAAAAATTTGTATCAGTCCTAGACTTTGGATCAGTCTTTGGACCCATACCTCAGCCATTTTGATTTCAAATCTATTTATTTTTCCTCCTTTGCTGTTATCATTAATACGAGAAGTACTGTTTAACTCGTGTCACTTGCAGCTTTACATGCTAATTGGGTTCTGCATAGCCTCATACGGTTAGCTACAAGAGGAGAGGTGTGATAAATTAATGTCATGTTGGTGGCAAATACTGTTTGTGAGTAATATTCAACAGTATCACACAGGGTGCTCCAGCCTTTCAATGTGTCTAATTACTCTGTGTTCCCTGCTGAGGCAGTCCAGACATATCATGACACACAGATCAGAGATTTTTTTAAGGTCAGTATGAACATGTGCACATCAGAGAGGAGGCATTTGTCAGTGCCAGCTGATCATATGCAGCATTGTACATCAAACATGTTTAATGTCAGTAGGGAAGAGTGATAAGCACAGGAGGAAAAGCTCACCCATGTTAAAAGAGTGCTCATTACTGTTAAAATCAGCAAAGCGGTGTACTGTCAATGTGGTTCAATTATTTGGAATTATTATCAATTATTTTTTGCTCCTAGTCTAATGTAGGTTAGCCAGTGTATCAGAAATAAAGAATGAAGGATGTAAAAGTCTGCAATTTAGTGGTTCTAATTCAGGATTAAGACATTAGTTTTCAAAGTAATAGTCAGTCAAACTAACTACATGCACCAAATAACAAAAAGACAATGCTTCATATCAAAGGTTTACTTGTTTAATATCATTTTGTAAATAGAGCCATTTTCTTACTAAATATCTTGCAAAAGTCCCCCTTTCACTTTGTTGTTTTTGCAGGGTTGAAATGAACATACGTATCTATTCCTCATTCTCTTTTCTTCAGATACAACAAGAAAATACAGGAAATATGTACACAGCCTTAAAAAACACAAAAAAAAAAAAAACCCTGAACTAAATGTGTTCTAAAGGTTAATGTCACTATTCAGTGTGACGCCTGATGACAAGAAACAACACTAACAGTTAGAAACATCTGATATTTGTTGAATGAAACCTGGTATAAAAAATCAGAAAATTAATGCAATAAATCTCATATTGTCTGAAAGAAAGAGTTAAAGTCATAATAAGTGCAGAGGGAGGTCAAACTCACACTGTTTATATTTCCCTGAAAGTTTTGTTTTTACGGCTCTACGTACTTCCCATATATCCTGATGATATTTGAATACACAGACTGAGAAATGCATATGTTAGGTCACTACAACAAACCTAATGTTGGCCCACGACTTTTGCACAGTACTGTAAATTATTCCTGATAGTAAAAGTTTTCATGGCTGGAAGTTTTGAAGAGGTGGCACAATCTTGTTTTCGGAGACTGATTTAAAAAAAAAAAAAATTAAATGTATCCATAATTCAAAGCAGACAGTCTGTCTTTGTGAAACTGGCTCTACATTTTGATTTTGCTTTTGATTTTGTCTGCTGATGTCCTAGTCTGACTTTGGCTGGCTCATGCACAGAGACACTCTCACACTGAAATACAAAGCATCGTCCACGTTTCAGTGGAAGGAATAAAAATAAAAAAGAACTTTAAAAAAAAGACAATAAAAGGAGTCATGGGTAAATCTGTAGACTTGGTTTGTACACCATGCGCTAGGATCCGTCATAAGACTGCATAGTTTTCTATCTTCGTAAAACCAGGGTGATATTTACAGGTTTTAACAGGACCCATCACAAAACATAATAGTCAGTTGTTATTTAGATGAGACAAAACAACAAATCACAATCTGATTTTTCTCAAAATGGTGAAAAATTGGACAAATACTATTGATGTGAATGCACAACCAGTTGCGATACACCCATGTAGGGACTGTCCACAAAAATGTCAGAAAATATATTCAAATATATCCCAAATATTCAATCACTTCACTCTTCTAGTGTCAATAAAAATGTTTACACAGTTAAGTAATTATGAAAGCACTAGCTCGTTGATATGATTCTAGATGTGGTAGTTTTTATGTTGTTATGCTATTTTTCAGTTGAATAACCTCTCAGCTGGCATGGCCGTTTCTGCACATGAAATTTGACACCATGGCAACGTGGCCCAATAGTTTATCTGTTGCTAAGTAACCCACGTCACTTCTAAGATTATATGATACTGGGCATAGCAACGTGATTGTAAGGCTATTGTATTGCAAAATTATTAATATCGTCCAAATTATTTTTCCTATCAGCATGTCTTTTCACTAGTCTCTTCCTTGGCCAAAAATACATTAGAATGCCAAACTGCAGCAGTCAGCTCTTTACGGGTTTAGTGTGATGCCCGAGACACACAGAGTCCACTTCCTTTTTATAATATAGGATTGCCACTGACTTAGAGTTGTCATGCAGAGATGAGACGTGAGTAATAATCTGAATAGAACTATATTGCTTAAGAGCGATAAATCTTAAAATTTTTCCAGATAATTCTCACAGGTCATGGAAAAGGAATATTGGTGAAGTTATGAATTATTATAATATCATGATGTACAGCAGAGTTTGTCGTCTGCTTTACTACAGTTTGACAGATGTTTGTGTTTTAACAACATTAACTTTTATTTAGTTTAGTGATTGTTCATTATTTGCCACAGATGCAACTCTATGGGAAAACCAAGGCACAGTGATTTTATACATGGTTCTTTCATTTTTCCTCAACACAGTCCATAATTTGTATAATCATCATATGTTTGAGAACAATATTTTTTAAAATTATAAACTGTTTTTATTCTTTACGCCTTTTCTGTACTGTGTGTGCTACCATAAATCTATTTTGTTTTCACATGTATAAATATAAATCATTTGTTGTTTTTGTTTACTTTTGTCGATTGTCCTCCATGGAGCCGATGAGGTGCACTTGAAGTGGAATCATGGGAAATGTGGAGTGCTGACTCAGCGTTTCATCGTGATTGGCTAGTCGGCTGTTGACAGATTTGAGTGTGATCTTTGGAAATGCTTCACAACCAGCTCTACAGTGGAGTAGCTGTGCAATATGTGATGTCTTCTAAGCTCCAATTAGTCTGCGTTTATGTGGTTTCATGGTGCAGGCTCTGAGTGAAAGGGACACAGCTGCTCACAGACACTCACAATGATGCTTTCATTTACATACTTGTACTAATTTTTTCAGTACATTTCATGTGAGATTATTAAAAATAAATAAAATAATAGTCAGAAACTTATTGGAGTATATATGAAGACTCAAACTGTTCCTTCCATCAAACTTAAAATGTGAGACAGATCAAACTAGACAGATTACCTATTACCAGACAGATGTAAATCACAGCGCCCATGACCTTTGAAATTCGGAAATTTCATCCAATCCAATTGGTATCTGACTTGTTTTGCATGTGCAATATACGGCTTCTCCTTATTTACATTATTTCTAAATAAAATTATGTGTTTTAGACTCAAATACACATAACTAGTAGAGTGCCCACTCTGGGTCGGGTGGGAAGTCCTGCCTCAGGTGAAGGATTCAAGTATCTCGGGATCTTATTCACGAGTGAGGGAAGGATGGAGCGGGAGGTCGACAGGCGGATTGGGATGGCGTCTGCAGTGATGCAGGCGCTAAACCGGTCCGTTGTGGTGAAGAGGGAGCTAAGCTGAAAGGTGAAGCTCTCTTTTTACCGGTCGATCTACGTTCCGACCCTCACCTATGGTCATGAGCTTTGGGTAATGACCGAGAGAATGAGGTGGTGGGTAAAAGCGGCCGAAATGAGTTTCCTTCACAGGGTGGCTCGGACATCCAGGAGGGACTCGGAGTAAAGCCGCTGCTCCTCCATGTTGAGAGGAGCCAGTTGAGGTGGCTCAGGTATCTAGTGAGGACACCTCCCTGGAGAGGTGTTTTGGGCATATCCATCTGGGAGACCTCGGGGCCGACCCAGGACACACTGGAGGGGTTATATCTCTCAGCTGGCCTGGGAACGCCTCGGGATCCCCCTGGAGGAACTGGTGGAAATGGCCGGGGAGAGGGAAGTCTGGGCTTCAGTGCTGAGGCTGCTGCCCCCGCGACCCAGATGAAGACGAGTACGAGCAGTTCTGTAATATAAATCATAAAATCCACTGAATAATTATTCATTTATTCATTTTCTGAAACCGCTTTGTCCTCACTAGGGTTGCAGGGGTCGCTGGAGCCTATCCCAGCTACTTATGGGCGAAGGCGGGGTACACCCTGGACGAGTTGCCAGTTCATCGCAGGGCTGACATATAGAGACAAACAATCACCCTCACAGTCACACCTATTGGCAATTTAGATTAACTGATTAACCTATCAGTGCATGTGTTTGGATGGTGGGAGGAAGCTGGAGTACCAGGAGAGAACCCACGCAGACACAGGGAGAACATGCAAACTCCACACAGAAAGGTCCCACGCCCACCGACTGGTGTTGGAATTGAACCCAGGACCTTCTCGCTGTGAGGCACGAGTGCTATCCATGAGTGCACCACCGTGTCACCCACTGTATAATTAACTGTTTCTTATTAACTGAATCCATGCTAAGAATGTGCTAATGAAATGCTAAATTAGGTACTTTTTTTTTTTTTTAAATGAAATAAACACTTGGCCTCTGGGGTTCTACCCAAAAATGCTTTAGGCTTTTACATTAATTTCAGCTTCAGAAGCCAAGATTTTTTCACTCAGTTGTTTTCTTTGATAAAACCTTCAATCCAATACTTTTTTTATCCCATCATTTAAGTCTGTTTATTTGTGTACTTCACATTATTTTGAATGTTTACAATGATGTTTAAATTTTGGTTGGTTCACCAGTTCTGCTTCACTAACCCATAAAGACTCAGTGCCCAAATTATTTTTTTTCCTTTATTTGTAACCTTTCTTAAGTTATTATCACTATTTATTCCTATATTGTGCTCAATATTTTGTATATTTAAGTGAAAATCAGGTATTTTTCTGTATTTAATTCACTGGTCATGTAGATTTTCATAAAACCTTAGATTAAAGTTGAGGGTTATTGTATCAAAAATAGAGAAAACTGAGGGACAAATGTCTCCATCCACTCATTTGTCAAACTCCATGGGTTTTACTGGTGAATCAATGTTCTAGAAGATGACGGTGGTTCCACGTTCACTCCTTCACTACTACTTACTACCTCTGAACGTCCAACTATGGGTCATATCTAGTGACCACAAAAAGATAACAAACTGCATTTTACACCAATTATTTACACATATTGATAGGATTAGTGGATGAAACAGTTTAGATCAGTAGATGGCTTTGGTCAATGGTGGATGTTTGGGTCTTTATGGGTTAAGCCGACATTTACATTTAACTTGCATACAGCAGTAGATGTTTTAATGGAACCGTTGATTAAATTAAGTGGTATATATCCTGCTTCATATTGTCAAGATCTACAGAAATAGCATAATATTTAAGTAAAAAAAATGAAGATGTCAGTAGTTTATGTAAACCCTGAGACCACCAGTGACAATAAGTAGTTACATTTTCACGTATACATTAAAAAAATAAATAAATAAATAAATGGGTTTTGGCAGTGACATCATCATTGAGTCCAAGTGAATGTTTGTCATACCAGAGATATTGCGTTCACAGGAAATAGGTAGACAAACCAAAAACACAATGCCTTCAGCTCTGGCTATCACCGGCACGGAGGCATAAAAAGGAATTTTCAATTACAAAAGGCTCTGTGAAAATGCAGCACACTCTTCCTCGTGTCCCTCCTCTCCCTCGCTGTGTGTTTCTGTTGTATCTGTCATTCCCGCCCTCGCTGTGGGAAACGCGTGGTGCTGATGTGTCTCTTGTTGCCGTGGCGTCCTGCTCGGTAACAAAGCGGCGGTTTGAATGGGATGACAGGTCGTGAAAATTTCATCAGCATGAGAAATGCTGGTTTTCCCCTCAAGTTTCTGTTTACTGTTATCAATAATTTGTGAACAACAAACAGCAGATGTCTCGCCCCTAACAAAGGCTCCGTGTGTGTCTCTGTATGTGTGTGTGTACGCTACGATTGTTTATCTATATTTCTGTGTATATCTGAGCACCAGTGTGTCTCTGAAATCTGAATGTCAGTGTATGTTTTAATGGACCAGATGTTCCTCAGTGCTAGAAGCAAACGAGGATAGACTTTGACCACCACTGCTAATTGTGATTTAATCAACCTATTACCATGGAGACTGATGGACAAATGAACACCAAATACTTGTATTACAATAAGAGCGGTGCTAGTGGTTGTGTTGTGATTATAAAACCTCCTCCTGCTTCAATCCAGTTGTGAGAGAACATTTCAAAGAAAGTGGGTGAGTAATACTTCCAAACCATCAACAGCACATCAGTAATTTATGGCTGTTTTCAGCATTTACTAATGTTCCAACTTGCTAGAAAACAACAATACTTTCTTTTAAGTGTTGCACACTCTTTCATCACACATTTACGTTAAAAAAAAAAAAAAAAAAAAAAAAGGATTTATCTCGAACACAAGAAAATGCATCAGTGTCTGTGGCACTAGTTTGTCAGAATGGGTCAGAATTCACTCGGACTGTTAGTACAGCTCCGGGCAAAGGTGTAGAACATGTGTAACCATTATATAATGGATGGTTTTAAATCCAGTTTCTATGGCCACAATAGACAGTTTTATAATCTAAGAATGCGCTTCATTGCTCTGAAAAGTCATTTCAGCAGAAATTATTTTATCGTACACCTCTTTGAATGTCAACTTTGGTACAATGTAGTGTCAAATTAAGTCTTTAAATCTGCAAAAATACATCAACTTATCTACCTACCTATATATCAGAAAAATCCCAAATAAATGATTCCATCTTCTTACATTTGAATATTTCTATATTTCTTTCCTTTATTTCCTTTATGAATATAAACTGAGTTATAGCCCAAACAAAAAATTTGAGGGCATTTTATTCAGTTTTAGGAAACACAGATTGTTATTTTCTGGTATTTTGTACCCCAATTAACTAATAAATTAACTAAGAAAAGTATCAACGTATTAACTGAAAAATAAAATAACCATTATATTGAAACAGAAGTGGACTGAACCACAATGACAACTCTCATTGGCTTATAGACCACTGATCTGGAGACAGGAGTCTGCATTTTAACTGTTGGTAATTGTTGTTGACCGTAGTTGAAAAAAATAATGGTAGGGAAAATACAAACAGTGATGGGTGAGCTAATGCTAATGTAAACACTAGCGTACTGTAATACCTGTGTAACAAAATTAAGTGAAGTGTAGTTAGTGTAACTTAGAACCAGAACTATATA
>JAPQRP010000020.1:17583751-17637903 GCA_037367295.1 Apogon hyalosoma
CAGACAGATAGATAGATAGATAGATAGATAGATAGATAGATAGATAGATAGATAGATAGATAGATAGATAGATAGAATTATGAATAATGGTATTTAAAGAGCTACACACTAAGGCATTGCTGGTAAATTGAATCATGACTGTCATATAACACATCAATGCTGCTGATAATCGAAAACTTTTATAACAATGTCAAATTATCCAAATAAACACAGTTTTATCTTTAGCTCTATGACACATACCACACATAAAAACCATGCAGACAGAAGACAGCTATGGAACATAGGTTACCTAAGTTGAGACGGTCACTAAGACAATGTTCTGTGGTCTGAATCAAATTTCATTATAAATTACAAACTGTACTTTTGAGGTCTCTAACGGTATGACCAGTAACATCCAGCTGTTAACAATGTCACCTTTCTCTATCAGTGATCAAAAGAGTATTTGAATTAGCTGTGGGTGCATCACATTGATCCTGCCAAAACTGAGTTGTGCAACAATAATGACGCTGAGATTAGTGGCCATAGAGCATGAAGGTCATAACAGATAATGAAAAACAACTCTATGAAAAAAGGGGTGATAAAAAAGCTGACCATGCAGCAGGAAGGCCTTCAAAATGTGGTCCACAGAGGGGACGAGAACCATTTTGCATTGTACCTTATCACTTAATATAATTGTAAAAGTAGACAGATCTTTTCTGACAAAGACAAGAGAATAAAAGATTGTGCCCAAAGTAGAACTATTTACATTACAGCGCTAAAAGGAATAAAGAATAAATACAGCTGAATCTATGACCGTGATGACATGATTAGGAAGATGAAAAAACAATAACTGCAAATTATCATCATCACAGTGAAGATATTAAAGTTATGACATTTTTTGGTGTTATACCACTTTGTGACACTAGAGTGAGTAGTGAGTCACTGCAGCAGCTTATCTGCCTTAAGTGATGATCGATTGGTGTCAAGATGTATTCAGAGAAATAAAACACTGTTGCCCATAAAGTTAAAATAATTTTGTTTTCAGACATATTTCTCTTTTTATTCCTATTTATACACATCAGTAATCACCTTTGACCAGGTGCAGTCATTACATACTGAGTCCCAGTTATACTTTATCTATCAAGAATAAATCACATTACCACAATCATTTCATGAGAGGAGGTATACATATTTTAGTCTAACTTTAAGGGCAACAGTGTACATCCATGGTTAAGGAGAGACTGGATAAGCAGAGGTCTAACACCTGAGTCGAATGTATTTGGTTCATTAGCTGCAACTACACAACGATGTTTGCTAACACTGCTGGCATGCTAATATGCTAATTGTGATTAGCATCTAACTTTGACTCGATAATGAAGTAGCACAAGAACGCACAAACAGTTGTTTCAGGATGTAACAAATGCAATTATTTTGATATGTTGCTAAAAGTTGACTTCAGCTGAGTATCAATAACAAAACCTGACTGAAGTGCTGATAGACCGGGTTGCTCGATGCTCTAAAAGTAAAGTGAAGCCAACAGAGTCTGGCGGATTTGAGGAGAATTTCAGGACTAATTCCCATCAGACAAGGCTGTTTGATGGTAAAGTAATGTGAGTGTAGACTGGCATTTACCAAGTCACAGAACTTCTACACCTTGGCAGTGCTTCTGATAAAATAGTACTCTTTCTATTGGTGGTATGAGTTATTTTTTTATCCTGAGCTTACTCATCATACCTTTAAAGTTCATGTGAAAGAAGGTTATAAAGAGAAGGAGGTAAGTCAAAATACTTAATCATAAAAGCTGACTTTTAATTCACCAAGTTAAAAAAGATAAATATAGTTGTACTCACAGGCACGTGCACAAAAAAAAAAAAAAAATCCTGCTTAAATCCCCCTGAGGACTGTCATTACCATCACTGGGTTTATTTATGATGCTCCTGTCAGAACAGGGAGAGAAATAATGTAGCTGCTTTTCATAAAGTCTCTGTAATGGATCCCTAATGGATTTGTCAAACTGACTGGGGGAAGAGAAGGCGTCGCTTGCAGGAAGGGAAATGGACGCAAAGGGGTATTTTAACACTGCATGTGTGTGTGTTGTTTAACTCAGGTCTCATGTCAAGCACTGTCTTCATTTGTCAGAAACCCCTGTGAGTGGTTTCTTACAGGGATACAGAAAATTGTAGCAGGAAGTTGTCCTTGTTTTTTAAGACTTCATTATTTCTCTGCTTCACCTAAGTAAAGCCATGTATTAGAGCCACATTAGCTTTTCCCTAAGCCCTAACAATTTACTAGAACTTAAGTCATTTCAGATGAAAGACGACTTGCTATATCAGGCTGTTCTGTGTCAGGACACGCTGTCACACATGGCACTGAGTACTGTCACATCGACGACTGCGCTGCGTTCACACACCCCGTTCCATTTACTTTGATGTATTATTACATGCTTCGTTTTGGAAAGTGACAACCGACACACACCAAGTTGCATGTCAAAATGACTCCTAAAGTTCAAAACAGAATGTAAAGCTGTGTGTAACCGGGAAAAGCATGACACTGACATGACGTTCTGACATAAATGTGACAGCGTTAAACTTGTTATTCTGCAACTCAGTTAATGCAGTTAAACAACTATGAAACAAAACAGTACAAGTAACTTTTACATGCTTTAAAATACGTGTAGATCCTGATTTACATCATGTATATCACCATTACAGAAATTATATTCACGTGCAACTCAATTTTAACCCCAAATATGTTGTTATGAACATAAATTACCATTAAATTCACTTTATGTATTGCTTCAGCATGATAATTAACCCTTATAGACCTAGAAACATCTGTCAGAAAGTTGATTTTAGACTTCTGATTTATCTCTATATTTAACATTTCCTCAGTGATTTATTATTATTTATTGTAATATATCCTCTCTATTTTCCTATCATTCCTTTACTGACCATAGAGATGTTCATGAAAATTCACAGTAAATTCAAAGTCTATTATATCAGATCAGAAAACACTGACGCAAAAGTGATGTTTACAGCAAAGATATGATTTACTGAACATAAAAACAATCACCAAAACAGTACAAGTAACTTTTACATGCTATAAGATTACTTAATCTTAATTTAGATCATGCAAATCACTATTATAGAAATTATATCCACATGCAACTCAATGTTAACCACAAATATGTTTTGTTATTAACATAAATATACACATATGATTAGGGATGGGAATTGATAAGAATTTAACGATTCCATTATCGATTTTGCTCATCGATGCGATTCTCTTTTCGATTCTCATTGGGTGAGGGAATAAAAGAGTACAAACGGGTTTGTTTGCATTAACTGTCTTTTATATTGCCATCTCTCCACAGAAAATATAACATATACAATATGCCCACACCATACAACCATACAAAGTGAAAGTGAAACTTAAAACACTTTACTAATTCCTCTGTCTCCCGCTGTTGTGCACCTCATTTTCCTTTTCCCTACATTTGGAAACTTTTATTTGAGGGGGCAGGATGTTTGCTGCCCCCTCCCCCCAGAATCAGGCCCGGATCACACCCTGGTGTTTGAGCTGCTGTTAGATTCACAAGTGTCACTAGGTAACATAACAAACACATGACGTTCCTGCAAATCAGTTTCATGCTGTGTAGACAAATGTTTGAGCATACTGGAGGGATCCCCCCCTTTTTTTGTTTTTCTTTACATTTTTCCATATCAACAACATTGACATTATTAAAGCATTTCTTACAGAAATTGTGAACTTGCCCCCCACCCCATCCAGGTGGCACCCCCACAAATACATCCACATAAACACACATGTATGTGGGCAAACAGAACGGATTGTCCCCCTTTTGAAGAAATGGAAGCTTTGCTAATGTTCCAAGTGGCCCTGGTGTCATCCTTACACCTGAAATACAGCCATACTTTGGAGTGTTTCTGCCTTGATGCCATGTTTGCTACCTTCTAAACCAAAATAATGCAGTGTGCATGTCATGTCATCATGCATGTGCAACGATGGCATAATTGATAAGCAGAATCATTAAGCAGACAAGCAAATGATTCCAAGGAACTGAGCTACTGGGAACAAGTTCTCAAAAAGAACCAGTTCTCAATTCCCATCCCTACATATGATGTATTGTTTCGGCATGATAAATAACCCTTATAGTAGTATAGTACATTTTGACAATAGTCTGTCAAACTATTGTCATGGGTTTTATTAGTGACTAAACATTCCAGAGAATGACAGTGTTTTCCAGTTCACCACGGAGTCTCTGAATGTCCAAAAAAAAGACATATGACGTTCAAATAATTCAGACCAAACACTTTTTTTTCTCAGCTTTTCGGCAGTGTCACAATATTATTAGTGGCTCAAAAGTTATTGAAGGTTTTAGAGCTATAGATGCTTTGAGTGTGAAACAAATTTGAGGTGGCAAAAACATTTTGCCCCGGACTGCAAGTATAAATTCATCACAATGTGCTTTACTCTGCCAAAAGATCGACCAACTTCATTAAAAATATCACTTGGTTTTGACTAATGCATTTAATTTTTTATGGTTAGACACTGCCAGCACTTTCATTGTCTAAAATTCCTGCATGAGGTCATTCTACTGAATCAGCGTACATAATTCTAAAGCCTAAAACGGATACACCTAAATGGGCTGCCGTCATTTTTAACGATACCGATGTCTAATGTGAGACAGGTTTGACTACACACCCACCCAGCAGCATCCATATTCCCTTTCAAAGATCACACTGCTCCCTGATGTTTGCTCCATTACCTCCCTTATTTTCTACTAATCATCACACCATCTCTCATTATTTCACCCAGACTCCCTCACAATAACCACAACAGCTAATAGCAGGTAGTTCTACACACTTGTTGGAGATTAGGGGTGATTGTGATGTTGTCTTCTGGTGTTACCTACAACAAAGGCTGTTACATTAGCTGCTCTAGTCTAACAGAAACACACATCTCTGAAATATTAGGTCGAGTTGAGTTGTGAACAAAGCATGATGTATGATAAGATTACGGCTGCTTTGATTGACAGCTTGCATCATTCTACTTAGTTGAACACATAGCTGAGGTAGCTGTCAATCAAAGCTCACAGCAGTCATACATGGCACTCACTGTTCTGACTGTTCAGAAAAAAAAAAAAGATTTTACACTCAGTGGCGACAAATAAGATATTTTCTGACCTCATTTTAAACCTGCTGTCAATTACAAATATGATGTACACTTGTATTAAAGGATTACTGTACAGGAAGTCACAATATATGCTGGAGCACCGTGAAAAAGGGGTAAAAGTGACAAATTTATGGGGCCCAGCATTTGTGGGGGGCCCATAGAGCAGTGGAGGGGGTCCAGTGGATACAGGTTAGATGTTGTGAAAGTTTTGTGTAAAATCCACTGTATGATGAAGGCACAGAAGACAGGAATTGGACGCTGAAAGCATGTTACGTTTCACTTTTGCTTCATGCTCCGATGGATCGACATCATACAGAATTTTGTCAAGGGTCTACAATGTTTACCTTTCATGGGGCCCAAAACTAAACACATTATCATAACTATTCTTTCTTCAACCTGTTCTGACCTTCTGAAAACATCTAAAGCTTCAACATATGTAGACATGCAGTGATTTTCACCTCTTTTAACACTTCTTTACATGATATGTATTGCATGAAACAAGAGATGCAGTCCACTGAGACATTTCTACAGTGGTCCAGAGGGGCAACAGCCCAAAAAAATATCCACTAAAACAAAAAAAAAAAAAAAGACTGATTTATTTAAAAAGTAGTATCTGAAAAATAAATGTATTCCTTAAATAAAATAAATGCGTATGAACGAAAACAATGTCTTGAAGAAAAAAAAAAAACTTGTAATGAAAATAAATTTGTACGAATAAAATAAACTTGTATGATTAAAAAAAATAATAATATTCTCCTATTTCGACCCATTTTTTGTAGAAGTCTTTTTTATTTGAGGAGTTTTTTTTTTTTGTTAAATCATACAATTTTACTTTATTTCTTTGTCTAAATACATTTTTATTACCTTTTTTTAGGCGATTGTTTTTGTTCATACAAGTTTATTTTATCTAAAGGATACATTTAGTTTTTGAGATACTTCTTTTTAAATAAATCACTATCTCTTTTTTTGTTTTTTTTTCTTAGAGTGGATAATTTTTTGGGCTGCTGCACCTCTGGGCCACCGTACCTTTCAAACCACACATCGCTTCATCTTTTTGACAAAACGTGACTTCCTTGGCATGAAAATCATCTTTTAAGTCCACAAACATCATATGCATTGATAATGGCATAATTCTAACATCAAAACATTTTTTGTCTCTCTCCAATGACTTTTAGAAGTTAGGTCTGATGGGATACATACACCAGTAGAGGCAGGACTTCACCTTTGTATTACTGAAAAAGGTAAGTTATACAGTTTCACCATCTGTTCAGTCCTGAGCAGTAAGGTTAGTTATAGAAATGCAACTTTTATTCCCTTTGGGAGCCAGCTGCAAGTAATTACTCAGGGAATTGTAGTTTTTACATTTACTTATTTACTTTTCTCTGCTCCTGATTGGGTTACATTAACCTTACTAATGTACCTGTCATTATATAATTTATCTGTATTTGTAAGTAACTTGGTTCACTTAGCATTAGTTTTGTGTTTGTATTATATGGTCTGTTAGTTTGCTTGTTAATTAGGCTAGCTAGCTCTAATCAGTGTCATCATTAGCGCTGACAGTAGCTGAGTCTTAGTGTTAGTGTTTTCAGTAAATCAGTAGCAGGAAGTTGCCAAGTTTCTTACATCAGTCTTCTTCATCTCCATTTTCTCGTACAATGTTGACTCCAAAAACCCAAGACACCAAAGTCTTACTGCTGTCACGGCAGCTTCTTCCATTTTTATACAGTCTAAGACTAAAACTTTAAAAAATCTAACATAAAATGAACACAAAAAGGGGAATAAAGCCAATATTGAAACATTGTGAGTTCCTTGTTTTCATCTAGTCACTTTTGTCTTACTTTCTATTTCAAATAGTAGTCATGTATTATCCAGAGTGTATCTTTGCCCCATGTTTTCAGTGTCATCCTCAAATGACGTGGTCCCACAGCACTGCATGGTACCACTGAAAAATACCAAAACAGAGAAAAGTACCCTACCCCAGTCACTCAAAATCATCCTCTGTTTCTTTTATTCAGCAGATATAGATCTCCTCACTCACAAAATCATACAGTTTTTATTCGAGCAAGTCAGGGAACTGAAATTTAATTTGGAGAACAGATAGTTGCCCTGACTTTGCATTTGAGATTGGGTCCTAGTAACACGGAGAAGTTTGCAAGTCAATTACAATGTACTGAACTGATTCAAGAAAGACTGTAAATTAATGTGGCTTGTCTACTGTAGCAAAAATCATCATAAACAGAACTCAGAAAGCTCAAAACAGTATTGAGCTAATTAGAAAAAAAAAAAAAAACACACACACACACACACAAAAACAAGTGGTGCCAGGCATAACAAACCCCACCCCTCGCACATATTTTGCCCATTATAAGTAAATAGGAAGATTTTAAAATTCATTAAAAATCTGAACTTTGACCTACTGTTCCCAAAATGTAATGAGATCTATTTTAGGTCACTAAGCAATCTATAAACCAAATTTGGTACGAATTCACTCAACAGTTTTGCTGCTTCAGACATTTGAAATTGTGCCTATTATATGTAAAAATGTGAACTTTGACCTACTCTTCCAAAAAATGTAATGAGATCTATTCCGGGCCACTGGAAATCTATAAACCAAATTAGGTATGAATTCAACCAATTTTGCCTCTCCTTTTTTCTTTTTTTTTTCTTTTTTTTTGGGGAGGGGGTAAGAAAACACAAAAGCAGGGTAAGACTGAACACATGTTGAATCCCACTCGATCATTTTCTCCTACAGCAAAACCGACCTTAAACTAAAATGGTGTAATTATAAGCCTCACAGCCAGAGTTCTTTTGTTATACAGCAGAGCCCGAGCAGTGTTTTAGAGGAGATTACAATTAAAGCATTACAGTCTCATCATGAAATTATGATTAAGGAGGTTGCGTTGTCACACAGAACAAAGAAGACTATTTTGCTGCAGCTATGAAACGGTTGACCTAACACTCCTCTGAACAACAAAATGAATTTCTAAAGGTTGACGTTACTTTTATTTCACGCTCCTGCCTCTCGTGACACATTCTTAACAACTCCATCAAATGAGCTCAAAGACCTGCTGTGGCATGTGCTAACCCCCCCCACCTCACCCCCCCAACCCATGACTCAGGTTTATTGATTTCTTCATGACGAGCAATTCATTTTATTATTTCTCTTTTCAGTGGCCGAGCTCACACATAAAATAGTGATATGAGGAGGCTCAGATCACATTTCAACAGATGTGAAAAGCCTTTGGAATGCCGCCCTTTCCTGCCAAGGTTGAAGTCAAGTGTCAGCGGTTGAGAATGAGTGTTTCGTTTTTTTGTTCCCTCAGCACATCAGGAAACATCACAGAGTTTGGGTCTTGAGTGTAAGTACCTTGAGTTTTGTTTGATCTTAACTAATTCATAGGAGCTTCAAAAAAAAAAATTGAAGGTTAAGGAAATAGTTTAAAAAATTGTAAAATATTACACAAAAGTATGATGTTCACAAGCAAAAGAGGGGTTAGTATTACTGTCTCACAGCTCAAAAACTTTCACTGTGTTGAGTTTACCATGCACTGCAAAAATCACAATCTTACCAAGTGTATTTTTTTCATTTCTAGTCCAACTATCTCATCACATAATCACCTAAAGAGTAACTTTTCAGTGAGATATAAGAACGTATTTTTAGACAATAGATCTGGAAAATCTTATTTCAAAAAATCTTACCAAGATTCTTTTCACTTGTTCCATTGGCAGATTTTTAATTTTTTTTTGCTTAATTCGAGATGTTTTTGCTTAATAATAAAAAAAGAAAAAAACAGGGTAGTCCTCAACTGAATAATGTGTCTAAAAGATCAAGAAAACAACATTAAACAACAAAATCATAACAAAAGGGCAGTGTTTAATCACAAAGAACAAAAATACTAATGATGTAAGTTTCTGGCCGATTTTTGTAATTTCATATTGCATATTTCTGAGATTATGTGCTTCACCAACGTGACTTCGTATTTGGTACTTTCATGACATAATTTACAATCTTAATGGCAGCATTATTTATTTTTTGTACCAGTTCTGTTTTACAATGAAACAACTGCATTTAATGACGACATGACCTGTGTTTTAATCATATAGTTGCCGTGCTCCAAGTACATTTTTTTATTTACATTATTTGATTTCATTTGACTTTTTATTCACATTTTTCTTTTATTGGTGTTTATGTCTTTTTCTTTACCACTTGTTCAACCACACATGATCAACATGATTAGCATCCCATCATGCTCTGGGGTCTTAAAATTGAGCACATTGTCAAGAGACGATTTGAGTCTCCGTTTGATGCGAGTTGCGCATTCGTAGAAGCATTTATCTCTGTTGGCCATCTTTGACGACTTGCTACGGCAACCTCGCTAGGACAAATCACTACTGTATGAGTCAAATTATGTAAAAGTACAGAGACTTTACTTGACCTTCAAAGAGTATCTTTCTAGCGATCAGAAGTGATTTTGAGAGTCAATTTATATGCCTACTTTCAGTTTCTTTCACAGCTGAGAACTTATCCAGCTGACAAACATTTTGATCTAAATATGGGGCGAAACTGAGCGGTGGAGGGTAACCGCAGTGCCATAGTGTTTCATTTCTCCTAGCAAGATTGTCGCAGAGAGTTGGAAAAGATGGCCGACAGCGATAAATACTTCTACACATGCACGACAAACATCGTCCAGAGACTCAAATCATCCTGTGACACATATGCTTTTGTTTTATGTCCTGATGAAGACTTTGTGTTGTTGAAATGTGCTGGCGATTGTGTCACAATAGATATTGAAAGACTTATTTTGAATCAGCATCTGGCTGTTGTATTCCTGCATTATTTACTTCATGTTGATGCAAAATAATCATAGTTCCATTCACAAAAGTCTGCAACTGTTATGAGTTGTGATTGCGTTTCAGTGTGTTGACCTCAATCGTGTTAGCTTTAATACCTCTATGTGCAAATTTCTGGATTTATGGTGGCAATGGTTTCAGGGCGACAAGTAACACATGCTTGCCATATGCTGATGCAGCTGAATGGAAAAGAGATAGATAGGACAAAAAGCATTAAAAAGCTCAATCCTAAAGGTAGAATTGTGCATATGTGCCACAAAGCTGGCAATACAGATAAAATGCATACATTCAAATTTAATCTAGCAAGAAGAAATTCTTTGTAAGCTCATTCTGGTTATCTCTATTTCTGTCTGCAATTCTCTCTCACACTCACTAAATCACAGGGAAAGGTCATCAGCTGACGGCGAATGCTGCAGTCAGTACAAGTGAATGAAATGAACAACTCATTCTGCCCCGCAAACCCACAACACACACACACACACATCCATAGCACAAAATTAAAAATATGAGTAACAATAAATGAAATGGTAACACTTGAGAATAAGGGTGCCTTCATTAAGAACTGAAGTCTTTTGGGTGAGAGACAAAACATTTTCAAGAACTAAAACCAGTCCAGTTGAACTTTAAAACAACTAAAGATGACACTAGTCCCTTTTCCATCGGACATATGCGCAAAACTTTACCAATATTTACTAAATGTCGAAAAAACACAAGTGCGTAATGTCAGTTTTTCCATTAAATCACAAATACGATGATTTTTTTATTTATTATCGCAAAATGACACGAGAAGTCATGCCATAAATATGGCGACAAACATAAATATCGTGTTGATTTACAGATATATTCATTATTATTATATATATATTATCCCTCTATCCAGTACTAAATTAAAAAACGATTCATTTCCTGGTGTGTGCACACATACCGCGCTATGTTTATTTAAAACTTTTCTTCACTTGTTGTAATGTCCGTCAACAACTTTTTTTTTTTTTTTTTTTTTTTTTATTCATGTGAGTGTAGTTGCAGAAAAAGGTCTCTCCATTGCAGTTTTGTGTGCTATACGAATTGTGCTACGCCTGAAAAACCATCTTTTGGCAGCGCAAAAACTTTTTAATTGAAAAACAAGAGTTTTGGCGAAATTGCCGTTTTTCCATTAGGTACATTTTTATGCCCAAGTTATATTTGTGCAATTTGATGGTCAATGAAAAAGCAACTACTGACAACTTACACAGATACCTTTATTAAGATTAGTTAATACAGGAATAAGCATTAAGTTGCAGGACATTTTCAGCTAACTAATGTGTTCAGTAGCCTCTTTCAACAACATCAGTAAAATACTAGTACTACTATCACAACACATTTTGGAAATATATGAATCATTATTAAATGTCTCACATAATTGAGAAGCTACGTACACAAAAACGCACATAATTTGCACATGCATCCCAAGGTTCTAGTCATGGGAGTGATAAAATAAGTCAATAGTGCGCACTAGAAATTTTTACACATTAGCATTAACACATATTCATCTTGACATATCTAATTTGGTAAATACATGCATCAGGTCCAAAATACACACGCATAAAAAGAAAGAAAATATCTTTGGAACCTTATCCTGTGCTCAAAGAAAGTTCAGCCATTTTGGTTTGAATTTGTATTTTTTTCCCCCAGTTTTGCCATTTCCATCCATCAAATGTTTGACACATTAAATAACTTAGTATGTCTATGGCGGTATACACCAATCAGCCATAACATTATGACTGTTAGGAAGTTTGATTATCTCATTCCAGAGGGAGCTGTCAGCTGGTGGGGTAGAAATAGTAAAATGGGCAAGGGTAGGGACCTGAACAACTCTGACAAGAGAGAGATCAAGATTGTCAAATGTGTGATGGTAAGATCATCTCCAGATCTTGTTTATTCCTAATGTAAATTGGTTAGCATCCACCAAAAATGGTTGAAAGAACAACAACCAGATTTCAACTATTCAAACATCTACTGTATGGGAGCATAACATTTTTACCACTTGTTCCACCAAAACAGCTCTGACCGGTGGCCGAGACTCCACCAGACCTCTGAAAGTGTGCTGTGGTATCTGGACCAAGACGTTAGCAGCAGATCCCTGAAGTCCTGGAAGTAGCGATGTGGACCTCCATGGATCTGATTTATTGGTCCAACACCTACACAGATGCTGAATTGTCCAGAAGTTGGAATGTCCTTCCTTAGTCCGTTTTTGGTCAGTACTAACCACTGTAGACCAGGAACACCCAACAAGACCTGCGGTTGTGGAGATGCTCTGACATCACCGTTACAAATATGGACCTGGTCAAAGTCACTCAGTTGTTTGTTGCCAATTTCACTGCTTCCAATGCATCAGCTTCATGGACTAAATGTAATAAATCCAGCTCAGTGAAAGGTACCTTGGTAATGAAATAATCAATAGTATCACCACTTCTCCTGTCAGTGGTCAGAATGTTACAGCTGATCGGTACATGTCAGTGTATATTACCTGACACAACTAGTGGTGTTATGAAGAAATCTACCTAATATAGAGGATTTATGAATGCTCCAAAAATGTTTCCACGGTGTCTGCAATGTAAAGTGAACCAGAAACTACGGATCGTCTGAGCGTAGCTTGTATGTAACTTTACCTCGTTACTCCACAATTTGGCTGATTATTGGCAAAAATTCCAAAGTATTTCCAAATGGTTCCAATTGTGTACATTTCACAGGATTGCAAATGACTTTCTGTACCTGAACTGGGTGGTGAACTCTCTACCATCACTATCTAGGACTGTTTCTGAACCATTTGCTCTGCTTGACCCTCAGTTAATATTGAACCATGCAAATTAACATTGTGTGACTCCTGTTTGACATACATTGAAGTCAGTGCAACAGAGCACACTTATGTGAGATCTTGCAAGTCCGCTAGCTGTGACAATGCTGTACAATTGATTAATTTTCATAATTCAATCTTTGTTTTTGTTCACAATTAGGCTATGTAATCAAATCTGTAACAGCCCTCAACAGTTCTAGTATTCACATTGTAAAATGTTACTAAACAGCAACATAAGATAGTTAATTTGTCACTTCACCTCTATTTTTTAACACTGACCACACTACAACTTCCACACACACACACACACTTAAAGACACTCCCTCACAGTGCCCAGTAGTGTTCAATCAAGATTCGGAAGCATACTCTGGCCGCAGCTCAAGTTGTCCGTTAACTAAAGGTCACGCTGAGTGTGTTTTACCATTGAGTCGGTATTTCAGAGCTCATTTGCTCCCTCTTACTCATAGCCCACAGCTCCGAGTTGAAAGCAGCAATTTACAGAAACAGAAAAGAAGCGAGGAAGACAGGAGTTATGTTTCCATCTGACTCGCAAACAAATTCCATACAGACTACAGAAGCAGCGGGAAAGAAGTCAATCGTCCGATTTGCCAAGGTTGAAATAACATCAACGTCAAACGTGTGTTGGAAAATGAATGGTGTCATCGGACTGAGAAACGGAGGTTGTTGTTTTTCTGTGTCTGTTTCTACCGTCAGCTGTATTTTATCCAAGTTCTGGTCAAAGAAAAGCATATGGCTATATACAAAGATCAAGGCAGCGTTCACTTTTTTCTTTCACCGACAAGATAAGGGTTAATGATTATGCCTCTCAGAGGAAAAGCTTTGGAAACTGTTCCGAAATGATGTGAAAATACTGTATGTTGAAAGTCACTTAAGGCCAGGTAGTTAAGTCTTTTAAACTTTCCTATCATCAACACCGCCACCACAGAAAAACTTCACCAATATACAATTTACTTTTACGTAAATAAATCAGTTTATACTGGTAACCTTCCCGTCCCATTCCCAAGCCTGGCTTGACCGAATAAATAAACAAACAAACAAACAAACTAATAAATAAATATGAAACAGCTGCTGATATTTGTACTAGTTCTTTCCAGTTGTTGGTCCCATTCCAATGCTATATCAGCATGTTGTGAGGATTATAGTTGTGGCTGGATTAGGTAGAAAGTCCCAAATAGAAGCTGACTTTAGAAAACCAAGATTACACCCAGGGCCGGTCCTAGCCTGTCATATTAGGGTGGGCTGGTTGAAATAACAGGTGGGCAACTTGGTTGGTATGTACTGATGATAGTGAAGCTGGATTGTAGCCTGAAGGCTGACAATTTGAATTACAGTCCTGACAGCACTGAAAATAAGTTTGGGAATTTATTTAAGTATAAGAATCCCTTTATCGATCCCAAAGAGAAATTCAATTGTCGGGCAGCTCATCTGTGTTCATTTACTCTTTAATAGAAAATAAAAATGATTTTAAAAGTTCTTCATACATATTTATTTTCATTGGATGAGCTTGAAAAATAAAAGAATGAAAACTAAATACTAGTAAAATAAATTATTCTCACTGTGGCCAGAATTTAGACAAAAAGAAGGCAGTCTACTCTTGTTCAAACTCAGACTGAAAAGTGGCACAATAGAACAACCGCACAAACAACTGACACTTGGACAAATGTAAAAATAAAATAACTACATCATATTTTTTTTCATTTTTCACAAGCCAAAAAAGTCTTATTCAAATTCAGGCTGAAAAGTAACAAACGACAAAGAAAACAACAAATCTTCATTTTTCCATCTAAAACCCTGAACTTGAGACTCAAATGTCAGTAGAACTATATACATATAAACCAACGGGACAAAATTATCATAATAATTACTATAATTTAGTGACAGAGATCATTTGCCCCTCACATGAGCTGCTGTATGAGTGAATGCAGCCTTTAGAGAGTGCAAAACAACGATGGCAACCAATCACTGACGGAATAGGGCGGGCTGTAGGCTGCCCATCCAATCGCAAATAAGACCCAATAGTAGTGTAGTCTGTTATATTTTTCTATTGGATAAACGTCTTCCCTTAACTGTTGATTGGGTGGGCTGAGCCGGCCTATATCACACCACAACTGAAATCAAACATTCTGACTGTCTGATCAATGTTGTTAAGATTTTTACAGGGATGAATGCAACATGATTATGTTCCTGTAATATAATTGTGAATGTAACTGAAGTCATTTCTCTCATGGTGATGCTTGCAGATGTATAGAAACAACATTTTCCTAAATCTGAGAAAATTCTTCATCAATTCTTGAGGTCAGATGGGTTTAAGTAGGACGCCTAAAAAAATGTCTGAAGTTAACGCAAGCCGTAGAGGTTTTCAAACAATATTCTGTGAAGTGTGAAGCTTTGTTTAAAAAAAAAAACTAATTCTAACGTGTAGCTAAATGAACCCAGAACCTCCTCTATTCACTACTCTACACTTACATCCTCATTTTGTTGTGCTTTTGCAAACTACCCTATTTGCTATAGATGAAGTTATGCTAAGAAGTAAGTTTAGTGGTGGTCAAGTCATGGGTAGTTACCTTTAACCTAAATGTTGGTTTATTACTTATAGAGAGGGCAACTGCACTTAAAAAATCATAAGAGTGAATTTCATTTATGAAAACTGTGAATAAAACAGGATGAATGTAGAACTTTTTTTTCCTCTCCTACAATGATCCAGGGAACCAGAGAGATGGTAACTTCAAGGTTAGCCTGCAAAAATATGTTACTACTGCAGCACTCCATTACAAAAGCATATTGTCTGCATGGTTAAAATGAAAAATGTCAATGTTATTACATGATAAATTCATATTTTGCAAAAATGTGAAACTCATACTTACAAGCCGTAAAGACCCAAACATCCAGTTGCAACCAAAAACATCTAATGATCTAAAATGTTTAATACCTGTTGTTCCACTAATCTTATCAATACATGTATATAATTGATGTAAAATCCAGTTATTCATCTTTTCATGGTCATCAGATATGAGCCATTTGGTTATTCAGAGGATCTGTAGTTACCATGGAAACACCGTCATCCTCTACAACATTGATTCACCAGTAAAACCCATGGAGTTGGCTCAATGACAGTGGATGGAGACACTGGGTTTATGTTCAGTTAATGATATATTTTACTGAAAAAGTCACTTTTTCTGCAGTTTTCTCTGTTTTTAATATAATAACCCTGAACTTTAATCTGAGCTTTTGTGAACATTTTCATGATCGGTACATTAAATACAGGAAAATACCTGCTTTATACTGATAAAATGCAAAATACAGAGGATAATATTATAATAAATGGAGACAAATCACTAAGGAAAGCTTAAATATGGAGAAAATGTAATTTGGGAACTGACATAAAAGTAGCACTGGGTCTTAATGGGTTAAGGGTATGGTGCATGGAGAACAGATAAACAACAAACCAATGCATAAATGATCTATAATCCTCAGTTTAAGTTCTACTTTGTACATGATGACATTCAACTGTTATTGAAGTTAGTGGACAATACTGTGATTAGTTTGTTCAAACTAAGGATACTTTTAAGATGCATGGGGGATGTAACACCAGAATATGAAAAGATCAGGGATTTATCCTTATACCAGGTCTCTAATACATCCATGGGCTGCATCCACAGAGCCTCTTGATCCTCCTGGTGATCAATGACACGCACACAATCCACACAATCCACTGTTCCTTCTGTTCAGTCATGTGTGTTGTTGTGTAAACATACAGTATATAGGAGTTACTCCATGATCTAGACGCATGACATTTAACTTTATTAAATAATAATAATGATAATAACATATATTAACTACACAGAGGCATGAGAGGCTTAACTCCAAAGACAGAGGGTGACGATCATGTGACATTATTGACCAATCAGTGTCCTTGAAATACACACAGCTTTATTTACCATTAAAAACACCAGTACTAACATGCAGTATGTGAACTACGAAAACTATATAAGATGATTAAAATCTGGATAATCTATATTATTTTATTCATCTGTTCTCCAGGCACCTTCTTTGGAAGCATATAATACGTATCTGTATGCATATAATACATGAGTTTCACACTTTAAATATAGGCATTTGTCATGTTATAAAGTGAAAGGTTTAATATTTTAACAAGATAAGCTGTCACATTGTAGGTTGAAAATGTATGTATGAATATTATAATGTGATAAGTTTAAAGTGAAAGTCGCCACATAATAAAAAAGAAAATCGCCTGGTTAAAACATGATATACTATCAAGTTTTAACAAGATAAGCTATCGCATTTTAACATGATAAGCTTAGATGTCATTTTAATGAGAGAATTATCACAAACAATCATAATGAAAATGTTCACGCTACAACGTGAAACTTTTCCTCTTATAACAAATGTACTGATCAGTGTTTGTTTTTCTGGCACAGCCACGATATGCGTTTGTATTCTATAGAGTGAATTCACCTCAAGAGAATACACAAAGTTCATAAAACATAACCTTTACCTATCAATGTTTATAGAAATTAAATGTATTTATTTATTTATTTTTGTATTATAATCTAAATGACTGGAAAGGAGCAGGATAAAGAAAACTTAGAATACCTGCCCCTTTCTTAAAACAAATGCTTACATCAGATAAGTTGCCGTTACAGCTATTACAGTAAAAGAAAGTGTACACGACAGTCAACAAAAATAAACAAATCCAAACCCCATAAGTAAAACTATTTTGTTACATGTTTTTATAAAGCTTCTCTATTCTCTTCTTGTAAAAACCTCTTAAACTGAAAAATATTTATACAGCTCTTTTTGTCCATTGCCAAAGAATTCCACATTCTGACACCCACAACAGAAATACACATTTGCTTTACATTAGTCCGAACCCTTTGCCGTTTATAATGAAACCTCCTTCTCTGTTTTTCATCTGTGACACTAAAACAAATAATCTCTACAAATGCGCAGGCAAAAGTCTTAAATTTAGTATCTACCATTTTGGAAATGGTGGTCTCAGCATTCTATGTCTTCTTACTTCTTAAATGGATCAAAATTGGTGGAAATATAATTTTAAATATGCATGTCTTTTATTATTTATGCATTATTTATAGATTTTCCTCCAAATGCTCCTTGTGTTTATGTAAAGTGCATTGAATTAGTTTTGACTATAAAATATGAATACCTTATGTGCTGGTTGTGTACCTGCTTCCAAGCCTTGCAAAACACCATTCCACTTGGTTTAAAACTAAAAAGATAATCCCGTTAGCACCCAATTTCCACTTATGTTGTTCAGAAAAATAGCCTGGAGTCCAATTTATCCAGAATGCAGAGCAAATGTACACTACTGGCAATAGTAGAACAGGGAAATGTGCTTTATGTGTATGATTTCCTACAAAAAATCTAACTATGTGGAACTAATATGGACCAATTATCTGACCTACAGCTACATTTATGCCAGACCATAATACTGAGCGGCTGTACAGTAGAGTATATTTAGGCTCCATCTTTTGTATGTCAGAAAAAATAACAGAAAATACAGAAAATACTTTTAATTTGCACCAAGACCAAGCCATTAGTTCTTATACAGTATAAACAAAAATATCATTAATGTATTTTTTTTTACCTTGTTTCACTGCAGTTTTTCTTACATAATACAGCAGGTGAATTATTGCAAGAAAATAAAACAACACACACCAGCATTGGAAGAAGTCAGCCGTGAAGAGAGTAAATGAAAAATTTACAAAATGCCTAAAAGGGAGACAGAGTAAAAAAAAAAAAAAAAAAGAGAGAGAGATGCTGAGAAAGAAAAAAGAAATGAGGGTAGCGTGAACAAAGAAACGCGTCTACTGAAAGACAAAGGGGGAAAAAGGGAAACAAAAGTGAATTTGAGTAATGTTTCTGCTGGGGGAGAGGAGTTAATACGAAAGTTTGTGGGTGAATCAACAATCCACATAGATTTGACATCATTAAATTTCTAGAATGTGCTCTGCTGGGGTTCTAACGTTATACCACAGCACCACACTCTGTTCTGTTACTCCGCAAGTGATGAAGCTGTGGTGGTTGTCTGTAAATTCCACTTCAAACACCACCTCCCTTAAATCTGCTCTATGTATTCAAAGAAAAAAGATGCAAAGATAAGTTAATGTTTGGGTGCTTCTATCAAACTGGGTTCATTTTGGTATCTGGCACTTTTCCAGCTCTTTAGACCCAATAATAAAAGAAAAATTTAAACATATTTTCCTCCAGGATGTACCTAATTATGACCTCAGATGAATGCAAAAAATGTATGCTCTTGCTCTGAACCATCCAAAGTGAATGAATTTTTTTAATAAAATATTGGAGCCAAAAATAGGACCAAAATTGGGACAGGAAAAGCTACCTAGGTGTCAGCGTATTTGATCTGGAAAACATGGCTTGAACTGGTCTTACATACCGCAATAAATAAAGACACTGGTAAATTTGAAGACCCTAGTGGTTTTTCTAATCCAGACATGTGGGTTTTTCATGAATCTCAGGCTCATTCCAGGTTTCACGTGTAACCCATCGTGTCCACTCGCTTTAAATGGGGAACCTGCCCATTTAAACACAAAGAAATGGTGAGTGATTTTGCAACAGTGGTCATTTTTGTGAAACACTCTGCCTCGCATAGTTAGTTCAATTCCCAAAATGAACCTGTGAGAGAATAAAAAGATATTCAAAAAAATAGTGGCAAGCAACTTGTGTGTCCTTTTTACCAGGTTACAGGTGGATTTTTGTATAAAAAAAATAACATAAAAATGTGTTTTATCTGAAAAAGCTTCTTGTTAAAATAAACCCAAAGTGCTTCCAAACTTGCTTCATAACATTAGTCTACATCTGGTTTGAATTTTTAGACCCCATGTCCTGTTTTTAGGGACCAGTTTCGTAGAAGCCCCCATTTGTGGTTAAAACAACGGGTAACAAAACATTTACTTTTGTTTTTTGTGGTGTGTCTTCTAATGGACATCAGGTCTTAATCAGATTTGATCAGTGATGCATTTCTGCTGCAGTAATGTGCACATTTCGTTTCATATACTGATCATTAAAGCAGATGAGGAAAGCACATCTGTACATTAACAGGACACTCATCCTCCTGTTTCTAGAGCAGATGGGAGTTCTGCTTTCCGATTGATGATTTGAGGGCAGAAACTGTTGTGATTGGTCCAATCAGGCAACCAATCAAAACAGAGGAGAGGCGGGAGGAGTAAGCGCCGATCGACTACCAGTTCTTGTTAGTATCGTCATCATTGTGGACTGGAGGCCCTGTGTTCTTCATTGTGGTGAAATAATAGTGTGGAATAAAATAGCGTGGAAGTGCTCAGTTAACAGGAAAAGCGATGGTAAATATCCGTGTGTGTATCCATGTTCTTTACTCAGTAGCTTGCCTACAAATGCTGGTACAGTTAGCTGAAGCACAGCTTTGTATGATAGCTATCACTAGCTATCAAGCATCAACCAACAAAACTCCCATCTGCATTTCTTAAATATGGAAATGTGTTAAAAAATGAAAATAGTAGGTCTTTCTGTCTTCTACAAATAAAACTGAATGACAGTTGACTGGCATCCTATTGCGCTGAAGCTACATGGTGCAATACCATTGATGGCCACAGGGTGATTTCTCCAATAACTGCATGTTCCAACAGACTTTTACTAAACTACTATAAAAATACTAAAATTATCATTTTCCAGGAGTCATTTTGGTTTTTCATTTCATTTCATTTCGATCTAGTAAGTGTTGTGGTGGTCCATCTGTAAACTATTGCTCCATGAATGGGATTTTTGGGTGAAACTGGTCATTTCAAGCTTAATTTTATTGAATAAAACATGTTTTTTATCCAGCTCGTCTGCAACTGTAGCTAGTAAGTTACACCAACAAGACTCAAATGACTATTGCTGTGTGTGCACGAAGCCAGGTATCTGGAAAAAGTGATATTTTCTCATGTGTTTTTGTCTTTCATCCACATGAAAACTCTGTGGAGGTCACTGAAAATGGTTATTTCTGAAAAGTCCAAGGGGAGATTTTCAACTCAGTTTTCGTGCTTGTGTGTGCTCAAGGGGAAACAGAGTTTTATGGTTCTGAATGTCACAGTATGCGACAAAATCGCGCCACCGTCATGTGTGCGACCTTTCTTTACCCTACGACAGCGCTTTATGCTGTATTAAGGCGGAGGTGGGGACACATGCGGTTCTATAAATACTTGGATACATGGCTTTTGTTTGACAAATGCCTGATAAAGTTTCATGCTTTTCCACATCAACAAAATTATCTCAGCATTAGCTCAACCTATGATCCCTTAAAGATAACTCTGACCCCTCACTTCATGCTGCTCTGGCCTTCCTGTCCAAATATGGTCACTCCTGCCTCCAAAAAGGCAACATACTGCTAATCTATACAACCAGCTGGAAAATGGCACTTAACCCTTTAATGTCAACCTTAGTGTGCTATTGGAGGATATAACAAGACTTTATAACTTTTGTGAAATGTTTCTAATTTTTTTAATTTTCAGATTGAAAACCAAGGTCAGTGAAGTTACCATATTTGGGTTTTTTTGCCCATAAGTGGCAATAAATAAATAAATAAATAATCAATCCATTAAGTATATATTAAAAAAAATACAAGAAAAAAATGTAAGGCAAAAGGAACATGTATTTTAGAACATTAGACCAACATAAGCGCTGATCCAGACCCCTGTCCACATCCACATTCTCCCTTTGAACATCATTCCTTCATGGTACCTAACAAAGCAGGTCCACTCACTGTTCATGCACAGGTGGACCTTACAGACCCTGTAGACCACATTAGACCTGGGATTGTTGACTCACTGTCCTCACTGGAACTGTTGCTGTCACTGTCTTGTAATGTATATGGAAATGACCAAAAATAGTCACTTGCCTGATAAAGGGTTAAAAAGCCAACGAAGCCCGGGGAGACCTCTTAACAATACAATGAGAGTCAAGTAGGTTGCATGAATGGCTGTTCACTTGCGAGGTCTCAAGATGACGCATGGCGAGACTGATGCTGATGTGTGTGTGTGTGTGTGTGTATGGATTTCTGACATAAAGTAGCAACTCTAATGAAAATGTGCATACATGAACGTTGCTCTAAAATATTCCCACCATCAGAGACACTTTCAACCATTTATAGATTATGAAGATTGTGTTATTATACTAAAGAGCAGAGACGAGAAAGCGACGACAACATATAATCAAATAAAGGCGAGGACTTTACTATTATTATAGTGTTTTCTCTATAGTATGCTCTTTGGTGTTTCATGAGGCTTCTTGCTGAAATTAGCATGCAGCAGACACGAGGTGACATTATGAATTAATGAGGAAGGTAAAGGTCAGGTCTCGAAAACACAGTAAGATGGAGCTGCAGTTTGATACAGTAACAGTGTCTGGTCACCATCACCACACACCTCCCACAGCATCACTAGAATACCACAGTCCTCGGTCCACGGCACAATATGACACTGTAAAATCAGCTCGAGGCATTAGCTGTATATGAACACACAAGTGGCTTTTCCGGTGGACATTTGTGCAAAATTTTACCGATATTTAATAATCGTCGAAAAAACAGAAGTGCATATTGTCAGTTTTTCCACTAAATCACAAATCCGATGATTTGTTTATTTTTTATCACGAGATGAGACGAGAAGTCATTCCATAAACATGGCGACAAACATAAATATCACGTTGATTTACAGATATATTCATTATTATTATTATTATTATTATTATTATTATTATATTACCCCTCTATCCTGTACTAAATTTAAAAATGATTTGGTTTCCTGGTGTGTCCACACGTACCACACCATGTTTCTTTTAAAATTCTTCTTCTTCGCTTGTTGTAACGTCCATCAACACCCTTTTTTAAATTCACGTGACTCTAGTTGTGGAAAAAGTTCCTTCCACTGCAGTTTTGCGTGATATACCAACTGCGCTACAACTGAAAACCCACCTCTTGCCAGTGCAAAAACTTTTCATCGAAAAACGAGACTTTAAGTCAAATTGATGTTTTACTATTTGACACACTTTTATGCACAAGTTACATTTGCACAATTTAAAGGTCAATGGAAAAGTGGCTACAGAGAATTTCTAACATTATTTTTCAGTCCTATCTTTTAGCATAGATACATTTATTCTAATTTTTGGCTGTGTCAAGTTTAATCCTCTGAATTTGGCGGACACGCTGGCATGTCTTTGTGATGTTTTGCTATGTTTATATGAATATTTTGCTTGCAAATTTTGTTAAATGCTTCCATAAACTAAGAATCTCTTCTTTCTTTTACACCCTCCATTGACATTCCACGTGATTCCCAGCCCGAGTTAGAAGTTCTATTACTGCATGACATATACTTAAATAAGTAAATACATGAATAAATAAATATTATGTAAATATAAATATTGTGTACTGTTTTTGAGAAAGAAAATGGTTCCTTTCTCATTTGCACTTATCTAATGAAGCTTGATATATAATGTTAGGTCATTACTCAGCCTCATTTATCTCACATTTGAGACATTTGTTGTAAACAGAATGACCGACAACATTTATGGTCAATAGTATATCACCAAATTTCATTTTAGACATGTTTTCTACACTTACCTTTTATTTCATGCATATATTCCACTACTTTTGTGAAGCTCAGACCTATTTCAAACACCAACATTTTGACAAATCTCAGGTTCAGTTTTTTTACTCATTTGCATGAATACATGAAAACTAAATTTGTACTCAGGACCAGCAGTGTACATCCCCTAAATAATACTCTAAAGTAGTGATCCCATAATAACTTAATAATAATAAAACCTAATACTTAAATAAGATAAATAAAAACAACTTCAGTGCAGGGTTAAAAACTTCAGTGCAGGACTGACTTCAAACTTTCAGCATTTGGGCTGAATTAGCTCCATCTACTGTGCTTTAGGACAAAAATAAGCCTCAGCTGAGATAAAGCTGAGATTGTCCTGAATATTTTGATATAAAATAATTGGATAATGTCTTATTTGCCTTTTAAGTACATTATAAAGATGACTTAAAGAAAGTTGTGAAAATTCTGAATTTTCCTTCAGACCTCGTAAGTTTCAGACTGATCTCATGAAATTGTGTTGTGTGTCACACCAGTTCTTATGGCATTTGGCGTGACATACGTACGCATTTTCATCCTTTCATGTGTTATTCAATGGCATTTGATCGTGTGTCAATGTACACCCAGATCTCCAGTTTACATATCCATAACCACTAACCCAAAGCCTGACCCTAAACCTAACCCTAAGTGCTAACTGCGCTAACTGCTAATTGTGCTAATCGCTAACCCTAACCGCTAATCGTGCAAATTGAGTGTTATTGCACCGCAGCGTGAAAATACATGCAGAAGGCTTATAATGCGTACAGATAACACACCAGTTAAAAGTGGTGTGTTATCTGTACGCAATTCATGATATCATGTTGGAAGTTTAAAGGTTCTGTATGCTTTCTATGTTCTATAGTGAACAGTATATGTTCTTATGACATTTGCAAACCATTGCATTCTATTTGCATTTACATGTTACACAATGTCCCAACTTTTTTTTCCTTTTTTTTTGGGGGGGGGGGGGTTGCAGTGTTAAACCAGCTACTTCATAATATAAAATATTTAGCTTAAATCAGAGAACCTTATTCAGTACTGATAGTTGTTTAAACTCCCACTGAAAGACTGACTGCTGCAGACTTTTTTTTTTTATTATTGAGACATTTCTTTGTGCTTTCTGTGCCACAATGCAAAAGGTCATTGAGCTCCATTGTACAAAGGTGAGGTATCGCAAAACCTCAACAAAACTCAAGCCAACACTATTATCTTGTAAGAGATTAAAAGGAAAAGATATCCCCTGGTGTTGTTTTTTTTTTTTTTTTTTTTTTTGGGGGGGGGGGGTGTTTCAAGACATGGCCTTAAGACATAGCTACACATACACACATATGAATGGCCTTGGGGTATCAGCTTGCCTTTGTGTAGAGATGAGTAGCCAGACCCGTTCTTATCAATGCTTGATGATAATAAAGAAGGTGGGATGCTTTTCTCCCACACCGAGTGCAGATAACAAAGAAAGTGCTGGACAGTCTGAGATACGGTCCCTCAGCCTGAGCCTCCCATCATCTCCATCCTCCTCCCCCTTCCTCCCTCCTCGCCCTCCACCCCCTTCTCTTCCTCAGTTCCCTTTTGTTGTTTGAGAGACACATCAGATCGTGTTGCAAGAAGAAAAAGCAAATACACGACAGGTGATACGGCGTCTGCTTCTAGGTAAGGAATGTCAGATGGTATTAAGAGGAGAAAAAGGCTGAAGGAAAAGAGGGCTGAGGGAAATCAAAGAGCAGCAGGTGCAAAACAATGCCAGGGAGCTGCAGATAATGTAACATTTACATAAAAGCATTCATAAAGGGAGTTACAGAGGCAGAAATACAGGAAAATGTACATGAATCACATGAAACGGGTAAGAAAAAAAAAGGAAAGGGAGAATGAGATAAAAGACAAAGACAGCAAAGCAGCCAAGAAAAAAAAAAAAAGTATTTGCTCTGTCTTCAATACACAGAACGATGCCTATAAAAGTAATTTTAAAGTTTCAAAGATACGGAGTGTTGTCGAACTTTCAACAGGTCAGTGTAGCAAAATAATTTAAATCTCAAGTGAAAACAGCTATACAACAACCTGAGCACAGGTTAGAAAGGTCACGCTTCAAAATTAAACTTCTTCCATGCACCAACACAAACGTAAAACACACACACACGCCTCAGGACCGCAGGGAAAGGTCTGGATTTGGAAACACTTCAACACTGGAGTGGAAATGTTGTTTAGAGGAAGACGGGGTTGTGTCAAATGTATATTTCCCTATTTAATAACTTACACCTTTTTTCAAATTTATGCAAAACTCTACATACAAACCATGAAACTTTACAAGAAATAACTTAAATATAATACGTATCTCTACAGCAAACACTTCTCCCAGAACTCAGTCTCTTTGGTCAAAACAACTTTTAAAACCATTATGTGAATAAGCACATGAAGCATTTTTCAGCATTGCAATAAAGATTTGATATAGTACAGTACATATGTGCCTTATGAACAAACATATTCTAATAACATAAAATGAAACGAGGGGGAAATATCATCATCATCATCATCGTGACTGCAGCTGACAGGCATAAGACGTGTTTTCTTCATGTACCTAAACCTACCATTATCTTTAGCCCTCAAGCGGAGCCACTGGTCTGGATCAGTCTCTTCCACTTGCGTCTTAGAATAGGCCACAGTTTATCACAGCTTTGATAAACTATGGCATTAAAAAGCGTTTATCTAATGCTTGCTTTTGCAGCTCTTCATACATGTATTTTTCCCCTCAAACCCTCATCCTACGTGACATTTTAGTTTGTTTTTGTCTTAATTCAGTGAGTGTTGCCGTCACCTCACATCCACAAATGCACACAAACAGAATTATTAACTAAATCTGTTTCCATCACACTGATTCACCTTTTATCAATTTCCCAATGATTCCCCATCTCCCATGCCAAAAAACATTTTTGCAGTATCTCATGATGTTTGTTTTTTTCCACATTTCTGGTATTGCACTCTGGGTTCTTTATGCACAAACTGAAAATGTGAACAAATACAGCAGAATAGAAGTAGAGTTACTGACAATGTTAACATGTTTTTTGGATCAGGAACAATGCAGAAGATCCTGGCACAAGGTCAGCTACTTCCTAGGGAAAAAAACAAACAAACTTGTAGCAAGGCATGAACTTCAGGACTTGTAGTGTGGTGCAACTTTATTAAAGCTTAACCAGCTTGTTTTGGTTTGTGGCCTTCTTCAGAAATGCATAACCAGCTGTATTTGAACAATATATGACTCTGTAAAAAAATAATAATCATAAAAAAAAATAATAATAATAATAATAATAGACAGGGAACATCCTGAGTGTAGCTGTGATAAAATGCTAAAATGCCACTGATGAAAAATCAGATTATCAACCCAGTCATGAGTAAATCATCTGGGAGCAATAAAATGGACTGCGTCAAAACGTATACCGTAATTTCCGTCTAAGCTGCTACTTTTTTCAGATGCTGTGAACCCAGGGCTCAAACAATGACGCGGCTAATTTATGTTTCATAAGCTAATGATCGATCCGGCTGTCGAAGAAGAAAATAGAGCTACTGCACATACACTTGGCATCACCGAATCGATGGTGAGACGTTGGAGACAGCAGCGTGAAGTGTGGGTGTGGCTTATAGTCAGGTGCGGCCAATTGTTCGGAAAGTATGTTATATGTACTGTATTAGGGATGTAACGGATATAACGATAAACCGCTGTAAAATTCCCGACGGTCAGTATTACTGTTTAAATTCTAATTATCATTAAAACCCTGTTCGATTACCGCGCTTTGAAAACTCATGGTGGTACTGCTCAGGCGCGCATGTGCAGTTTGCAATGTTTGGCTTCTGAAAACATGGCTGAAGGCAGACACACGGGCAGTGCTGCTGAAATCCGGGGATAGCGGACTCCTGCATGGACCGCGTATAAGCACACCATACATCTCTCTCTCGCTCATTGTGACTGATTTGATCTGGAAAATAGTCAAACAAGCTCCACTATGACCTGTCCAACTACTTTTTTCCCACTTAGAAAAAAAACAAAAAACAAAACACTCAGGAATCGATAGGAGAATTGATAGGGGATTGGATTCGTAAACGGAACTGAGGCATTAATATTGATAAAAGCCTATCATTTCCCACCCCTAGTGCAGCTACCTTTTATGGCCATAGGGTGCCATCTTTAATGCACATTTGTATGTTTGATGTTTACATGTTAATGTCTTAATGTTTCTGCAACAGAAAGTACATTGTGCATGATAGTTTATTTGTTTTCAAAGTACAACTTGGTTAAATTATTTCTGTGTGTGTATCAGTACTTTTTGAACATTTTGAACACATTTCAACAATACCCCAATAATAATGATAACTGTGATAATTTTGTTCACAATAACCGTGGTATGAAATTTTCATATCGTTATATCTCTATACTGTATATAAATATATAGATGTATTTAAATATTTACATGAGTGAACAATGGAAGTTTATCCCCTGTAGGACTTTGAAGATCATAAACGGTTTCATCCACCTGGCATCAAGTCAAAGAAAGTCATAATGGCAGACACTCAAAGGCCCGTGAATAGAAATTTGGAGGCATTTCTTTCAGTAAATGACATATTTAAGCCTGGACTAAAGTAAAGGACTGTGCGTCTATCACACCAGAGCAGCTCATCTTTCAGTCTCTGGAAGAAAACACCAAACATGGCCAAAAACCATCCAAATCAGACATTATATGAGAACTCACAGGAGCCAACACAGTCATAAGCAATCATTTAAAAAGAGCTTATTCTCCAACACATGGTTGCTATAGAGATTCTAAGAGTAGAAGTAGTCTGTTGTATGGCTGGGATTCACTGTCCTTATGCAACGTTCCATCTGCCTTTGCGCATCCATGATGGATTTGCAATAAGCTGTTGATTTATTGGGTTCTCGTGTTGAGGTGACAAATATGCATCCAGCATGTCCTCAAGTTCCAAAAAAATGAACATAATTCAAATTGACACTGTGGAGAGGGGGCAAATAGCCTTGGAGCGTTTTGTTATGGCTGTGGAAAGTGAATTTGTGGTCAGAATTACAGAGTGGTGGTCTTTGACCCTTTGCAGACTGAGAGGCAGCTACAGAAAGGGCTCTGCTAAAAATGCTTTCTCCAGATTCTCTACAGACCGCCCAGAACCTTCTTTCTTTTTTTTTTTTTTCTGTTCCTCTTACTCTCTGGGTCTTTTTCATCAATTGTCACAATTCCTCAAGCTTTGCAGTCACATTACCAATGTCCCAGCAACCTCTGCTTATGACACGATGGCTCCCTTCAGAGTTTTTGTTTGTATTTATGAAGTATTTATCACCCTGGTTGATGAAAAGATTAACAGTTGTTGACTTTGTGCAGTATATGTGTGAATCAACTAATGTTATCATTCAGCTTGTAGGGATGTTCACAAACGTAAAACAAGGAATAATGAAGTTTAAGGAGATTATAGAGGAAATGATAATTCACTTTTCAGTCAAAGCCTGGTAGAAAAATGCAAAGAGATTATAAAGAATGACGTATCAGAAAGGTTCAAGGCAGAAAAACAACCTCCTTCAAAGGTTTGTGCCAATTTGAAAACCTTGTGTGATGTCAGCCAGTTGGCGCAATGTCTGGGGAGCAGTAAAGGGGGGCGTAAACATGACAAATTCATGGGGCCCAGTATTCCCAGGGAGCCCAGTTGATAAAGTTAGAAGTTGTGGAAATTTTGTGTAAACTCTGGAGTAAAAGAGACGCATAGAAGCCGGGAGTGGGACGTCCAAAGTTAGGTTTTACTGTTGGTTTCACACCAGTTACGGCACTTATATGGAATGCACCCCCATGTGCCAACACCCCCCAGCCCGACAACAAATTTACAGATACTTTGTATTTATGATGTGCCCACAATGTTTACCTTTCACGAGATCCACAATTGCTAGCGGCGCCCTCACACCATGTTGTTTATTTTTCCATTCATCCATCTCATCATTCAAGTGCAAAACATTGTGACTCAACCGCCCACAAAAGGTCCACTTTATACACCCACCTCCCCACCCCGTGTCCTTTACCCTTGTAAGGTCAGTCTGCTTTTGTGACACTGTAAATACACAGGTAATGCCCACTTGCCCCTCTTTCTCAATGCTGGCTACTGACTAAATAGGAGCCATGGACTGTGAAGTCGATACATTTACCTTGAGAAATATGTGTGAAAGATGTGCAACATGAGAGCTGAAGTTGTGTTGTCACTGTACTGGGAAAAATTTATGTGACCTTGAATAAAAAAAAAAAAAAAAAAAAAAAAAGGATAGGCGTATACTTAAGGAGCATACACAAGGGAAAAAAACACACACCTTTTCCTGGTTAACTTAGTCATACATGACAGTATGGGAACCTGAGAAAACATAGTGAGAACATCCAAACCCACTCTGAGCAGGGATTACACCCAGGACCCTCTTGCTCTGAAACAACAGTACATAGATCCATCATACCACCCTAAGTCACAGTGTCTATAAAAATGTTAGAATGGAAAGTACAATGAACCTAGATTTCAGATTGCAACACCAACCCTGGGTCCTTAATTTTAACCCAATCTTAGGTCAAACCCTGCCAAAAATAAATAAAAAGAAGTCAGCAGTTGGAGCTACTACAGCACCCACCATTTGTTATATAATTTACTGGATTTTCCTCTTTACATTGATCTGATAGAATTTTGAGAGTAGTTAGTTATTATAGCTGTCAATCAAAGTCCCTTTTAAAACCACTGAATTTAGTTTAATTAATATACACCAAGAGGGGATGACAATCAAGCTGCGAATCCTGATGTCTTCTGAAAAAGTGTATTAAATGTAATTTTGCATTCAATATATTAAGTAACCTGTATATAAAAATACCCAAAATGTAAGTAAAGGCATATTTGTATTGGACACAGTTCTACACAACTATAAAACTGCTTCTGAATTTGTTTTGAATGCAACAGCTTTTGTTTTCCTTCACCTTTCATTTATCACACCATGAGGTGAAAAGCATTAAGAAAGAACATCTTGTAAATCAACAGTTCCCTGTTGAGAAACGTTGAGCTGAAGCTGGAAAACCAACAGACAAAATAGCTGTAGCTACAGTTAGCCAATGTGACCAATACTAGATTATTAAATTGCATGTTCTTTAACAGTGCATCACCACAGTTTTCACCTCTGTTGATGTTCACAGCAGCAAACTTGAATTTGGGAATCAGGTTTGATGAAGATGGTTTGACGTTTGGAGTTAAAATCCTGATTCAGGAGGCATTTTTGTTATATATATTAGCTTTGTGCTTCCTTTTAATCCTGAAGGTTATGGGAAATTTGCAGAGCCTTTAAAACTTCAGCGCAATTAACATAACACTTTAACTGAAAGGTCAACTATGTACATCTCTTACTGCAAACACATTACACATAAACATACCAGGACTATTGTATAACTCTAAAGGCATGTTCCAAATTATATACAACTCAAGCACATATATGTATGATATCAAAAGGTCTGTTTCAGAGACAACAAAGGGAGATATTTCTCTGTAAGTGTGTGTACTTTTGTCTCTCAGACAGAACTGCACACACTCAGGGTACAGCAGTAAGTGTAAAGACCAAGTTGCTTCATTTTCATAATGTTCTACCTGCTCATACTGCATGATAATGTTGTTGATTGGCTGGAGGTACAAACTCACTGCCCAAGGGCTGATGTCCATAAATGCCTGTATTTTATTCTCCTCTTGTTATGTTGCATTCAGGACAGAGGACAGGATCTTCAAAGGTCAATACAAAACCAAGCAACGACAGCCAGAGGTGGTTATTGACAAGGATCATTATTGAATGATTGTCTATATAATTTTTAATGCATGCATTTCTATTTAATTCTATTCTATGTTGTAATACCAAGTTTTTCCTATCAGTTTTCGACTCATTCCCAATTTTTTCAATGCAAAATAAGCCCATGCATTTCACTCTACACACATCCCTAACACAAAATATGAATTTTGTCATTGGTTATGTTGTTGAAAATATAGGTTTTATACTCAGCAACAAGTGTTGCCAGTGGGAAACTGCATTTTGGACACTAAAAATTTCAAATAACATGTAATTTGAAGATACAGTCATCCTCAAAATTATTTGTACCCCTGCCATTTTTTGTGATTTTTCTTTTGTTTTTGTGACTTTGGAGGACGACTGTATGTAATATATTATAAGTAGATATGGTCACAAGTGTTTCAGAACTTTATTAGATATATAAAAATACCATGGCTGTACAAACGGAGGGGAACTGACAATGACAGCAATGTACTTATTGTATTTTATAGTCTCATAAAACAGTTAAATAACCATAGAGCAATTGTTGCCAGTAGGATTAAACAGGTTAATATTTCAGGTTAACAAAGCAATCTCTCTCATCTGTCTGTCTCTCATATATACAGGGCTATCTGATGCCTGCAGCTACAACACCTGTTACCAACCCTGGGTTGTATGTGTGTACCAACTATCCTCAACACATGCAGAACACAGTAATACAACACCACAGCAGGTAGACAACATTGTACCGCCGGGCCCCTTCGCTTTCACTCTGTCCTTGTGTAAATAGATGCTACTGAGGAGGATCCTCATGAGGAAGGACACCAATAACACACACTGTACTGGGAATGTTCTTTATTCCATAGTAACCTGTTCACCTGTAAACAAAACTAACCTACACTATCCTTCATTCCAGGCTTCATTTCAACCCTGCAGTGCATTATGGGTAGACATTAAGAACGCAGCAGCAAACAAGCGTGACTTCACACTCTTTCCTTGTACTGCATTTAAATTAAGCCGCAATTAAAACAAAACGGGGAAATGATGGACTTATTTATTAGAGTGAACAAGGGGTCATGTAAACATATGGACCTGAATGACACTTTCACCAGCAGCGATTTTTATTTTTTTCTTTATTTAACCTTTATTTCACCAGGGGAAAAAAAATTCCATTGAGATTAAAAGCCTTATTTTCAAGGGAATCCTGGCCAATATATTATATAATATCCAGTAATATATCCTGGCCAAAAAGAATATGTTTGGAAATAAAGATGGGACACCTGGCTTGAAATAACAAAAATGTACATCTAAGTGGATGCTGGTCTATACTGAGAAATTTACAATATCAGTCTGTGTTTTCGGGACATCGGGGTCATGTGACGTGGTGAATGACATGCTGAACGAACAAGCAAAAGAGTAGCCGTGGATGAGTGAGGTAAAGAGGTGATGCAAAAAGAGAGAGAGACAAAAGTGTTGGAGTGAGCTAAGCCATGAAATCAGAGAAATAAAACATTATTTTCTGGTACTTTTACAGCAATTGCGTTCTAACTCACCGTGGACTCAATTTGTTTCGCAACAGACAGGTAAGATGGGCAAACAGAGGAGAGCTAGTGTTACTGTGTCATAACTCTGGGACCTCTGGGGAGACTAAATACCCTTTATTTAACCTGGGGCTCGTTTCTGCACTGGCTAGTTAAATCGTTTAGCCCAGCACAATGCAAAATGCGTCCATTTCACACATTTTGCGCTATCCCATCTCTGGGCTAGTTGGTTAAAAGTGTGCGCTCGCCCAGTTCTTCTTCCCAGGGCTGATTTTAAAAATGTTAAAATGATATATCCTTGTAGCTGAATTTCACTTCATTTCTGTTATGCATTTCCTTTGAAATATTATTTACATTTGAAAAATAAGATTTTTAACAAAAGTTTGACAATATCTTCGATAATATCAGATTTTTCCCATGGACATTTTGCACCGAAAAAAACATATTTACCGTGTGAGGACTGATCTGCTCACTGAATTTTATTTTCTGCATCAATTTATGGGTACATATAAATTACTTCAGGACAAAGTGTGTGTGGCTTTGAGAGATGAATGAATGAGAGCAGTATGGGGGCGGAGCCAGTGAACTGGTGCCACACACACAGAATAGAGTTCAGTTTTTCTGTACAATCTGTTTGTTCTGTTGTTGCCGTGGTTACGGCCAGCAGTAACCGTTTAGAGATCTGTTAATAAAGTCACCAGTGCGGAATAACTCGGACGCAGGCACGCTCAGCCGGACGCACGATATATGTGTGTAAATAATTCAGTTCAGTTCAGTAAGGTGGGGGCACATGCAGCCAGCTGAGGGGGTCCATGTAGCCAGATGAGGGTAAGGGAGAAGGTCCGGGGCCACAGATAGCCTATAATAATTCTTCATTCTAACCATAATGCAGTCAGATGACCGGAAACAGTGGGAGTGGAGGCGTTGTTCTGGGTTAAATAGTGAACACACCCATTAGGAAACACCCTTTAACGCAAATGGTGAGCTAATAATGGCTTAGTGAACACAACGAGCCCAGAAACAGATTTTGCGTCTGTTAAGCCTCTGTGTTCGCCAACCCATCATTAGCTCGCCATTTGCCTTGAAGGGCGCACAAAGAGGTGCGTTCACTATTTAGCCCCAGGTTCACCGCTGGTAACTACCTTCATAATGTGGGTGTACTGTATTCTACAAAAGGCAAGAAGAGGCAGATAATTACCAATACTGCACGAACCAGGCTTTTGGTTTCCTCTTCAAATGCTGTCGAAAAGGTGCATGACTGTACCTTTACAAACAATTATGACACAACATCCATGTTTTAGTTGCAGCAGCGAAGGCATCAGTCATTAACACACAGCCATCCTCATTAACAGAGATCCTAAGTTACCCATCATGCTTTTCACGTCTCCCCATACGGAAGCACAGTTAGTCCAAAAGATGCAACATATGATATATGTGCCGCTGCTGTAAAAAAGCTCAAGTCAGTGCAGCCAACATTACTTAGAGAATGACCTCTGAACCCACAAACAGGTTCCTTGTAATACAACCATTTTAAAGGAAAAACCCTAAACTGGTAACATCAGATAGTTAGCTTGATAGTTAGCTAGCAGCTAAGAGAAGCTGGTTAATTTGGGTGGGAATTCTGGGATTGTTTTGTATGGTTGGTTGCTGGACTTTTTATTTTATATTTTTCCTACCCACACCAATTCAAGTCTAGTCCTTAAAGACCCAAACATCCAACATCTACCAAAAGTATCTACTGATCTAAACTGTTTAATACCTGTTGATCCACTAATCCTATCAATCCATGTAAATAATTGGTGTAAAATACAGTTTGTCATCTTTTCATAGTCATCAGATATGACCCATTTGGACGTTCAGAGGCTCCGTAGTTACCGTGGAAACACAGTCATCTTCTACAACAAGTTAATTTTTCTTCAGTTTTCTCTATTATTGATATGATCCTCAACTTTACTCTGAGGTTTTATGAAAAGCTATATGATTAGTTAAATATTGGAAAATATACAATTTTCACTGAAAAAAAACACACAAAATACAGAAGATAATATTACAATAAATTATGATAAACCACTTAAGGATGGTTAAATATGGAGAAAAGATCATTCTGGAATTGCCACAAATGTCACACTGGGTCCTCATGGGCTACTATTAGAAAAATTTCAGTGATAATGTTTCAAATTTGGAAAAAATAATAATAATAATGATACTACTAGTAATGGATTAGATTTATATAGTGCTTTTCTATTAACGCATACTCAAAGCGCATACAGTGGATCCATTATTCATTCACTCACACATTCAAGAAAAGAAAGATTAACTATGAGTTGACTGTCTTTACTTGGACCCTCACATGTGTGCTGGTGGTCCTTTAATGTATTCCACAGCTTGTTGAAGATGTGGTGTCTGATATAAATTGACAAGTATGATTGACAGCTCACACTACTGGGTCATCACACCTCACTCTTTAACATCTCCATCCTCTTGCCCTAATACAGAGCTGAAGCCCCCCTCTGGTGCTCGCCATGTGACATAACGTCAGAAAAAATCTGAACAGCAATAATTGGCGAGACATGAATGATTTTCTTAGCCCGTCTGAATTATGTCACATTTAATTAAAAGATATTTAAAAGATAATTTCATGAGCCAAGAAAGCCGCAGTCTGTGTTAAAGATTGTAAAGTAACATCGTTTTGTGTGACACGGCTCAGTGGACTGCATGTTTTGGATGTATGCCTCTTCCAACACACCTGACTGATGATAAATAAGCTCTGCAGAAATCTGATGACGACCGTCAGGTGTGTTGGAAGAGGAATACATCAAAAACATGCAGGATAGTGGCTTTCGAGGACCAGGGTTGAGGACCAGGGCACTACACCAACACCAAAATAGCCATAGGTTAGCATTTTTCACCTTGTTCTTCTAGAGGAAGGAGAATAAAGTAATAACTACCAGAAGTATGGTCAAGTTGAAACTTCAGAGATGTCCTCATTGAACAGACTCTGGAGAATATTGTGATGACATTACCTTTGCAACATTTGGCTGTATATTTATGTGTTTTGACTAGTGTTGTCAAATGATTAAAACTGGGTTGCTGTGGATTAATTTCGATTAATCTCGATTAAATAGCATTCATTTTTAATGCATTTCATTTTGCATAGCAAACAGACTCCAGAAAGAAGGGAATATATGTACTTAACGTGTTTATTCAACACCTTCAACAGTTTCAACAAAACAACTTGAAACAACTGTTTTTCTTAGGATTTTTTGTCCTCGTATTTCCATCCAGAGGCCAACATGCTGTTTAGCGTCTTCCATCTTTATGGGCTGGTTCTGCTGCCTATCAACTGCCCATTTGTTCATGTGCGACGCTAACTCTACTTGGACAAACTGCCCCGAATGCGTTGGCAGAGGCGTTCCGAGTCACTGCAAATGGGCTAATTGTGTTAAAATTTTGAATCAGATTCATCACGATGATGGATTAATCTGCGTTAACGCGCTAATTTTGACAGCCCTAACTTTGACAGTACGATCATTCAGCAGTTTTACAACAAAATATTGACTTGTAAAATTCAGTTTGACAAACATCATATGTGTAAATGATGACAAAATCAACCCCCCCCAAAAAAAAAATTTCCCATGGGGCATAACCAGAAGGGGTGGGTCTTCAGCTCTCTATAGTGATACAAGATGACAACACAAACTCCTGGTACAGAGCATCCACTTCTTTCATACAGTCCATGGACAGACGTGAGCTATTAACTTAACTAGTTCATTTCACTGGATTCCGTATTATTACGTTTCTCCAAATGACTGGTTAACTAAACGCATCATAAATCTCCAGCCTAGTGACATCTAATTCAATCCCTGTATCAGAGGCTTTACAAAAAGCGTACACGCTGAAACTAGTTTGCGATGTTCCCTAGTATGTACTGTACAATGAGACCCAGAATTATACAGATATTCGAAGGCTGTTAAGGTTTGCAGAAGCTTTAAGGCAGAAATGAACTGAGTGTGTTTATTTACCTTGCAGAGCTGTGCTGGTTGAACGTCAGCTGTGGCCTCCCTGTATGTGTGTGTGTGTGTGAGGGGGCAGCAGAGGATAAAGGCCACTCTAATAGCTTCTTTTCTATGCTGCTGCTGCTCCTGCCGGTGTTTTCTGCTGCTACGAGCCTCCAGCAGACAGTTAGAGCCGCCTGCTTGTTTACCTGACACTCCGCCTGCCTCCTAAACACAGCGCCTGCTGACTCGTCCGGCCCTTTCCTCTGCGTCTGTCTCCCTGCTCTCCACGCTCACCTTTACACCTGTTTGTCTGCCCTCGCTGTGTTTTGGGTTGAACTGTCTTCCTGTATTGTAGCGTCTCACTGTACTGACATTAGCATAGCCCTTCCTCCTCTCCTAGCTGCACTCATCGAACCTGTTTGGCAGTGTACGATGCATGTGTATGTGTGTGTTTGTGATTTGGCACACACTCTTTCATGCTGTAATTCGCTGTGGTTAGGTTTTACAAGCAAAGCACAATTCACACACACCCATTAGGGAAATCTAATCTTGGAGGCTTTGTAGGATTTAAAGAATCCTATCTATAATATCTGTGTTTTTCTATCAGCAATCTATCAAATGACAGTGTGTAAAGTGAATGGATTTACTCATAGTTATTACCCTGCTCTTTAGTTTACTCTAAGGAACATTTTACATTCTCTAAGCTAACTGTTTTGGGTTTACAGCCCACTGGTTTACTGTTTTGGCTCAGATTCACCTCTATAAACCTGTTTCCAGCCACACTACGCTGCTGTTTTTCATGAAAAGCTGTGATGAACCCACTGTATCTGAAGCACAAAGCAACACACAGCACGAATAGATGGTTTGGAACTTGATAGCGGAGTATTTAGAAGCGACCAAATTTTACCCCTGGAAGTCGTCAAAGTGTGGAAGGGTTTTAACTACTTTGGCTGGCTGCTAAAATCTGTAGCCAAAAAATAAGATGATGATAAAAGAGTAAGCAAAAAGAAGATAAGGAGGAAGAGGGAGAAGTATAACAGCAATTCGTAATATAATGCATTTAACTTATAACAGTCTGCAGATATTTTCTTCTGATGTCAAGATATGAAGCTAAAATGCTCAAAAGGCTAATGCTAAAGTTCAAATTCAAGTCACATATACACAAGGGATCTTCTAAATAATTATCACTATACTGTAATGCTAATGAAAAAGACAATTCGTAGTTAAAATCATGCCATAGTTCAAGGTAAAACATGTTTCAGAATCATTTGTCACTTTTAGGCAACAGCAAACATTAGCAATCAACCAACAGCTACTATGAGCATTCATGTTAGTCATCAACCACATACTACCTTTGCTAATATACATGGTATGATGACAAAAAATAATAATGTTAACGTATTTGTTTATATGAATGGAACAGTGCATATTGATAAACAAATAACACAGAATTGTTGTGAATATACTGGATTTAGCGCAATTAGTTCTGGTTAAGTCAGTAATTATATGTGCTATTATGCTAGCTGGTCTGCATATATATGTGCCATGATCATATAGATGTCACGTTACAAAAATGTGTTTGTAGCATTTGATCGAATAAAACAAATATTAACATAATTATGGACAGATATTTCACAAGTAATACATGCCTTTACTATCCGGTTATCTAACAATTTGTCGTGGTACAATGTGGGATGCTAACATTAGCTGGTTGTCTATGTGTAAATAAATTGTTTACTGTTGTCATTTAATGATCAATTGGGAAGTGGTAAAATGGCAGCAATTTCTCAGATGCATATATTGCACACAGTAATACAGTCCTTTCATTTTTTTAACAGCATCTGAGATTTCTGCCCTGAAAGTGATGAGTTGAAGTGGCCACTGTGTGAACTTTGGCCCACAGTGATTCTGTATAACAGCTTCAACTAGCGGCACTTTGCTTACTCTGATCTAACCATGTCATTAAACTTAAAACAACTCCCCAGTTTGCATAACATAATGTAGACTTTGTTTCTGCAGAGCTTGGATGCATGTATCGTCAGTGTCATTTTTCACAAAAATATGCTGTCATGGACACATAGTTGAACTATTACTAAATTACATAATTCAGCTTCTTTGGTTTACACAATAAAATCACTTTGGTTTGGGACATCATTGGCTCTACTAAATGTCCTTGGAGTTTTACTTTATTTAATCACATCTTTTCAGACATTTTTAATTATAAAACCCTGGTATTGTTTCACAGAAATATAATTTATCTTTCAGATGGTTGAAAAGTATCATGAGTCACTAAAACACATTGATATAGATGTACATGTCTGAAGATATGTTGCTGTTAAATTATATCAATATCCTGTTTTGATCAGAGGCAGACTTCATTATAATCAGGTTTTGGACACCCACATTTTCATCTGGCAAGTGTTTCTGGTGGGCTAAAATTTTACTCCTACTCATAAAGAAGTGCATTATTTTTTACTACGCTCCACTGTTTAAACATACTGCCTCCAGTTTCTCCCTGAAAGACTGATGGTTTCATATACAGTAAAAGGCTGCTATCAGTATGACAAGGCTGGTGTTTCTCACCAACATAGATGTTCTTCTAAACTCTGTTAAAGAACACTGTTCTTTGAAAGCATTTTCCTTTTTTTATGTAGCTCAAGGTGAGTTGTAAGAAATAACCAACCCTATAAAGCCACAGCATAACTATCTAATTATAAAATAACATTCATTGTTGAGGTGTGAAAAGTGGCTCTGAGCTGACAGTAACCTCAAAACCCCTCCCTCTATGTTTGACACTTGATAGTGAAACAAACTGGTTATAAGGACTGTTATATAATAAAAGACATGAGAAAGGGTGTCAGTTCAATAGGCGCCTAAGGGTGTGCACCTCATATGTGTAACACTCTTTTACATCCATGTCAGAGAGCAGTGAAGTATGTTATCCACTGAGTCTTTGCATGTTCTCATGTATTTTAACAAGTGCGTGATGAATGAAAGGCAGAAAAGAAAGTAGATAGCCATGTACCCTGGTTTACTGGTCTGTCTATTTGGGTACAATTTTATGTAAACAGGATGGTGCAGTAACGTTACATTACATGAAATACTGAATTAGTGATGGGGACGAGACCACCTAAGTCGAAACCAAGTCAAAACCAAGACCATTGAAAAAGTCAGTTTTCATAAGCAGGATTTAATATCAGCCCAGTTAATAATCAACAGTTAGACCTACAGACTAAGCTAGACTGGGAATTGTTTATAGGAGCAGTCTTGGTTAGACTACATATACATATATATATATATCACTACAAATACTGAATATCATTGTTGTTTGAATAAATGCTTTGTTTTGAACATGTTTATTTAAATCATTCAACAAAACAATGTTACAAACCAACAATATGTATTTAACAATGAACAGAAATATATAAATTTACAACACATCAACAGTGATACACTCTCTCAGCCCAGTACCAGGTTTCTAACCTTTGCTCATACTACAGTGTATTCCAGACAGATTTGCTTTCTGCAGATTTCACACTGCATTGTCTAGAACTCACAGAAGAGGCAGAACCACCGATCTGGAACCAGGTCCTTGTAGACTGTCTCGGATTAAACTTGGAAGTAGGTGGGCTGTTGATATTACTCATCATCAAGTTGAAAGATGTTTATTCTGCCGTTCTCATTCACATTTCCAATAATTGCATGTCTTTCAACGACATGTGCAGTGACCTGTCAATCACCGGGGGTGGAACTGGTACCTGAGGTGTCCAATCAGGTTCCAGAGGTGGTCAGCGCTAGTTAGCAATATTTTCCTCAGCATGACCCTACTCTGCATTTAATTTGCTCATCCATCCTCATGCCTAAAGTTAACCAATCTAATCATTGAAGGCAGTGAGTGCTGGCCAATTAGAGGCAGAGTAGGGCGGGTCATGCTTCACCATCCTGGGGGGAAAAATAGGCAATTTGGCTCAGATTCTATTCAATGGTGTGCATCAGGGGGATTTAGAAGCAGGTATAAGCATTGCTGACTGGAAAGTAAGTAGGTATCCCCTGGATTACACCGGTGGCTGAAATGGAATTGAATGGAAAAGAAATCTGTTGGTCTCAAGGACTTGCTCTGAAATTACGAGTCCTTCTCCTCCCACTGTGGTCCGAGACAGAGTCCTTGAAGGATCAAGTCCGAGACGAGACCGACAAAGCAGAAAATGGTCTTGAGACCAGGCTCGAGTGCTACAACTCTATACAGAACAGTGTTATTTATCATTAGTTACACATTTGATACACTGGAGCATGTCTTAGGCCTTACATTTAAGTTTTCCAAGGCTTTGGATTAAGTGCAAGATGGCACTGCAGGACTTTAAAACAACCGTGTTGGGATTTAAAAAAAACTTTATATTACGTGACAAATACAGAAGATATCTATCTATCTATCTATCTATCTATCTATCTATCTATCTATCTATCTATCCCGGTTTTACTACACCTTTTTCAAAGGCAAAGGCTTTAAGCTTAGATGTGGAGTTGACACATGTATTATGATGGGTCAGATTAATTTCTTTACGGGAACAATTAAAGTGAACTTTATTTCACTCGATGGAATTGCTCATGTATAATATTAATAACATTTCCAACTTTTATAATTTCCATACTAATTGGTTTTTGGATTGCTCTCATTGTCATGTGCTCTTAATGTTATGCATTTGCATTTTTGGCTGTTGTCGTTTAGGTATTTTGGAGCCAGCATTGACCATATCTGGGCAAAGGACTGAAGATCCAGTCTCCAACACTAGGGATGGTGGTGATTAATGTTAAATGGTAACTAGTAACATGATAAAATGGTAAAGTTAAGACATTTGTTAAACTAATTTGAATTGATTTGACAGCCCTGTTCGGGTAACAAGTTAGTTACAACCAGTAAATGGGAGGGGGAGGAGTTATATTCATGAGGGTGCGGTCCATAACTAACTTTACATACGTTCAACATCCAATTTTCTTCCTCTATTATACAGCACATCTTATGAAGAATGCAGGATCTTATGGATTTGTCACGGTTACCCCCCCCTCCCCGAGACTCCCGACAGTTCGGCTCAGGTGAATGTTATTGCTAGTAATATAGGATATAGATGTAAGAAAATTCAGTCACAACCTGCCTGTTATTTCCATTGGTTGGTTGTCCCCCCCAAAGGATGAAATTCATTGAGCAGAAGGGTTTTGGACGCCCCCCCCCCAACAAATCGCACCGTGGTTACAACTACCGTCAAGGTTTCTCTGAGGAAAAAAATGCTTTAGTCAGTAAATACAAGCTCCATCATTTACCACTGACATCTTAATATCTTAGTCTTATTATGTTATTAACAGTGCGATAAAAGCACCACCGCTCCACTTATCAGACAGTCCAACCAAAACAAATATGACTAGTCTAGTAGCCACCAGTGGCTTCACACTTCAAAAGACATCCAACTATAAGTGTTTGCTGTTGATATCGCTATCGGCAACGATCGGGTGAAGCTGAATTGATTGGTGAAATTGGCAGAAAAGTCACACCGATTGGACAAACGCGCGAGGTTCTGCAGAATTCACAGAGCGATTGGTTGTTTAACTGTTCCATCACAATATCCTGGAGGGACTGATAAGTCTGTTATGTCCTGAGATCTAATCAATATCATGATCCCATTGTTCATGATATGAGCAAACACCCTGCTCTGACTCACTTTAGCCTTTAGTGGGTACTTACTTTTCAAAGTCATTTTTATACCCAAACAAACCTAAATGCAAGATAATTTGGTCAGATAATTTACCTTTTCTGTCATTTTGGTATACAAATGTTTAGTTTTTTTGTGAAGTCAACCCTATTTTTAAAGCACAACAGGTCTATGCTTGTCATATGTAATATTCACATCAATAAACTTAACAGAATGGAATTTGCATTTATTATGTACGGCCAGAATTACCCATAATAGCCTCTTTTCTCACTGTTGCAGTTGCAGGACAGCTAAGGACAACTACATGGTGTAGTTATGCATTTCATTACACTGTTGTGTTTGGAGTATCATGCTTTCTGACGGTAGAAAGACTGAAAAGAGAAACATCAGTCCTTTGCAGTGTCTTAGACTGCAATTTGGCCCATTTCACAGTGGTGTTTCCACAAAGAGCAAGTGCAGAAACTGAGCCGCTCTTTCATGACTGATAACTTACTCAGACAGGACATCTCAGACAGCTGCATAGGCTGTGACAAGACCCACAGGTCCAATTTGTTACATAAATCATCTTTTCCCATTCTATAAGGTTCCGAGCGAACCAGTGGAAATGCACAGTGGGTGAAGGCCTGAGCTGTTACAATTCAATTTGTGTCCACACCAGTTAGGAACAGGAATTTGTAGATTTAACCATTCCCAGCATGATCCTGTGGCATCATTATGCTGTGGGGGTGTTATTCAGCAGAAGGCTTGAGGAGGTTTTTTTTTTTTTTTTTTTCAATATGCCTGGTCAGGGTCTTGGAATTTCTAAATCCTGCTACAACTGCCACATAAATTTACACAGCTTGAAATGTTTTGCAAAGAACCATGAGGAGAAAGTTATGGTTGTAACTACTGTATGAGCTCCACTGAATGCAGGCTTGAACAATCCAATTCAGTAAAAAATATACATGTATATTCTCTAATTTTGTGTGATTTATTACTGAGTGGACAAAGTTTTCGGTCCAAAAATTATATTGCCCTATTACTCATATTATATGAATTATATTAGAGCTGCACAACATATCGTTTGAGCATCGTCATCACAATGTACGTGTGCGCAGTAGACACATCGCAGATTCTGCGATGTAGGAGGCAAATGAACTCGACGTGTTCTCATCTAATTTCAGCCTGGGTACCTGACACACACTGCGCACAGCGATCCACCAATCACAATCGTTCTTAATCAGTTTGCCGAAGCAGACCACGCCCCTGCACCTGGAGTGAGTCCCTGGTAACAACACTGGAAAATGAGCAACGAACAAGAGAAAAATCACTGAAAACGAAAATTTGGTGCCAAACAGAAAACGCAACGTCAGTTATCTGGAATTATTAGAAGGAAGATACTGAAATGTGTTCTGTGTCGACAGTGCCTTCCACCTGTCGCCACAAGGAGAGGAAACACATCTGTCGGCACCACACAGCTGTTATATCCTCCAGAGTATTTTTTCATATTGCAATTTATATCGCAGGGTAAAAAAAAATCGCAATGTGAGTTTTTTCCAATATCTTGCAGCCCTAAATTATATTATGCATTATATGAATATTCATTATCCATAACATCCTCTCGTGTTTCCCATAGTGACTATATACAGATATAGTTATACATCCTACATGGAGACAGTTTGTAAACAGATGTAACTAGGGTTACATCCACATATCATTAATATTATTATATCAATTTCTGTTTTTAAGTCCTCTCTTGAAACATAGTTTTACTCTTTGGCTTTTAACTCAGTGTGAGAGGTTGGCTTTTATTGTTTTAATGTATAATTATTCTGTTATGTGTTTTATTTGCTTTTATGTTGTTTTTAAAGTGCTTTACAAAGAAAGCTGACTTATTATTATGGCCAGGTCACCCTTTTAAAAGAGATCTCCTTTTCAGTGCAACTTTTTCCAATTTTTTTTTTTTTTCCAAATCAAATATTTCTTAAGTGATTTATCACAACTTGTTTAATATTATCAACTCTGTGTAAATCAGGTATATTCTTATATTTAATTCACTGACCATGTTGGTGTTCATTAAAGCTCAGAGTAAATTCAAAGGTTATTATATCAAAACAGAGAAAACTGAAGAACAAAAAACATATCATTAACTAAACATAAAAACAACATTTGTTTTACAGGTGAATCAATGTTGCAGAAGATAACTGCATTTCCATGTTCTCAACAGCACTTTTGAATGTCTAAGTGGATCATATCTGATCACCATAAAATCCTAAAAACCCTACCCATTATTATTAACGGTTATTTGAAAAAAATTTGATCAGTAGATGCTTTGGTGGCTGGTGGTTATTTGGTTCTTTATGAATTGAAACTGTTTTGATGTGTTTCATAACAACATAGAAAAGTACCATCATGCAACAGCTGTTTACATTCATTCATACTTTTCATTTTCATTTATTTTGATCTCCATTAGCTTTGGTTTAGGCCATCACTATTGTTCCTACACTTCTTACCCACACGCAAAACAAAACAAACCAACACAAACAACAACTAAAAACCATTCATCACAATTACAAAACAAAAACAACATACATGTAATACAGGACCTACTTCAATTAACAATACCTCCCAAAAAAAAGTAGTTTTTAGCATATTTTGTAATTGGTCAGATATATTTCACAGTTATATATCAATATAACATCAATACCGAGAATTGTTTTATACAAAGCTTCATACAAAGTGTAAAACTATGAAATGAAAGTATGAAGTCCAATGTTTAATGAGTCTGTTTCTATAACTTCCCTATTGTTGGAGAGAATGTATGAGATCGAAATATCTTTGGTGCCGACGCCGCGACCCTATCATATATTCACAATTTCAACACAAACACAGCCACTACAAGATACAGGGGCTGTGTTTCCATAAAATTACCAAGAGAATCTGAAGTCAGCTTTCGAAATGCTGCAAAAAAGAAAATAAAGAAAATGCAAATTAGTAGGAAGACGGGGGTGGCTGCATGGTGTGGTCAGATAGGCAATGGTACACATGGCTGTAATAGAGTAGAGAAAGTCAAGCATTGTGTTCCTGTTCCCATTTAAAGTGCCTCTGATGTTCTTTTGCATGGATACATTACATGTTGCACAAATAGGCATTTATTTTCACACTTTATGGGAATAAATGGGAAGATGCCTGAAGAGGCTGAACTGATTGTTTTCAACCTTTTCAAAGAAATACTTTATAATACACATAAAAAAATAAAAAAATACAAACAGATTGGCTCCTGTCTAGACATAAACAGGCTTTAGGATGTGATGCTTAAAGAAGAAACTATGAGTTAAATTCATTTCAACTCCAATCCTTTTTTCTTTCTTTTTTTGTCCAGTCACCCAAGTAACACTTTTGTGCTTTTATTCAGACTAAATATTGCATCTTCCTATTCTCAGTGTACTGTACATCCAGGATTTCCCTCTTGTGGGAACATACATATCCACAACCATGGATACATAATGTGAATTCAATTAGTCAATTCAAAACCTGAAAGATCCAAACAGCCACAGGCGACCGAAAGCATCTACTGATCTAAAACATTTAATAACTTCTAAACCACTAATGCTATCGATACATTTAAATAATTCAAGGAAGATGTAGTTTCTTAGCTTGAAGCTGCATCAGATGTGCACTATTTCGATGTTTAACAGCTCTGCAGTGAACATGGAAACACTGTTGTCTTCTGCATCATTGATTCACCAGTAAAACCCAGGTTGATAAATGGAAGTGGTTGTCAACATTTGTTTTCATGTTCAGTTAATGATATATTTTGCTGAAAAAGTCACTTTCTCTTCATGATTCTTCTGTTATAATATAACATTTGAATTTACACTTAGGTTTTTTTTATGTACAATGACAATCATTTAATTAAATATAGGGAAAGACCTACTTTTTACTGAAAATTGCAAAATGCAGAGGATAATATGACAGTAAATGCTGGTAAATGTAGAGGAAAAAATAATATGGAAGTCACTACAATAATAGTTCTAGTTCTTTATGGGTTAAGGATCTGTTCCTTTTAGGCCTTTTCTGCCTCACCTACAAAACACAGTGACTGGACTTTGCATCCCGATTGCTGCACTGAAATGCTACGTTTCCACTCTGTGGTACCAACTCGACTTGACTCGGGTACCAGGTACTATTCCTGGAGACCGTTTCCATTACAGGAAACTACCAGTTTTAGAGTACCTGGTCGTCATAGCGACACTGCGTGTAACTTCCATGACGTCTACTCAGAGAGTTGCTGATAAACTTGCTTGTTGGGTGTTGCTCCATCAAGCTCACACTGAATCGTTTCAGCCTCCGAGGACAGACATGTCTGAACTTCCTCGACCACAGTGTCGTTTTGTGGGCTGCCATCATGAATTAGCCTACCGGTATATTTACTTTAAACGTATGAATCTGTTTTGTTTTTTTTTTTTTTTTAATGGCGAGTCGCAAATTGATAATGCAATGACGCAGAGCCAACTCTCTGACCAGTCAGTGGTCTGTCGTGTTTACACATGACATTTTAGTATCTCTTCACCCATTTTGGAACCTCGGTCGAGCAAGTACTAGAAAACTAGTACCGGGTACCAGATTCCAGGTTCTTGTACCTAATGGAAACGCAAAAAGGCAGAGTCGAGTCGAATGGAGCCTGTACCATATAGTGGAAACATGGCATACGTTAAAGCAATAACAGCACTTTGGTTGTGGTCAGACAAAAAATTACTTATTGTTTTGCATGATACTGTATGTTCCCCAACACTCAAAAAGAGTTATCTGTGCATAAACAAACGCATACAACTGACAAGTAATACAATTTATTAAAACAATATCACATTATGTTATGTGTTCCTAGTATTCCCTCCCTACTGCCTTGCCTGAAGAAGTCATTTGCCTTTTAGGGAGTCATTAAAATATATATTCTGACATTTTATGAAATATATTTATTCCCCAGTGTCTTGATCTTGTTTGATAAAGCAAAGGTGTTTTAAACAATTACTTCATTATTCATTTTCCACTTAATTGAATAATTAACCATTATAATCATCAAACTGGCTACGTAACAGTTTACTAATGTACAGTGGATGAAATCCCCAAAGAGCAAAAATTACTCATCAGCTCTGAATAAATCTTGTCAGATAAGCTCATATTTGGATTCAGCAGATTTGTTTGTCTTGGTTTGTTCATACATAAGCAGCATTTTATCTGTTAAATGAGTAATGAGTGAACAATGTAGATGGTGCTGATTATAATGGCAAATAATGAGAGAGATGGAAATACATGCAGCATAAATCGTAGACTATGAAATGTTAAATAAATGTGTATTTGAAATAATATGCTTGCTATTGACTCATTGCCATGACCTAAAATGTGATTGTAGTCATTACTATTTAATTTCCAGACCAGACAAGAAAAAAGACAAATGCTTTAGAAACATTAAGTAAGAAAATAAATTGTCAGACTAAACGGGGAGCAGTGCATGATGATTATTCCATCGTTGCTCCTCAGCCTCTTGGCAGAGCGTGTCTTTTTCAATTGTGTCCCTGTTGCAGTGATACTGTCATCAGGCCCTCAGTGGATCAATACGCTCGTCTTTAATAGGCCTTTCATTAGCAGCCCATCAATAACCTCTAAGCGAAGGACAGCCGCTCGATGGTCGGCTCCCACAATATTTTGGCAGGAAAAAAGTTAAAGAGTCAAAAATAGGTGATGCTAAATGCGTGGAAAATGAATAAGTAAGAATAACAGAAGTTGAGTGTGTTATTCAGTGGGATTCTGTATGAAAGAGAGGGTGCAATTTATCACTTGAACTCTTGGCTTTAAAGGTAGAATGTGTAATATTTCTACTGTCTTAACATGGTGTCTTGTTGTACTTCTTTGTAACAGTTACCTCAGATCCACAGAAACACAACATCCACAGCCAAATAAAAAGCTTGGCAAACTAAACCTACATTATAAAGCCAGTGCTTAACGACAAGAACAGAAATGAGATGTTGGTGCACATCATTCACTATCCACTAAACTACTGTTTAAGTGGGAGTGGAATAAACTAATCATGATTCTGTACTGTAAACTAGAGGTAGACTGATATATTGAGTTTTTACAATATCGGCCGTGGGCCTTATTTTGTTTTCTTTTAAAGCCAATATTTGATGTTATAAGATATTTGATCAGGCACTTGTGTGGGCAGCACTTGAAGTTCAAAAAAATGTTAAAAGAGTACTATTTATACATGTATTAATAATTTAATTCATATCGCTGCATAAATATCGTAATTAGTGTTTCAATTGTATTTTACGATCAATGTGCTTTAAAAAATAAATAAATAAATAAAAATCTGCCTCAAAAATCAGCTGTAGATGTCGCCCACTGGCTGACCAAATTTTGAAAAATCTGCATCGGCCTTCAAAAAACAAAACATATCGGTCGCCCTCTACATTAAACACTCAAAAGTGCATATACGGTAAATGGACCTCATCTACCGTCCACTTCTTGTAGCTTCTCTTTTTTTGCTTCATTTCCCAAATGCTCAAAACACAAATGGAGTGAATCGAGTAGAAATGGTAAGTTTGCAGTCACATACTGGATGAAACATTATGTGTGAAGTGTAAGTGTATTCCACCAATCAGCATTCTTTAAGACACAGCCCCACCACTCAGAAATTCCTGGGAATCTAAAAACTTGTACCCGCCTACTTGGAACTTTTTTCAGGGAAAGTTTTGGTTTGAGGACGTTTTTTTAATGATGGATATTTTGATGGAAATGCACCGAGGTTTTTCAAAATCCTAGGTAAATTAAAGTTCCTGTGGTGGAAAAGAGGCTAAGATCAGCCAGTACCCTTTTATCCAGACTCTTTGAAGACCATTTTGACATTTTGGATTTTAGCCTGTAATTCCCCCTCTTTTCTACAACACTTGTTACATTATTAGAAAAGGAAAAAAAAAAAAAAAAGCATTCAGCTTCGGCTTGCTAGTCAGCATTTGCTCTTGTACCAAGTTGATGGCTGTAGGATAATGAGATAGGATGCAGTCAGGGGTGCCTGAAGGTTTCATTGACAAATGTGGTCATGTCAACATGCCATTTCACATTTTGTGCTGTAATATGGAAGCCATTTTGGTGCCATGAGCTGGTGATGAGATATTGCACTCTTAAATGTGTGAATGTCAATGTATTCCTTTAACGAGCGCTCTGGCCGAGTTTTCACTGATCACCTTGAATAGATTTCCATAGACCTAACAGGCTCAGGTCCTGGTGGCTGTGGGCTGCTATATCCTGCTGACTAGAATATAAAGTAGCAGCATGCACACAAGTTAGAAGGTGAAATATGTATATAAGCTTTTTTTTCCTGTTTGCATAATCAACAATCAATTAATTTACTTTGCTGGAAAGATGTCAGGACAGAACATCCACATAACACTAAAGAGGCCCGCAGGGTGAGGTATAAACACAAATGTACAAGTAAATAAGCTTAAAAAATGGGGAAAAAATAACTTGGAGAGGAGCAGCAGAGGATGTTGCCAGCACCGGAGGAGTCTCAGCTATGCGCCATTAGACATGAGAACAGGGAGATACTCATACTTAGAATTACACCGGGGGGCAAATTTAGCAGATCCGCTTCATGTTTCAACTGCTAATGTCTTCAGGTGTCAAAATTGTAAAGCAAATGTCAGCATAAAGTCCAAAAATCATCATGACACGGGCTGCAATGCTCGTTTGAACAAATCTCCAAAGGAGTGATGATGATGAGCTGTGGTCACGCTGCCAACTCCAACATGGATCGCCAACAGTGGAGGAGGCCTGTCTGTCCCTATAGCCATTAGGCATGAGGATGATGATTTTCTAAGTATAAGACTACAGAACGGGCCAACCGTGGAGGAGGCTGCCTCATCCATCCACAGGCATGAAGGACAAGTAACCAAATGAGTCTGTAAAGGCCCATTTCACTGTGTCTCATTGGCACAAATTATATTTTACTGTCATGTACACATTTTAACGGAACATGCTGCCAGTCTGAAGTCTTTGCATACCCTGTATAATAATGACCGGCAGGACTTTACAATAAGGCTACACTTTATAAACACTTACACAAATGCACCGATCACTGAAAAAGCTGCCACAACACCTGAAAGGTGGGGTGCAAGATGTTTTCCTGGGGCATTTTTTATTATTTTGCCTAAAATCCCCATTCACACCTCGATTACAACCAATTAATTAAATGCTCTAACACAAAAAAAAAAAAAAAACACGTAGTCACCTGTGGAACGGAAAGGACTGAAAAAACACCATCCAATTATTTTGAGCGCCCACTCGAAATGATTGAACGGTGATATGTTTTATCAAACTCAACTGCCATTTGTCCCTCCCCCCTCTGCGCGTGCCAGTATTCTGGAGGTGTGGCTTCGGGGGATGTCTGAAGAAAGAGGTTTGGACTTTTAAATTGTGTATTTTCAAAATGTTGCTTGCTCGAACCGTTTTTCTAAGACCTCGTACCCCACTTTTAACAACACTCAACTGTGGAATTCACTGGACTAATAAAGGAAAATAAGTGTTTATGGGAGTTCTTATGTGATGCCTCATGTCTTAAAAGTTAGGAACCCATAATTATTGATGATGTATTTTATACTTTTCCTTATTGCAGGCCAAGATATGAGAAAACCCTCAAAGACTGAGGAGCTGAAAATAGCTACCTTTCTAAAGTTGGTGAGAAAAGTCAGATGGCGTTTGTAATCAGTGAAGGCAGGTCAAGTCCAAGCCAACTTAAAACTAATTCATAACAGTTCGCTAGGATATTTTTGCATTATATTCATCCAACTAAGAGTCCAAAGCAACACCAGGCAACAAATCCATTCACAGATAAAATGTGAGCAATGTAGCTCATATTTATATTATATTATATTATATTATAGTATAGTATATTAAATACTGTCAAACGATTAACATTTTTAATCAGATTAATCACAGGTCTCTGCAGATTATTTTTCGATTAATCATGATTAAATATCATTCATGTTTAACCTATATTAATAGCGTTTCATTTTGCATGAGCAAACAGACTCAAGAAAGGGAATATATATGCACTTAACGTGTTTGTTGCAAGTTAGGTGATGCATTAGCCGAAGTGCTAGCAGAATCCCCGACTAACATTTGCTTTGTGTTAATGTCGTGTTTTAAGCTGGAAGTGCTTTGGTGAAAAGAAAACTCCTTCCTGCAGAGTGTGTTTAATACTTTATATTGGTCAACTGTTCCGTCTTTTTTTTTTTTTTTTGTTTTTTTTTCCTTTTGTCCTCATATTTCCATCCAGAGGACCAGTGTGCTGTTTAGCATCTTCCATCTTTATGGGTTGGTTCTGCTGCCTGTCACTACTGGATCAACTGCACATTTGCACATGCATGATGCTAACTCTATTTGGACAAACTGCCCAAAATGCATTGGCAGAGACATTCGGAGTCATTCTGCGCTACAGATGGGTTAATTGCATTGAAATTTTTAATCACATTTATCATGATGATGAATTAATCTGCGTTAATGCATTCATTTTGGCAACCCTAATTATATTACATTATACTAGCGAGTTGACCCATGGGGAACCACGGATCATATTAACACGATATCTTGAGACTGAAGTTAGTAAATGCGTCGTTCCTATTTTTAACATCATTTCCCATCATGCAGCGTGGTACTGCGCTTCCTGTCAACTGTCATGGGCGTAGCAAAGTAATTGTAAGGCTATTGTATTCCAAAATTATTAATGTCTCTTAAATATTGGTCCTATCACCTTGCTGAGACATTTAATGTGGAGATGGGACTATTCCTGAACTGTAGGTACCAAATTGACCAGTTAAAAATGTCTCAATTTCTCAGAACTGTGCAGATACACACACACACACACACGCACGCACACGCGCACACACACACACACACACACACACACACACTCTGAGACCTTCCAGTATTATGATATAGATTATATTATATCAGTCTGGGCATCAATTGTTTCTATTTCTGTACAACACCGGCATAAGTCACCTTTAGGTTTTACTGTTCACTATGGAAATCATTTATATCTTGCAGTCAACACAATTCATCTACACAGTTTATCACTCTACCATTTTACCATTCAGTACACGTATTTCAGTTTCTGTAGTACTATGTATACATTACATGGCACATACATTTATGTAATTTATCCAAACCTTTTACTGTGTTATTTGGATGTGATTCTTTCTGTACAAAGCTGACATTATTCACAAATTAGTGAGATCGTAAAATGAAGGATGTTACGACAAATAGCAGCCATGGGAATGCGGTTTATTTCTTATTTTCAGACCACACAACTGCGGCATACACAACGGATTAATAAAGAAAAAGCTAATTTTAGTCTTTGTGGATTTTCTTATGTGATGCCTCATGTTGGTTGTCAGATAAAATGTTAAGAGATTATTATCACTAGACGACCTTCATGTTAACAGATCTGTCAGATTGAAATGTGAACGACAGAAAAATTACTTAACGTGTGTCTGAATTTCTGTAGAATATGGATATTAAACCTTGGGAAAAACTTTTTTTTTTCACGACCTCAGCACAAAGCACTTTATGTTGAAATAAGAGGTTTTTCTGTATGTTCAGCCTGATTTCAATACAGAAAATGGAATTAATGGGTTAAGGTGACATAGTCCAGCTCATGTCATTAATATTAGTCGGATGGATTTTTTATTTTTTTTTTATTTTTTTTTTTGTAAATGCCATCTTGAATCCTCCTCTGCACTTTCTCTGACACTGTTTTTTTCAAGCATAAATACCACAGTTATTTAGTACATTTTAGCACTGCCAGCAGTATTCTGGGTCTACAAATTTCTTGCATACATATTATTTTCAGAGTAATTGGTCTGTGTTTATTCATGAGGACATGTTGGTATAAAGTATGAAGAGCTTTTCTTTAATGTAGTCAGTGTAACATGGAGGCCAAACACACATTTCTACCCATTATGCATGAAGAGTAGAAAGCAACAGATTCAATACCTTCCCTAATAATAATAATAATAATGATGAAGAAGAAGAGTTCCTGAATTCGACCTGTTATTAAAGTGTTTGATGATCAAAAAAAAAAAAAATTCATTTTGTACTATGAAACTGCATAGACCAAGAATGATCATAGATGTAATTACCAGATTAATAACGGTTCGTTTTCCAGAAGTCTAGGGTATAATTTTCTATCAAAATTACAGGATAATAAGAGACCCATAAAATAAAGTTATCAAAGCACGTGCTCATTTTCTGTAGATCTGTCAAACCAAACTGTTAAAAAGTGTTATTAATGTTAACCACTTTTTTTTTTCAGACATATATTTAGTGTCGTTTTCATTGTTTTATAAGAGCAGGAAATAACACCCACATATCAAAACAATCCCTACGTTCCCCCACCCCCCACCCACACAATAGCACCTACCCCTAGTCCAACAAAATATACTTGACAGGCATAACTTAATCTTAATTATTTTCTCTCTCTCTCTCTCTCCCTCTCTCCCTCCCTCTCTCTCTCTCTCTCTCTCTCTCTCTC
>JAPQRP010000020.1:17664042-17681135 GCA_037367295.1 Apogon hyalosoma
CTCTGAACGTCCAAATGGGTCATATCTGATGACCATGAAAAGACGAAAAACTGTATTTTACACCAATTATTGACATGTATTGATAGGACTCGTGGTTCAGAAGTTATTAAACAGTTTAGATCACTAGATGCTTTTGGTCACCAGTGGATGTTTGGGTCTTTATGAGTTAAATCTCTACTTAGGAACAGTACCAGTGTGTTTGTATTCAGTTACCTCCTATCGCTGGATTCCCACCTGGGCTGCAACGGTCTGGGCTATAAATTTCAGACTAACAAGCTATAAGACTGACAACTTACAAACCTACATAATAATTTGGCACTGAATTCGGACAAATACAATAGCGCGTTGGTGCCAAACAGCTGCAGATGAGAGCAATATCATTACTGTAAATGAAGGCTAATGACTGCTGGAGCAATTGTCGCTTTCATTTCCTGTTTTTAATCTTCCAGTTCATGCTAATCTGTGTGACCAACCATTTATTCCTCCTTTTTTCTCCTTTCGTACTTACTTGCAAAGCACCTTGTTATATTTCCTGAATGCTGCTACTGTATGGATTATTATTCCTCTGCGATCCGATTTCCTGACCAACAATAAGACACATTCAGCGTGACACGGAGCACCAGTGAAAAATGAATTTGCAGCAAATTGGATATGTGTCCACAGAACAGTGCTGTTGACAGTGCTGTCACAGTCTTCCTCCAACGCTTCCCTCTAAACAACCCACACTTGTCATCTTTCTAAATAACAAAATGTATCTAACGCCGAAGCGACATCTAGATAAAATGTGACACACTGAATAGAGCTATGGAAATGTGATTTTTGTGATGTAAAATCGGTTGTATAGTGTGTACACAACATGTGCGCTAATATCCACAGTGTTCCTGCTGAGTGTGCCATGTTGAAAAAATCTGCAGCCACATCATTAATAAAACAAGAGCTGGTCAGATAGGTGGAGGCTAGTGTGTGTGTGTGTGTGTGTGTGTGCGTGTGTGTGTGTCACTGATCAGGCTGTACGTGCATGTGTCACTGGAAGTACAGTCAAACAAGTGAGTCCATCCAGTCATGTGGGAGCTGCTGTATGGTTGTGTGCACACTAGCGGGACATTTAATGTGTGTGTGTGTGTAGGTGTATGTGTGTATACGCTATGGGAGTTTGTCTGAATGTCAGCCGAAATGAGCGAATAGCCGCTGCTGCCGCCGCCAGTGGCACCACTACGGTCTCCACGGTAACCCCGTTTAAAGGCTGCTATGCAACTCCAAAGAGACAACAGTGAAGAAGGCTGGTTTACCAAAGCATCACAGAGCAAAGACGAGGTGGGATTAGAACAGGTACACCCAGAACTGTACGTCCCTTCCCCTTAAAACAAACGTGGCACTGACTGAAGAATGAAAACGCTCTTGTGTCTTAGTATTTTGCCTTTTTTATTGGCAGGTGACATGTAGTTTCGCTGTCTTTTAAAGGAGTGGTATTTTGCTTTTTCAAATGGAATTACGCATTTTCAAACATTTCCCTGTGGTCTACATAAACTGTAAATGCTCTGCGTGGGTCTGAATTCTTCATTAATTCAACTCCACAGGTCCATCTTAAACCCTATTTCTGACTGATGACACCAGAAAGGTCGTTTTGAACGCTGGCCCTTTAAATGCAAATGAGACACTTCACATTGGCTGTGCTGCTCTGTCCCGTTCAACCAACAGCTGAACATTTCAGGTAATCAGCTCGAAGTCTGGACATATTTTCAGTATGGACTACAACCACTGCTGCTGCTGACAATTATGTCGTACTTGGAGAAATGTTCATCAGAAGTCTTGACCTTATATGTGCAAATGTCATGACATAACTAGTTATAGACCAAACAAATTAAACAAGAATTAAAACGGGTTGTAGAAATCCACTCGATTTTTGCCAAAATTAATATAAAGATAGCTTTGCAGCGCCTGGAGGGTTCAAATTCAAACTGTATGAACTATTAGGGTCCAAATACACAAAGAAATGAACCAAAGACTAATAAAAGTGGGTTTAGATAAATATGAGCCCTTTAAGACTGTTTTTACTGGTGTAATTAAGAACATTAATAACAGGATCTGCGACTGTTTTTGTAGCATTCATCCACATTATTTTTTCTCTATAATTAACCTGTCATGACTGATTTATCGCCAATCAATACAATATTATCTTATTGATTTTGCATTTTCAGTTAAATAAGTTGATGCAGATGTTCATAAAAGCTCAGAGCAAATTCAAACGTGAAGAAAAACTGACTTTTGCAAAAAGATAAAGTCGTAACAAACGTATTAGCCCACCTTTCCATATTTGTCCATCCGGTATCGTGAAGTGCTTTAATGCAGACACTTTCACTTTCAGCGAGCTCTCGACATTTTACCATTTTGAACAGGAATGAGGAATTTCAGACTGAATTCACCTTTTTATTCCCAAATTAGAGCCGACTCACTGGGCTCCAATGAGACGTCAAAAATTAATTAAACAAAGCATTCAACCAGTAAAACTGTTTTTTGGGTTTTTTTTTTCTGTTCAGGAATGCAAGTAAATGACCAGAATTTAACATCTTACTCGTGAAATAATGACATGCTTTACTATTTGTGTGTGTGTGTGTGTGTGTGTGTGTGGGTGTGGGTGCGTGTGTGTGCGTGCGTGTTTAACAGTAAAGTTTAAAATTCATGGTTATGGTCATATGTTATATTGTATAAATGAAAGATGGGGGTGGGATTTGATAATAATAAGTTTTCTTCTTCCTTTTCTAGTGCACATGGAAATTGCTATATTGTCTTGATCACATTTATTTATTAATGTATTTGCTCTGTTATTAGTTCCTTGTACATATTAAAAAGTTTTGTTTTTTTCTTCTGCTCGAAACGGATGAATGAATGAATGAATAAACGAACAATAAAAAATTATATTTTGGTATTAAAAATAGAACTAGTTAAAGCACTTCTACATACTGGTAAATTAACCATTACAGAAAATAAATAAATAACACCATTTAGGGCTGCTGTGGCATAAACCTTACATTAGGTAGTGGTCTAATACTTGTTTTAAGCCCTATATATCAGTAACTTAATCATTCATCAATCAATCAGTCAAATTTTACTTATGTAGCGCTACACTATGACAAAAGTTATCTTATGGCACTTTACATTTAGAGCTGGTCAGACTAGACCAGAACTGAACATAAATACAAACATCTCCAACCACTGCCATTAGTCAAACTCCATGGGTTTTACTGGTAAATTGAAGCTGAAGTAGAAAATGACTGTGATTCCACTTTATCACCATTAAGTATAATAATATCCTCCGCTTTTTATGTCTGTCAGTGAAAATTAGGTATTATCCTGTATTTAATTTGCTGATCATGTAGATGTTCATGAAAGCTCAGAGTGATTTCAAAGGTTATTACATCAAATCAGAAACAAATGAAGAAAGCATCTTTTTTTTTCCCCCAACATCATGTATCATTAACCCATAAAGACCCAGTATTACTTTTGTCAGTTTCCAAATACATTTTTCTCTCTATTTAAACTTTCTTAAGAGATTTATCACCATTTATTATATTAATATCCTCTGTATTTTGCATTTATTTTCAGTGAAAATCATGTATTTTCTATTATTTCATTTACTGATCATGTAGATGTTCATTAAAGCTCAGAGTAAATGCATGGGTTATTATATCAGAAACAGAGAAAACTGAAGAAAAAGGGACTTTTTCAGCAAATATATCAATAACTGAATGTAAAACCAAGTGTCTCCATCCACTGTCATTGATCCAACTCCATGGGTTTTACTGGTGAATCGATGTTGTAGAAGATGACGGTGTTTCCACATTCATTATGGATCCTCTGAACATCCAAATGGATCGTAGCTGATACTACTGAAAAGCTAAGAAACTGCATTTTACTTGAATTATTTCATTAAATTGACAAGATCAGTGGCTCAAGCTAAAAATGATTTAATAATTTAACCATATTGACTTAAACACTGTAGATTGTGCTATTAGTAGACAAAGAATATCCCCAAACTTTGCAGAATCACAGTTATTTACTGGGTGGTATTGGATCCATAACATTCCACACTTCAACCATTATAATTTACACTTAAACCTGTAAAAAAATATGACCAGACAACACATCTTTGACACAGAATCTGATTCATTTTGTGTAAAAATTAAACTAGGTCTGCCTTAGTGCTGTGAGCCGCTGGTAGATGACAGATACTTGTCATTCACATAATGTTGTTTTGTTGCCGTTTTCATCTATTAAGGCATTTCCACTTGTTTCTTGTATTAATAAGAATGACATTATAATCTCATTAATCCACAGCCCATTTATTTACTTAAGCTGTTTCAGTTACACTTCAACTTTTTCACACTCACTTTTTACAGTTGACTTTTTTATCAGCATACTAACTTTAACGCATAAAGACCCAAACATCCACCAACGACCAAAATCATTTACTGATATAAAATGTTAAATACCTGTTGTTCCTTTAATCCTATCAATACATGTAAATAACTGGTGTAAAATGCAGTTTGTCGTCTTTTCATGGGCATCAGATATGACCCATTCAGACGTTCAGAGGCTCAGTAGTTACCACGGAGTTTTGAAGTTTTGTTTTTTTGAAGTTACATGAGTTTTGAAGCTCTCTACATGGTCAGTGTGATATTTTTTGTCTTGAAAAACCTGATGTATATAATTAGATACATGCAATACATGGATAATCCACCAGGGGGGAGGAGTTTGTTGACCAGAGGCCTTTCCAGTGACACTACAAGACTGTCATTAATGAGGGAGGAGGCAGAACTTTGCCAATTTTGAAAAGGAATTAGCAATTTGTTAGACGTGTTTGTGTTATATTGTGTTTTTGTTTGTTCAAAAATAATAATATTTGAACACTGAGACCCGATGTATCAAATATGACACAAAATTGAAACTCATACATGGAAATTGTTATTTGAAAAAACTTTTTTTTTGGATGTTCAGAAGGACCAATAAAGGCTCCATTTTCAAAGAATTGGAATTTTCTGTCAATGATTTAATGGTTCAGGCTTTACAGGGTTAAATGTAAGAAAATACCTGATTTTCACTTAAGAATGCAAAAATAATAACCATGATATTAGAATAAATGATGATAAATTACTTTTTTAAAAAAAAGTCAAAAATAGAGAAAAGAATCATTTGGGAACTGCCACAAAAGTGACACTGGGTCTTCATGGGTTAAATTTGAGCATTTTCAGTCAGGTTTTTTCTTAAAGTTTGTCAGTTAGAACCTCATGCGACACTGTCACTTTAGCGCTGCTTACTAAACTCAGCTATTGTGCATCCTCAAATTTCACAAATAATAGGCCTGCATTTGTAGCAGAAATCAAGTAACAAAGGAGGAAGATTGCTTTTGGTGGCGGAATGAGACAGGACGATGGGACGACGAGTTCTCCGACTGTGAAAGAAAGGACGCTGAAAAGGAAATGAGGCAGTTTTGCTCTGCAATTGCCTCGTCAAGGTCATTAAATTACACACATAAAGCCGGCACACATGATCGTAACCGGCGTGGCGAACAATAAGGTCTTGGTAAAGGATTGAAACAAAGTGGGAAATAGCCAGCAGTCCCACAGCACATCAAAGCCGGCGTCCACGAATACACCTATATTCTCCATTGCGCTAAAAAACGCCAGGTACACTGTGATATGTTCAAAAGGAAATGGATTCAAACAATGCCAGTTGTACTGTACATGTCCGCAGGGTATTGTCTGCTGCACAAAATGACAAATATTAATTTTCATCAAACAGTTCGCCCTCTATCTCTCACTCTCTTGGGCTCCAAGTGTGTGTGTCTCTGTTTCTCTTGGCCTTTCCTCGGCTACGGGCCCCTGGGATACAATGGGCTGCTATTTGAAGCCCGGGACCTAGTTTCACCGCTACCATGGGCCCTGTCTTAGATGCACAATTTATAAAAGAAAAGAATGAGACAGAGAGAGGGGGAAGGAGGCGAAGATAGGGAGTGTTTTAGGACTGAATTTAAATTGTGATTCCAGAGTTTGAGGAATGGTCTGCGTCAGTTAAATGAGGTCAATCAAATAACAGTGTTATGACACAGTGAAAGGGTCACACCGAAGGGGGAAAATAGAGCAGACATTTTGAAGTGTAAAGTCAGAACATTTCAAGAAAATGTCTTAAAATTAATGGAATAAATTGTTATTTTATCTGTGAGATTTTTTTTTTCTTTTTTAGAGATTTCAGAAATGAAGCAGCATTAAATCTCATAATGACATTGGCTCAGCAGCTATTAGAACAGACTGTTGCATTTGGGTCAGATGGGAATTTTGTCACATCTCTTAATATTAAGTTTCCCAGCTTTTGTTGCGTAATATTACAACTGTTTTACTCTTAAAATTTGGAATTTTTCATGCATATTGTCACAGTATTTTGACTTTCTTTTCCTCAAAACAATTTATTCTCTTCATAGTATTATTTACTTATTAAAAAATTGCTACTTTATTGTTGTTTTTTCTTGGCATATTGCTTAAAAGTCACATCCAACAGTTTTAGCAGTGGCACAAATTTACTGAGTGTGTGATTTATTTGCCAATTCAAGTAATTACATTTCTATACTTTTTTTCTTTCAAAAAAAAAAACAAACCAAAAAAAAACAAATCTTGAGTAAAACCAAAATGTCTCACTACTAAATTTGGATACAACTGTAATGGGGTTGTGATACCACTTCATATACGGCTAAAAAAAACATGTAAAGATGTAGATGTGGTGGTGATTAACCAGATGCTGATGTGCCCAGGTTGTCCCAATGCATGCTGGGATAGAACTCCGGGCCCACGCTCTGAAAAGGGGTGAAAGAATGCTTGAATAAATGAAGTGATTATTTTCCTCTCTCTCGTGGAACATGCAGCTGTGAAGGCAATGGTTTAGTGGGTTTTAGACATCAGCCTGCATGATGTAAATGTTTTATAATGATGTTCAGACATGATGGCAGTGGCAGTGATAAGCAGTGATGCTCATGCACTGGCTGTGTGCTGTTAGATTCTGTAGGCTGCATGTCAAAACTGAGTGTGCAATAGCAGCCTCAACACACCAGCTTCAATGAGCTACTGCCCTGTTCGCAACTGAAATGGTATGCGTAACGAACCAGCATATTAACAAAGTTCACTCAAAAAAATGGATCACTGACTTAACTTTTTTTTTTTTCCAACAGGTGCCACATTGTATTTTGTTAGATGAAAGCAAAAAAGATAAGGTAACCGTACTCTGTGACCTTATATTTAACTAACATATAATTCATGAATTGATTCAAGTATTTCAAATCACTTCTGGTGGACAAAAAGGATATTAGCCGAAATAACTATTTGTTTATGCTAGTTTGACAAAATGTATATACTTTCAGCTTACTTATTTTGCTTTCTTTCACTCAATATAAACAAGTTATGTTACTGTAACAACTAAAATTCTCAATCAGTCAATTGATTAAGTTTTTAAATCCAACTCCCCACTGCCTCTCTGACTCTCCACCCTGTCTAACATCTACAAACCCTATCCTCCTACCCACAACCTAAGCAGTCCCACATTAGGCCCACTGAAAAAATCCAAATCTTACCAAGTATTTTTCTCATTTCTAGTCAAAATATGTCATCACACTTAAAATAAGACAATCACCTAAAGAGTAATTTTCAGTGAGATATATAAAGAACTTATTTTGAGACACTATATCTTGAAAATCTTATTTCTAGAAATCTTACCAAGTTAATTTTCACTTGTTCCTTTGGCAGATTTTTTTTTTTCTTAATTCAAGCAAATAATCAGCCAATGGAACAAGTAAAAATGATCTCGGTAAGATTTCTTGAAATAAGATTTTCAAGATCTATTGTCTCAAAATAAGTTTGTGTATCTCACTGAAAAGTTACTCTTTAGGTGATTATGTCTTATTTTAAGTGTGATGAGATATTTGGACTAGAAATGAGAAAAATACATTTGGTAAGATTTGGATTTTTTCCAGTGTAATCAGCCAGAACACCTGTTCTTGAAGTGGCCATTTTGAAACATCATGCTCATTCTACCCCAGTGCTAATTTGCTGAACAAAAATGGTTTGTGTTCAAACAACACACAAATATTCAGCAGGGATAACGTCAGCCATAAATACAAATAGTTTACGATAAAAAAAAAAAATCAATTTAACCCAACATAAACCTTTTTTATGTGTTAACTGAAAATGAATTGTGAACATAAAGTGAACTGCCCTGGTTCACTCTTTTGAGTGTTTACAGGTTATACTGCCTCGATTGCTGCAGCAATAATGGTAACTTCCTGGAATAATACAAACAAGTAGACAGTGGTTAGCACTTCTGCCTCACAGGTTTCAGATTCGATTCCCGGCCGGACTGGAGCCTGAGTTTCTCTCCGTGTTCTCCTGCTTCCCTCACCATTAAAAACACAGGTTGATTTTCATGTCAGTGTTATTGATCATGAAGTTGATTCAGATTTGGATTTGATCCCTGTGTGAATTCATTGGCAGCTCACTGTTCCTAATGTGTGCTGAGTGCTAATGCTAATGCTAGCTGCATGTGTGGAAGTTTAGGTGAAATTCAGACCAAATTTCCTTAAGGGGACAAAACAGAAACTTTAACCTAAATGCCCATTTTAGTGATGTGTACATAATGTATTTGATCAACAAGAACTCCTTTGTTTACTCCAAAGGTGAGATGCTAATATTAGCAAGCTAAGCACAAATCTGTTAGTAAAATAACTTTTTAATGTGTTACACAGTAGTTGCTCAGCTCTAAAGTAACATACAACATAAGAAACTTCTGAACAAATAATATTTAGCTATTTTATTTGCTAACTATTGTGTACTAAACTAGCTAATGTCAAGTAGCATCATACACTGGATCTTTCTTTTTTAATTTGTTAGCTTAATTAGTTGTTGACTTTGTAACATTCACTGATGCTTGTGTGCATACATTAAGTTATGAGTGTGTGTTGTGCTCAGCTTTGATTTGTTGAAACAACAGCATTCAACTTCTAAGTCAATATTAGCTGTTGCAATGTGTATTTAAGACCAAACTAGAGTTGAATATGTGAAGACAGTTCCAGTCGTAGAATAGTTGTAATGTGGGCCACTGACATTGGCAAAAAATTATAAAACTTCTTCAAAACCCTTAGGCCGGGACATAACAACAGCATGTGCTCCAAGGGAATGAATGGATGTTTGTCTAATAGTGCAAATTGTGTCTGTCTGCAACACCCAGACACACACTGTTTAAAAACCCATCTTGTTCATCTTCATGTATTTAAAAACTGCAAAACTTCTATGTTACTCTAAAGTCTGCTTATAAATAAATACTTATTTGTCATTTACTGAACACTTAAAGCTTAAACTTCAGTTAATCTCCTTCATTAGAATCTGTGTATGTGTGTCTTCATCCAATATTAAGAGTCGCAGGAAAATGTGTGACTATCCACTAGACCAGGATGTTCATATCAGAGAAAAGTTTTTTTTTTTTCCAGACCTTAAAATCTCTGAGCATAAATGAAAACACCACCTCTCATCTCATGTGTAATATTCACTGAGCTTGCTGGTGATCTGAGTCTTGACAGACTTTAATCTCTTTCTTACTGCTTCTCTCACTGCAGACTGATCCAGAGCTTTACATAAATGACTCAACTGCAGCACTATGTCAGAGATGATAAGGATGGAAAACAGAATATTGATTTGTAGGATTATTAGGCCAATAATAATTTAAGTCTAATTAAATCTGCTCCACTTAGCAGCATCTGCCTTTCCCAATACTGTATGGTTCGCATGGCAGTTTAGATATTAAATACTCACAAAGAAGATTTCATTAACATATTATGACTTCTACAGCTCTTACTGATCAAACTCTGGCCGATCACATAGGAAATTCTTAAACAGTAAACTGAATAATTACATGAGGCTTGTATTAGACTGTGTTGTGGAAGGAGACAGTAACTAGTGTTGCACACTTGACACCCATGAATACACTAATCAGCACTATCCCCTTTATTTAGCAGGTTAGCTGACAAACCATGTGGACAAATTAATGCTAATATTAAGCAATGTGTATAAATTATGCAAAAAAGGCCAGGTATTTTAATTAGTATTGCCAAATCTGATGACACATTTGACTGACAGAATGTGTTCAAGGTCATGCAACTCATTAGCCACAACTACAATACAACTGTATGTCAGGGTGAATAAATAAATCAATAAATAAACGCTTTGCCAATAATGAAATGGTACACTTCCTGTCTTCAAAGTGGGTGTGTGGATGGATGGAATGAGATTAAAAAGGTCTAAATAATAGACAGCCTTTACCGCACATAATACTTTGTTGGCTCGCCTTTAGCTTTGATTACAGGAAGCATTCACCGCAGCATCGTTTATGCATCACAATGTTTATGCACTGTCACAATACACGTCACAACATTTATTTCCATCCATAGTTGGAATATTGTTTTGCCCACATATTCCATGGAGGATGAGAGAATCATACCATAACCTGAACTACTCTGCAGTACAGCTTAAAGATTCTCAATAGTGTTTAGGTCTGGAATCTGTGGTGTCCAATCCATATGTGAAAATTCCTCATGCTCCCAGAAATACTCTTCGACAAGCTGCATGAACTCAATGAATCCTGGCAAAGTCTGATCTCTAGCAAACTCATAGTTGATTACGAAATGAAAAGCAACTCACTGCATCGGTTAGGATTAATTTGTTGGACCCAATGGAAGGCTTTCATCGATTTGCTTAGTTAAATCCAGGTTGGGACTTTTTTTGGCCAGACAGTGTATTATAATACACTTATATCTAGGGATGGGAATTGATAAGAATTTAACGATTCCGACACCATTATCAAAGTATAATATACAGTATGGGGGGGGGTCATACCATACAACCACACGGAGTGAAAGTGAAACTTAAGACGCTTTACTAATTCCTCTATGTCTCCCGCTGTTGTGCACCTCATTTTCCTTTTCCCTACCTTCGGCAACTTTTATTTGAGGGGGCAGGACATTTGTTGCCCCCAGCTACTGGGAACTGGTTCCCTATATCTTGATGTAGCCCAGGGGTGTGAAACTCCGGTCCTCGAGGGCCAGTATCCTGCATGTTTTAGATGTGTCCCTCTCTCAACACACCTGATTCAACCACATGGCTCATCAGCAGGCTGCTGGAGATGTTTGATGATGAGCCATGTGAAAGAAGCCATGTGAAAGAAGGAAACATCTAAAACATGCAGGACAGCAGCCCTCCAGGACCAGAATTTGACACACCTGATGTAGCCTATTAATATCATTTTTAATCTCTAAAAAGACCACTATTTAATCACATTTGCTTCATTTTCTTGCTCACTTCTGTCAGGTTATGTTGCCAAGTATCACTTTATTTCTGCAGAACGTGCATGAGAAAAATGACATTTGAATGTGCTTTAAGATTGGCAGCTTATGAAATATATTGTAAAGAACATAGTCACACGGGTGACAAAAGAATTAGTTGAAACCTGTAAAATCTGTCAATTCTCAATGGAAAGAATGGAGCACTCCTAAAGGGGTGGGACGGTGGATAAACCCATGTGACACAAACATGAAATCACTCTCTAGTAGAGTTGCTAATGAATATATTTGGTCTGTATCAGCAGACAATGAGCTGCCAATCAAATCCGTCACAGCACTTAAGACATGGATGGCACCTACCTGTCAATTATGCATAAATAGGCTATAAACCTTAGAGATTACATGAAAACCTTGGACCTTGGCTATTGAGACCAAAATTGTTCTTAGGCTGTAAATGTGCATTTTGACTGACCATTTTAACCCTTTAGGCGCCTGAGTTGTTTTTTTTTTTTTTATATTTAGTTTTGATATCAAAATGTAAAAAAGCTGTGTTTAATTCCGTCGTGATGCTTTTCGCAATATTGCATCTTTGGCACTTAAAGGGTTAACATAGTAATCTGTGGGGCTCATGCTTTTGGAACCAGCCAGCTGCCATTGGCTTAATTTCCAGCCCTTGCTTAAAACACATTAAACTCCACCAGATACCATTTCGTCATCTTGTCTTATGCTGTTTATTTTCACATTTTTTTCCCACAGCCATTACAAAACAATCTTATTTTGTCCTCAGTTGTGCCCTTCCAATGTATCTACATTTAGCCGCTCCACAGATTGCATGAATGAATGTAATTGTACCACTGCTACATTTTGTGGTGCAAGAGCTCCCTGTGTGGTTGAACTGATGGAAATCAAGCCTATTTTCATCGGGCAGCATTAATAATTTGCTACCAAAAGACGAGTGTCGCCGGAGGGGAGGAGGTTTGGGGTGGGAGCTGTGGTGAATGACACGCACTACTGACAGGATGAGAAATCAGACAATAGACGGAGATGGGCGGCGAGATGGACAGGTATGAAAGAGAAGAGGGAAGAGCTGGAGAGAGATCGGAGTATGAGTTGCAGAGGAAAAGGGAGGCCCAGAAGAAGAGAGCAGGCATAAATATGCATCGTCATGGGCTATCTTTGTGGTGGATCTTTGACGTTAGCTGCAAGCCACAGCTAAGGCACTTCTGTCAATCCCCATCATTTTTTCTCTGGCTCCTTCCCTCATCATCCTCGTCCTGCTCCTCATGTTGTCTTTTTTTCCCCTTTTCTTCTCCACACAGAGCCATGCACAGGGGGCATGCAGCCAGTGTTGTCAGTCTCTGGTGCATCAAAACCAATATCAGCTCTCTCCAAATTAATTACCAGCCCTCGCCCTGGCCTGCCTCTGTAATAAGTCTCTCCGGGAGCAGAAGTGATGGGCTACACAGTGTCCTCCCCCTCCTCCTCCCACACTGCCTGACAGCTACCCCCTCGCTCCTCAACCGTGGTCTTTCCACTCCTAATGCACCCCTTCCTCACCTCAGCAACACCAACACCCTGTCACCTGACTCTTCACAGGGGGAAGAGGATAAACCTGTGAAACAATCCCTCCATGAATTGGCTTTGTGTCAAGGAGAATTAAGTCGTGCTCCATAATGGGACCCACACCTCACCAGAAATAGCCTGTGTATGCGTGTGATGCGCCGACGCTGGCATCAGTGAAAGATGTAAAATGACTTGTTGAATATCAGCGAGCGCAGTTCAAATGTTCGGTCACATCACGCTGGAATATTAATATGATGAAGCGGATCAGATGGCTCGGGGCAGGACTTTTGATCAGTCACCTCCTGGATGTGCGCCCAACCCCACTGTCAATCTGAACAACGCACCATTACAGATATTGTCTAGGTAACCCAGGCTCACTGAAAAAATATTCTGATCCATACAAAGTCTGGCCCCTTTCCAGATGGATAAATCCAGACAGCCAGGCATTTTACCGAAACTGAGCACAGTGATCCCAACTCTGCAAGTTGCTGAGGTCTGTAGGCTTTTGGATTATATAACTGAGGTCTGTAAGATGTTAATTATAGAGACTCAGGTCTGGAAACACCTCTGGCATATAATAACCAAAGCCCTCCTGAGGTAAAAACTGCAGTTCTGAACTACACTGTAACAAAGTCTGCACACTTCTGAGGTTCAAAATTAGGTGTATGTTTGGATTGTAGTGTAGAGAGCCTGGAAGTTTGGAAAAGTGTCTAATAAACACAAGAGTTTGGTCTGTATACTGTTAATGTAATACAAGATATTAGATTTGTAAATTGCATCACAGGTGCAGAACACTGGGGTTCTTCTCAGGGGAATAAACAGCGCAGACCATTTCTGCAGGTCTGTTTATAGTGTTCAGAAACTAAAAATGATTGTATTTGTACAGCAGTTTAGAATCATTTTGAAACAGCTCAGATGTAAAACTGCTTTCTTATTAAGTTACTAGCACTTATAATGAATATTTCAGCGTGAACCAAGTGCATCTTTTAGCTTGTCTCAGCTTATTGTTTTGGTGTATTCACTCAAAAAGTCCCAGTAAACATTACCTTTTAAGCACCAAACAGCAGACAGATGATGCTTTAAACTAGCTGGTGAAATGAAGCAATTAACAGCTAAAAAGCCACACATTTCCTTCAGGAGCTGTTGGAGACTGCAAACACGGCAATGGGAGGTTGCATATTGGACTTGCTTTCATCAGGTGTCCAAATGCACAAATGAGTGTTAATGTTGCTCCATTCATGCTGTAGATGTACCAACTGCTGAATCCAAGTGACCAAAACATTTATTCACTGCCAGTTAAAGGAACAAATGACTGTGAAGCAGATCTTATGTTGGGTTTACACAACACAATGTCCTCATTATAACCTGCTCCAACAGAAACTGAGACCAGAAAACAAAAATTGGACTCAACTGGCTTCTGGGCATCACACTGAATGATAATCAATGGCTCATCTATTAGTTTTGTTTTTTATTTTTTTTAATAAGATGGGATGATGGCACACTAAAAGTGACCTCTCTATCTGGATGAGGCATTATGGTCTTAACCAATGCTAATGCTAACTTACTGCAAACATCAATCATATTTCTAAACATATTGCTAGATACCACTAAGTAATTTCAATCACTTGCTAATTGCTAACACTTACAGTTAAGGTCGATTACAATAATGACAGCTTTGCAAAATGGTGTAAATGCACACATTAGCACCAGCTAGTCCTCTATGGAGCCATTCTGGGGCCATGAGGTTTGTACAAGAAAAAAAATCCAATTTGAAACTGAAAAATTCAAGATTTGTTCTTGAATTTTGAAAAATACAACACTGTAGTCAAACTAAGAATAAACGTATGACAAGTTTTTTTCAGGTTAAATATATTTTTGATTTGAATTTTGCAATGAATTAAGAAAGTTTACAGAAAACATAATAAAGCAACATTAATGCATTCATTTTGACAGCCCTACTAAAACGATTTCATTTCAGGCGGCATTGTGGTGCACTATCGTTTCACAGCAAGAGGGTCATAACTGTGTTTGCATGTTCTTTGTGTCCACGTGGGTTCTATTCTGGTAATCGGGTTTCTTCCCACCATCTAAAGATGCAGACTTTAATAGTTAGTGTTCACTCTAAATTGCTTGAAGGTGTGAATGTGAAAGTGACTGGTTGTTTGTCAGTATATGTATATGTATAAGTCAACCCTAGAAATACAGCCAGGGTATATCCCATCTTCGAGCCAGGATAGACTCCGTTACCCCTGCAAGCTATTCAAGGACTTGACAAATGAATTAATTAAAGTACCTTTGAATTACCATCAAAATACCATCTTATCAGACATAAATATTGAACAAGCTTACCTGACAGTCTGAATAACAGTACTGAATCTTCAGGAAACAGGAAATAAAAGTAGATGAATGTATAGGTAGAAATATCTATTTTTGAGTGATAAATGTGGATGTAACTACTTGGAAGGCTTTTTCATATTTTTTTTTTTAAGATGGATCTGAAAATAAATCCTAATGCCCAGTGCCATCATTTTAAGTATAAAAGCTACAGTCTGTAATTTACTTCCAGGGTACAAGAACTGAGGTGACCACTTTCTTTGATGATGTACTCATGCTGGAATTCCACCAACTACTTTCCCACACACAGAGAGCCACTGTGTGGCCTCAGTCCATTTACCCTAACTGATTTGCAACAGTCATTTTTAAGGTGAGCGAAGTCAAGGGGGCTTGTCAGCAAATGCTTTACTGAGAAGCACTTGGAATATGTTGGAGGCAGAGGCAAAGCAAATGACCACACACCATAAAATACACAAAACACCTCATTTCCATTTACAGTAACACTGCTCCTGAAACAAAAAAAACTTTAAATATGATTTTTAATAAACAATAAAATGGGCTCCTTGCTTTCCACTTAAGCCGTTAACCTGGCGACTCTAGTGGCAGCACAGGGGGGAGTCGTTCCTCACTCTAATCCACATGTAGCAGTGGCAAGGATTTCCAATACTCCATAAATTCAGGGCTTATCTCCAGACAGTGACTAGTAAATGGTAAGCAATGCTATCAATCATGGAGCTCCCTGCTGTGTGATTCATAGTAATGTGTTTCCATTTAAAACTCCCCTGGGGTAGAGGAGAGAGAGAACAGGAGAGGAGAACAGTGAGTCTCAAGGCATCAAATTCCTCACAACAATCAATATGTGGAGCTCAAACAGCCCATGCCTCAGCCTGCCCAGGAAAAATAAATGTATTAAGGTACAGAAAAAAATGCATTAACCAGGAAAATGTGTTACGCTGAAAAGAGAATCATCAGGAACAAGGAAGGGGAGAAAACCAGGATCTGGCTCCTTTTTTTTTTTTTTTTTTAATGGCTCTGCTCCAAACATTAAGGCCTCAGCCCATGCCTTACCCTTCCACGGAGTTTCATGAAAATCAGTGCAGTAGTGTTTGGCACAATCCTACTGACAGTCAAACAGATACACAGGGAAATGGTAATGAAAACAACCTTTCTGGTGTAGGTAATGAAGCATCAAAGCTAAGGCTGGGAACATACAAAGACACTTTGAGAGAGTGGAATAGCTTTGTAATACAGCACCGCTAATGGCATATTTGATCAAAGAGAGACAAATGGAAGTCTGCTGTGGACAAGAAGGAAGAGAAATTGATACACAAAAAAGATTTAGAAGAGTCACTTGGTAGGGCTCATGGTAAACTGAAACCAATGTCTATTTCAAGTATTTTAAAGTATAGTACCGCTCATGGCCACTAGATGCTGGCTGCAAAAAAGCCTGACTCTTATAGACTTCCACAAAGTTCTCTCAAGAAAGTTAACAATATTTTTAATTTATGAAATATCAGTAATATCTTAATCTTTCTCAATTCTATGCAATGTACAATGTTGCCCCTGGGGAAGCAAAAGTAGTATAAAAAGTATGGGAATTTCTGCAGAAAATTCAATGCACATACAGTTTTGCTCATAAATTTACATACCCTACAGGGTCTTGGATGTTTAAACATGACAATGACCCAAAACATAAGCCCAAGTCGACCTGTCATTGGAACAGCAGAAAAAGGTGAAGGAGTGCCCATCTGAGTCTGCTGACCTCAGTATCACTGAGCCACTTTGGGGAGGAGTCAAACATGCAGTTCATGCAAGAAAACCCAAAATC
>JAPQRP010000020.1:17682660-17693630 GCA_037367295.1 Apogon hyalosoma
CCTCCGCCGTGCACTGTTCACTTGTGATGCTGCTCTTTTCAAAGGCTGTGAGCCACAGTTTGTTTCAATAAATCAAACCAATTTTCTCATCACATCTTTGATTAGTTTTGTCCAGCGTTTGCAGCTGTAGACTGTCTGTCCAGTCAGAGCCATATATTGTGTAATTGATCAATGCTTTCAATTTTCAGTTCAATTCAGTCCAAGCCAATGGAGCACTCACAAGATGTCACCAAAATCACTCGGTCTCTTTAAAATCCTTCAGAAAATTGTGTAAGTGTATCGAATCGTATCGCATCGTATTGAATCATATCATTGGCCGAATATCGTGATATATATTGTATAGTGAGCTGAATATCGTGTATCGTATCGTGACATTAGTGTATCGCTACAGCCCAGTGACATGCGGTGAGGTTCATGGCTGGTGAGGCACTGACTTTTCTTGAGTCAGATTTACAATTGTAAGAACTGTAAAGAGCATCTAATTTCACAATTCATCTAACAGCATGCAACTGGTAATGCTTCATATCCCATCAGCATTCTGCTTTCAACTACATTTACACCAACACAAACATACACACAGGAACATATCTGTCCCACAAAGAACGTTTCTTTTATAGAGATGGAGAGAGCACCCTTTTTGTGTCTAAGAAATTCATATTTACTGTAAACAAATTAAAGTACAGAGATGTGTGCAGCACATATTTAATTTTAACCGTCAGTAAAAATTTCTCTTATTTTTCAAACTTTAAGTTCTGGTGCTTTAATCAGTTTTAATAAAGGTTGTGTTGTGATCTGATTTATTCATGTTTTGCGCATTACTGTCAGAAACATATACTTTCATTAACCCATCAGGTTGTCTATCAAATTGATAAGAAAAACATTATTTTAGTCCAAAAAATTTAGTTATCAAATACTTGAATTTTTTTTTCTACTTACTCCCATCTTATTTTTTAAAAACCAAAAGCTTAAAACCATTTTTTTGGCCTTACCTTTACTTATAGATGAAGTCCATGCGCCGAACCTTCCCCATGATAAAGCTCTATGACTTGGTTGTAAAAGTCTTCCTTATTTTCTCTTAGTTTTAAGAGTCTCTTCGCCTCAGTGGAGATTATGGCCAAAGAAGACAGACGTCCTTGGTCGGTTCTCTCGGTTTTCCCTCACCTTAGCCTTGTGGATGCTAATGTTTAGCCTCCGTTGCTCATTCGATGCCAAATCAATCCTTGAATTTCCAAACGTTTTTAAAGAAATCTGGCTTTGAATGTGCGTGGCTGATCTTTGACGTTTGCTGAGGCTTCTTTGCAAATATTTCAGGTCACAGTATCCCGAAAGAAAAAAAAAAAAAAACACCCGCTGTTCTTGACCTACTAGCTTTAGCTTGGCGCCAACTTTCAATTGCTTCTGTTGAAGCAGTGATGCAGCTTTAAAGCACCTGTCAGATCACGTACGCCCCCTGGAGGTGAGGCAGAGTACTGCCTGCCTCGCCTGCTGACTTTCCTCTGCACATTATTGTACCATCAGCAGGAACAATTCTTTCACACAAACATTAAAGACATTACACAGACTGTAGAGAGTCATGCTGTATAACAAATATTTCTGTAAAGTCCCTATTGACGATATGCTGAGGAACAGAAACGGACATGCGTCATGTGGCCAAAGTTTGGATTTGTGGATCTAATACTTGATCTAATATTTAAAATTAGTACTCTTTGATGTCTAATACTGTAATGCATTGACCTGATCCATAAGACATGTCACAGTACAGACTCAGCCTGTGTGCAAGGCTGTTCATGAGACAGCACCAGTCACTCAGCCTTAGACTGGACCTTATCAATCCATAAGATAAAACATTCTGAACCTGTTTATATAAACAATTCTGGAGGCGCCACGAAGTCTAGGGTTTGGCATGGGGGAAGTCCTTCAGACAGGACTACGTGTCGGTATGTGGGGTCACCACGTAGGGTCTGCAGATGAGTTTGAACCTATCAAAAAGCGTCACGTATTTATGTTTGTGTAAACACCTGTGTGTACCATAAAAAGAACTGGATTGTAGAACTGATGAGAACTGAACTGTATGCATTCCAACGGTGAAACGCTGTTCGACTGTTTGATGAATAAAGACCATCTTCAGTGAATTCAGACTGAGCTCGTCTTTGTCCAACGGAAAGACGACAGATTGAATCAGTCAGATATGAGGCGAAGCTCGGCAGTGCCTCACTCGGGATTTCTGCCCTGTATTTGATCGTGAAATACTCAAATTCGGCGATTTTTACTTTATAAAATATCAAAAACGTGTGGAGTCATACTGAAAATGCATCTTTAACACAGATCAGTGGAAAATATTAATATTTATTTTATGTACTTTTTTCTTTATCATTTTAATCATTACCGCAATTGTCTTCCACCCAGTTTAAAAAGCAAAAACCTGATGAAAAAGAAGGGAACTGAGGCTAGAGCTGTGAGCACATGGAATGTATGGAGATTCAAAAGGGTCATAAGGTGTCAAGAAAGAGCTGCACTGCAAAACAGTATTACTAATTTTAAATGAAACTTACTTGGCATGCAAGTTTTGTACTAGAATATTAACACTATTTTAAGGAAGTATGTCTAACCATTTCTCAATAAGATATGTCATCCTATATTGAGCTGTATTCACTATTAACAAGCTGTAACAATGGTTTGCAGGAAATTCCACCAGAGGAAGAAGATGACTGAGTGCTGTCAATATTCAGTCAGCTGTGTTTCAATAAAATGGGGGAAATAAGAATGCCTTTGGTGCCTTGATTTATGAAAAAAGCTAAGTCTTGATAAAGTCTTATTATTAGTAAGGAATGTTCTTATTTTAGGCTCTTTTTGCTGTTTTTTTTTTTTTTCCCCTCAACGTTGAGATATGAATTCTTAATGTCAACTCAAATAACAAAAGTATTTACTTTGAAGAAAATATGTTCTGGTGTAAACTTTTTTTTTTTCCATTTATTCTTGGTGATTTGTCAAAAATAAATAAATTGTAACTTTATTCCTAGTTTCTTAACGTCTTAAAGTGATTGAATTTAGCTTAGTTTTAAGAACTCTAGCCAACTACATTTTGCTTGCCCTCAGGCAGATTTTTATTGATGTCTTTATTTTTGCTCAAAAGAAGATAATCACATTTCATAAAATTTGGCTGTTTTTGTAGTGTGCAAATAAACTACAAGGTGAATGTAGCCAGTTACCACCCATTGGTTTGTGATTTAGCAAGTCTGAAGTTTAGTATTGTATCATAAAATAGCCAGAGACATAATTTTTCCTCCGTCCAGATCCTGTCAAGCAATGTTACAGACTATTCTCAAAGAAAAGTAGCTAAAACCAAACTGAAAAATCAGATGTGGCTGGATGACCACGCCACACAACATACCCATACCATTCCAAAATTAGTAATTTAATGGAAAAGCATTACTATAAGTCATCAGTTACATCTTTAACAGCTTCTATATGTGTATGTCTGGCTGTTGATTGGTTGACTGAATGATCTGCTGCTCTTTCCCTGTATCTACTTTATTGCAAAGCCATAAACGCTTAACAAAAAAAAAAAAAAAAAAAGAAAGAAAAAAGTCAGACACCAAAGCTAGTGAGAGCATCACTCAGATGGCAACACTGCTAACAAGTAACTTTCCTTTTCAAGGTCTGGAAAAATAACTCACAGACCAAACCTTCATTATTGGGAATATCGCCCACTACCTCAATAAATAAAAGTATTATAACACACTGCCAAGTAACTCTGGCTGTGCACAAAGCCATAGTCCTGCTTCATAACGCTGTCAACTTGTTTAATGTAGAGTCTAAAGTTGCAGGAAGAAACAAAATTTCTAAATATGGTGTTAACTTCATGCCTTAAGTCAGTTGAACTCACTGAAGCAGTAACTTTCAACATAATGTAAGGGTTCTGTTACCACAGCTCCCCCCACAACAAATGAAATATAAGTATCTAGGCAGAACAGAAAGAGAAACAGAGCAAAACCTGAAAAAAGAATAGCTACTACAGTGCCCCAATAAACAAATTAAGAAAATTGAGATCTTGGAACAATGACTCAGTACATTTAGAAAAATGCTAATGCAAAATAGATGTCTGAAAGGGTTCCAGGGCTTCTGGGGCAGGAACAGTATCTGGAGTACATATAGTATCATGTGTCTGGAGGACATCAGGTGTCATTTCAATCCTGTGCCAATTCAAGATTAGGATGGGATTCGAGCCCTATTTGTTGGATTTGTACGTGTGAGTTCCTATCAAATCTGTCATGTTTGTCAGAGCCGAGCAGCCCTATACGGACACTATACGCAACACACAAAAACACTGCCTACACTTCAGGTCAAAGCGATGGGAGTTTGAAGCAGAACTATCCTTTTGGTCATGAAAAGAGAAAGAGCACACTAAGAGGGACCCGGGGAGAGGGAGAGCGGGAGGGAGGGAGGGAGGGGGGTAGCAATCAGGAAAAGTGCAATTTTTGAAAGTGCAAAAATAAAGCTTTAAAAGACTGAAACCTTGGTATCCACTAAAAAGTTTGACAAAATGGAAGTTCTGACAGTTCTCTTTTTTCATGTCTCTGAAAACATTATTTGGTGTGGCGACGGCAGCTTTCTGGTGGTTTAGCATTTCTCCGGGGTCAGTCCTATGTTCCCCCAGTACCAAGGGTTACGATTAGGGTTAACCCTACATCGGCACTGGGGAACATCAGTACACTCCCATTTCTCCAGCGTATTTTCATGGTTTTAAATTTATCACAGTTCTCCCAGTGTATATGTATTAGTTTTTTCCCCCCTGATTATTTAAAAACCTTCTGCTAATATGTTGGGAAAAGAAGTTCATAAAGTTGAGTTTCAAAATTAGAATGTAAGTTTTTACTTTGGTACATTTACATTCACTTCACAGAGCTACATTCAGGAGGAAGTCAAAGAGGAATCAAATAGAAACAAACTGACTCCACACAGATCTGTTGAGTCCACACGTCCTTCAGATTCTGCGAAATCAGGCTAAAGCTAATCTTATACAATGACATTTGTCTTGAATATTTCCCTTTTTTGGCCTCCAAAACATGATTTTATTTAATAATATTCCTGAAACATGCAGAAAATGACCTAAATCTCCTTATAATGGCTCTATTCTATGATTTATAGAGCATAATGATGACTTTGTAGATATTTCATTCATTCCATGGACATTTTAATAGCGATTTAAATAACAACAACAAAGCAGGTAAAACCTCTTAAATATGCTAACTGCTAAGAATTTTGCCCACCTCTATATATTATCATATTCAGAAGCATTCAGATTTTGTCTTGAAAACACTGCTTCAAGTGGTCAATTTGTTTCAACCTGTAGTCACGTATTAAAACACCAGTGACACAGTTACAGGGGCTGCAGAATTCCTCTTTTTGTCATTAAGGTCTACTAGATTTAAGAGCATTTTATGGCTTCAGTTCCCCATGGCAACAATCATATGAGTGCAAGAAAAAAAAAAAAATCCAAAAAGTACCACACAGGTAAAACAAATACATAATTCATAGTGAGCCTGTCTTCGGTGTCTCAGTCTCCTAGAGCCTCATATGAACTATTCCCCTCACACAAATCCACAGCCAGTAATCAACACACTCTTTGTAACTGTTTTCATGTGGTAGCCTGATTTACTAAAGGTTTGCACATATAAAAATGTGCTCAAACTTGTCTGCACACGTAAAAACATGTTGTAGCTTATCTACTAACAGGACGCACCAAGGGTTGTGTCTCTCAAATGGACAAAATAGTTCACACAACCCAGTTAGCATATTTGCCTTGATGAATATGCAATATGGGCGTTTCTGCCAGAACGCACAAAATTACTGAGTAAATGCGAATATTTATTTAGCGTGCGCAATGTGATTTACCAAACCTGAAACTGACTGCAGTAGCTGATTTTATGTTTATATTTAGCACGTTTTAAAGACAGGTTTTAACTGGCATAACTTTGCGCAAAAGTGGCTGCAGTTGTTGTGGCGAGGAGGCGGCATAAGCCCAACCAAAGGCTACGTAGAGAACCAAAGTGTTCTGCTCACGTCAACATTTTTGGAATGACGAAGGAAAATATAACTGAGACGTATGCCCCCCCAGTCTTGTAGCCAAAGCTACTTTTCCACTTGATCTGATGATTGTGATTAAAAATACGCACTGACTTTAGGCTACAGTGTGACAAAATTATGTGCGCCTCACAGTCATCCAATCCAACAGCCCCCACGCCCCCCCACCTCTAAAAATGAATCTGGCGCCGCCGCCCAGCAATGTCATTTTAGAACTTCTAGATGAACTCGGAGATGATTTGGGGCCAGTCACAAAGAGGAGTTATGCAAAACCTTCTATGATAGAACTCCTCCAACATAACATTTCCGTGCGTCTGGATCATTTCAGCGCATTGTTGCCATTAGTGCTGGCGTATCCTAGAGCAGTTTTTCCAGCATACTGTCTCCATGACAACAACCAGTAGCACACGCAAAATCCTCATTTAGGGCACTTTCACACCGCTAGTTCGATAATTTGGTCCACACCAGGCAATCAAATTGTTTTTCTGTAGCATATAGACTCCAGTGTGCTCTGCTTTCACATCTGCAAACGAACCAAAATTGGTCTGACTGACGTTTCATCATTGTTTATCTTCCAGTAGAAGTAAGTGCCAATGTTGACTCACTATGGAGCGACACATTCGCACATTGGTATTTGCTCTGATCTTTGTATATTGCATTCTATGTATTGGCCATTTTTGGCCAAATATCCAACTGGAGAATGAATCACCCCTGCGTCTGGAGAGCAATCTGCTGATGCACTGGAGTCGCTGAAGGCGTATAGTGCATCATTTTAGGCAGAGGAGACACGCTATTTTCATGAATGTGCTCATGCTGACCTGACCTGACCCATGATGCATTTGGAATAGTTCGTTTGGACCTGCTGTCTATGGTTTGGACCCGAGTTTGCGTTGTCGCCAGAGGGACTGCACCAGAGTTTGGCATTTGGTGTGGGGTCAAGCAGACCGAGACCACCTCTTTTTGGAGGTCTCGGTCCACTTGATTTAGTACAGATCTGAGTGCGATTGATGCTTTCACACCAACAAAAACAAACCGAAGTAAGAGCCTTTGGTTTGAATGGAACGTTTGGTGCGCACCAAGTGCTGGTGGTGTGAAAGCACCCTTAAACAGGGCGGTCTCCAAGACTTTGCACCTGTTGTCATTTGCGCAGGCAATCTTAGTAAATCACCCATGACACACAAATCAATAGCACGCATGTTTTTAGCACGAGCAAGCAAATTTGTGCCTGTTTATTTGCAATCTTAATAAATTAGACCCTTACAGTTTTAAAATTGTATATAGAAGATCTACATGCCCATCTGTTTAGTGCTTTTTGAGATTAATTCAATCCATGTGGATGTATAACACTGGCTGTGTTTAAATGTCTGATTTAAAAAAAATAAAAAAAGAAGACAAAGAAAAATAAAAATACCCCATTTGAATGCAGCTGCTCATGCATCTTATAATGACCCTGATGAAAGCCACAAGCCAAAGTGCATCGGTCTAGTCATAATAAAGTTGTTCTATTCTACATGTGCTGTTGGAGGTTTTGACCTACTACAAAGCCGTATTTTCAACCAGGAGGCTTTGTACTCAGGCACAAATATGATCTGTTTTAAGATTATCTAAGCTCACCAAGTGGTTAGATTTAACATACAAAAGTCAGATTTCACATTCATTAGAACTGACACATCTCAAGAACAGATATGAAAAATATGCTAATTTCTGGCTCAGATTCCACACTATACAGTCACACACGAGAACGCATACATGTTCACAGAGCAGCAAGGGAGTGATTATCACTGCACTGTTACTTGACTGACATTCATGTCGGCTGAAATGAGTGTCAGGGCGGCAGAAAAGGAAAAGAAAGGTAATGCATTGTTATGTGAGAAAAACAGCAGAGATCAGAGTTGCTTCTATACTGAGACTCCAGTGACATATTTCCATTAAAACACAACAAAGCCCTAACAAACATGTCACCAAGCAAACACTGCCTAAATCGAAACGGGTCTCATTTGACTTTCAATCTTCAATAATCGCTGGAAGAAAGGAGAGAAATGCAGATTGAATGACGCTTGGTGAACACAAAGAGCTTTTCTTTGTGGAAATGATCCCTTTAGACTTCACTCATACTCTGTTTCCATCAAGTCAACACCATCACAATATTAATAAATATATTTTACCAAAGCCCAATAGTTTTCAATCTCAAAAACCCTTTAAAATTAAACATTTCCAATAATTCAGGTCTTTCATATGCCTACAGTATAAATGATGAAAAACCCAATACTCTGTCCAGACAAATATACATATTTTTTGTCATCACACATTCCAGCTCTGATCTCTCTTCCAACTTTAATTTGGATGGTTCGGGGGAGGCTCTGAGAGGCCATGTGAAGCGAGAGGAAAGGATAAATGGATGACTGCTGTCATTCTAAAGGCAGATTTCTCATTATGGCTGAGTTAAATCAAACCAAGATGACAATTTAAGGCTGATTAGGGCAACACATTAGAGCAGAGCTGAGATTATGAAAGAGAGCCTCGTCGTAAAAATGTAAGAGGTGATAGAGTAGCTGCTATTTCACATCAGGATAAATACAACCATTTCATGGTAATAGCTTCTGAAGTGCTGTCCCCTAAAATATTTCAGCTGGTCTTCTATATAGAAGGATGTCTTTATTAATCATACTGCTTAGGATTTGTTGCAGTCAGGACGATGCTTGTACCTAAACTGGTTTTAAGTGGCAAAATGCTTCCAGCTATTTGGCAATGATTCATGTCCACGATCAATACCTCATTATCTAGGTATCTCTATAATGAATCCTATAATACAGTACAAGTCTATGTAACGTGCATTTTAATCTGTAGTTAACTCTTTTAAGACTGCCATTATAACAGGCCTAAGGTGTCTTCATGTTTTCTTTGCAATAAAAGTGTCGAAAAATGTCTTTTTTGCCAATTCTTTTGCACCTTTGTTTTCAGGAAGAACTTAGCGTTCAATATCGGGCCATTAATTATCATTATTATAATAATAAAACAGTGTGTTTTAGAGAAAAAAAGAAATAAAAAACAGACTTTAAGTTTCTAGCATATTTATTATCAGATACAACTGTATATGTCCGTAATGAAACTTTTTGAGATTGCAGAAATAAACTTTCAGTTATTTTACACCTGCTTAAACATGCTTTTTGGTCTTGAACATTCAGTATCCATATTATGGCTTCATTTCCAGGTATTTTTTAGCCTGTGTGGGAGTCTCTGAAACAGTTCCTTTACTTCTAATAGTCCCACGTTGCTGCCATAAACTGTTATACAGTGTCGGAAAGCTCTGGAACACAGCTTTGTGTTGCTGTTTGAATTTTGTGGATAGCACAAATGTTTCAGGAGTTACAGTAATTGAAATGCTGTAAAGTGCAAAATGCAGCGTCAGAGAGACTGCAGTTGTTAAAGGATTAAACTATGGAGTAAGAGAAAAACATCTTACAACACTTATGCCAAAATGAAGTGTGGAGATTTGTTTACATTGTACTGCAAGTAAAATGCAGTCCAACAGACAGAAAGTAGTGCTTTCTGTAAACACTGAGCCTAAAATACAGTTATTTTTCCCCTTTCTCACAGTCCCAGTAGTACATAGCCATTCATGTTTCCACTAGTCAGATTTCTGGCCCCAAGAAAATTCAGTGGAAGTGAATGTTTTTATTTATTTATTTTTTTAATTTTAAACACGCGAATGTGTCAGATATGTTAAGTCAGTGTGTTAGTGTAAAGATGGATGATGCAGTGCTGCTTCCACCTGGTAGGTTCAATCCAACTACTACATTGCTTTTGTAACAAGCAAGTCATTAAAACAAACTGATCACACAAATTATGTCTCAAACCCCAAATTATTCTGATAAAATCCACCTACATTCTATGAGTTTTCAGTGTGGTCCAAGTATTGTTGACTACATGCAGCTTTTCTATGCCCAGGCCAATTATACATTTTGAGATGAAACATTATATTAACATTTTTTTGTCTTGTTTACAAGCGGTGGTGGGTTTATCAAAATAGAACATTGCTGAAAATTTGCCCTGATGTTTTTGTGGATTTCCTTACAGCTCAGCTTGGTTACTTAAGTCTCGACATTGAATACTGATGTAGTGACGATCCTGGCTGAACCAGCCTGTGATCTGCATGATTACATATGTTAACATGGCCTGCTTGGAGCATTGGCAAAGGTAATATTAGAAACAGTATCTTATAATCCCTGGTGGCCCCTGGTCTTTTGCAGTGGAAATGCCAAAAGAGCTATGCTGAGTTGAGGTGAGTTATGATATGAAACAATACACTTTACTGTCCCCTTAAGTTGCACAAGACTCTCATAGATGGTTAAAAGAAACACGAGTTGATACCATTAGTAGAAAAGTGGTAGAGGTGAGATTATGACATAGACCGAGATTAAATGGTTTTTCTTAACTTCAGGGGGGCTATCATCACATCCTTCTTTATACAAAAATGATTAACCAATAAGTACAGACGTGTGTCAACATTGTAAATACAATGCCACTGAGCAATTTATGAACTGGACATGTACTGGGATTTAGTAAGGGCCAGGGAACTTGTGTGGTTGACTGAAGTATAGGTGCACGTGCAACACAGGCAAATGACGTCTAGCGGAGAGGCTTTGAATGACAGGGTGTGACATTGCTCAATAATAATAAAGGGTTCGTACGCATCCTGGAAAACCTGTGAAATGATTGGCCAATTTACCAGTCATGGGAAATATATGGAAAATGACAAAAAGGTCAAATGTCCTGGAAACGGTTAAGTTATCCTGGAAAGTTATTTACCCTCCCCCTGCCTTGTGACCTTGTGTGCCTAAACTGAGATGAAACAAAGGAAATTGTTTTTCAGTGATTTATTGAAA
>JAPQRP010000020.1:17693847-17705244 GCA_037367295.1 Apogon hyalosoma
GCGAAAACACATTTTTGGTGACCTTGACCTTTGACCTACATTCACCAAAATGTAATGGGATCTATTCTGGACCACCTTGCACCTTTCCTGAAAACTTCATGGAAACTGGTCCAGTAGTTTTAGCATAAAGTTGCTGACAAACAAACAGACAAAAAAAAAACAAACCAAAAACAAGACCCTCGCTTCCTGGGGTAACAAAAACGAAGAAGAAGAAACATAGCGTGATTTGGGAGCAGAGTCCTGAAAAAAAAACAAAAAAACATGAGGGGATGGAAAAAACTAAAATACAGAAGAATTTTTGCAGGTACAGGCCCGGTTAAAATTGAAATGTGGGTGGGTAGCGAGCAAGGAAGTGAAAAAATAAAAATTGTGGATGAAAATAAAATCAAATGTCTGAGTAATAAACATAGAAATAATCTGGGTAAATGCAAGTTACAAGTGTAGAAAAGAACACTTCCAAAGAATGAGGGGGAATGGATTAGTGTATGACATGATAACTTGTCTCCGTAGCGGCTGAAAATATCCTGGAAAATAATTTCAGGGAAAGAGTGGGAACCCTGTAATAAATGTTTCTGCATGAAAATTGACTCTGAAACTCAAGAGGAAGAAAGGGACAGAGGGCAGACAAATAGGAGACCTAGTACAAAACACATTCTACGAGATCTGTAATGTGTCAAGTGTAGTGTGTTATCAATGAGTACGTTGGTATTGATAATGCTATTCCCAGTCTGCCCCATTCTTTTCACTCACCATCTTTCCAATCTGCCATCTCAATGTGTGTGCTAGGATGTGTCATGGTGTGTGTTAGTGTGTGTGTGTGTGTGTGTGTCAGCTACAGAGTCAAGGTAGCAACAACCAAAGCCTATTGTGAGGCTACTGATGGCTATCTGTGGGTTCTGGCACGGACAAAACACTTCCACTATCATAATCCACACTCCATTTCTGTCAAAAAAAAAACACTGATAACCAAAACACTTCTGTCTGTGTGGCAAGTGGCTCTCCATCTCCCACTTTTCTCTGAAGGACTTTTAAAAGTGTTGTTAAATGGGATGTTCCAGCCAGCAAACATTATTTTTAGACAGTGTCCCAGCCACCTCCTCCCCCCTCAACTCAGGACTGCTCTGCAGGATTTGTTGCTCCTCTGAGGAAGGTAAGCTTGGCTAAATGTAAGCTTAAAGGGGGTCAGGTAACTAAAAAGCTCAACAGCTGCCTCAGGTGAACAGTTACACAGGCTCTTTACAAAAAGAGGGAAAAAGCCTTAAGAGAATTGGGAGCTCATATCTAAAGAAAAACCCTTCACTGAACCTACAGATACTTAAGAAGTGTTTAGGGTTTAAACAGCAGCCTTGGAGGAAAACAGCTACTGGTGCTAATCTCTTTAATCTCACTCTAAACAACGCTGCTATCTCTACCATTGATCATCTCCCTGTGTGCGCCATCTTCTCCCCTGAGAGGGAAAGGCTTGTCCCACATTATGCCTCTCACCAGCCAATCCTCTTAGTGCTTAATAATCTCCTTTATTCCAAGTAGGTATCCACAGTTAGCATCGTGGCACCTCACAACACCATCAGCTGCAGAAAGAAGGGCTAAATACCCTTAAACCAGTCGGTGGTTTTGATGCCCGAGGTGGTGTAATGCATGAAGTGGCATCATGTTTGACTGGAATCCCTTGGAATAAACATTGTAAATTGAAGTTACCAAAGCATGAAGGGGAATGTATACGTTAAAAAAAAAAAAAAAAAAAAGATATATTTACCAGTGCACAGCTTTTAATGTGAATTCATCTATTGATGCACAGCACAATGGTTCAAAAGAGCTTCAAGTATCTTTCATTGATGGCACCATGAAAAGGAAACGTAATCAGGCTTTAAAGAGAGGCCTTGTGCTTTGTGTGCCCTATATTATATCACTGATTAGTAGGGAAGAAATGCAGTTGCTGTTTTATAGACTGAAATGCAGTCCAAGCTCTAGGCAAAATGCATGGAAACGGGACTAAAAGTCTATAACCCTGTTAGTCAAGAGTCAAAAATGACCCCATAAAAAGTCAGTGAAAGGCAGCGCATGTATGTCACAGAGGAACCATTCCGCACACATGTGAACGTGATCTGATGCAACATGAGAACATATCTGAATGATCCTGACATGGACTGAAACAGAGCAATACCTAAGCTATACTCAACCCTCTTATGATGGGATAATATTGTGACTCATTGACCCACTTTGTTGCCTTTGTACTTTAGGTTTTGATACTTCCCTGTATGTGCTTGTTGATGCTTTTCTTGCGTCTTTGCATTTTCATTTTATCATCTGTTCGTTAAAAAAAAAAAAAAAGCAAAATCTGTCAAAAATAAAGTATGAGAAATAGAAAGGCAGCACACGTCCAAGTACTCACTGGAATTAAGTCGACTCTTGCTCACATCAGTAAGTGATTTGTAAAATTAGGAGTAGGGATTCACAAATCTGTCGCCAGACACTAGTATCGGCCAATACTCATCTTGAATACTCTCAGTCTATTGGCAAATACAAAGACATTCACTGATGGCAGAAGCGGACATTTATCTGTTTTGCAAAAGGCTCCCTGATCAGCTACGAAATCTGACCGTGGCTCCATCCAGCTCAGGACACTTTCAGTAGTACCAAGTCCATTTCAATATGTTACCATGTGGTTTGCTGGGATTGTACTCACAAACCTGACTCCAATTCTCTATCTCCCTCGTTCGTTACATTGGTTATTACCTTGACCATCAAACACACCTGAAACAGGACTTTAGAATAACAATGAATCAATCATTTAATGAACATTAATCAAACTTACACAGATCTGTGGTCTCCCAGGGTTACAGAGAATCAGATTCCCTAGTCAACAGACATGAAGTCACCGAGCATAGGCCCCATCTCTCTGACTCCCTGTCCTCAAGAGCCCCGAATTATCTTTTCCCTACTTCTTTATAATCTTTACTTGGGATGTTGCCTTCCTCCTCCAAACTTCAGCCAATCCCTTCACGTATCACCCCCACCAAAGCTGTCCACTCCAATCTCACCCCTATCCTCACCTCACAGACCTTACTATCTTCTCTTTATGGCTAATTAACAATAACATAACACACTCCTAAAACCTAAGCTACCCCATCTGTGACCCTCTGTATTTTTCCATTCTACCCCTTGAAGCCTGTAACCATCTAATGTCAATAAGTCACACAACTCAGAGGAAATCAGCCAAATACAGAAATCATAATATATCATATTACATTCTAATTATATACCATAGAAATCATGGTTACAACATGTTGCATTCTAAATATATAATGCTTAGCTTTTTATATGTTATTAAACTGTATAATTCTAACAGGTTCCATGAAAAACGTGCATGGATTTCATGTGTCCTGTGTTGTGGTGATTAATTTAAAGTTGCAGGAACCAAAACCAAGGATGAAAATAGTATCATTTGTCAATACATACCATTTCAGCGCAGACTTAAAGACTTTATATAAATATAAATTACCTAATGGGGTCAAAGAGGAAATGCTTTTCCAATTTTTTTGGTCAAGCCACAGAATAGAGCAGTAGAGTCACATCTGACTGAATCTGATCAGCTGTCAATCACATATTTAACCCACAATCTGTATGAATACACATGATTAGTCCTTTCAGACCATTTAAATTACAATATGCTGAAAGATAAGTATGGGTTTTTTGCTCAGTGATGGTAAGCTGGGTCACCAATGGGGGGGGTAAACATGACAAATTCATGGGGCCCAGAATTTGTGGGGGGCCCAAAGAGTAGTGGAGGGGGCCCAGTGGACGCAGGTTTGAAGCTGTGAAAATTGAGTCTAAGATATGCTGTACAAGAGAGGTATAGAAGGGGGGCGAACATTGAAAGCATGTTGAGTTTCAGTTTCATTATTACACTATCGTAAGTGACGTTGTTTATGGACGGCACCCCCATCTACATCCCCACCCCCTTTAATTTTGCTTCACTGATATAAACTGTGATTCTAACCTGCTTTCAGCTGTGGAAGAAAAACAAAACATAAAAGGCAAAGTATACAAACTAAAAACCATCATACAGTCCAAAATATTGTAACCGTTTGATTTTACTGAGAAATTCACAAATGGTATATCCCTAGTTAGTGGTTGTGATGATTGAATCAGAGTCAAGATGAGAAAAGTTGACTGAATGTCCTGATTTTAACCTAAAGTGGACACTGAAATATTTCATCACAAATGTCAGTTCAAAGGCAACCGTGTTTGATATGCCAACAGAGTATCACCATGTTCAGGAAATAAAACGTCAAAGAATTTTTTTTTTTTATAAACCGAGCGATAACTATGCCAGTAAGAATTATTTTCATTGTAACATCATAGTATAGCACACTGACACTTTTTCAAAAAGCCATGTTTCTTTTTTTTTTTTCTTGTGATGAAGACCCAAGCTTCCTGAGCTGCAATTAGATGAATGTGAAGTAATCTGTCAGCTCTACCACAGTCATGGAGTGTTACATGATTCAGTACTGTGCAGTAGTCCCAAGTTTGATCCTTGATTGGCTTTACCTAATGATGGTTTTCCACTGATGGTATGAAGTGAGCGTGGGGATCACAAGGTATCAGATCCTATTTAGTATCTCCTTCATTGAGGTTCCAAGCCAGGCAAGGTGATACTTGGCATGATGTAAATCTATGTAGACCACAGACTGGTTGATTAAGAACTGCTGCAGCGTCAGGTCTAATATGCATCATGTCGCAATACGAGTCATTTCTAAACAGCCGAGCCAAGCTCCAAGGATCTGACGGATTTGATGTTTGAGGAGATTTTCCAGTAAACTATTTTGATTTACTGGACACAGATTTGTTTGTTTTTTGTTTGTTTGTTTATTTATTGGTCTCAAACCAAAAATAATAATAATAAAAAAAAATAATTTAAATAAAATAAACTCAACAAGTCAATTACATATGCTGATCATCAATCACAGAAAAGGTAACAATTACATAAATTTAACATAAATGTACACATAAATAAACTCAAAAGCGAAGTTTGAGAAGGAACAGAAAGAAACAAAAGCAATTTGGAGCCTAAACTTTCTTTTCTTACCTAGAAAAAATGTAAAACTAAGTTGAATGACCCAACAGCAGCACAGGTCTACCTCAGCCATAGTAACAATCACACTCAGGATGACATCACAAAATGTTGTGTCACTGTGCTCACTCTCAAATATGTGCACCATATTGACCCATTCTGCATATATCTTAAGGGTAAAACAATTATAATTGATGATGATTAACTCTCTGTTAATGTCTTGCAATTTTTTGCTTTGGGTAGTTTTTCACATCTCAGATGACCCTCCTATCACTGTCTTTCTTCCTCCACTTCCACATCTCTAATTATTCCTGCCTCTCTCTTTTAGAAACTGAACTCCCTTGCCATCCCTAAGGGATTGTGAAGCAGCGCTGAGTGTTAAAAAGTGCAGGGAGCTCCAGAGTTTTAGCTGAGGTTGTTACAACTTCAGAGGTTTTAAAGCAACAACATTAAAAGAGATTATTTAGTCCAAGAAAAGTGAGGTGAACTAAAGAAATCTTGCCTTAGATGTTTCAGGCGGTTTTGCCTCCAGTTGAACACCACAAGGGTCCACCTTATTATGTGTTGTCATGTGGAAACTTTAACTGTTCGTTTGATTTAAACAATCCAATTCCACTGTTTTGCACTTGATGCTAATCATGTTCATAGAAGGAAACATCCAAAATATTACATAGTGCAGACTCAGGCATAAAGTAAGTTGTTTATTCTTAAGGTTTCATGACTTTTTTAAGCATCACTGGGCGAAAAGTCCATAATTATCTTTTGGTATATTGTACTTCTGCAACATACCATGGCCTGGCCATGATACTTCTGTTCCCACCTCTTGCCAGTGTTTTTGGGCTGTAGAAAAATCTACCCCATGACATCCTGATTTTGTCTATTGACGGGTGTAAGTGATATACACTGGGAGGATTAAATATGTGACTGACAGCTGTAATTACCAGTCACTGAGCAGACATGATTGGGATGCAATTGCAGTGCTTTTATTCCATAGGAACACATTGGCTTGAAAAACTGGCTTCTACATAAACAGCATGAAACAACATCAGGTCATTGGTATTATATTTAGTCTTTTAACTGAGACCAAAAGGAGAGAGCTGCAGAAAAGTAGATGTGTATTTTTCTTCATATGTGAAATTAATTTGGTGTTGGAATATTTTTAATATATGAAAAATATTCAAATTCATGAGTACACAAATTTGCCATCACATGTTGTAATATGGGTCATTCCATAGGTTTCACGTAATATTTTACATTTTCACACATTTCACCATAAAAAAAAAGTCCAGTGGCATAATTAAGACATTAATTGGCATTTGTTTGACCTTTCAGGATCACTCAAGGTCAAAGGTCATGGCACAGAATGAAAGCCCATATGTGACTTCCTATCTATTGCTAAATGTAATTATAGCAATGTCTTCAACTGTTTTCAAGTTATATCACTTTGAAATGTGTCCCAATTTAAACCAATGGGGATTTATATAATGTAAAAAATTCATACAAAAATCAATATTTCCCAATTCTTTGAACAAACTTGGTAGACCTTACCCCACAGATGTTCCACAACAAATATCAAGTCATTCTGACCGACTGTTTCAGAGAGGAAGATTCTTGAAAAATTGTTTACGGACAGATGACGGACAGACGCCAACTGATACCAAGTCCATTGGACCGTTGGACTAAGAATGGCCCAAAATCACTTCAAGTTGTGGTTTCATGTGCAACACAGATGTGCTTTTTGTACATGTGAAACTGACTTTAGCAGAAAGACTGGAATTAGGAAGAAACAGCCTACATCCTACAAATATGAAAGTGAATAGGGTCAAAACTATCAAAACCAAACAATACTTTAGCCTAAGAGATGAATTAAACTGGCTTCGTAGAGCAATTTTCCATACTTTTCAAACCAAAATTCATGTAACAGTACGGAAAAAAAGAATGTTTCAGGCCAAGGTGCTGGTATGTCTGAGTCACATTTTTCTCTCATGTTTTGTTTTGTGTTGCATTCTTGCAAATGTCCCTGTATCTGGGCCGTGTCCAGAAAAGCAAAGTTCTGTCTGAGTGATGAAAATTACTGCTGTAAAGTGTGGGACTAGCACATTAGCACAACTAATTCCAATATTGGGTATAATAAACAACAGAGGGTTTTCTATAATCACACAATACAAAATGCATTGCTATATTATTGACTCTTTCTTTAAAAATGCAAAGACAAAATATGTCTTTAAAAATCATACAGAATTACACAGAATAATCATCATTATTATTATTATTATTATTAATATATAGCATTATATCCTTGGCATGTAAATCTGCTTACATATCAAGTTTATTGAAGAATGTGATGTGATCAGATTTTATTGAACCAAACTGCTAAAGTCACAAGATCTACATCGAAGTGAGCATTTGTGAAGGTTTTTCAGAGCAGAGATCCACTAGCAGGAAACTGTTGGAAGCATCTGACCTCTGGGCCAGTTCCCCTGCAGAATACCCCTGACACTCTGAAAAGGAAATAGAGCAATAATAGTAGAGACCGAGCTGAAGGAGGAGAGGAGCTTTACTCCTGTAATATTTACCACCCAGATGTATAGTTACAAAAAAAAAAAAAAAAAAGCCCCTTCAAATAATCAGACGTCTGTCCCTGAAAACAGAAGGTGGCTACAAAGGTGGCTTCTCATCATCAGCACTAATTACCACCCGACGATGAGATAATTGATGGAAATTAATCTAGAACAGCCAATTTCCATATTCATTATAAATACTGCAGTATATAAACACAGCTGTGGGTGAAATGATAGTGAACCTTGCCGTTACTTCACCTGGCATATTGTGCTGTATTATTTATCAGAGATGTATTAGGGTCAGAATTAGATAAAGATCAGTTACATAGTTTACCCAATTACTCAGCAAAAATATAGTTATTGGCAGAATTTGGTTCTAAAAGTGACCAGAAGTTAAAATAAGCTCCTCAAGTGGAACTGCTGATGTTCGGGGGGGGGAGTGCATAGAATTACTTTTATTGTTATGGTTAGCTTGATGTAAACTTCCAGGTGTATTTATTTGAATTCAGTAAGACATATATTTACTGAATGGTTTATTATTTTAGAAACTTAATACTTTGTTCAACAGTTGACCCATTTTTAACAAGATACTAAACTTACCACAGTGTCAACCATAGTGTTACCACATGGGGCTGATTTTACAGTAACATCATACTGGTTCTTAACTCTTTAAAACCTGACATGTTATCGCTCACACACTCTGCACATGTGGAAAAATTTCACATGGTTTCTGAAACCCGAGATAATAAAGCATATAAAACACACTGAGTCTTTCTGGTGATTTCACTCACACATGTACTAGAAGCTGGAGAAGAAGCTGTTTTAGCAGTATTATATAACATGCAGTGAACTGTAAATGACTGCTAGATTTTAAAAGTTCTGTAAAAAAAAAAAAGTGCTCTGGGAAAATGGGCAAATAGACTCACAGCATATTTTCTAACCTTTTTATAGTCAAAATAGGAAAAAAAAAGTCCAGGTGGACCATTTTAGGCTTTAAAGGGTTAAAAGTCCCATATCGGTCAACTACTACTACGAGTAGAGGTTTCAGTTGGGAGGTCAAGTATTAGGGTACAAAGAAAGAGTAACTGAATGATTTGAACCTACAGTAAACCAGTGAATTAATGGCAGAAAATTACTGAAAATACTTCAAAAAGTAGGAAAAAAAAAGGAGAATGATTAGAAAAGCAAGCAGACACTAATATTTTAACACGTCTGTCTCTTCACCCACAGATGGGGTTTTCATATAATGTTCCCACTCAGTAGTAAGCAAGTGTTGGCCCATCAGACAAATGTAAAACTGTAAATGACAAACAAAGCTTAGCTTACCTATGCAAAGTTAGTCACATTGGTCTGTTGTTTTATGAAATTATTCATGACATACGCTGGTCTCGGACTGCTAGCTTGTTCTAGGTATTTCCCTAGTTAAGTGCTTGTTGTTTTGATTGCATTCTGTTGGTTTTGTTGAGCTTTCATCTGACGTTCTTCTGGATATGTGGATGTATAGAATGTGTAAATTGCTAGATGTGTTGCATAGCCTTGCCATGGCAACACAGATGGAACTGGCACTAAGGCAGTGGTTCTCAACCTTTTTTGGCCCGTGACCCCATTTTAACATCACAAATTTCTGGCGACCCCAGACATTCAAAACGGAGACAGTTTTCTCTTGGAGATGTCTTATCGGGGCCGGGCGGGCGCAGAAATCTTTCCATTCTCTGTTCGGTTATGTCATGGCAGGTTGAAGCGTAGTAACGCACACGGTCACATGATCGGGTCAATCAAGATATGCCCTCTCAGATATTATATCCTGTATTTTATTTGAGCTTGATTTTTATAGGAAAAGTGTGTGGTGTTTTAATTATAATGAAATATATATTGAATCATTAAAAATATTTTCTATTAGCAGTTTTTTGTTTGTTTTTGTTTTTTTTTTTAATCAGTTACTCGAAATTTCAGGCGACCCCACTGGAATTCCAGGTGACCTCATGTGGGGTCGCGACCCAAGGTTGAAAAACACTGCACTCAGGTCTTTGCCTGTTGGTATTGATTTTTTTTAGGACACAGTAAAAAAAAAAAAGTATAATAAGCAAGTACTACCATTGGTGGATGGTGCTGTGCTTGTATCTGGACTGACGTACTGACAAATCAGGATCTTCATCAAGAAAGATTGCATTCTTATTCATTGCATTCATATATTTCAATGATAACTATATGACTGTAGTTAATAAACACTAAATAGGAAAGGAAATATCAAGAGGACTGAAATGTTGCAAAACGTGGTCAAATTTGCACAGCTCTGTATTCAGCCCAAGCACTCCCATCGTTTCCACTGGCAAATAGTATCTGCAATACAACTGACATCTTTGACACAGCATCCAAACCATTATTTCTTCCCACCAGTGTTATTTTTAGTTATTGTCTGCATGTTTTACAGTAGAAGCATTAGCTCCAGAAGCATTTTATGATCCGTAGGACTTAAAACTGTCCCACGGTGATAGCGGCTCAAGCCCCTTGAGCTTTATAATTCTACCAAGACCACATGTGCACAGCAGTGCCAAACACTGAGGTGCATGGGGGAATGGTTTGACACTCCCATCTGACTCGAGCCTAATGGGGCGGCAGGGTCACGCTGTTTAATGGCAGTTAGCTAGCTGAGTGACAGCACTGCACCAGGCCAGGGGCTCAGCTGTCACGGATCGCAGGTGTGCTGCTGAGTTATGTGTCATTGTAGGATGCGATAAGGTCGAGAAGGGACTGTGTAGAAGAGGCAAAATTGATAGAAAAAGATAGAGAGAAACAGAGTAAAGAAGAAGTGGAGGAAGAATGAAGCATGCATTTTTGCTGAGAGTGACATTCAGTGGTAAACACAAACAGACACAAACAGGGGGAAAAAATGACAAGGCAAAAATGACCCCAAAAAAACTTTGGGATCTACTTCTGAGGAAATGTAGGTAGCAGCACAATTTCAAACAGCCAGACAATCCAATCATAGCATTATGTTAAACCTTTATGGGGCACTCATAAGTTGCTTTTCCATTAACCCTCAAACTGTACGAATATAACTTGCGCATGAAAGTTTGCCTAATGGAGAACGACAATTTTGCCAAACCTCTCGTTTCTCACTGAAAAGTTTTTGCGCTGACAAGAGGCGATTTTTCAGGCGAAGCAAAATTGGTATATTGCACAAAACTGCAAAGGAAAGACATTTTTCCACAACTGGAGTCATGTGAATTAAAAAAAAGGATGTTGATGGATGTTACAACAACCGAAGAAGAAGAGTTTTAAAAGAAACGTGGTGCGGTATGTGTGGACACACCAGGAAGCTGGATGATTTTTTAATTTAGTGCAGGATAGAGGGGTAATATAGAATAATAATGAATGTATCTGTAAATCAACATGATATTTATTATCATTGTCATGTTTATGGAATGATTTCTCCTGTCATCTCGCGATAATAAACAAATCATCACATTTGTGATTTAATGGAAAAACTGACATTACGCACTTGTGTTTTTTCCACATTCAGTAAATAACTGTAAAGTTTTGCGCAGATGTCCAATGGAAAAACCACTGCTGAAATACTCTGAAATTCCAAATTTGAAACTTATTGGAGGACATAAGACTTTATTACTTTTGTAAAATTTTTCAAACATTTTAATTGTTATGTAGAAAATCAACATCAATGAAGTTACCATATTTGGTTCCTTACCTGTAAGTGGCAAAAAAAAAAAACAAAAAAAAAAAAACAAGAAGTATATATAAAAA
>JAPQRP010000020.1:17739969-17753569 GCA_037367295.1 Apogon hyalosoma
CAAAAGTGCATAAGTATGCCAAACTGCAGCAGTCAGCTCTTTCTGGATTTTGTGCGAATCCCCAGACACACACACACGGGCCACTTGGCTTTTATCATATAGATGATGGTCAGTCTTAAGTTATGTCGTCATAAACTTGTTTGCTGTGTTGTGTTTAAACGTCCAAGCTACAAAGAAAGTAACGTTACTCTACTCAGTTCCACCTGTTCCAACCCAACAATTTATGTTGAAATTAGGAACCAATTATCGCGAACTTTGCAGCCCCCAGTGAGAATGGACTCGGAATGGTGGGAATCAAGGCGCTGGAGTAAATAAACACATTTGTCTAAATTCTAGGGGTCAAACATTTTTGCCAGTATGGCCATGAAATTCTGTTCTAAGTAGCCTAAAAAGGTCTTTAAAAAAAAGTCTTAAATGTAACTTGTAGAAACCTGCAGGAACCCTGTGTACTGTATATGGGTGAGAACAAGAAATGAGCAGAATTATTTCTGAACCAGGAACATTGGTGTAAGTGGCCAAAATAGTAAATAAAAAAATAAATGGTTATTATTAGTGTGATATTTACCGTTGTATTATGGCCCAGGAAAAAACTGTAATATAACGGTCCTTACCCAATGTAAATTACTTCTAGGCTAATAATGCTAGCTGCACAAGTGATAATTGCAAATTCATATCCCACATTACACTTCTCTGGTCCAGTTAATTTAATTAATGGGTAATTATAGTCATTCTGCGATTCAGCCCACAAGTCTGTGAGTGTAATCTTGTCATTTAGTCATAAACCAATCCAGTTTGACCATATTAAACAACCAACTGACTGTTATTACTATCATCACAAGCATATTTTTTCCTCAAGTGTAATATTATTGTGGTGAAATTAAACAGAAATAAATGGAATAAGTCGAGTATTCATCGTTTACTTGACCAGTATAGTTCAATTAACATTAAAATTATTATTTTTTTTTTTTTTTGTACTCAGTTCAGAATATAATCTAAGCAACACCAAATCAGAATATTGTTTGTGTTAACTGTACATTCCTAATACAAAAGAAATGTCAGGTGTATTTCAAAAGTGTAACCTTGAACATTGTACATTTTAGTCGTAGCTTACATTTTTCTACACTTCATGTTATCCATTACAGTCCATTATTTTCTATATACATATATGTGAGTTATGGTAATGTCATTTATTTAAAGCCCTGTTGTCTTAGAATAACTTGGGCCTTTTTGGTTTCGTGTATGTGGCAGAGAAATGAGTTACAGTCCATGAATAATGTGATGTTTTCATTGCATAATTTGCACAACACTTGGCTTAGATGAGTGTCTGTTTTGGAGATAAATCTTTGCCAGTAGTTTTATTTTCCTATGTTACTCTAGATAGTTAAAAAAAATAAAAAAATTATACATTCTGGATATAATGAATATCACCATATTATCTACAATATTATTGATATTCCAGTTTTACAACTTGCATTTCATATTCATCTATCTACAGCTAAATACAGATAGATTTGCAATGTAGTGTTAAAAGCATAAATATGAAAGTAAAATGTTACTATTAAACTTATCACACCTCATACGTACTTTTTGTCAACATTTGCTGCATACATTTATGAGATGTTTACTCACTTCCTGTGTTCCTTTTGTTTCTGAGTTGCTGTCTTGTTTTTTGTAATATAAAGTAGTTGCATTTGTGTTGCGGTTTTGCATTTGTGCCATCGAAGTCATTGTACTTTTGTGCACTGACAGCTGTAGTTTGAGTTCCATTTGTGTCGTGTGTCTCAGGGTTTACAGCAATAATCTAAAAAGGCGAGTGTTGGGTGAGGTCAAGTCACTTAGAACTGACTTGCAGGTGAGATAAAGCCAGGAAATATCAAAGTCAACATAAGCAACCACTATGAAAGCAGTATTGCAATGACAGAAAGTCCTTTCCTTTTTTTTGTTTTTAAACTCTTATGTGTAATATTTGAAAAGAAATGAGAGTTTTGCAACCCTGCATAATACCACCAAAAATCTAAAATGAAGTCTCTTAACTTCACTAATGAGGATTTTATGATTCTGCAAAGGCACAGTTACTTAAAAACCTCTTTTTGGGAATGAAGACACACATTTCCCATGGAACACAGTAAAAACAGCTGTTCTCCTCTCACATCTTTCTCAGGGTGGAAAGGATACTGTTGTTTTTAAAATTATTCTGTCATACTACTGTGCTCGTGTGATGAAATGGAATGTGAAAAATCCTCATATCTCTGTCTACCAAGTGATCAGCAACTAAAAAAGAATGAACTGGGATAAAGGTAAAACAATGCATTTGATAGCCCGTTAACTACCATCCAACAGCAGTTAATAACTTTTAACCACTTTCTTTCAATGTTAGTACTCATAAGTCAACAATAGTAAAGGCAGAAATTCATTCTGAAATATCTACATATACTTCTGTAAACCTGGGAAAATAATGATCTGGATGTCATCGTGGACTTAGTATTTGGTAACTTTATGGAACATTATGCTCCCTGCAACACATGTAAAATACGGAACATTGAACACAAAATTTATTCCAAGGATTTCTTCTGTTTTTTTTTGTTTTTGTTTTTTTTCCCCCCACCTCCTTCTTCTACCCTTGGTTTAAATGTTTTGGGGGAGTTTTTCCTCACTTGACCCAGGGCTCTAAGGGCAGACAGTGTTATGTTTTGTAGATTGTAAAGCCTTTGGAGGCATGTATTTGATTTATGAAATTGGACTGAGAGGAAGGAACTGAATGGTTTTCTTAGTTGCTGTATTTGATGGGTTATCAAATACTAATAATGTCTTAAGTTGAGATAAAGTGAAAGGCCCCTCTGAATTTCCTGACATTTTAAGGGACTCCTTGTACACAACATGAGGATGGCCACTAATATGATCAATAACCACAGGAACTCACCCAGACCTTTCTGTACTGTGTAGCCCCGTCTGTCTATAACCGCTCAGCATTCTCTTTTTAGTCGGGCGGCTGTGGCTCAGTTGGTAGAGCGGGTCGTCCAGTGACCAAAGGATCAGTGGTTTGAATCCTGGCTCTGACTGTCCACATGTCAAAGTGTCCTTGGGCAAGACACTGAACCCTAAATTGCTCCCAGTAGGGTCTGGCAGCGCCACGTAAAAGCAGTCTACTGGTAAATGAGTGTGTGTGTGAATGGGTGAATGCGAGGAAACTGTAAAGCGCTTTGGGTATCACGAAGGTGCATGAAAATGCGCTATATAAGTTCAATCCATTTACCATAGTCTGCAAATTCATTTAATTTTATAATCATTTTTCAACTTATGAGAATTTGGACTTGGGGTGTGAGAGCTGGTGGCCCAGTAAGAATCTACACAGACAAAGTTATAGACCAGTTTCTGTCACTGTCAGAGCAAGTGTTGGCTTGATATCCTATCTGCTGGCTAGCAGATCTTAAATTTGCTTTCAAGAGACAAAGATTATCAGTGTTGTTCTGTTTAAAAGTGAAATATTATTTTAAATCAGATATTTAAGTATGAGGATGAATTATTGTATTAGATAGTAGTTAAGGTTTTTGCATAGGATTTATTTGTTTAGTTTGTTTTAGTTCAATAATGTTAGTGATAAGTTCTTTGTGACCAGATTTATGTTTTTACCCTGTTTTAGTTTAAATAGTTGGTCAGTATGTTAAAATTGTTAAAATAGAAAACATCTGTACGCATAGGAGTTAATTATCTTCTGTTCTGCCTTTAGATACACGTCTAAACACACACATTCACACACACATAGTATTGTCAGACATAGGTGATATGAAGTAAACTTACTGTTGACGTAAGTTTACTTAGAGTTGAGGCCCCACATCTGTTTGATCTAGTTCGATAAAGCTAAGTTAAAGACCGACCCATTTGTAAGGGTGAGCCCATCCATAGGGAAATAAATGTACAATTCATCTTATGTTTGAGGCTCATTGTTCTTTGAGTATCTTATTTTCGTCAAAATAAACTTTGTCAACTTTGACACTGAGACGAATCCAGACTCATTCCTGGAGCTTCCAAGAAAAAACACGCTAACAAAAGCTAGCTTGTGTGTGAAGTAAAAAGCATAGTCTACAGCTAAATCAAAACCCTCTACCATGGGTGTTAAATTTTAACAAATATTAATGTGTGGCATTTCTCTGTCCACCACTAGAGGTGTTAAAGATATTTAGACTAAAGACAAGATTCCAGTCTGTAGGTGTATGTTTTGAACAGTTTTGAAAACTGTTGGTTCTGGAACAATCAGATTACCCCGTTATCATTTTCTAGCCAGTTATGCTGCCACTTGATAAGTTTTACCGTTAACAAAATTCAACTTTTTTTTTTTTTTTTAATAAAAGTGACAGTTTGAGGTGTTGCATGAGATAAGGCCTAAGCATCTCGGCAGTCTGTCATGAAGCTAAACCACGAACCAAACACACTTGCATTTTTAGATCTCCTTTCTTTACATTGTCAAAACCAAAGGTAAAAATAACCAGACATGTCACCATCTCTGACATGAAATTTCACACGAAATCTACTCAACACTATCGTAAATGTAAGAAGAACATTTGGTGACTTGAGGGAATCGATAAGACGGACTCACAACGATACACATGACGTCAAGTTAAGCTAATCGGTTGCAGGTTAGCTGGATGTTTTTCAACAGTGGTAACAGTGAAACAGGCAAGAACTTTTGTCTTTGGTCTAAATATCTTTGGTGGTAATTCAGGAAACATTCCATTGGGTCATACAGAGGAATAAGGATTAATTGCGTGTACTGAAATGAGAGAACTTGCCAGGATCGACGCTTAAGACCGTAGAGTTGTTTTCTTTGAATACCAATTTGGATTCTAAATAAAGCCTTTTTTCAGTTATTGAACATCAGATGCAGGCCCCTGCCTCCAGGCATTCGAACTGGATGTGCTGATAATGAGTGGAGGTTATTTCTGCTTCATTACCCTTCTGAAAATTTCACTGACACTATATCGATGTAATGATTTTCCAAATGGGGTGTTTTACTTAGCTTACTTTGATAATTATGTTAATTTTAAATATAGTCTGTATTTGTATTGATTGATCATGGCATAAGCAGAAAAAAGGCACCTTAGAGTCAACATGACTAGAAAAGAAAAACCAGACAAACACCTGCAGAGTATGTTGAGGGCAGTGGTGGTTATATCCAGTCAGATAAATGGCTTTATATGGATGTCTGCCAAATGACTTCAGTAGCCCCGTATATGAACTGAAAATGGAAGATGTTCTTATAAGGTAGAGCCCGACTGATATGAGATTTTTGGGGCCGATACCGAATTGATATTAAAAAAAGCCAGTATCCAATATATTGGCTAATATATGTAACAAGAACATTGATATACACAGGATATAATAGTCTTATATCAGATAATGGTGAACATGTGAATTAATAGTTGCATCTTTGTTTATCTCACAAAGATAATGTACACAACTTTAAAACGCTGTATAATAGTCTTATATTAGACTAGTATGCGTGGTTATAGATGTAGTAGTTTTTATGCTGGGAAGAGCAGACTTTTGGGAAATGATGAGAGTCTATATTTTATAAGTAGTGACAAAAAATTGTTTGGTTAATCATTCTTTAAAATGTAAACAACAATTAATGTACAGTATTAATACCCAGGCAGAATGAAATTGTGAGGTACAAAGGAAGTGCATGGACAGGGGTGGGGGGCGCGTAGTTCATAAGAGGGGGGCGGATAGCGGTCTGAAACTGATATGCTTTACTATTCCTCTACCTCTCTGGGCAGCACAGACACACAGCAGCAGCGAGCGACACAATCTCCGCACGGCAAAAAAGTTTAAACATTGGTTACATATTGGCCGACATTGATTAATCGGTGATACGCTATAATCGGTTGGGCTCTAATATACAGCAGTGTTTCTCAACTTTTTTTTGAAGAATCCACCCCTGGAAACAATTGGCGACAGCGGGTTAATTCCCCATTGAGAGAACAGGCTGGTGCTACAAAAACAGTACTGACTGATACTTATACATTGGGATGAATAACGGTAACTAACACCCCCCATTTCTGTCTCGGCGACCCCCTCTCAGCTTTCTCATTCAAAAGCCCCCTCCCCCCAACGTTGTCCCAGTGCCCCCTGGAGGTTAGTACCGCCGCTGTTGAGAAACACTGATATACAGTGAGAACTCAGAGTTTTAGAACAGTCCTCAAACAAACGGGTGACCTCAAGTCCTTAGTCCAAGTCCTAGCCTTGCACAGTTTCATGAAAATAGGTGCAGAAGTTATTGTTGACACGGTTACATGCATTCATTCATTCATTTTCTGAGCCCGCTTTATCCTCACCAGGGTCACGGGGGTCGCCGGAGCCTATCCCAGCTACTTATGGGCGAAGGCAGGGTACACCCTGGACGTGTCGCCAGTTCATCGCAGGGCTGACTGTTACATGCAAGTGATCATAAAATCTTTCACAGAAGTAGGACCTATTTTCCAAATTACAACTGATAAAGTTGGGTAATCTGAGTATCTGATCTATTTCTTTTAAATAGCAACGTTCCCATGGGATTCAGACCACCTTTGAGTACTGCAATTACAGTTTTCCATTTCTACTCCCAGTGTTGTGTAGCCTTAACTACTCCATATCACATACTTAACAATGTATGGTATATGTTTTCATTTTTATACTTGTGTGTAAACGCACTTTATATTCATGCACTTTGTCCGAGACTGTTGGTCAGTCCACGGGGGCACCTGTCTTTAATTACTCTTATTCATGTAAATCTTAATTGTTTTTATGTAATTTTAATTTTTTTTTTTTTTTTTTTTTACTGTTACTGTCTTTCATGTACCTTTTACTGAGCTCTTGCAACCTGTTTCTAATGCAATTCTTTTCTGCAAATAGCAAATAAATTGATTCTGATTCTACTGATCTTCATTCAACTCTAAACTTAAAGACTGTTATATTCTCTTTTTCCTCCTCACTGAAATGGGAGTTCTTTTTTTTTCAGGGCCGCTTTTGGGACCTTTTAACAGTGGAAAATGTAGCTTATGGCAGCTGTGTTTCCAACCCATAATGCAGCTAAATAGGCATCTTCATCTATGTCTATGACTATGAACACACCAGATGTAGTCACAGTTGTAATTCCATTCTGTTCTCAACTGCTGAAAATCTCAGACACTAAATTATTTGTTATTAACTGGACCTTCAAATGTCAATAAATAGCCATTAGATGCAAAAACAATTATGGATTCAATAGGCTTCCTAAATCGATCGATTTAAGACAGCAGTTGTGTTGCTTTGACTATGGTTTATGTCCTCTCGCACTTTAATCATTAGTTAAGCAAACAGTGAAACTAGAACAAAGCTAAATGAGTATGCATATAGTGCACTGGATAAGCCAATAATTACTTCCCACAGTTCTCTTTGTGTTATTGATAGAGTACACTAGCCAATAAATGGGATAAAGGTCAAGATGTAACAATGGCCATTTATTTGCGTTTTACACTAATGGACATCAATAGAATGTGTTCTGCTCAAAATGGCAAAACAATTTAATGATCTACAGTAAAACATTAATGATCATAACTGGGGGAAATCCACTTTAATGAGAGCGCCTGCACACTGAGGCTCTGTCAAAGAGTTTCTACTGTTTATAAGATTAAAAAGAAAAAAAGGCAGTCTGTATATCCTGAGTTTGTGGCAGCAGTAAAGCACCTGTGACAATATCCATCCATGCTCCTGAATTGGGATTTCATCAGTGTTAAATCACAAATAAGTGGGTCGCCAGTGACATTCAGGATCAGTTTCTCCACTGCCAATGGTGACAGCATTAACATCTGGAGTCCCCTGCTGGTGTTCAGTTGGAAACGGTTCAACCACCACCAGACTTTTCAATGTTACCAAGTCCAAGTTCTATTTACGAAGCAGAAGAAACAAGGCAGCGTTTTTACTCCCAATGTCTTAAACACTCAACACTGAATAAAAGCTTGCCAAGTAACAGAAAGTCAAAACAACTGATGTGGTGGGATCCTTTGTTAGGAATCCTATGTTACCACCCCAGCCAACTCCCCACTTCAATTTAGCACTTCAAGAGAAAGGTTTTGTTTCACTGAATGAAATGAATGAAAACAATGGTTTCTGTCAAATGTTAACCACCCACACGTGTTTATGAAGTGCCCCTTGAATTCCTAATAGAAAAATATTCATAATACCCCTAACAATTAGTTTTTCCTGAGCATTTCATCAGCTTCTATCTATTTTATTACTTTACAATAAAATACCCTGAATGAAAAAACAACAAATGACTCGTACGATTCTAGAAAATACAGTTTTGTCACTAGCCCTATGTGAACAACAGTGTAGACTCCGTAGACTTCATCTATTCATTTCCTGCCGCATATCTGTGTCTGGGTTGTGGGGGCAGCAGACTAGGCTAAGATGAAGAGACTTGCCTCTTTCCAGCCACCTCCTCCAGCTCCCCTGGGGAAATAATGAGGCATTCCCAAGTCAGTCGAAATACAGTATATAATCTCTGCAGCAGATCCCAGGTCTGCCCCGCGGTCATCTCCCTCTCACCAGGGAGCCATCCCAAAAGATGCTCAAAGCACCTCAAATGAATCCTCTTGATGTTGAGGAGCAGTAATTCTATTCTGAGACCCCTCTTTGGATAACAAACAGCTTGGCGAACCAAATTCATGGTCGGAGCGAGGCTCACTGGGGAGCAACCAAACCAGGATTTACTGACCATGAGGAAAAGAGAAAGAGGGATTTTAATGGTGCAAGAAACTGAGGGGAAAAAAAGTAAACAAAGGATTTTGTATTAGCTAGAAGTTCTGTTCAGAGGCAGTACTCACTGAGCATCAGAATTGATCTGTGGCAATATTTTCTCTTAGTCTCTTAAAAATATACCTGGAAGACCAGTTCAGTTGGCAGGCTTAGTAGAAAGCATACAGCCATGTGGGTACTTCCATACTGCCATACTTGTTTAGTGGTTAAACTCTTATAGGATTATCAAATGTTTTGGTTAAAGAACTTCTATTTCCATTTGTCTTAGACCAGTGTTATTTTCCGGTGCCATCATGTGAAAAATGATGGCCGTATTTTAAGGGACTTAGGGTTGGGCTGGTGTACACATTTTCAAATATTTGATAAGAAGCCAAATACTAGTCCTAGTGATATAATAGAATTACCTGTAGGTGGCATACTTTCACTCATCACACCCATCCAAGTAGAATGTGACTGCCAAAGCCTGCGATTAAGCGTGGAACCACTCTAGTCCACTGGTCGGGGCTAAGAGCAAAACATTGCTTTGAACCAAGCTGAATTTTGTGGTAATCATAAAATTATACAGGACTTTGCAAGACTCCTTTTTCCCCACATTTCTAGCCGATAACACATTCCAAGGCTTTCATTTTTAATACGTTTGCTTGGAGATGTGTTGCTATTGGCGTCTCACACATTAGCTAAACCCAAGTGTGTTAGGTCACAGTGTTTTCCCACCTGTTGATGGCACGTCCACAGGCATATCTAAAGCACTTACTTTGCTCATTTAAATGGTGTACAAGGTTGTTTTTTTTTCTTCCAGTAAAACAGCTCTAACTAGTTCAGGAAATGAGATAACAGTGAAACAGTTTGATGGCTGTAAAATGACTAGTCAGATAAATTAGCTTTAAAAGGTATATAAAGCTACAGGGAGCATGAATAGTCAGGCGATAATTTTCTAAAGCTGCATCATGACAGACTAGCTTTTATAAATCACACCTATTGTAGTAATGAGGTTTACGCTGTCAGGGGCTGGCAGCAAGGGTATATCCCCGAAATCCCCCAAACATTTGGAAAAAACATACCACCTAGTGTCAAAATATGACATCATGTAAACTCAAGGTAGTGGCATGAAGAAAGGTAATTATTAGACAGTCGATATGAACTCGATTTGAGCTACATCGACCTGATAGTGGCAGAATAATAGTCAGAGAACCAACTTTTTCGCCACAAAACTCCATCTATGAATGGAAATGACACCATATGAGCCCTTGGATATTTGTAAGACTATCAATATGAATGAAATGTTATCTCAGTTGGCCTATTATTGTGTGATTTATAATAATAATAATAATAATAATAATAATAATAATAACTATAATAGTAATAAATTAATTTTATTTATAAGTGCCTTTCAGGACACTGTACAACAAGATAAAACAGACAATGCATAAAATACAAAGAAGTAAACAAATCGATAAGAGTAATTACAATATATAGATATGAAGATGTAAAATAGAGAGTAAAACTGGGAAGGCTACTCTGAAGAGGTGAGTTTTGAGTTTGGATTTTATGTCCAAAAAACTGTTTTTCAACTAAAGCGCCGCCATTTGGATAACTTATAATAATCATAGAGAAGCTGACATTGATAGGGTTCTTCCACTAGGGGTCCCCTATGTTGGTTATCAAGGGATAAGAAATCCAACCAAATCTGTCCTAGTTACCGCATTCACATGAAGGATATGTGGCGATAGGTCTGGCGGCGTCATTCGGGGTAAAACCATTATATCCCCGATGCTCCATTTCAGGGAGATAATTAGACCTATTGTATTAGAAAAGCCCTGCGATGAACTGACGACATGTCCAGGGTGTACCCCGCCTTCGCCATAAGTAGCTGGGATAGGCTCCAGCGACCCCCGTGACCCTGGTGAGGATTAAGTGGGTTCAGAAAATGAATGTATGAATGTATAAAAACATAGTAATATGAAGTGCAGCTGTCTATTAAGTAATGAGACACTACAATTAGTCAAACCCAAGACTTAAATAATTATTAACTGAAGAGAAATTATTGAATGCAGTGCTGTCAACATTAATGCATAACTTATAAAAGTATTAAACAAAATTGTTGTTGAAGATGCAAGTCCAGTGTTGGATGATGTTAATTTAAAGTTTAACTCGCTTTATTGCTCCTGTAGGGAAATTCCATCTCTGCATTTGATCCATCCCAGCATAGACTGAATCTAGCTTTAGCATTAGCACACATTAGGAGCAGTGAGCTGCCGCTGAAAATGCCAAGGGACCAACTCTAGATCTTCATCAGCACCAGATAGGAGACATTAACCTATATTTAAGGTAGATGTACCGGTTTTGAATAGCAGGGGAAAACTGGAGGAAACCTGCACAAGTAAACTCGACTCCAGCTCAAAGGTCCAGTCCCACAGAGAGTTAAACCTAGAAGTTGTGTGACGGTACGACTTTATTTGCGCTTTAAATCTTAACTACCATGAATCCTTCAGAAACATTTGTTTTCCTGGTAATGCCATTCCCTGTCCCTGGCTCATTCGACCTTTAAAATTCCATCACATAATCTGATTTTAGATTGAAATTTACAATATTACAAGCTTCATTCTTCAAAAGAAAAAAAAGGTATTTCTTTTTTTAGCTTCAATAATTTTTAAATGTGCATGTGATTGCACCATTAAAATGCCATTTGCAGGTGAACAACCACAGGATCATTGGCTTTTAAGCCTTTAATCATTTCAATGCAACACAAAATAATGGATTATCTAATAGGAGAAGCTTCAATCATATACAATGCTAAAAAATAATAATAATTTAAAAAAAAGAGGAAAGGGATGACAAAATTTGTAATACGTTTATTTTTGCTCTTTGTTGGCCCGTTGAGTGAGTTTTAGTACAGAAATAATGCTTGCACAGTTGGATCTGTTTAGTATTGTATTATTATTAGCTTAGCAGTGCGGACTTTGTTGCATTAGTCTTTATGTTTAGAAAAGTATTCAGGTCTGTTAGCTTCTTTTTGATATTTGCCCATTTAAGTACTAGCTGTTTAGATTATGTTCTGTTGTCTTTCAGTTGGTTTTGTTGCGCTTTTAGTTGATTTTCCTCTGGGTACGTGCATGTACAGCGCGTGTATATTACTACAAGCATCATGTAGTATTACCATGGCAACACAGACGGAACCTGACTGAGGTTAAAACGTTACAAGAGCCCGAGTTCAGTAAGTTGCATCCATCTTCTGCTTGTACATTTTCTCTCCTATTTGACCAGTAAGGTAAAAATGTCTTTTCGTGAGGTCATAACAGCCTTGACGTATAGGGCCAGTAAAATCAAATCAGGTCATTCTAGAGTGCAAGTGAATATTGTGTGAAGTTACAGAAAAATATCCCCTAAAGTGCTCCTAGTTCTCTCCTTCATAAGACTGAACAAACGTGGTCACAGCAACCCAAAATGCATTCAGGAAACATTTGTGAATTTTGCACCATTTCGTTGAACCGTTTGGAGATGTACGGGGGATAAATCTGAATGTTAGCAACTGAAAGTACATTTCAGGTTGTGTCTGTTTTTATTTGTTTACTGTCTTTCAGCAGCAGGTCAGAGACACAAATCCCTTCTGTGACATACTTTGTAAAGAAATAAAAATATTCTAAAAGCAGTGCTGAAAAATTTAACTTTCTCCTCTGAATTTTTATATTCGTACTTTGCAACTACAACACAGGAAAACAGCTGACCTGCCAAGTTGCTCTTTAACCACTATCGGTTTAAACTGCAGTTATTAATGGCCAACACTTCTTGTTCTCTCAGTGCTTTCCATACAAGCTCCTCTTTCTGCCTCCGCGTACTTTTATCTTTTTTTAATCATTAGCAATGTTATACACGACCTGGGCCAACCTCCCCATCTGCCATGAATGCGTTTCGACCCGTTACTTCATACGAAAGAGTCCGAGTGCATTTGTTTTGCGGCTGCAGGAAACAGTAACTCCTCATTTCCATTCCTCTTCTCACTCTGCAGGTCGCCACAGAGCGAGCGATCTGCTTTTCTTGTGTGATTGACAGCTCTGAGACACCTCGCAATGACTCCTCTGCCTCTGTCATGTTTCGTCTCTTTCTCTGTCTTCTCTCCTTTTCCCTTTGATGCTCTTTGTCTTTCTAGCTTACATGTATGCCTTTCTTTAACCTCCCGAGGGACCCCTCTATCCCTCTCGCCCCTAGAAACGAAAAGGAAAAGCTTGCAATAGAAAGCTGGCTGAATAAAAAAAAAATATATATATATATATATATATAGTTTCTGTTTTCTCTTTATTCTTCCGCCTCCTTCAGGTTTGCTGCAAAGGCATCAGACACAAACCGCTCAAGCCCCCTGATGACTGACATCTCCAGAGCCTATTATGTCAACTTTTCGTTAGCCGTCGCATCTTGGCGACCTCCCGTCTTGCAACAGAAATAAGCTGGAAGCATCAGATGTGCACATTCTGAGGCAGATCAGTTATTTTCAGTGACTGTGTGCCTTGAAGCCTGGGAGCATCAAAACACAACAAGTATGGTATTTTATTTTTATGATTATACTGTCAATCTACACCAAACACCTCTTTCATCTTTAATTTGCAGTCATAGTTTGGTGGTTTCAGTTTGATACTTCATACTCTGAAATCAAGCGAATGTATACCAGGATGTGGGATTTCTCTTGACAAATGTTCGCATAAAAAATGAAAAAGTTCAAGCTTTGGTGTTGCTGCTTCACGTCTGTTTTTTTCTTGAAGGAGTGATATTTTGCTTTTTTTAAATGGAATTATGCATTTTAAAACATTTCCCTGTGGTCTACATAAACTGTAAA
>JAPQRP010000020.1:17753669-17767110 GCA_037367295.1 Apogon hyalosoma
TTGGGACCTGTCACGAAAATAGTGCTGGGTCTGTATGGGTTAAAATTTCAACATAATGCCAAACTACTGGTGAAAATCTATGTTAAGCAGCAGCAAATGTAAGTTCCATGTCGCGTCACAGGAAATGTAAAATATACTATGATGTCAAAGTCATTTTCTTTCAGGGGCCACATTCAGCCCAATTTGATCTCCAATGGGCCAGGACCAGTGAAAGAATAACATCATAGCCTATAAATAATGACAACTCCAATTTTTTCTCTTTGTTTTAGTACAAAAAACAACGTAAATTTATGAAAATATTTACATTTTCAAACTAGCCTTTCACAAAAAAGATAATCTGAAAAAACTGAAATTTCTTTAGAAAAATGAGTGCAATTTTAATAATGATCAATTATATGTATGCAGTATGGATAGGATCTACAAAGGCCGTATTGGAACCTTTAGCGGGTGGGTTTTGGCCCACGGGCCGCATGTTTGACACCCCTGATGTGTATGAATACAGTAAAACGAATTTGATTCAAAAGAGGACGTAAAAATAAGCAGTTACTGGTACTCTCTGCTCTAAAATACTGAAGGCGTTGATGGAAATCTGAGCAATGAAGCCTACAGTGGTAGATGGACACAGCATTAAAAGATATATTAAAAATGATTCACCACAAAATCACTGCATTTACGACACCAGGAAAATTGACATAATAAAATGGATTCTTTATTTCTCCACACTCGGAGACACTGCAGTCCATAAAACGACAAAAACAAGAAAAAGCTCAAGGTCCTCTCTAAGATCAAAATATAATTCTACCGACTGCAGGAGCAAGTTGATAAATGAGACATTTAGCACAACAGCTAATAAATGTTGTGACTAGTATTTTAACTGCAGTGACAAGTTGACAGATAAACAAAGAAAATCAACTTTTAGCTCACATAATTAACCTTTTCCTGTAGAATCAGTCACGGGCTGATAAACATTGCCTGGTTTTCTGTTCTGTTTCTTACTGACGTCACGCGTAATTATAGCTCGGATCGCCAACCTTTCCACTTACATTGGCATTCATAAAAAACAAAACAAAAACAAACAGCGCTAGCAGTTGTCCACATCCAGACAAAGACTTAGAAAAATACAGTCGCGGAAAAAAAATCTTAGACCATCAAAAACAATGTTTATGCAATCAAGTACTAAACAGACAGAAAAGAATACCTAAACGCACTTACTGTAGATAATTCATGTATCAAGACGGGGGTAGTTGTTTGTTTACCTGCTTTACTAGTTTCAGCTACTTCCTGTAGCCTTTGTCAGAAGTGTCACAATGATGTTGCTGTGATGTGTCTCATAGGTTGTTCAGGAGGGTTGGCCAGACAGCAGGGAGGGTTTATGCAGGTAAACACACAACTGCCCCCGTCTTGATAAATGAATTATCTACAATAATTGTATTTGGAAGACAGTATGAAACTCTACCAGGCCTAAAAGCACTGTTTTTGTCAGTACAATGCCATAGATATTGATGTAAGAACTGAAGTGATTTTGGTTATTATCAAGAAAACATGGAAAACTGATAGATATCAGCTCTGAAATTAAACTATGAGCTATTTATGTTGTTATCATTATATTTGTCCGAACAAGTTGGTTAAAATGAACAAGAAATTGAAGAAAACAAGGGTGGTCTGATCATTTTTTCCATGACTGTATAACAGTAAGGCTACATAATTTATTTTATTTTTTGGACCGTCCATGTTTACATTTCAGGAATTGTTCACTACTCCACCTACTGTCCAAAACTTGTACAAATGGACATCCCTGGTATGTATTAACCATAAACACCCTCTTATAAAAGTCACCACACTCCTTTTGACAAAATCAGTAAATGCACTTTTTTTTTTTAACCACAGGACAGATGAGCTGTATAGAATTTAATTAAGAACCATTGTTGTAATTCTTCATTGTCTGAACTCATCATTCCGTCTGCCATCATTTCTTCTGCACCATCCATGCAGTACATGTACCTCTACAAGATACTCCAAAGCATCTACACGAAAAGGACTTTTATTCCAACAAGTCTGCAACAACAGATGAGATGACAAATCAAGAACACAATTCTTTGGATGACTACTTGAGTTATTTAGCCGTACAGGACGAACAACAGTTGCAACAGATGAGTACGACACTTGTCAGTTACAGAAAAAAAAAAAAAAAGTAATATTTGCCACTTCTCACCCTCAATAGTCACCATCTTGACCCAGTATTTATTAAATCTGTTTTAATAACGTGTCCTATGATGAAAATGATAAAATAAATAAATAACTTAAGACAGATATACTGGGAGACGGTAATGTTCCACTGATTAACCATTAAAAAGCAGCACTGAATCATCTTTTCCGGCTCTGGTATGTGTCCGACAGCCATTTAGATTTAATATAGTACTAACTCTTGCTAAATTTGTTAAAAAAAAAAAAAAAAAAAAAAAATACACCGTTTAAACGAAGAAAGATGACAACAGTGATCATCAAAACTCCAGGAGGTAATAAAAATTGAAGGCATGGTAGATGTCGATATTATGCAGAGATAGAGATGTCAAATGAAAACAGACAGAAAGTCCAGGAAAAAAGAATAGAGGAATATCTGTGGAATGAGGTGAATACTGCATTACAGTATTATATGTTAATATAATTTCCAATCCTGGGATTAATAAAGTGTTTCGGATTCTTAAAGGGGGAAAGAGTCACCCGGTGGCTGAGTCTATCCTGTAAGTGAGACGAAGGTTGTGAGAAGATGAAACTTATAAAATTGGGAAAATTTGAAGAATGTATTCACATCAGAAAATAAAAGGATCTAGCTGAAGTTATAGTCATTATAGAGATAGCAGAATCCCATATTTATTTATTTTTTTTTTTAGAAGATTGACTTTTTTTTTTGTACTGTGTTTGGAACAACCCGTTTTCAATTAATGACACATACAATTCCATTTACTTTGTTTTATTGGAACAAGACTTCATGCTGTCCTCAGAAAGAACTGTTTAACACACCAAGTTGTGATCATTAAAAAAAAAAACAAAAAAAAAAAACAGAGTCAGTGTTGTGTGTTTAAATATGTCCCAGCAGAGAAACCTGCCTGTTGACTGAATTATTTAAAAGCTGTGGGTTTCTTTGACAATCAAACTTTTGCTCAGTTTGCACCCACCACCCACAACAAATACCCCATCACAACACAAACTTGCTAAAACAAGCAAACAAGCCCTGCCAACATGGACAGAAAAACCAGTAGCACTTGCCCCACATGTGAGAAATCCATCTGTAAGGATGGCACTAAAACAGTCCCATACTGTGACTCGAGTGGATAAAAACACACACATACTCAGTTTGAAAGTATTATTGTGAATACGCGCACAAACTGTTTCAAAGTTCAATCTGAGAGAGAAAGATTTTCTAATTTGAGCAAAATAACATTTGAAGGACTTTTAACCTTATTTTCCTACAAAAAAAAAATCTACACAGCTGATGTCTGGATAATATTAAAGTAAAAAAAACATTCACAAACAATTCATTTTGAATTTTAGTATTTTCGCATTAGTCTTTTCTATTTAGATTTGATATCGCTAACCATTGTCTTCACTATAGGAAGTGAATTGAAACATTTTTTGAATTGAAAAGGAACGGTATATTGTAAGATAAAGGTCCCAAAAATACCATTTAAAACAGCGTTTACATGGATATGGATACAAGTTTTATTTATTTATTTATTTATTTATTTTTGGGCTGGGAGCAGCTTTCTAACACATTAAAAGGGTTAAAACTCTACACTGTATTAATGATACCACCTCCACTTCTTAAAAAGCTGCTATAAGTGAATGTAACACTATTATTTATTCAAGAATAGGTGCTTTCACTCATGTTTTGCCAAGTTTATGACAACCAATCAAAAAGTATAACAAACATGTCCGAACACTTTAGAAATGGTACAAATAAATAAGAAACATTACCTTGACCCTGGTAAAGTGGGTTCTCGGAACATCCTCCTGCAGAAATCGACTAAACCCAGTGTTGCTCCACAGAATGAAAGAAAATGTTAAGATGCTGCAGCCCACAATCAATTCAAAGCCTTTTAGTGGCGCAAACAGACTGCTATTTCAACACTCTTGTGTCTCCTACAGAGCCAAGGACAGAAGTTACAAGCAAACAATTCAGAATCAGCCCAGATTGGTTGGAACTTATGATTGGATGATAGATTTACCTGGGATGTAAATCTATTGGCTAATGATACAAAGGGCGTGGCCAGTGTCCAAGTACCACAGCCTATACACACCTCCAATGAAGTCTTAAAAAAATACATAAATTAAATATAAAATTAAAATGAAATAAATGACATTTGTAGAATAAAATACAAAAAACAAAACAGACGATTGAAAAAGGATTGAATAGGCACATATACTAAAGAAATACAAACATGCATGATATAAACAGACATGGATTTTTCACATGAACAATTACATTTGACAAATTCACTTAATGGTTTATGTCGAGGAGCTCCAGTGGATTGGGCATATAAATCCGATATGGATGTCTGTGGACCATTAAAGTAAAATTATTTTCACCTCTAGACAAAGATCAGACTTCTTCAAAACCCTCACAGATGCTACAAAGTTATGGTTCACCTGTGCGTAAAGCTGAACCACAGCATGCTCATGTCTTGTGTTCAGTCTTTAGAGCTCTTTTTGTTTGTTCAACATAAACCAAACCACAGACAGGGAGAAAACACTAACAAAAAAAAAAAAAAAAAGCAAAATTATAATTTAGATATTTCTAAACATCAGACAGCTGTTCTTTTTCACCTCTAAGTATGACAAAAATACACATCAATGTACTGTTTAAAAAAAAAAAATGTAAGTGGTTTGTAAAGGATTTTTTCTTCCCATAAACCCACAATCACACAAAATATGTTGACATATACTCTAATAATAGCTGGGATTGAGGTCCACAAATTCAGGCAGGGTGAAAAATAATGTAATGTGAACAGATGTTACTGTCATGGAATGTGTTGCAAATTACATACAATGTATACTTCTATAGGTTTAATTGAATATAATCCACAATATAATACAGCTATTTAAGACTTTATTGTTCTACAGTACTCAGCTGGTATATTATTGTCCAATATCAGTCACTACAGGTGTGTGGATCCTGTTTTTCACTGAAACTGTAATTTATTGAACCTTACAAGCATGACAGCAAGACAGTGTTAACACAATAAAAGCTATTCTAAGAAAGGAATGGGTTTTATGGACTTGAAATACTGGAATACGAAATAATATCGCCGTGGTTTGTTATCTTTGTACCTTGGGTAATATGTGGCACTGCAATTAAACATGTTATTCACATACATTTATTAAGAAATTAGATGATATTTTACAGTTTTACATTTTATCATCAGCAGAGGGCAGCCATCTTGAAATGAGCTAGCTGATGATGTCACTTGGTGGGTTCATCTCTGCTGTTAGCTCGTTTACCACGAGAGATTGGTGAAGTACATGACTACTGAGACAGGGAGGCAGTGTTTCAGGTCCACTTTAACCCTTTCATGCTTGAGCTCAACGTTTGTGGACACATAGTTTAAGCTCACTTTCCAAAGGGTTATAAAGGCAATATTCTCCAAACCACACGGGGGCAGTCTCTACAGACCCTAAGCAGTACAATAAAAAAAAAAAAAAAAAAGTATCATCTTAGTTTTAGAACTTGGACTGCTCTGTGATCTCATAAAGTTAACCTCCTAAGACCCAGCTGTGGGTTTTCTGTCCACGTTTATAGACAAGAGTTTCATAGCTTTATAAAACAAAACAAAACTGTCCACTGTGAAGGACATTCTATAATTTTTTTTTAATGTATCTGAAAAAACTGTTGCATTATGTTTCCAATAAAGGCAACTGTTTAATTGAAAAAAAAAAAAAAAAAAGCCAAGACTTGTACTTTCTTCTTAATAAAACCATATTTTTCCAAAATTCAAAATGTATCTCGACTTTAACCTACTTTTGAGTAATAAAATCAATCTAATAAAAATCTAGACACCTTTTTTCATAATTCATGCACGTAAAGATTAAAGAAATCGGTAAGTATGACATTTTTAGTCAAAGCACATTGTAGTCCTTTTAACACTAAACAAGAGTGGATAAAAACAAAGTTTGAATCTAAATAATAACCATTTCTACTTATTTTACTTATACTTCTACATCTGCTTCTAAATAAAGGCCCGCCGATCACACAGCCTCCTTCAGATACTTTCTGTACCAATGACAAATCACATCCCTGACATTATAGGAGGAATTACAGTGTAGAGGTTTTTCATATCCAATGTTATCAAGATATCAGCTTGTTCATGTACAGACACATAAGGTAATAAATAGGAAGTCATTTTCGCACCATCCACTTTTGAACGCATCCTCAACACACTGATTTGACTTGGCAGTCGTGTAGTATTCTAGGTCGGTCAGTCCACCTGCCTCAAGTTATTGATACGTTCACGAAATGTCTTTGAAAAGCAAAGTACGTCATCCACATATGGAATACAGCATTTGTTCTGTAAGCTAATAAGATCTCCCCTCATGCACCTTTGAAATGCTGCCAGAGCATAAGGTCAAATGGAAGATGGATCCACTCCTCAACCTCCTAGGATGTCAAACAAGTCTTGGATGCAAAGAAGAGGTTGGGGGACAGGAACCGTTTAATGGTTCAGCCTATGAAAATCAATACACAGATGCAAGCTCTGGTCCTTTTTTTTTTTTGACATAGACCACTGGAGACAAGTACGAGACAAGTAGGGGGAGGTGGACGTTCTGATCCGGCCATGGTCGAGCAGGTTTTGGACATATTCCTTTACCTCTTTGTACAACGGCTTAGGAACAGAATTTTAACATGTCTGAACTGGTGTCTGGTGTTTAAGGTGGATTTTTAACTGCAGACCTGGAATGCAACTAATATCAGAATGGTCCCTGGTAAACACATTCGATTCTTCTGGTTTTTATCGTTGCTCCTCATCTCCTCAAGCTTCCGCCGCTCATATCTAGGGGGTTTGCTTTTTAGTTTTTCAAGCGAATTTGGCTTCCATGAGAGAATATTCATCCTGTCTTCTCCATTATACTGGTGTTGTCGCGCCGAGTCCAGAAAGTTAACGAACATGTCCCAACAATTTTCGTCTTCTTTTTGTTCACAGAGGTTATGACATGTCAGCACTAACATCAGAAATCTGTCCGCTGTGTAGCTTAAACTCTCCATGTGCAGTAGAGCTGCGACTATTAAACCTCAGTGTCTGTTCTCAAATGCTAAAGGAGTGACTCATCCTACAGCTGGAAGCTTTAGCAGTGCCTACTGTGAGCCTTGTGGTGACTTCAGGATTGGTGAGTTTCCTAGTTGTTTCACCACTTTCTCTCCATGAAGGTGGTGTCTGTGTGTGAAAGTCTCTCTTTCCGGAGGACGAATTGACTTTTGCCTCTGTTCTGAGGTGAGGAAGTAGATGTATGAACGTCTCTGTCCAAGCGTGATGGATGCATGGGAATGTATGTAGGGTTCCTGGGCCTTAAAAAGTCTTCAAAGTCTTGAATTTACAATTCTGCAATAAAATAATGTAAAAACTCTTTAAAAGGTATTACATTTGATATGGTAGGTCTTACGTTAGGTTGCCATGAACTGATTGGCTGTATTGTGTTTGAATGTGTCTGGGAAATGTCCAAGCTAGTTAGTCTACTCAGTTCCACCCGTTCTAACCCGACAGTTTTTATTGAAATGAGGAACTGATGATCGCTAACTTTGCACAACATTCAGCCCAACACACGTGCAGCCGGTAGTTGCCAGAGAAAGCTGAGGTGAAAGCTGAAAAGGAAGCATGAAGAAGTGCAAATGTAATAATACCTGGCTGGAGAAAAAAGATCATTCTCGACCCGGTTGACACAAGTGGAGGCGAACGTGTTTGAAGTTTGCTAAACCTTGCGCAAGAAATCAATTAAGCTCAGAGCGATGGGAATCAAGGCGATGGAGTAAATAAATACATTTTCCTAAACTCTGGGAATTTTTGCCAGCGTGGCCATGAAATAGGCTGTGAAGTGGGCATTCAATTCTGTTCTAAGCAATCTAAAAAAGGTCTTAAAAGGTCTAAAATTTGACTTGTAGAAACCTGTAGGAACCCTGGTATGTGATGGGTATCAGGGTATGTCAGTTGTTGGGCTGTATCGCTCTCTATCTCACTCACTGCAGCCTGGCTCAGTCCAGCCAGGCTGGTGTCGGTGGTAAGCAGGTCACTCAACATGTCATCGAGGAGGAGTTGAACTATCCCTGTATCCTCCATCGTATCCAGTTTCTCACTTTGTATATAGTTAATGATCAGTTCATACAGATCTGGTCCATTCAGGTCATCAGCAGTAGGAGCTTCACCACCATCACTTATCAAATGTGCAACAGGAAAATGTCCTCTGGAACTTGAAGACCGACGTCCGCCATGACATGACCTCTGCTCTCTCGATGACGCTCTAGTCACAGTTTTACCTGAAGCCTTGGACACATGTTCACGGCGGCAGCTCTATTTCATCCCGGATGAGCCCCCACATGTTGCTGGCTCCAGACCCAGGGTATATCTGGACATATCTGGAAATGCCGCGTATCCTGGGACAAACAAACAGCTGTGGACCAAAAGAGAGAAGACAAAAGCTAATGTCTGTCTCCTGCTCACGCTTGTTTATTTCTGACCAGCTCTTATGCAGATTTCCATCTCCTGGTGGAATTAATTACCTTAATGTAAAGTCTGTACATTATGTCAAGTGAAAGTTAGAGTAGTTCAGTTATAAACCAAAAAATGCAGGCTATCTGTTCAAATAAAAATATGTAACTATAGTGTTTCCAGCTTACTACAGTATATCTTACCTTCTATATCTATATATTCTAATTCGTTTTATTGTATCTTGGATTTTTACATATATCCTTGTACAGCACTCAGGGCCCTTTGCCTTGTTGTACATGTGCTATTGAACTGAACTTGACCTTGACCTACAGATGCACCCATTACCCTTCAACGGGGCCAATGTGGACTCATTAGACCACATGACCTTTTTCCATTGAAAACAGTCCAATCTTTATGCCCTCTATCAAACTGATGGTTAAGAAATGAGAAGCTACTCATTGAATCAGGGTTAAAGAACTCTTTGTGGCTGAAACATATTTATCTTTGCAGTAAATTTTCAATAGAATGATCTTACTTAAAGGAGCTGTAAGAATTCTGTTCCAAGTAATCATAAAATGGCCCTGAATGTCACCAGACATTAAGGAATCCTGTCCATTTCAAATACTGATATCACTGACAGTAGTAGTCCAGCCAGAATATTCACATTTGAAAAGCTAAGTGTCAGCCCACAAGTAATGTTTATGTTGTCATTTTGTTTTTTGTCTGATGCCCCGCCCATCACCTATCTCCCAGTCACAAAGTCAGTAGCGTTTGTGCATCCAGGTCGCCAGTTCCCACTGAGCTACATCTGGACCATTTCTGATCACAAATGTCTGACGTTACTAAAAGGCCTCTTATTATTCCCAAATAGGTCGTGACAAAGTAAGAAGCAAAAAAAAAGGATATGTATAGGAGATGCTTTAGAAACGTGGAGACGTCGGTTCTCCTGTGTTCCCGCAGTCTCGCTGACTGTGGCCCGGCCCCGGCTCTCAGTGGCTCTTACTGGATAAAGAGCCCACAGCCTGGGATCGGGTGAAGAGACTGGGCCAGGTATAAATACCGGTATAGGACTTGCCACTTGCCATGGTAGCTCCTTGTAGTAGACGCTCATGCTGGATCTGGGAACCCTTAGTCTGGGGGGAGGGGGAGGGGATACCACGCTCTACAGTATTTTGAATGTGATCGCAGTACCAGTTTTGGCCACAAACCTACAAACAGCTCCTTTAATTGCTTTTCTTTTTTTTTGAACATGGCTTTACCTCGTGGTATGCTCCAATATGGTGTATTAACAAGACTATTTGGTAAATTTCCTGCATTTGTACAACTTCTACCTTACAATATGATTATTTACTTTAGATAATCGCATCGCCATGTGAGTATGATCTATTGGCTTAATAATGTATAACAGCTTCAGTTGTGATGCTCTTTAAACCTCAGCTGTGTCCTCCATGTGCTTCTTCACATTCCCATCCCCTCCTGTCAGCTCCCCTCTTTCATCATCCCTCACTCTTGTATTCTTTCCATTACTCCACAGGGCTTTCCTCTCCCCTCCCTCTCTACCTGTTTACATCCCATCCATCCTCAGGTGACTTGTGTGTCAGGACTGACAGAGATATTCTGTACCTGTCCTATCAGTTCCCGTGGGAGAATCGTTTGTGATGCTGACCCAAAATGACGGACGGCGATGCATAGAAATTCAGCACCTGAGGGTAGAAGTGTGTCTTGTCAGGAGAGAGGATCCATGCCGATGATGCTGGAGATGCTGAAGATGTTCTGCTTTCATCTTTCAACATATATACGTATAGATGGGAAGAAACACCTTCAATTGAAAGCAGATACCAAGAGGATACAGTTGTCCTTAGAATTAAAGCACAGATCAATCATGCCATAATGTGGTAGTATTTTAACATAATATGCTGAAGCATCTACTGTCTCAGTTTTAGTGCCTGACTATAAATCACTGACTACATTTACATGCATACAGTTTCACTTATTCTGAAAAATTCAAAATTCTGAATTATGTTACAAGGCTAATGAAAGTGAATATTCCAACAATATTTACCCCGCCCCCCCGAAAGTGAGGCAAGGGGTATTATTTTAGGTTCAGGTTGTTTCTTTGTTTGTTTGTTAACACTCTAGCAGCAAAACAATCGGATGAATTCATTCCAAACTGGGTTTATAGATTGCCAGTGACCCAGAATAAATCTGATTACATTTTGAGAAAAGTGGGATAAAGTTCAAATTTTTAATGAATTTTTAATTTTTTTTTTTCCCCATTTACTTATAATGGTTGGAATTTCAAAAGTCTGTAGCAGCAAAACTACTGGTTGAATTCATACTAAATTGGGTTTATTGGTTGCCAGTGACTCAGAAGAGATGTGGTTACATTTTTGGGAGAAGTAGGTCAAAGTTCAAATTTCTTATGATTGTTTTTTTACTCTTTTTTTCTTCTCCCATTTACTTATAATGGGCAAAATTTCAAATGTCTATAAAAACATCCATTTTGTTTTAATTTACTCCAGACCTGGCACATATATAGAGGCAGTTGATATGCTGGCGTAGACATGATGACATCATCTAGATCCATGCTAAAATAAGCTACAATATGTGCAAGGGACAGGGTTTGTTGTACCTGGAACCACTTGTTTTTGTTTACATTCAGCTGTGCATTTCCCAGTAAAAATAAAGTTTTACACTGGTGGCAGACATTCTACTGTGTGAACACAGCTTTTTCCTTCTGCTCCTCCAAATACTTTGTGGAAAAAGGTCAGTTTCTGGTATTTTCTCATATACATGAACGAGTTGATATCATCTGTCATTATATTGAACAGTGAGTGTGTTTCTCCATCTGACCTGAAATGTGGATTTTTCTCCAAAGCATCCATCTGTACCAGAGAGGATCTTTGTCTGTACTCCATCTGACTATAAAAAAGGTCACACTCTGCAGTAAAATGCACAAATTAGACTCATTTCACAAACACATTGTATAGATGTCCAAACACTAAAATAAATAAATAAATAAATACATAAATATATAAATAAATAATATGAGCACATCCCACATGTTTGGAATAACCTGTTTACATGGTAAGAGTCAAATTCTAAATAGCTTTGGAATATTAGTGTTCATCTCACTGTCTGTTGAAAGCATTTGTAGGAACTAAATGTAACAGGTAAAAAAAAAAAAATGGATGAAGTGTAAAACGTAAAAGCTACTCCCTAGATACTGACAAATCTGTTTTTGTGGACATACTGAAGTGTGAGGATGCAGTCTGTGGTGTGATACTGTGTTCCACATGTCTGATTCGCTTAAAGGTTCAGTGTGTAAGCTGTAGCAGGATTTAGAGGATACACAGTACTTCAAAACAAACTTTTTCTTCCTCTTTCTGTTTTATGGCAGGTGTCATCCGGTCTTAAGGTGCATTACTACCACCTACTGTGTTCTGATTTGGGAACGGAGTGCATAGGTTTTTTTTTTGTTTGTTTTTGAACATGAAGAGACAAACAAAAAACACCTTTCTGGACACCTGTGTTGTTTTTTTTTTTTTCTTATTGTAATATATTTTATTGTGAATATATTTATTCAGTTATTGCCTACCAGTCGTTCTTTATTTAATTTTTAAAAATGACTTCTGTACATTGAAACCTGTGCAAGTGCTCTTTTGCTACCATAGTAATAGCTATGATTTATGGTTTGTGATGACTTTATGAAGACAGTAGTCTTTTTTTAATTTTTTGGATATTTGTGCATCACACAGAAAAAAAAAAATCCTACAATGAAACCTGCATACAGCATCTATTCATAAATCTGCTATTTCAGAAAAGTCATCTAGTTGAAGCTCTTGGAGAATGTGACCTATAGCAGTCTGCGACATGTCTGAGACCTGCATGTGTGCGTGTGTGTATCATTAATCTATTTTAAGGAACATAACTGAGGACTAAATCATATGTTTTGAACACATTCTGATGGAATAAAAGCATCTGAGAATCAAAAATCAAGAGATATTTAACATATGCTAATAAACTCAGCTGACTTGAATGTCCGTGTGGCCTTCAGGGACCTGTGCACATTAATCCCAGGAACCTCCATTTAACCTCAGTGACCAGTGTTGTGGCCCTGGATCTGCAATTGGCACAGTGATGCCAACTTAGCAATAAAGTTTGAGGAGTTTTTAGAAAACTTGCCAACTTTTTTTACCTCCAAAAGCCAGTCAGCAACAAATTTATCTACACGCACACACACACACACGCACACGCACACACACACACACACGCACACGCACACACACACACACACACACACACACACACACACACACTTCATCAGAACTACCAAGAAATAAAAACATGTAATGTGTAAATATCCAAATGTAAATATACTGTGTATGAAAATTAAAATATATAATCATTAAAAATATGTAGTGTTTATATTATTATTATTATTATTTGTGTATAATAATAATTTATTCATTCATCGTGTTTTTGCAGAGATGACAGTCAATTTGAGTAACACCTTAGTGTGGTCATTATGATGCAGCTGAGTGTTTTTTGCAACACATCCTCACATAAAAAAACAAGTGGTACCAGGCACAACAAACCCTGCCCCTCACAAACGTTTTGGCTCTTAATGGACATCTCCCTCTCAAAACGTGAAACTATGGGTTTGACCTTTCAAGGTCAAAGGTCATGATGCCATTTTGGAGCCCACATGTAGTTTCCTATCTGTCAACAATAGTAACTGAGTACTT
>JAPQRP010000020.1:17767210-17777386 GCA_037367295.1 Apogon hyalosoma
GTGACAAACTGACTGGGCTGTAGTACCTTCTCCTTAAACATTTGAGTTAAGTGCACTATTAGTGTGCATTAATGTTTCACAGTGGTAGAGGAAGTGGACTAATAAGGATAACCAGGGGTGACAGTGGACAACTGTGACTGCATCTGCTGCTTACAAGGATGTGCTAATGCTAACGTTGCTAACAGGCTACTTTCAGCGCCCATAAACTGTGATGGGGAAACTACTAAGAAAGCAAAACCTACCAGCTGTTCCACACCAGACGCTGAACTACTGCTAAGCTAGAGTTAAGTGTAATTAAATAAAACTAACCAACACAACCCTAAATGTCTAACAGTTCGTTTACATGCACACCTTAGTCGAGCTATGACTGTAACTTGTAGCTAAAATACAGTTTTAGTTGGACTAAATGAATAATTTGTTGTTTTTTTTATTGTCACGTCGACTCCCTGACAGATAGACACGACTTTAGCAGAGCAGAACAGTTTTCAGCAGGAGCTATTTAATATTGTATACCAGGTAAATTTATATTTGACAATCATTGCAAAAGAAGTGACAGCAGGTGGAGATTAAAAGGAGGTGACAGAGTGTGAAACAGCTGAACGAGACTAAACTTTGTGACACTTTTTTTTTTTTTTGGTCGGGGGGGGGTCTCTTGTTTGGTTTTGTCCTTGTCTTTTTGGTTACTGTTACAATTCTATATGAAACTCAATAAAGATTTAAGTTACAAAAACATTAACTGCTCCTTTAAAACAGTTTCTCTCACTTAAATGAGTTGGAAATCAAACAAAACTATTGTACGTTCATCTAAAACCAAAATGCTAAAGAGCATTTATTAGCTTGGTCGTGGTCAGACTACAACTGTTTCATTAAATATCTAGAACATTTCCAGCAAACATTTAAAACGCGGCAAAAATGTTCCAGGACCTGCTTTGGGGTCAGTACACTGGGTTGTGTTGTGTCACCAGTAGTCGACAGTATCGAGAAAGCAGAGGATTCAGTCTCTGTTTTCCACCCAAAATAACTGGAACGTCTGTTTTGTCATGAATGAGACATGAATTCTTCTAAATCAAGAACAAGTTGTACCACATTCTCACACTCTACTGGAATATCTAAGAAGACACAGCAAACAGCGGACCAGTCAGCTGACCAATCACAGGAGTTATACAAAAAAGACACACTGATCTCATGAAATCGTGTTGTATGTCACGCCAGTTCTCATGGCATTTGGCGCGCTATACGTACGCATTTTCATCCTTTCCCATGATATTCAACGCCATCTGATCGCGTGTCAATGTACGCCAAGATCTCCGATTTACGTTATTCGTAACGGCTAGCCCTAACCCCTACCTGCTAATCACGTGGTATTTGACGCGCCGTGAACATAGATGCGGAAAGCTTATAATGTGTACAGATAACACGCCAATTAAAAGTGCCGTGCTATCTGTACGCAATTCACGATATCACGTTGAAAAAGATGTTTCCATGTCCTCGATGTGCATTTAGTCAGACTCTAAAACAGTTCACAGTAAAAAAAAAAAAAAAAAATCTTATTTCACACCATCTTCATGTGCAACCACAATGATAATATGTAAATCTATTTTAATTTTAATTCTATTCTATATTTATATTAATACCAGATTAGTTATTTTTCTCTTATAATTCAGTTTTCACTCATTTGTGGGTTTTTTTGTTTGTTTGTTTTGTCTTTTTCTCTGCACTTGCTTGTTGTATGTTGCTGCTGTTAACTGTTCATTTCCCCATGGTGGGATAAATAAAGTCTTATCTTATCTTATCTTATCTTATCTTATTTTAGTCTTTTTTGTGAAAAATAGTAAAAACTGTCCTTTTTTCGCTCAACAGAAACTTTTTTTCTTTCTTAAATTGTCATAATTTAAATGGCAAAGGAATAAATACATAACATGGAATTTACATAAAAAATGCAAATAAATATGGGGATTTCTTCTTCTTTTTCCCCCCACATTTTGCTATTTCCATAAATATTGTCAAATAAGAAATGTCAAATTTCACATTCAGTACTTCGGAAACACAGCTACACATTAGCACATACACTTTACACAGAACCAATGGGAGCTGCCCCCGATAAATCCAATGGACCTGACGTCAGACACCACTAAAAACATGGTAAAACATAGGTAAGGCTCAGAAGTTAAGATAATTTATGTTGAAGAAATGGAAAGTTTAACAGTGAGGTAAATTACAGGGAATAAGTTAATTCATGTATTTGTTAAAAATATATTGACAGTTAATGAACTATTTATATTTATGTTTGCAGAATTATTATTTACACATTTAATTATTCTCATTTGTTGTATATAAGCAGCTAAGGTAACCTGTTGAATCTCTAAGGACTGCTAGCTCCTGATTGGTTGGTTCCGTCATGTGAGTGTTCGGTGTCAGGAAGTGCTGTGACGCTAGCTGCCGTGTGTGCCAAGTAAAGCACGGTTCTGGAAGAAATCCGTCTCCATCCTGCAGACTCATTTTGTAAAGAGTGAACCGCAAACCACCAACGAACCCTCACGTTACACATATTTAACGGACAGAATGATACTGACATAAACTAATCAATAAAATCTACGTCATAACCGGTCTGAACTTAAACTTGGTCGGTTAATCTACTTAAAGTCAGCATCTAAAAGGCACAGCTACACAACAGTCGGCATCAAATTAAACTTGTCGTCACTGCAGGAGTTACTCCATCAGATAACTCCATCCAGAGTCATTTTGTCTGTCATGAGTGCGAAGCCTCTGCAGTGAAATGAAGGTTTCGGTGGGTCCCGAGGTTCTGTGCTGTACAGTTTATCATGCAGGTCAGCCGCAGGATTAATGTTTTCATTTGAGCCTCTGATAAAGCACTATCGACTCTGCTTAATCGCACTCTCAATACGAGAAATCCACTGTGAAACATTAAATGTCCCACTGAACTATTGATCTTTCCTTTGGGTCAAAAGCTGAACAGTTTGGAGGCAAAAGTGACAGAGTTTGTCACGAAAAAAAACACACACTGTCAATTGGGTGACACTCCAATCATGGAAAAGACACGTACGGGAACTCTATAAAATGGAGGATATAACTTATAATTTAAGATTACAGAGGGAAAAACTCCTCAGGAGATGGGCCCCTGTGTCACTCATAATGTTCTGAACCAAAAGAGCACCCCCCCCCCCACACACACACACAATAGTTTTTGTTTTGTTTTTGTTTGTGTGTAAATCTGTTGGTATGAATTTATCCGATGTGATGCTTTCAGTGTGTCGTCTTTTGAGTATGTACAATGCAAGTCTTATGATTGTATGTCGAATGTCTATGTCTCCAATAAATAAGTTAAAAAAAAAAACACACACTCAATAACTTGAGATTATTGAACTGAATTTCATCTACCCACTCATATGTTACGTATTTTTTATCATAATGCAGCTACAGTCAGTTTTTTTTTAATTTTTTTATTATTAACTCAGAAAATAATTTTTTTCTCCATATAATTTTTCTTCTTTCCTTGTAAATTTACTGCTTTAATATTAGAGAATAAGCAAGTTTTTCATGTCCACTCCAGGGTCTCGTGTCACCACCAGAAAACTGTATAAAGAACTTAAAGTAAAAAAACACAGACAAAAATAAGATATTGTAGAAGTGAAACGATGAGAAAACTGCATCTACAAGTTTTAGTTTCCCCCTTTTTTTGGTAGTTTTTCATAAATTAAAGACAAAATCCCATGTGCGTGTTGTTCCAGTAGTGATATTTTTGTATTTCTTTCCATTCAGCATCTGCACAGTAAACAGGCTAAGGTATGTACATGTAACAGTACTGTCGGAGTACACCAGCCAGGGTATCTGGGTTTCTAGAAACCAGGATAAAGTTTGATCCAGGACAATGAAATCAGGATACCATGAAAACATGTGCAATTACAAATATGAATAATAAAAAAAAAACAAAAAAACAAAAAAAACAAAAACAGAGTGTATTTAGAATATCTATATGCATGTAAACACAGTCAATAACCCTGGAACAAGAAATGGAATGGCAGAGTGAAAGTGACTGGCAGACTTTAGCCCTATTCGGACTGGATTCGTTTTACATAGATACGTGGGGTAAAGTCATAATTACCAGATATTCTAGTCCTGTCTGAATGTGCTACGTCTAATCCTTACCGCACAATGCCAGTAAAGATTACCACCACTTCTGTAAAAGGGTCCAGGTAAATGACCCCAGGTAATACTAATCCTGTGCGAATAGACCAGTAGTTAATATGTGTGTAGATATTCTGTCATATCCTGTTTACAAGTGGTTTTTCGCAGATTTTCAAACATGGAGGCAAAGGGTTTTTCCTCAGGTCATCAGACTCTTAAATTCATAGCCTGTACCAGCACTACTGCACAGCTGACACTTTTAATCTGTACTTTATTACATTTTGCAATGTTTTTTTGCCTTTTGCACAGCCTGTATTCCACATATCTTACATTTTTCCTGCCTATTCCTTATTTACCTCTGTCTGTTTGTCTGTCTGTTAAAAAGATAACTCAAAAAGTTGTGGGAGGATTTTGATGAAATTTTCAGGAAATGTTGATACTGGCACAAGTAATAAATTATTCCATTTTGGTGGTGATCCAGATCACTGTCTGGATCCGGGAATTTTTTTGAAGGATTCTTTATCATGGCGAGATAGGGCCAGTTTCAACATATGCATATATAACTCCATAATATAGATAATATTAATATGAATCCATTGCTATGTTTGGGTTTTCAAGGTCCAGGAATTCATTTTAGGAGTAAATGAATCATGGCACGTGGAGGTCTGCGCTCTCGGGGTTTTTCTAGTTTTATTCTGTTATTTTTAGGGCTGTCAGAATTAACGCATTAACGTGGATTAATCCATCATCGTGATTAATCTGATTAAAAATGTTAACGCAATTAACCCAATTAAGCGCAAAATGACTCTGAATGTCTCTGGCAACACAATTCAGGCAGTTTGTACGTTAGTCGGGGATTCTGCTAGCACTTCGGCTAACGCGTCGCCCGGCTTGCAACAAACACGTTAAGTGCATATTCAGTACAATCCCTTCTATCTTGAGTCTGTTTGCTCACTCAAAATGCAACGCGATTAATATAGATTAAAAATGAATGATATTTAATCGTAAGTAATTGAAATTAATCCACAGCAACCCTCTGATTAATCTGATTAAGAATTTTAATTGATTGACAGCACTAGTTATTTTATACTGTAGCGATCAAATGCAACGACATTTCGTTCTGTATGCGCTTGTATATCTGAATGACACTAAAATCTTTCTAAGTCTTAGTCTTGACGAAGCACTCAGTTTTACAGTAGGCAGTCGGACAAGTACGTGTGAAACCTCGTGTCACCCAAGTCTTGGGTTTCGGTTCTGTAGTGGCAACGCAAAGCATTTGTTGCACATGTAGTTATTTAATAAAGGTACTGTTCATGTGCCACAAATGTGTACACGAGTAAATTTAATGACAATCTATGAGATAAATATGGGAACAACTGGATTTAACTGATCGGGTTTGGACACAAACATGGAAGTGCCTGTTGGGTTTGGACGCGACTGCCGGGCACAGGTCGAGTTCGGACAGAAATATGCGTCCCGAGCCAGGCTTTATTTCGGACACTCAAGCCTAATTGGAAAGCAACGTCATACGCACATGACGACAGGAGAGGACGGCGATGCGTGAGCGGATTTACCCCTCCCACCTGTAGTTTTACTGATATTTCTTATTCCGTGCGAATTGCCCATTAATATTACCGACGTCCTGTGGTAAAGTGGCACAACCCCACCCGCCCGTGTAAAACTAATCCAGTCCGAATAGTGCTTAATACGTATCATTGCCAGAAGTGCATACATACATAGTGTATACTCGAAGACCAGTGCGTCAAAAATAATGGGCGTTTTCCTCAAGATAAATACATACTACACTTATTGTTTTCTTCTCAAGAAATCTATATAATCATTTCTGAAACTGAATGAAAGTATACGAACCCGCAGCTTTGATCGAGGTGCGGCACTTGCGTAACATGACGTTCAGCTTCCGACAATCTACCTTTAGATGCTGCGTAGAGGCTGGCTGTCAGATTTGTTAAATTAGCTTTACTTTGGACAGTTCCAACTTTCTTCACTTCCAGAGAGACAATGGGAACAGGCCGACTGCCAGATCTTATTAAGCTCAAAGATATTCAGACGGACAGGCAGGGAGAAGCATCAGATCCTCTCAGATTTAATTTGTTTGGTTCAATCACGGCCGGCTGATCGCTCGTTGACACAGGAACGAAACATGAGAGAAATGCTTCATTTACTCGTGCTGACGGTGATTCGTTCCTAACTCAGACAACACGCGTCCGCTGTGATCAAATGTGGTTGATGGTAATGCGATAATAGCTTGCATTTACATAACAGAAACAGAACTTTGTCTTTTTATTACCTTACACCTGCATTTACATATACAAACACCTCAGACAGCATCAAGTCACATTTCTTCTTTTACCTGCTGCCGCCCGAAAATAGGATCTATCGTGTTGGCTGAGTTGGGAGTTAATTTTCAGATTTAAAACACCTCAAACGTGCTAAACAGATGTTATTTGTAATCCAAAAGTGTTTGATCATTCAACTTGTAAACAGAGCTGCGATCATGTCCATTGTGTGTTTTCTGCACAAGAAGCTCTTTTGAGAAGAAGGAGGGCCTTGAACAAGAGAGAGACTGTGCACTGATTCTAATTGCCTTACCTGAGGGGTAGCATCCAGTGGACTGACTCAAACGATGCAGAAACTCAGCAAATCCCAATTAAATTGAACACAGAAGATGAACAAAGCCTTTGCTGCGTGTGTTGTCAGGAACAGAACAAAAGAGTGATTAAAACTGCTTGTTAAGGGGGAAAGTGTGACTCATCTGCCTCAAAGCGCAGCGAATTTTGGATATCTAATAAGCGGCGAGGGAATTTGAATTAATAATTTCATTGTTTTAATCTTTCCTTCTTAGATATAAACCCAAAATGAATTTAGTGTGATTGACTGTACTGCAGCACAAACTTTTGTGCGTTCTGCAGTAAAGCTGCTCAGTATAGACGGCTTAAGGTCGGAAAGTTCAAATCAAATCAAATGTATTTATGTAGCATCCCATCATAACACAAGTTATCCCATGACACTTTACATTTAGAGCTGGTCTAAACCAGACACTTAAGCCAATTTATGGAAACCCAACAGAATCCACCAGGAGCAAATACTTGGTGATAGTGGTGAGGAAAAACCTCCTTTTAACAGGCAGAAACCTCAGGCAGATCCTGGCTCTGGTGGATGGTCGTCTGCCTTGACCAGCTGGAGTTAAAGAGAAAAAAGGAGAGAGAGAGAGAAAGACTGGGGGGGGTATGGATGTACAGCAAACTGCACTACAACTGTTAAACTTAATGTGTGCACACTTGAAAACCCTCAGCCTTCAGGCAAGTTTTCACATATAGACATGGACAGACATATGCCCCCCCCCGACTCACGGGCCTTAATACATAATTGTACAAGTAACGTGACGGACCTGTGTGTGGAGGACGTGTCGATAAAGCTGTGAGAAAGTCAAAGTGAAAGTGAGCTCCCCTCACCTTATCATCGTTGTTGTCTATTTGCTGCCCCCTACAGTTGAGAACCACTGGTGCACGCCAACGGTTCTGCACATACATGGACGGACAGACAGACGGACGGACGGACAACCAACTGATGACAATACCCTGCAGCCAGTGTGGTCGAGGGTAAAAACTAGAACTGGTGCTAGTACATTTACCAATACCTAGAACAGATATTTATACACTACCAGTCAAAAGTTTGGACTCAGTTTCTCATTTAAATGACATGAGATGGACCGCAGATGGCCAACAAGTGCTCAGCATCACTGGGAACTCCTTCAAAACTGTTGGAAAACATTTCAGGTGACTACCTCATGAAGCTCATCTAGAGAATGCCGAGAATGTGCAAAGCAGTAAAAAAAGCAAAATGTGGCTATTTTGAAGAATCTAAAATATAAAACATGTTTCGAGTTGTCACACTTTTTGAACCACATAATTCCACATGTGTTCATTCATAGTTTTGATGCCTTCAGTGAGAATCTACAGTGTAAATAGTCATGAAAATAAAGAAAAACCAGGTGAGTCCAAACTTTTGACTGGTAGTGTAACTGTTACTTCTACTACTCCAAATGCAAGTATTAACAGTGGATATACTACTACTGCAACCGTTAGTACACATAATAGAGGTCTCTACCATCTATGTAACTATATAATAAACTCTGTCACAACTATGAGGATAGATGAGTGATGACGATAGAGGCAGGAGAGAAGCAGGACCACAGCAGCAGATCCAGAGATGATCCAGGGAAAACCTGCGAGGACAGAAAGCACAGAGACTCCAGGGAAGAGGTCAAGTCAGTCACATGTATTCGCTGGAGCGTGACTAGAGGAGGAGCAGAGGGCAGGTCATGGGGGTTCCAAAATCAGGTCACGGAAAAACCTCTTCAGGAATTCTCAGGTAGAGCAATTTGCACGAAAAGCCTCTTAGTTAGTCTGTGTAGTGGTTTAAAATGTCAGGCAGTTTGTTTCTCACAAGGTGGGTAACGCAGACGGATTGATCAACAATTCACTGCAAGGAAGCTTTCAAATGAGCAAATAAGGAAATGTTCCAGGGTAAAATCAAATTGTGGTTCCTGAATACAGACTTGGCTGAATCTGTAGTTTCAGCAGGGTGTTGGAGGTGCATGGGAATTAACATGAACTTTGTGTCCTGTGTGGGGATGGGAATTGATAAGAATGTATCGATATCACTTACCGATTCGATTCCCAAATCTGCCAAATGTTAGTGCATATTTGACATCGATCTCATTGGATTAGGGAATAGTGCATATTTGACATTAAATAGGAATGCAAACCTTCATTTGTTCTATAATCTAACATTTTGCACCTGATTCAAACACAACTCAAAGTGTTATGAAAGTTGTCGTTAAAGGAATGCGAGACCTACCCGGTACAGCCTCGGAGCCTCGTCCTCATCTAAATGGGATTACAGGAGCTGGAGGTTAATCGTAAACGGTAGTAAAGCAGGTTGACACAGTGGAATGTCGCTAACGTTAACGGTATCGATAGAACTCGGAGGAGTTTAATGTTACTGCCTGCGACAGAGGACGACTTGTCAATCAAAGACGTTAACACTGGTGCAGTTTCATTAGACGCTGTGGTCAAATGCTTCTGCGTGTTGGACGTATTTCCCCCGTTTGTCCTACTGGAAGCTCTGCAGCTGTTACAAATGGCCCTAATATCGTCTGCACTGGTGAAATACAACCATACTTTAGAGTGTCTGAACAAAAATACTGAAATGACGTGGTACCACAGAACCGATAAACGGAACTATTACTAACGATTCCAAGGAACTGAGACACTGGGAACCGGCTCTGTACAAGAACCGGTTCTCGACTCCCATCCCTAGCCCTGTGGTAGGTGCTCTGGGAATAACAGGCTGTAAATCAAAACTATCAGATTTGGACATGTTGAAATGAATTTATTGGTGCAGTCAGATGGATATAATACTGTCAGTGGTGTGGGCTTCAAGTGTAACTTGGCTCCTGTTCTGACTTTAACTCCACTCACTGAAAACGGCAACAAAGTCCGAAATAACCTGAGATGGAGGGGTGCATTTGAGACGCAAGTAGTTCAGGGACTTCTGTACAGAATCACAAGTCCCATACCGACACTTATCATCATTGTCAGGTGGAAACCTCTGAAGTCCATTTTTGGTCTTACTTGGTTTTTTTTTTTTTTTTTTTTTTTTTTTTTTTAAAAAAATGATTCTGTTGGTAAGCCTTCACATTAGCCTGAGGGTTTTACAAATATTTAACCAATGGAAAGTGTTTAAAACAGCTTGTGACTACATCTCTTGACCCTTTATCGGACAAGCGACTATTTTTTGGTAATTTCTGCACACATTACAAGACAGTGACGGCAACAGTTCCAGTGAGGACAGTGAGTCAACAATCTCAGGTCTAATGTGTTCTACAGGGTCTGTAAGGTCCACCTCTGCATGAACAGTGAGTAGACCTGCTTTGTTCGGTACCATGAAGTAATGGTACTAATGTAAGGAGTGATGTTCAAAGGGATCATGTGGATGTGGACAGGG
>JAPQRP010000020.1:17800453-17816556 GCA_037367295.1 Apogon hyalosoma
TATTCCCTCAGTTATTAACAGGGTATCATACAATCCCAGTGGAATTCCATGGGTCTCTGGCAACTCCAGGCTGGCGTTTCTGCTGCGGACACATCTGTGTATGTCAGCATGTCGGCCTTAAGTCTCTGCTGCAACAGTGGCGTTAGCTCTTGCCTCGGCTATCAGAGTCTTGCCTGCGTGGGTGCGTCCACAGGGCTATACCCGGGTGGTGGAGTGTGAGTGTGGGTGTGGGTGAGGCAGGGTGTTATTCTGCCCGCTGCTGGGGAAGGTGTTAAAAGAGTGGAGAGAGGTGAGCCCCCCCATGGTGCTGGGAATCATGGTTATGGTGTTTGGCGTCATGAGCGGAATGTCGTCCGGCGAGCGCCTCATGGCCAGAGTGTAGTCCGGTGGGCAGGCAGTCCTCAGCACCACGTCGTGTGGGTGCAGGGAGTCGCCCACCCCTCTGCAGTCTCGGTCCAGGTCCGAGTGCTGCTTCATCTGCAGGGACATGATCTCCTCCTCCTGGGTGTGGGCCAGGTCATTGGCGGCGCTTCGCTGAGGGCTGCAGCGCCTGTGGACGTCATGCCGGCGCTTGTCCTTTTTGTAGTAAAGAGCAGCAAAGGCCAGGATGTTGAGGAAAAGCAGGGAGGCCCCCACAGCGATGGTCACAGACAGCTCAGTGGAGTAGTCCCGCTGGTCCACCAGATGAGGCTGGTTCTGGCTGTCCTGGGTCTCAGTGGGGAATGGAGTCGGGTTGGGGCGCTTGGTCACCAGAACCTTTGTCTTCGGGGTGCGATTTGTAGCCTCTGGAGGGGGGATCTGTGGACAGGAAATACATTTATAAGGAGGGAATAAGAGCAGTTAAAACTCTCTGGGTACTGACTTCATAAGCCTTAATGTGGCTGCTTTATAACCTTTTATGACTTATTTTATACTTTAGATTGACGACCATCAATACCTCATACCTATAACTGATATTATTTTGACTGCCAAAACCACCAGAAAACACCTCCTTAGTAGGACTGAGTGGTAAAACATGCCAAACTGGGAGTGTGCAGGGGTCTCCGCAACTCTAAACAAACTTTCATACATAAAAATTGTCTTTTTTTATAGTAATGTAGAAAGCAAGCAAGCAAAGTTTATTTACATAGCACCTTTCACAGAAAAGAGAAGTCACAAAGTGCTTCACAAAAGACAATAAAAATGCATGATAAAATTACAATCCCAAAAAGGTATAGATTACAATAACACATGATGGACATATAACAGCCCTTAATGTACTGCTGTTGAAATGTTAAAATTACAATCCCAAAAGGTATAAACCAAAACCAAACCAAAACAACTGCTCTCCTGGCATTATTTTGTAAACACACTGTCCTGTGCTCATTGGAGCCCAGTGTATTAGCTTAAAGAACTGGAGAACACCCAGACAGGCTTTACCCACGATAGTGTATAATGCCAGAACTGCCTCTAAAGCTGGCACGTCACAAACACAGTGTGTGGATTCTTTTTTTTTTTGTTTTTTTTTGTTTTTTTTGCTTTTTTTGGTTCTTTAACATGCCTCATATCAATAAACATTCATTTAGCATTATTCATCTCTCACAAACTTAAGTATCTGCAAAAAGAGAGAGTGAGAATGAGTGGGAGGTGAGTGTACATGCAGTTAACACCAGTTTTACACAGATATTAATAGCAGGATATTAAATGCATGTGGCAACTTGAGTTGATTGCTTGTGAATTAGAACGCTTTTGTAAGGAATTTTTACATAGAGAGGGATAGATTTAGCACCGAATGTACTATGATTACTCAGTTAAAGGGGTCATATTTTGCTAAACCCACTTTTATTAGTCTTTGGTTCATTTACTTGTGTATTTGGACCCTAATAGTCCATAAAGTTGGAATTTCAACCCTCCAGGTGCTGCAAAGCTATCTTTATATTCATTTTGGCAAAAATTGAATGGATTTCTACAACCGGTTTCAATTCCTACTTAATTAGTTATATTTTATAGCTAGTTACATCTCAAAATTTGCACATATAAGGTCAAGACTTCCGACGAACATTTCTCCAAGTACGACATCATTGTTTGTCAGTAGCAGCAGTTGTAGTAAAAACTGAAAAAAGTGTCCAAACTTTGAGCTGATTACCTAAAATGTTCAGTTATTGGTTGCATTAACGAACACAAGTGGCTGAACAGGATAGAGCGACACAGTCAACAACCTGAAGGGGGTCATGTGGATTTAAAGGGCCAGCGCTCAAAACAACCTTTCTGGTGTCATTACTCAGAAATGGGGTTGAAGATGGACCTGTGGATTTGAATTAATGAAGAATTCAAATCCAAGCAGAGCATTTACAGTTTATGTAGACCACAGGGAAATGTTTGGAAATGAATAATCCCATTTAAAAAAAAGCAAAACATTACTCCTTTAACATCCATGCAAGTCAAATTTGTGGTGAATTTTATGCTTTGCAGCTGTTTTGTGAATATTTTTCGTTTCACGCGCATCAGATTTAAACTTTGTGTTTAGCTCAAGATTTTGCAAACAATACAGATTTATGTGCAGCTACTACTATTTGTCTGTATAAATGAGTAGCTGTGTAAAATACTATTTTTACTGTTTTTATACTGCACTGAAATGAATATATGAAGGTCATTCCAGTTAGAAGACAACCAAAGCAGGCATTATTTACATACAATCACAGAAGAATGACTTCCATGGGAACACCACCGTGAATATACTTTTCTATTTTTCATACATATGTTGGTTAAATAATGTAAATACTGTGAATGAGTTTATTATAATCTGGTATAGGCCAGTTTATTCATTGTCCTGGTTTGAAGTTTAAAGACAGGCGTGAGTACTTGAAACTATGTTTTTGATGAGAAATGGGATGGGATTAAATACATGTTCTTATTCTCACTCCTTTTCGAGCATAAATGAATGTATTGAAGTATTGTACCTGCATGTATTTTGTTAATTGTTTTCATTGTATGCATGTCATTTGTGTTGTAAATGCTTGCTCGCTCGAAATAAATGAATACAATGAAATGAATGTAAATTGTACATGTATTTGTGTGTGTGTTTTTGGCTAAATGCTGTCACCCAGTCTACTGTGACCTTGTGCATCCCGTATCATCATCATTTTTCTGATTTATTTGGTAATTCCATTTGACAAAAACCGACAAGATCCCATAGAAAAGTACAAATGCCATCAATTAAACAGTTAAAATGACTCAAAAGAACCATTGTAAAAACTGATGTGAGGTACTCGCAGCCTCTCGTTGAAATAAATGGGAGCTCGTGGGTGTGTTCGGCTCGCTGCTGTCTGTGTCGTTCTGCCCATAGAGCTTTTACGGCATAATAACGTCAAAGCACTACTTCAGTCTTGGCCTCTGAGACAGACCATTATCATGGGTACAAAAGGTCAGTGTCGTAAACATAGGTCAATTTTAGCGCTCGGAAAAACAACCATTGCTGGTGTTGTCTGGTGGCTCTTGATCAAGTCCAATTGGGTTAAGATCATGACTTCCAAATTTGATTTTATTTCACATGGATAGCTCATGCTACTAGGTGGTAGTTTGGAGTCTTATGAAAAATATAAATGCAGGTTTCGCAAGAAAACAACATAATTGAGTTCATTAAATTATCACAATCCTTTTCCGCCTTAAAAAAAAGTTAGAAAGAAGCTACTGTCTCCTATGTATAATATAATCTGTCAGAATCATGTTTTTTTTTTTTTTTTTTTTTTTGTAATTATGCTGTCTGAGTATGGGTGTGTACATGTACTTGCTTGGGTGGGTGTTTGTGTGTGGTGTAAGTGGGGGTGGAGGGGGAATGTGGGTGAGGATATGGTCGGTTGCTTGGGTCCCCTATCTATAAGCGCTTTGGCTTCTTCGGGGTTCCCTTTCATGTACATCTGTTGTAAATTGCTCATGTATAATATATTTTTCTTTCTCAGTGCATGAAAAAAATATATCTGAATCTGATGCTCTAACATGCAACATTTTTGATCATATTTTTCTTTCTAAAGTGCTTGGCTGTGAGGTTAAGGTTAAACAAAATGATAAATTAAAGAATAAACTGATTTTTTTTTTTTTTTTATGTGATGGCAAATATTGTATTAACTCTTTAAAACCTTGCGTGTCGTCGCTGACACACCCCGCGCATGTGCAGTTTGGATGGCTCAAACTCTTTCACTGTTTCACAACGGTTTCTGACACCCGAGACATTGTGCTCTATAGGTTTAACTGGGTCTTTACAGTAATTTCACTCATACCTCTACTAGAAGTTGGAGAAGAAGCCAGTTTATCAGTTTTATAACATGCAGTAAATTATAAATGACTGCTAGATTTTGAAAGATCTAGAAAAAAAAAAGTGCTCTGGAAAAATGTGCAAACGGACTCACTCACAGCATATTTTCTAATCTTTTAGTTAGTTGAAATAAGAAAAAAAGTCCAGGCGGACCATTTTAGGCTTAATGTTTAAAGGGTTAAGAGGTTGATTTCACAATTCTGTTTCGACTGCTAATCTAAATGTGCAAATACTTTGTTAAAGACTGGTAGGAAATATTCGAGTATTTTTCTTTCTGCTCCTTTTCATCCATAATGTGGTCAATTTTCTGACATGCAAAAACATTTATTCTTTGGTTGTGTTTTTCTTTTATCTTACGAATGAAATAAAATAAGCTAAGGTGATGTTTAATCAATGTTCTTACACCCCTATAGCTGATAAAATCCAACTATTTCTGTAAAGGATACAGCTGAAAACGAAATATGTCATCGCTGAATACGCAGCACGATTCTAATTACTGATCAGACAGAGAGTAGGTTAGGATTAGCATAATTTTCTTTAATGTTTAGTTTGGCAACAGCTCAGATCTGTTTTCATTTCCTGTGTACACCTGACTGAGACAGAAAGGCGTTTGCTGGTAAAGTTGATGTAAATGATAGCTTTTGGCTCATGAAATGGATGTTAAATACTTGATATAACCTGTCTAATCACAAAAGTCTGAGCGCACAAAACCCACACGAGGACAGGATCAGACTATTTCCGGGTCAACGTACAATCTGTTTAAAGTTGCCTGGCTTCACTCCAAAGCTTTGCTCAGAAGCGAATGACTCAGGTTGTTAAGTTTTAGTAGCGGCATGAGAGCTGGATGATTTAGTACCAACCTTGGTGGTGGTGGGGATGAGCTGGGTGACCTCATTGAGGCTGTGCAGATGAGGAACCAGCTCCAACCACAAGTTGACCTGAGGAGAGGAGACAAAGTATGAATCACAGCAAAGTAAAAAGGCACAGAACGGACAAGGACTGAGTGGATTTGTGCGTGTCCTCGCAGTTGAAAATAACTTTAATCTGGAACAAGTTGGGGTGTTTTCATAGGTGCGCTATTTAGTCCTGTTGATCTGGATTCCCCTCACCCTGTTGGTAACATTCATTTTGGCAGGAGTGAACATAGCAATTTCAATCTGGTGCCAACCCAATTGCCAGGAAAAAAAAAAATGTTTTGGCAATCCACATGCAATGTACAATGTCCAATCTACACTGCAGTAAGTTTCTTCTGTGATATTTGTTATCTTTTTAAATTTATCTTCTGTTTATTTTTTGCCAACCCAGCATACATCTAACCAACAAAAGAAGGGGGGCATTCGTCAACACTTTCTTGGCATTCTGGTTTAATTGGATTTTTGTGCCAAACAAAGAGGGAACTTTTATTTTTTGGCACTTTATTTTACCTACTGAATCCCTGTGTGAAGACATAAGAAGCAGCAGCAAGTCTGACTTAAGAAATATGTACATTTCTCCTGGCAAGAATCATTAAAGATATATTATAAGCCATTATGAGAGTGACTTGTTTTGATAATTATTTTCATTTAGACTGACATGTGTCGTCACAATCCATGTATTAAAAATGCTGAGAACTAATTGGTGATAACCTGTGATAGAAGGGAAAGATGGATGTCACACATGCTAAAAGGGAAATGTGTGTGTGTGTCTACATGAAAATGTGAGGGGTATGAAGGCCTTTGACCCCGTATGAAGTTTTTTGAGGATAATAAATTAAGTAATGGTGGTTCCAGTGTTGTTAAAAGTGTGTGATAACTGTCCGTGTTCAGCAAATGAAAAGTATTCTTAGAAAAATGATCCCACATAAAGCCATATGGGAAATAATGTGTTTTTTGGCCCTCAGGTAGGCCCCTAACACCCTAGGACCCAGACTTGTTGCCTATTTATAAGCTTCACCTCTGTTTGTACCCAGTCCTGGCTCAGTAAAAGAGGAAAAATGTCATGGACTAATTCACACGGCTCTACTCCAGCCAATCGACAAGAATTTGGGTGAATCACTGAGAGACCGGGGTGATTTTATATGTTCAGTTAAAATATTAGTAAGAACGTCTGTCTGGGAATCATAGAATGTCAAAAACCTACAGATATCATGCTCTGAAATGTATTACCCTGTGTGAATCCCCCTAATTTCCTGCCTTCTAAGGACCGTGAAGCCAAAAATATACACGCACAAAAAAAAAAACTGCTATAAAATCATTTCTGTACACATCTTTTTTTTTCTGCTTGAATCTCTTAAACCACTTTTTCTCTGCTCTAAACTACCAAATGTTCAATGATCTTCATAGTTATTAAGCAGCGTTTCAGCGTGTACATTTTTGGCTCAAGGGTTCCCAAAGGGTGAAAAAATACCGGATAAAAGTACATAATAGACCTGTAAGAGTAACTGACATTAGATGAAAAAATATGGCAAGAAAGAAACATTCTTGCAGAAACTGTAACACAGCAATAATCATCATAAAATCAAACAAGTGGTTCAGGCACAACAAACCCCGCCCCTTGCATGTAGAGTAGCTTATTTTGGCATCGATCCAGCCGATGTCATCATGTCTATGTGTGTGCTGATGTCAGCATATCAATTGCCTCAATATACGTGGCAAGTTTGAAGTGAATTGAAACAAAATTGATGTTTTTATAGACATTTGAATTTTCACCCATTATAAATAAATGGGAGAGAAAAAAAAAGATTTTAAAAATTCATTAAAAGTTTGAACTTTGATCTATGTTTCCCAAAATATAACGACATCTATTTTGGGTCACTGACGATATATAAACAAAATTTGGTATGAATTCAACCAGTAGTTTTGCTGCTACAGACATTTGAAATTTCACCCATTATAAGTAAATGGGGAAAAAAAAATTAAAAAATTCATAAAACATTTGAACTTTGACCTACTTTTACCAAAATATAATCAGATCTATTCCAGATTGCTGGCAATACATAAACCCAATTTGGTATGAATTCAACCAATAGTTTTACTGCTACAGACATGTGAAATTTCACCCATTATAAGTAAATGGGAAAAAAGATTAAAAAAAAAAAATCTGAAAAAAATGTAAACTTTGACCTACTGTTCTCAAAATATAGTGACACTTATTCTGGGTCACTGACAATCTATCCGATCCAAAATCCAATCTGGTATGAATTCAGCCAGTAGTTTTGCTGCTACAGACATTTGAAATTTCACCCATTATAAGTAAATGGGAAAAAAAAAATAAAAAATTCATAAAACATTTGAACTTTGACCTACTTTTACCAAAATGTAATTAGATCTATTCCAGATTGCTGGCAATACATACACCCAATTTGGTATGAATTCAACCAGTAGTTTTGCTGCTAGAGTGCTAACAAAGAAACCAAACCAAAAACAATACCCCTTGCCTCCCCTTGAGGGGAACGGGGTAAAAATGAAGATGACAAAAACAACCTGAGGGGTCCCTATGGGTTCATTTAACTCCAGTATAACCGTCTTCAGTGCTAAATAAAGGGTCAGAGCATCTGAGTGTACCTTGTTGGCGCGATAGTGCTCTTTGACCCGGGGTTTCAGTCCGATGTGCAGGTACAGCTGGTCCTTCTGGTTGTACCGGGTCCACGCCACCTCCTCAAAGCGGTTGGGTTTGGTGTGGATGAACTTGGTGTCCTGGGGGACCGGCTGGTTTGGGTCCCTGGGAGAAAGAGGAAGAAATGCACAGATGTTTACATGGCAGAATCTTTAAAACAATGCAAGAGTTAACATGATGATGCAGTCCTCCGTCCTGGCCAGGCAGTGGTACTGGGGTTACCGTGTAGTCACTAGGGAACAGAAAGAGCTAAAGCACAACTAAATATGGAGTAGATCTTTTGGGACATGACTGTCTGGTTATTAAAATTTTAATCTTGACCTAAGTGTAGCATCTCCCTCAGGCTAATCAGTGTAATTATGAAAATACCGGGTAGTAGTGGTGAGATGCAGCCCCAAGGTTTCATCAAATTTTAATCAACTGTGTCTGAGATATCACACCTGATAAAATCAAAAAAAGGTCAAAAGGGGTGTTATTGCTCTCAGATGATTGGTTTCTTTAAAGATGCTGATTGAGTAAAAAGGTCTTAAGATACCTAATAAACTCCGAAGTTTCCCTAATTTAAGAGATGTGTTTTCCAAATGCTAAAATATTATTATCCCCAAGGTTCTAAATTATGGATGTTTTATGGTAAGTGAGCCTGTTTATATATATCTTATACATAAAATGAGCCTCCAGTTACAGAATATGTTTGGGAGAAGATGCAGCTCAACAGTGCTAATAACTGACCTAAAACACATGTTTTATAACTTACAATATGAGAATCTACATATACTTTTAGAGCACTACAGGGGACGTTCTCCTACAGGAGTTTAAAGTAGTCTATAGAGTTAGACCATTCTAATATTTTGCCCTTAGTTTGGTCTAAAGCAATTTAGTTCCACTACAGTTAAGACTTACTTGAAGGTTCAAAGATTAGCCTCCTTACTGAATTACAATCACATCTGGTCTTTTTCCACTCATATGTGGCCATTACAAATATCTGTATTATGCAGTAAAGGGTCCTTGCCAGAGTTTTACTATTGGGTCCGATCAAGTGAAAGTGAACATCAACATGAATATGAATAAATCTGCACACATCATTTATCAAGTTGGCTCATTTTTTAGCTAAAGATCTCTATTTTATGGACCTCTTAGCCTTTTTAAAATACCACTTTCAGAAAAAAAAAAGTTTTTTATCGATTGTACTTTTTACACCATAGCCATAGCTTGAATTTGATGCTAAAAATTATATCTAAAAAATGTTAAAATGTATTCAGTCTGTTGATTATATAATGACTGTTAAGTTTCAAGGATTAGATTTTCATTATTTTATGAATATTATTGATATTTATGAGTTTGAACATTTGTAAATGGTGAATGGAATAGTACTTATATAGTGCTTTTCCACACTTTTACGGTGTCCAAAATGCTTTACAAAGCCTCACATTCACCCATTCATGCACACACTCATACACCAGTGGGCGGCTGCTGCCATGTAATGCGCTGACAGGCCCTGCTGGGAGCAATTTAGGGTTCAGTGTCTTGCCCAAGGACACTTCAACATGTGGACCATTGGAGGCAGGATTCGGACCACTGACCCTTCAGTCACTGGTTGACCCGCTCTACCAGCTGAGCCACAGCTGCCCGAGAGTTGCTTAAAGGTCCTGTCCACGTGTTACCACAAAAATACCCATTTTTAATTTTCAAGTTACTATAATTCAGATATTTGAGTGAAACTTTCAGAAAATAATGATCTTTTGATACATTTTGGGTAATGCGTACAATGGTAAAGAGTAGTCCATTTGTTACTATGGCAACCTGTCCACAAGTTACCACATTCTCATGTCAATAAAACTTACACTTTTCAATATTTTACTCCAAACTTTATTTTCAGCTTGGCTGAACATAATATCTTAAAGGTTTTGTCCTACTTGATATCAGTTTCTGTCGAGAACCATGTTTTGAATGTCTGTCATTTTTCACCTAAACATTTTATCTCCCCAAATTTTGTTATACATAATGTTAAAGTGCTTATAAATACCTACTCAAATATGTATAATACATGCATATAAGTTACTCCGCTTACATAACAGAGACAGTTGAACATGAAATGTGTCCTTGTGTTACTGCTTGATCGGACCCTATTGTATATGATGCATTGGATTCATTTCACTGCTGCATTCATTTGCATGGTGCATTTGAACAGCCCTGGGCAAACCTTTTGTTCTTGCAAAAAATTCTGCCAAATTTGTGAAAAATAAAATAAAATAAAACGTAATAAAAAATCCACGTGTTTATGAAGTACAAAACTTTTGGCCATGACTGTACTTTATAGTAGAGTGTACAGAGTTGTGACATAAATGTAACATGAATTCCGATCTGAGGTAATATTGGAAAGGATCACAGCTATATGTGACCAAGAACCACATACGGAAGGGTATGTTCACACTGTGCCAACTCAGATCTGTTTTATTTATGAATCATATGGAATCCGATCCTTTCATTTTGACCTGGGCCACTTCCTTATGCAATCCTAAATCAGACACAGATAGGATCTACTACAGGCCACATCTGACCCACCAGAGGGTCCAGTCTGGCCCATGGGATGAATTTGTGAAATGTACAAATTACACTGAAGATATTAATCATTTTAGTTCAGGTTCCACGTACAGACCAGTTTAATCTCAAGTGGGTCAGATCAGTAAAATACTATCATAAAAAACATAAATACTCACAGCTCCAAATGTTTCTCTTTATAAATGTAAACATTTTCATGCCATTGTGCTGTATTTACATTAAAACAAGCTCTCATTTCACAAAAACGTGAATAACCTGAACAAATATGAACATTCTGAAACGTCTGAAGTGCAAGTTTAACAATATTCTGCCTGTTATTAAATGTTTTGTGTATTTGTAGATCTGAGATATAATGTTCAAATTGCACTTAGTTTTCTGCAGAAATTTCAGTTTGTTCACGTTATTTACATTGCTTTAAAGGATAATTGGCAGATGTAAACATTTTCATCGCATAATTTAAATTGTTTCGCTCTAAAACACAGAGGAAAGTTTGGAGTTGACATTATTTACACTGGTCCGGCTCACTTCAGATCAAATTTGGTTTAATGTGGCCCCTGAACTACTACAATATAACCTCAGTCTGAAGAGTCATGTCAGTTCTTTGCTGTGTATGTTGCTACATGTCGTTATAAACCTTTAAGCAGCTGCGTTTCGACATGTACCGTATGTGAAGTCTGACTCAAGTCCACCTGGTGGGAACCTGTCCCCTGGTAAACATTAGAATAAAGTTATCATAACATGAAGGAGGCTGAACTGCAGATCATGACCGACGTAAACCCCTGCTTTATATTCAGCACATACTGAGGATCTTACAGAGTACATTCAGCATAAGGTCCTGAGCTAAATAAACCCACTTCCACTTAATCTGAGCAGAACAGAGCCGGTCTTGTGATCTGCAGGGCCCATTCAGAGCCGCTGAGCGCCCCATTGTCTGCGAGCGGCATATGGAGCCAGCCAGAACTCATCAGGAACACGCTTAACCATTCAAATTGGTAGCATAAATCTCCCAGGTGCCCAGCATTCCATGTCAATTTGAGGTTATATATGTACATCATTAGTGCCTTTCTCTTCCCCTAAGGGCTGCTGGGCAGTGCACTGAAAAAGCCAATGTCCTTCTATTACGCTCGCAAAAAACAATTACCACCATGACTATATGCTGAAAGGCAACTTGAGACAGTGGGGAAGAAAAAAAAGAAGGATTTTAATTCAATCCCATCAAGAATGTCACTCTTCAGGCTAAAACCATTAATTAAGACTGTGTTCAAAGATATGTAGTGGCTATCTGCATAGAATACCAATTACACTGTATAGTCCATAAAGCATGATAGAACCATTTACTAATGCCAGTCATCAAAAGAAGGCTTATTATTGAAGAAACACAATTAAAATGAAATAATCTTTGTATTGTCATAGTAATTGCATGTTGATCAAGTGATTGCGGTACAATGGCACATATGAGCTGCTTTGGCTGAACTTCCATGCTATAAAATTCTACAAATTCACATGTAAAGCATTATATAAGGCTTCTCAACAAGTAGTCAAGGTAAATACACTGAATTTTAGCTTGTTGTTAGGTTCTACAAGTCTGTTTCTCTATTTTAATTTACTCATACCTGAAAATCATCTATTCATGGTATACATTAGGTTATTAATAAGGTTCTTTAGGCTTTGTAAAACAAAAAAAAAGGTAATAGTAACCTGTTCAGATGCGCACAACAGTGGAAGAAATCCCAATTCCCCCCCTTAATTTGTGAGTCATCTGTTGCATGGAATCTAGTATATTGTCACGTTCCTAAAATAACTGCCGAAGTCAGGAAACACAAAGAGTTTAACCAGAAAGTATGTGATGATTTGGTCAAAAAAGTTTTTTTTTTTTTCAAAAAAAAAATAAAAAAAAAATAAAAAAAGACTTGGACAGTTATCTTAACCTATAAAGACCCAGAGCTGGTTTTGTGTCAGTTCCCAAATGCATTGTTCTCTCTATTTCATCTTTCTGAAGTGATTTCTGACTATTTATTGTAATATTTTCCCCTTTTATTTTGCTTTTTTCTGTGTAAATCATTTATTTTCCTATATTTAATTCATTGCTCATGCAGATGTTCATTAATGCTCAGGTTAAAGTTGAGGGGTTTTATATCAGTAACAGAGAAAACTGAAGAAAAAGTGACTTTTTTCAGCAAATATATCAATAACTGAATGTATAAACAAGTGTCTCCATCCACTGCCATTGATCCAACTCCATGGGTTTTACTGGTGAATCAATGTTGTAGAAGACGACGGTGTTTCCACGGTAACTACGGAGCCTCTGAACGTCTAAATGGGTCATATCTGATGACCATGAAAAGACGATGAACTGCATTTTACACCAGTTATTTACATGCATTGATAGAATTAGTGGATCAACAGGTATTGAACAGTTTAGATCAGTAGATGCTTTTGGTTGATGGTGGACGTTTGGGTCTTTACGGGTTAAGAAGGTTTCTGATTTAGACCTCACCTCAGTACTAAATCAGATGTAGATATAATGTTTTTAACAGGCTTTCGTGTCACTCTACATCAATATTTGTTGAAATGCTACTGACATTAACTGCACATAAACTTGTATATGAACCTTTATATGAACAACAATGACTGCTATGTTTATTTCACTATCGCAGCTTCTTGTACGGATCTTATACTGGGGGTTAAAACACATTTAAAGCATGTTTTGCACATCAAACAAAACAAAACTACACAAAAATATATTAACATACTGAAAATGGGACCAACTGAATAGATAAAAGTGTAGTTCTATCTTTCCATATAGGCACGTATTATAACAAAATAACCTTTTAGCACCAAATGACTGTCTAATTAGCAACGTGTGAGTAGCCAAATCTCAAAATGTGAAAAAGTTTAAGTATAAGGAAGCTTGTTAACAAGTTGCACACTCTATGTCAGCGTTATGTTCACATTTAGCCTCAGTGAACTAAAAACATTACTGCAAGTTAATAAACAGCATTTTTATTGCTTTTAGACCTTTGTCTTTTTACCGTGACAAACCTTAACATGTTTTACCAATATTTGTGTGAAGCTGATAATGTTACATATCTGGAAACTACCTGTAGTGACATAGATTCCACTGTGCATTTGGCACAATATCAAAACAGGTGCTTGTTCCAAAATAAAGTAACATCCGTATACATTAAGAGACTTTGATTACTAAGAGGTAATGGCAGTATACCACCTGTCAGCCCCTCCAGGAAGTAGTGAAGCTGCAATTTCAACTATTATCCGTCTATCTTCCTCTGCTTATCCGTGACCCAGACCTGGATAAGCAGAAGATGATAGGATGGGCAGTTGAAACTGGACGATGACAACTTCCTGGAGGAACTGTATAACTCCTTTGCAAAGAAACTTTACAAAAGGTCAACAAAAGGTTCCCAAAGAGATTTTTAGGTATGATGTCTTGGACCACAGGAAATTGGTTCATTTACTAAAGAACAAAAATAGGCCTCATAATCATGAGATACGATCTAGTAATTACAAGATCAAAATCTTATAATTATAAGAAAAGTTAATAAAAGTTCAAAATAATATTGATATAAAACTGCAAAGCAATAAACCAATTAAACGGAGGTCTGTTGGAATCATCCAGTGCAGGAATTACAAGTCACATATGGAATCACTGTCGCACATCATGGAAGATACTGCAAAAAAACCTGCAGATTTTCCCCACAAACACACGCATTTGTGGTGTTCTGCGAGTATTTGAGTTCATCTGTCTTGTTAGTTTGTATATCTGTGCAGGGCCCCGATGATGACTTTCCAGAGTCGAATGCATTAGTCTATCTATTTGGTAACAATTTTCACTTTTATGATCAGACCAGCTCCGACTATTTTCTGACTGCCGTTCACTTTGTGGTACATTTTTTGTGGATATGTGGTTTTAGTCATTTGTGACAGTCTTTCTTAGTTTCAATCAATTTAAACCTATCCTTGGTGAGAACCTGATTTTTGTTTTTGTTTTTTACACATCCCATCCCAACATCATTACTTTGTGCATGTTTTTTTCTTCCACTGCAGCACTCACTATTGAAGTTTTCCTTCTTAATGCTGTTTCAGCCATTGGTGGGTAATATTACCAGTTTGTTATGCTAACATTATACCACTTCCAGTCTCTTTTTACATGTTGCCTGAGGATGGATTACAGCAGTGCTTTTCAACAGTTTATGGTTTAAACACAAAATACTCTTAACTGTGGGCTGTCAATCTTCACTTGTGAAATATTAATAAATAAAAAACAAACAGTAGTGACTGGTTGTTTTTGAGACAGTATCTCGTGTTTCCTTACACTCTTATGGGAAAAAGTGTCATTTCTCTTTATTGAACGTTTCCATACTGGCACTATTTCAACTTAAGTAGCAATTGGTTTGGATGTTTTTTGTAGATATTATGCTATATTCAAAGGCCCGGTTTGCACAGGGTTAGTCCAACCTGTGGATCTTTGGTCATTCCGAATAAACACAGACTTTATCTGTGACTTAAATCCTGTGCAAATCTGCAAGATCTATAATTGTAAGGTAAAGGTTCCAATGCAAATGGCAAACACTCTAATTCAGCAAGAACACATGTCCTGATAATATTGGTCCTGTGCAAAATAACATTTCTGTGAATCAATGGGATGTGAAACTTTTTTTTTTTTGTCACCACCGCATATATTTTCATCCTGTTTCCTTGTTTAGGATTATGGAAGTTGTGCTGGTGGTGATACAGAAAGAGTTAAAAGTGTTTAGAGGCAAATTCAGGAGGCTCATGTCACAATATAATATGGATACTAAAACATAAAAGATGATGAGTTGGATGACATGTATGGAGGCAACAGTAAGGCTACGTTCAGACAAGCAAATGTGGCCCAAATCTGATTTTTTAAATTTTTTTTTTTTGCCCATATGTGACCTATATCTGATCTGTTAAAGACAGTTTGAACAGCACAAATCCGACCCAGGCCACTTTCATACGTGGTCCTAAATAAGATACGTATCTGATATTTTGCAATGTGACTTCAGTCTGACCGGCCAGGTCACATTTATCTGACCTTAACGTCATTGAAATGTGACAAACGTCACAATTCTTCATCCCTCCATATTTACTTCTATAAACACAGTGCGTGCCTGCTTGGTATTCCATCAGGACCTCCTTTGTTCATGCGGGTCGCTTCAGGGTCGCATTCAGTTCATACTCAAAACGGATAGAAGTCGCATTTGATACGTAATATGAACAAGCACACAAAAAAAACGGATTTCACCAAAAAAATCTGAATTGTGCATTAAGACCTGCTGTCTGAACGTAGCCTAAGAAACATTTTTCTGCCTTTCAACAGTTATTTCTAAATGTTGAACCTACCTCTGACATCAGAATTGAGGAATAATGTCATTAAAAAATAGACTTTGCTTGTCCTGTGTAAATGCACTACATGAAACACAGACGTCTAGGATAAACACTAAGGGTTATACGAGATCTGTGCAATAAGGCTTAACCCATAAAGACCCAAAAAGCCACTGGTACCCAAAATCACCTACTGATGTAAGCTGTTTAAAATCTGTTGATCCACTAAACCTATCAATACATGTAAATAATTGGTGTAAAATACAGTTTGTCATCTTTTCATGGTCATCAG
>JAPQRP010000020.1:17821920-17844599 GCA_037367295.1 Apogon hyalosoma
AAAAACAGTGCTTTTATTCATTCCATGTTTTCTTTTCTGTCTGTTTTAGTCACATGATACACACAGGAGTTTGTACTGGATTGCGTAATCATTGTTTTTGATGACTGTTTTTGATTTTTTCTGCGACTGTATGTCAATACATATTTATTTTCGTCAGTTATTCAGCTTTTCTCTGTAGGATGACAGGAAATGATGTGGAATGTAAAAAGAAACTTTGTTGTCCTGAGTGTGGTAAAATATTTTACTGAAGTCAGTTTTGGAGACGCACATGAGACTTCACACTGGACAGAAACCATTTAGTTGCTCGGTATGTGGGTGAAAAAAAACTGCAAGAAAGGAAGCTTTAGTCCCACACATGAAAGTCCACACAGGAGAAAAACATTTGTTGTTCAGAATGTGGTAAAAGGTTTACTCAGAAGGGAACCTTAAGCGTTCATATGAAACTTCACACAGGAGAGAAACCATTTGATTGTTCACTACGTGGTACAAGATTTGCTCAGAAAGCAAACTTAATTCATCAGGTGAAAACACATATAGGAGAGAAACCATTTGTTTGTTCAAAATCCAGCAAAAGTTTTATTCTGAAGGCAAATTTACATACTCACATGAAACTACACACTGGAAAAAAAAACCCAAACTTTCAGTTGTGTAATTTGTCAGAAATATTTCAAACATAAACATCATGTTCAGATGCATACGAAGATCCAAACAAGAGAACAAATTTGGTTAAACGGCCAAAATACCATCAGAATACAAAAAATGAATGTCTCTTGAAAGTGATAGTCTTTGCATTAAGTTATATTTATTTGTTCTGGTTAAAAAGTTTAATTTCTGATGGTGTGATTTATTTATTTTATTGAAACAAAGTGAGTTTAATCTGATTTCTTATTCAATAGGAGTCTGGTCCGACCAGCTCTAACTGTAAAGGGTCATGACATAACTTTTGTCATGATGCGGTGCTATATAAATAAAATTTGATCGATTGATTTTCAAAAAGTCCATAAAAACACCCACACAGACAATGGTTAGATCAAGCAGTGGTATATTTTATTCCAAATGCAAGAGTGATTTTCTAAATGTTTAAAGTAATCTGTGGCATTTCGCCTTCTGTTGGTTGAGGCAACTGTTGAATCAACCTTCAGACGAAAGATACATGCAACTTACAATTAACACTGAAATGCTGCCAAAGACGAATTAAATATTTTCTTAAAATTCTGGCTAATGTCAACAACATTCACCCAACTTTTGAATAAAACATGATCACTTTAAAGGCCACCATTAGGTACACTTTGGATTAAAAAAAAAAAACAAGTTTGTAAATCAACCTACCAGTTCTCCTAAAACCTGGCACAAGCTTCTCTCCTGGTTTCGAGGTTAATATATATAGAGTGAGTGAAGTCTGTAATCATTTGAAACATGGAAATGTGTTTTGGAAGTCTGTCTCTTCAGGCTTTTGAGATAAGGGACAATTTTCAACCACAGAAACACAACTCCCACAGTGAAACATGGTGGGAGCATCACGCACAGGAAACCTTGTTTGGGTTCTTTCATCTCGAAGGCTGGGGGTTTTGTTGGTGTGATCTGGACCAGCATGATCCTGATGTGTGGTTCTGGACTCCTGCCCAGCGTCTGTGGTGTTTGTTGCTCTTACTCTGCCCTGTTCTTTTCTCTCTCTTCTGTCCACTAAACCCAGCTACTTCCAGACATGTCACCCTACCTTTCCCCCCATAAAACAAGTTTTTCCTGTTTGCTGTCACCTTGGGCTTGCACCTGAAAGATTTGTTGGGTTTCCTTTCCAGATAGTATTTTTAAGGTCTTGGCCTGCATTTGTGAAGTGCCATGAAATAGTTATATAATGTGAGTGGTGTTATATAAATAACATAACGTGCCCGCTCTTGAAAACCCTCGGCCTTCAGTCCACGGCAAAGTTTTTGCTAGGGATGCACCGATACTACTTTTATCCAGACCGAGTACAAGTACAAGTTCTTACATTTGATTACTTGCCGATACCGAGTACTGATATGAGTACTTAATGATACAATTACAGTTCTTAGTTACTTTTGAAAATGTGCTTTATAGTCATTGTCATTAGTCTGACTGTAACAAAGTGCTGCTACTGACATTTAATGGTATGAGCGTTTTACATTTGATTCACCAGAGGGCGCTGCTCTTAATTAACCATACTTAAATACCACAAAGAAGAGGAACGTTTTTTAAGAAGAAGAAGAAGAAAGTCAGTAATAACAAACATGGCGACGACAGAGGAGGTACTAAAGTGGATGCTAATGTTGATATTGATTAACGTAGTTGTCATAAATATATCAGTAGTTTTTCACTAACTCACAGTCGCTCTTTGAAAAGTTCTGTGACCTCCACGGTTCCCGGTGGTACGGTTTCTCCGTCTGGGTACGCACAGAGCCTTATATAGAAGATAATATGATGATCTTTGAATGGCTCTGGGGATGCATCCACAGGCTCCCGGAAAACGGACAGAATTACATACGGAATGTACGCAGGGGACGGACAATGCGCTCCATTTGTATCTGTCTGTGTCTTTACTGTAACTTGCAGTCACTGTTACTTTTGTCACTGTCGTTTATTTTGAAAAATGTCCACAGTGCTGATATTACTCCTCCGCCACGTACCTGCCGCACCATGGGGTGAACGTCACGCTGCCGTCAAGTGGTATCGGTGTGTTTGTATCGGAGCACTTTTACGAGTACAAGTAGAAGTACATGCCCTCAGTATCGGACCAATTACCGATAATGGTATTGGTGCATCCCTAGTTTTTGCACATACGGACAGACAGATGGATGGACAATGAACTGATAACAACACCCTGCGGTGAGGGCTGAGGGTAAAACCCGAACTGAAGTGATCTGAACTGAACTGATTCACTCAAGAACCTAAAGCATCGATCTAAGCTGGACCAGAATTCTGCTGCTTCACATACCTGATCAAAACACTTACAGGCTGCGGTGAGATCGCAACATCTAAGCTTGTAAATAATGCAGTTTAGATGAACTGGAACAAGGGGCGTTTGGCAAACGAGTTAACTACAGTGAAATGTTTATTTCAATTATGAACCAGAAAGGTTTGATAATTGACTATTAATTATTAGAGAGCTTTGTCATTTTTGCTTTTTCCTCTTTCAACACAGCACCTCAGTGAAATACTCACTGGAAATTGTGTCTTTGCTCTTTTGAGAGAAGTTACGAATTACAAAACCCAGTAACGGCCATTTCATTAGACGCCAAGGGATTTTGTTTGATTTCATGAAGGGGGGTATCACTTTTCATCTTAACTGTATATGGTCTGTATATGGTCGTCAAGGTGCTGGTGGAGGATCTTATTTGTCTGTCTTTTACAGTTCAGTTGTTTCCTCAAAGTATCACAATATGCTAAACCACTACACAGTATTTGTTTACTCAGTCCTATCCCAGACAATGAAATGTGTGTTATCAACCTGTACAACCCCATGTACAGTTCCCACCCCTGTGAGTAGCATCAGCTCGGCTAAGGTGTTCAAGGTTCAAATTAAAAGTATTTTAATGTGCTTGTTGTATTTTATATCTACATCATCACCAGGAAGTGATAACCATGAAAAGCAATAAAAAGTGAGAGAGACTGGACTGACTAGAAGTTTAAGTATTTCTAGGAGGTTCATTAAAGTGAAAAATTACCAGTAACACCAGCATTATTAAACCTCAAACTGTCTCATCCCTGTTTGTATCCCTACATAATATTACAGTCACATTTTGTTCATAAACAATTCCCGTTCTTATTAGCGCCATAATTGACTTAATTTGTGCTTCCAGACATGTCTTTATACTTAGACTTTTTTCAAGTGTGGAACATAAATGGCATAGCTGATAACTGTGTTCTTGCTCTGCATGTATTTGACCTTATCCAGATGGAATAATAGCTTGTCAAAGAAATGCATGTCAGGGTAAAAAGGCTAATCAGTAAACATAAAGAAAAGCCATACCCTATCTGCTTTTTTTTTTTTTTTTTTTCGCCCTGTTTGCTTAACAGCTCAATTGTTCTTGTTGAAAAGAAAACATTGTAATATCTACAAAGAACTGGCAGCATCAGCAGTGTCTTGCAGAGAAATGTCTTTAATATTGTTTACGGGGGGGGGCTTGTATCTACAGTTTTTCAGTGTATATAATGTAAATACTGCGTCTGCATTCAAAGCAGCATTATAATACTCCTAATTAGCCAGGGTGCATTCAGACAAAGCATGGAGTGGGTAGTAGTTTATTCCAACTTTGGCATCCTTTTTTTGTGTATAGTTTGTTTAGTCAGGTGTAAACTAAACTCAGATAGTAGCTTATTGTGTGGAATGTTGTGTTTAAACAGGAAACAGAAAAACTAGGTTCTTTATGGGTACAAAATACCAGTTACAAGATGCTGCAAGGTTTAACCTTTTACCACATAAATGACAAAAGCTGACCCTGAGTACAGGTCGTTTACTGTCCATACAGTTCCATTAACACAGCATATGAGTAAATATGCATGAGCCACTTACACTGTAAGCCCGGGTAAGTTATTAAGTAGATTAGTAGATAAATTAAGTAATGATTAATGAACATTAAAAGTACATTCAACTAACATTTAACTAAGATTTGAAGCTAAATGTACTTGAAAACGTATTAATTTAAATCCATTTAACTTAAAATTATTCAAACATTCGACTATATCTACAGATGGGTTAGGGTTAGAGTTAGGTTAGCTATACTTAATCATTGCTTAATTTTTTTTAAGGCAACCACTTTTCTTAATTTTTTTTTAAAGTAAACTCAACTTATCCAGGCTTACAGTCTACCCCTCTGAGAAAAGTAGCAAGTCAACTACCAGACACTTAGCTAAGAGATAATGTCCATGGAGCAGGTCAATAGAAACTGATGGACAATAAAACAAAACACTCCTCTCACGGTTAAAACAAACAATTGTGGATAGCAGACAGCCACTTAGAACTATTTGATTTGTATCTTGTCTGATAAGGACTGAAACTCCTATAGTAGCTTTGTCCGAAAGCGCTGAGACGGTCACGTCCGGACATGCATGGGCGGGTGACAACTTACGTGGTCAAACATTAATTTAAATCCATTTAACTTAAAATTATTCAAACATTCGACTATATCTGCAGATGGGTTAGGGTTAGGTTAGCTATACTTAATATTTTCTAGTAATGTCATCAAACTTATGTTCTGAAGTGCATTCTGATTATTTTTTTAAAGTATATTTGACATCCGGGCTTACAGTGTATTCACTCCACTGACTCCATTAGTCGCAAACCACATGCAAATGACTTTCAAAGGCAAATGTAGGGCAGAGATGTTTAGGTTTTCAGAATAAATCCTGTGTGAGTGTGTCTTGGCCTCTTTACCTTTGGTGGAGTTGCTCCAACGGTTGCCCTCAGAGTAGTGAGAAAGCGTCAGCAGGTTGACACAGGACGCTCCGGCGCCCGAGCCAAACACAGTGATACGTAACGGGTCACCACCGAAGGCCGCAATGTTCTCACTGGTCCAACGCAGTGCCTGGATCTGGTCCAACAAACCATAATTCCCTTTGGCCGCCTGGTCACCTGTACTCAGGAAACCTGCACAAGAGGACAAAGAACAGAGGGGACATTAAGAGGGGATTATCCTTTCCAATTATTATGACAAGAAACACCTTAAGTAGAGGATTTAGTGGGTACAGTATTACTCTGCACATTAACAAGTGACAACAATAATAATGTCCCAAATAAAGACGAGCCTGCTTTGGTAAAAGGGTTTCCTTACAGTCATTAAATGGGTACTCCAGTGGTTTAAAGTCTTCACAACAACAAAAAAGACAATCGTCAAGCTCCAGAAACACTTAATCCTACACTTCCCACAAGAAATCGAATTACACCTTCACTTTGGAGGAAAGACCACATTTATTATCACCAGGGCTACAGTCCCTTAGACCAGGGGTTTCAAACATGCGGCCCGGGGGCCCAATGCGGCCTGCCAAAGGTTCCAATCCGGCCCGTGGGATGAATTTCCAAAGTGCAAAAATTCCACAGTCAAGGCTGTTGAACTCATTTTAGTTCAGGTTCCACATACAGACCAATATGATCTCAAGTGAAATAATAGCACAATAACCTACAAAAAAAAAAAAGAGTGTATTTTCTTCTTGGTTTGATGTGAAAAATAATATTATATTATGCCTATAAATAATGACAACTTCAAATTTTTTGTCTTTGTTTTAGTGCAAAAAATAACATTAAATTATGAAAACATTTACAAACTATCCAGTCACAATTAAATGTGAATAACCTGAACAAATACGAACAACTTGTAATGTCTAAAGAAATTAAGCGCAATTTTAACAATTTTCTGTCTTTTACTAAGTGTTTAGTGTCTTTGTAAATCCGATCCATAATGCACATGTAGAAATGATAAGTTGAGGCACGATATTGTTAAAATTGCACTTATTTTTCTGAAGAAACTTCAGCTTTTTCAGGTTATGCATCGTTTGGATAGTTTATAAAAGTAAATATTTTCATAATTTAATAGGGTTTTTTTGCACTAAAACAAAGACAAAAATTTGGAGTTGTCATTATTTATTGGTTATTTTCCTGGTCCGGCCCACTTGAGATAAAATCAGACTGAATGTGGCCCCTGAAAGAATATGAGTTAGAGACCCGTGCCTTAGATACTCATGTCACAAATAAACAAACACAGGCACATGCCAAACCATTCTGTGTAATTTGTAACTGAAACGACATCAAATGATTTTTTATAAGTAAAAGTGAAGTTATTAATTTTGCCTCTGAAACATCACAAGGTCAATGCACAGCCCACAGCCATACATTTAAATTTTTTTTTTTTTTTTTTTTTTTTAACATAGTCCCATTTTCCCTTTTGATCATACAAAAAATATACTTTCATATGTTTGCCGGTAATTCTGCTACAAAATGAAAAATCATCATAGTCATTGGAGACTAAAGTTGTATATACCGATTTAATATATTTTCCATCGCCTTCATTTAAAATAAAAAGTGTATTTTTTGCCCAATGGGTGTATCTGCCACTATATAGTGAGGCATATTTCTGCGATTTCCAAAGAAAACCAACAAGCCCAGCTGTTTAATAATTTGCTGCAATAAAACAAGAGTTATTACCCTGTGGAGCCACTTAAAGTGTGGATACGCTAAATATAACACAGACGCACTCATTTTGAGAAAAGACATATGTAAATCTATGACCCAGCCCTGAATAGAATGTACAGTGTCTTATTCTGAGTTGGCATCATGTGACATGAAAGCATTTTTTTGGTCTGTGCAGAGGGATTTGTTTTTGTTTTTTGCACCAACATACTGTAACTTATCCAAGAACAAGAAAGAAGAAAGCGCTCACATTGAAATCTGTCACATTTGTGCTTCATTAAAAGAGCACCTGCACAGTTATAATCCATTCTTAATACTCATTACCTTTAGTAATACAAAGACATAATGCTTAATGATGTATTTTTATAGCCAGTACTATTATGAATATGGGCCGACTGGAGATTAGTTAAGGATATAGACTTTTGTATGTTGTAAAAAGGTGGACAGGTCAAATAAAGACTTCTATATCCATAATTGCTACCCAAACACAAAAGAACACGAACCTTTCTGTCCTCATAATACACTTTACATGCATTTGGCCTGTTTTTGGGCCTGGCCAAGTGAAAGTACACATCAGGATCAATTTCTTTTTTCTCTAAAACAATATTTTTGATTACTCAGCATGAAAGACATATATCTCTAGTTTGTAAAAATGTGTTTATTTAATTTGTACCTGAATTACAACTGGATATAAGAAAACATATGAGAATACAGTGTAAATTAAGAACAGTAAAGGTTGTAAATGAATGTATACAGCATAAATTCAGAATGTAAATAGCAATGTGTAAATAACTATGTTCAAAATATATGCCTGTGTCTAATCTTATATTTCATAATAATCAAATACTATAATGATTTTGAGTGCTATTTATTATTTAAAAAAAAAAACAGCAGAAAGATGTGTATTAAATATAATAATGAAACATATGTTGCCAAAGACTGATAATTTGATCAGTATCTTATTAAAATCTTTGATGATTCTGGTGCATCACACTGAACAAACACCTCACTCCATTACTTTTTTGGATTCTCACTCCGTTACCATAAATTAATGCCTTTTAAAACTAAAATAAAAATGATACCACTTTCATTTTTGGCTATAATGTACTCTCATAAATTAAGAAAAGTGTGGCATGTAAATATTTGCACTTTCCTTGACGAACAGCACTTTTTGGTATTTTTTCCAAACCTTGAATAACTGCTGTATATTTTTTCCTCACTCCATTACTTTGTCAATGATGATAAAGTCATGTTTTTATTAAATATTTGGTTATTATTCCTTAATGGCATGTTATAGTGCTTGCTTAGGCCTACAATTAGAGTTATTATGGTTGCTGCCAAATTCATTTTTAAAAACAGATATGGAATGATTAGTATTGCTGCACAGTGCTTTCTCACACCGTTACTCGGTTGGCCAGACCCTCGAAACCCAACTTTAATCAAATCAAATGTAGGCTAACCTGGAGCCTTGTTTAGTGCTGGGAGCCTGTTATTTGTTGACACCAGTTATTCCTTGGTTAATGACTGTCTCAGTTGCCTGCATCAATAATACCTAGTCACAAAACACTGATTTCTATGCTTTTCTGGAAAACAAAATAAAATACTATTGTATTCAGTGCTTCTCTTCTGCTCCTCTACAGCAGCAACAGTTAGAACAAGTGGTGCCAGGCACAACAAACCCCACCCCTCGCAAATATTTTACCCAATTTGCCCTATCTCTTATCATTGCGAAAACACATTTTTGGTGACCTTGACCTTTGACCTACATTCGCCAAAATTTAATGGGATCTATTCTGGACCACCTTGCACCTTTCCTGAAATTTTCATGGAAATCGGTCCAGTAGTTTTTGTGTAAAGTTGCTGACAAACAAACAAACAAACAAACAAACAAACAAACAAAGAACCAAAAACAAAACCCTCGCCTCCCCTTCTGGGGGTGGGGTAATGAAGCCATAAGGCATCAACACAATTATCCTCCAGGTACCTAACATTAACACACCTGCAACACAGCAGATATTCTACACGGAAGCACACCGTTCCTCCATACTCAACCTTTAAAAGATGACTCTGACTTTTTTGCCCAATAGTTGTCGATATACTTTGGACCAGTTACAGCAGCTCAAAAAGTAAAGCCTACAAACTCACTTTGAGTCATGTTCCTGGTAAATCCCTGAGCTTTTACAACTATCCTGGTGTAAAACCGTGAAGTGACTGAGGGCTCAGTCGCCAACATTTTGAGCCCTCTACAGACTTCACCTGAGGGAATTACCCACGATGCATTGTGTTAAGATGTTAAACTCAGGGTTATAAGAGAAAGCCTAAAAGCATGAAAAAGGAGAAAAACAAGGGATGCACTGATTCACTGAAATATACAAATAAACACCACAATAAGTAGGATTTAAGATCAAATCAGAAAAAAGTGTGATTATAAACTAATTCATCAACTGTTTCTGCTTGTTTTTACTATATGATGCTTTATGATGACGGATTTGATGTTCAAGTAACCCCAAACTGGCACACACATTTACCACTGGGGTTATTTATTACCCTGCCCCCCAAAGGTACAAAGGTGTTTTTGGTACAGTTTGTTTGTTTGTTAACACTTTAGCAGCAAAACTATTGATTTAATTCATACCATATTGGGTTTATAGATTGCCAGTGACCCAGAATAGATCTCATTACATTTTGGCAAAAGTAGGTCAAAGTTCAAATTTTTTATGAATTAAAAAAATAAATAATTCCCATTCACTTATAACAGGCGAAATGTCATGTCAAATGTCTGTAGCAGCAAAACTATTGGTTGAATTCATACAAAATTGGTTTTATAGATTCCCAGTGACCCAGAACAGATGTGATTAAATTTTGGGAAAAGTAGGTCAAAGTTCTAATTCTTTATGAATTTTTAAAATCATTTTCCCCCCCATTTACCTATAATGGGCGGACTTTTTAATGTCTATAAAAACATACATTTTGTTTCAGTTTACTTCAGACTTGGCACATATGTAGAGGCAGTTGATATGCTGACATCAGCACACGCATAGACATGATGACATCAGCGGGATCGATGCCAAAATAAGCGACAATACATTCGAGGGGCGGGGTTTGCTGTTCGTGGCACCACTTGATACTTTTAATTCTGAGCTGTATCCTAAAGCTAAGCTCATGTCTTCATCACTGCATCGCCAAGATAACATCACATCACATGTAGGAAAGCACTGTCCCAACACTTTTAGACCTTTTCAAGCCCTTACTGAGTCAGACTCGCTGACATTTGCAAGGTCTGTAAGGTTTTTGATTGGGACTGGGGGTCAGATCTGGTACAAAACATGAACAGGCAGGTTGGATTCAAGCCTAAAGTTGAGTGCACCTTAAAAGGCTCAAACAACACACACAGATTTATAGCTGCAGTCAGAAGTTCTTATGCGACCTATTATTAAAGATGTCATAATATTTCCACATCTGAGCATTGCTATTATTTATTAACGAAGCATATAATTTATTAACGCAGCACACACTTTAGTTTCCTGCCTCACCACCTCACCAGCAGCGCCTCTATCTCACCAGCTCCATCCTGATTGCTTTTTTTTTTTTTTTTTTTCTTCCATTCAATTATACCTCTGGGCAGTGCTGTGCCGCTGTACAAAAGATCCAGCGCTTAGCAAGGTATGAATATACAGACGAGACAAGCCACCTCAAGTATACCCACAGGAGAGCTTGGGTGTTTTAGTGCAATTTCATGTCCAACCCCAGCACCACCGCCTGCAGATTTCCATGCTAAAAGCTCCATTACTTTCTGCAGGCATCCTGGGAGTTCCGGCTCTACACCCACCAACCCCACCCACGGTACCCTTCCTCTCACCCCACGCTCACACATTCCCTCCCCGTCTCCTCTTTCATGTTCTTATTCTCACTGTTGTTCCCACTCCATGGCTAAATGGAATGCTCATTAGCCGGTGTCAGTCAAGTCCGTAATTCATTTCCACAGGGATGCATTGGGGGCGAGAGTACAGAGACCTGCAGCACCGCTTCAGAGGAGGGACGAGTTCCAGGAATAGGCTGAACAGAGGCCTGATGTCGTTACGGAAACGGGGAGCTATTGAGTGAACCGCCACAGTGGAATAATGTCATAATCGTACATTCTCTACTGAATTTATGTAGCCTTTTAAAACCCAAGAAATTACATCAGATGGTGAAGGTTGGAAGCGTTTTCTTTTTATATTACAGCCTATATTTATATTTGATCTTATTACTTTATTTGGTAATATTTTCATCTGCACAAACAAATATTCTGGAGAAAAAAACCAACTACATCTTATTGTTTGGTGAATGAGTATAAATGTGGAGCACTTATTTTACTTGTTCATTACTTGTATCGCATTGGGCTGTTGTATTATATGTCTCGTCTGTGTGTGTGTGTTTGTGGGCGTGAATGGTGTAAGATTAATGTAAATAATTAAAATTGTAATGTAATGCAGAGGAAACCCCAGGAAGAAAAGCAACTGATGTTTCAGCTGCTAATGGGGATCTTAATAAATGAAATGAAAAGGAGATTATTCACCATTTCAACAACAAAAAGAAATTCAACTTCAAGACATTACGGCAACACAGTTTACAATAGAGCGGGTCATTGCTACTATTATTATTATTATTATTATTATTATCATTATTGTTATTCTTCTTCTTCTTATTATTATTATTAGTAGTAGTATCATAAAGACATAAAACATGTTTGATTGTTTCTCTTTTCACTGATTTTATTCTTTTTTGAGCATATTTTGTGTCCGCTCTGTCTCCGATCACCAGTATTTCAAGGCAATATGTTGATTAGACTAAAATAATTATTGGTTTTTATTAAATGAAGATCAGACAGCCAACATTATCTTACTGGTCCTAGTGTTTATTTAGTAAAGAAAAGTGTCATATTATTTAGTTTCATCAGCGCCATATTTTAGATATTCATTAAGTCCAATTTATTTTTCTTAAATGAGAATGCCATTCAAACTTAATTTAACCTCCATTTAAAATAAAAGATATATAGCCTATATTTTTCCCCTTCAGTCCCAGAGACTATTTAGTTACTTTAAATGACAGGTGAAAGGAATTAGCCTCATTTCTCCGACATGAGCTACTTTAAAACACAGTATTATGACAGTAACCTAATAAGAGACAACAAAAGTGACAGTGAAGCTATTATCATTAATTGGTGGTTGTCATAAACAAAAACATGGATGTAGCCTGGATGGAAATTATTGCACGTTTTATGCATGTAAGGCCAAATGCATACACCACAGATTCACAATGTTTTACAACTCTAGACCCAAGAGAGAAATCTGGTGTATCGTTGGGACCAAAAATTCAAAATACATCTGGAATTCCCATAGATCTACATATTTATTGACTCTTTTTGGGTCTTTTTCATCTTGTTGCGTGTTTTTCATAATTTTTATGTCGCGTCTTTGTCTCGATAAATCTTTCACGTCTTATCTTTTTGATCCTGTTAGCTATTTGACTTCAATTTGTTTCGTTGCATCTTTTACACTCTGTTTGTCTTATTTCATCGTGTTGCATCTTTTATTTAATTTTTGTCCGGTTGCGTCTTCTACTACTGACACCTCTTTGCGTTTCGTGTATAAACTCCTCCCAGGGAAGTTCTGTTCTGTTTTAATCACGAAAACGATGGTAAAAGTGAAATTATGGTCCTGAACTTTAAAGACAGCTCTGCGACCCTAACCCTCACTGTGAGAAATGCAAATACATACCGTTCATACATTTTTTCATTATTTACTTCAAGCGCTTTAATAGTCACATACACTGCCTCGTGCACTGCATTTATGACCCCTGAAAACCTGCACAAACGCACAACTCCTCACACTGTACTCTCATTCCCTCCCAAACAAATACAGTAGATTAACATCCACACACTCCCACTGACACCCGCGAGACAGGCACGTCCCACTGCTTACCGTTTAATTGAGTTCATTCCTTTTCTATTCCCTTTCCGCTGACTTATTTATTTATTTGTGTGTTTCTTGATCAAAGCCTAATCTTGTGGAAGCAACAGCAGCCATCAACAAGAAAGATTTTAATTGATTCAATTTAGCTGCAGTGCAGGGATGGGCTGGCAATCACAAAGACTGTGGCAGGAAGAATGATTAGTACGGCAGCGGTGGAGGGGGCAGCGGGGCCGCCCCCACCCCCCGCCCACTAACACTCGCACATAAACACACTTCTATAAGGCTGTCAGGGTGAGATATTAAACCAACCACAAATGTGCGTACACGTATCCAGATACAAAAACACCACAGGCGCATCACAGCACGCATCGCCGTCATTCTTTGAGTCTATATCGGGTGAATAAAAAGACAAAAGGAAACAAAAAAAGAAGTTTGTCAGAATCACTTAACTATCACTGCTGAAATCTGACAATTTAGGCTTAACTTTTCACAGTAAAAAACTATGAGTGAGGTGAGGGTTGAGCTGCCAATATTTTGATTCATACCAGAAACCTGGACTTGAATAATGTTGTCACTGCTTTTTACTTGTTTTGAAATTATAGATTCAAGACGATGTTCGTTTTTATTGTGAGATAAAACAAGAATATTAATCCCGCAATAGGGAAATTTACAATACAAAAGCATCATTAAAACCTATGAAGATAAAGTAAAACTTGAGGTGACAAATGATTAGGTGTTCAGCGGCTCCGTAGTGACGTGCGAACACTGTCATCTTCTGAAAAATTAAACCCATGTAGTTTGACAAATGTTGTAGACACTTGTTTTTCTGTTCTGTTAATGATGTAGGCTATTTCACTGAAAAAGTCGCTTTTCCCCTGTTTTTTTCCTTATTTGATATTAACAACCTTCAAATTTTGTCTGAGCTTTTATGAATATCTACATGGTGAGTAAATGAAATATTGGAAAATACCTGGTTTTAACTGAAAAATGTACAATAATAATAATAAGAATAAGAATACATTTTATTTGTATAGCGCTTTTCATGGTACTTAAAGACACTTTACAAACAGCAGATAACATATAGGTACGATAAAGTTCTTGGGAAAGACAAATAAAAAATCATTTGAAAGTTGTGCATCAGTAGTTGTGGGTCTTTAAGAGTTAAGTTAACTTCCTTATGTTATCTAATAAGTAAATTTTAAAAGATAAGATAATTAATACTGCATCTGATACTGATTATACTGCATCATTAAAGATGGCAAGATAAAAAAATAAATAAAGAGATAAGAACTTAAGTAAAAAAAAAGAAAATATCTACGTTACTAGCACCCAATAAAGCAATAATAAAGAGCAGAAATGTAAAAGTATTAACACTAGCCTATACACAATAAGCCTCGCATGTTGCTTGAGACCATTTACCGTATAATATCACATTGTTAAGAAAGTATTTCCCATTCAAAGAAAATAACAGCCTGTATATGAAAGTCTATAATGGGTGAAGAAAAAGAAAACAAAAAAGAGTAAGACAGAATCACATAAAATACATTCTTAATTCTGATTTTGAGTCTGAAACTGACAAAATAACTGAACATGAGTGGAAAGTGTTAGAAATGTCTCACACAAAAGCCGTAGCTGACAGACTTGAAGGTTGATCCAGAAATAAATCAGAAAAGGAAGCGGCACATTGTAATTGACTGGCACCCGCTCTCGGCTGGCTTTGAGGAAAATCAAATATTTTCTGATTTACTGACACTTGTTTCTTAACAATAGATGCAGAGTGATTTCAGCCTCATTGTATTAATAATAAGCACATCACCAACACTGATGCACTTCAAATACACTGGAAGATGCAGCGCTGTCATCTGCACCTGTAATGCCTCTTCACTGTGTTCTGTGTTGAGACAATAAGACCAAGAACCAAAACCTCTATGTATCAAACAGATGACGCCGCTGAGGAAACAGAAATGACTTCACAGTGATTTTTTTTTTCCACATGTGGGGAATAGATCATACGTGTCTATGTCTAAGATTTGGCTAAAAGCCACCGTCCACGATCACGCAGACAGCGATACGGCCGCTCGGCCTCTAAGCTCCCTGGGATGACAATACTGAGGTGAACCCAGATCCAGGAATCCTGCTTTTATCCCTGCTATCTCTGTCCAACCAGAGAGAGAACGCTAGACCAAGAGAAAGATGGGATTTCTTATACCTCTTTCTCTGCTCAAATCTATTTTTCACAGTCATGGTCTGTATACTTTAATCCTCTCTCTCTCTGCCTCTGTCTCTTTCTATCGATCTGTCTATCTGTCCTTTTTACTACTGATCTCCCAAAAGACAAAATCAGAAAGAAGGGCGCGCTGTGAAAGCAGAGGAAAGGCACGTGAGAACAACAGCGGCATCAGAGGTGGTTTAATGAAGTCAGAGGAAGAGAAAGAGCATGCAGATTCACAGAAAAACTGAAAAAAAGAAGAGGAGGAACAACATTTCAAGCACAAAAGGCCCCTCAGAGAGACTCTTACAGAACGAAATTCAACAAATAAATGCAATATTTTAGAAAAGAATCAAAAATGACAACGTGTTCCCTTATTTTATTCATTTTTTGACACATATCGAGCAGAACAGGCAGTAAGTTTTCCATTTCCATTCCAATTTGTGCTCTCAAAATGTGTTATTTATTACTCAGAATTAGTTAATTTAGCCTTTAAATGACTTAATTTGTGCACAGAAATTAGCAATTTGTTTTCTCAAATAGGCAATTACATAATCTGCTCTCTCCAGTAACTTTTTGCTCTGCAATTACTTCATCCACGTACACGAATCAGCCTGAATATATATCACATTAGGCCTCTTATTCAAATGGGTTGCTTTAAAGTGTTCTGTACCCAGATGCGTGCTGTACTCAGATATTTGATGTTACCTGATATGATCATTTTCTCTTTTCAGGTATTCTTATTCTAGAGTTAAGAAATTCTACATGTTTTTCAGGAAATTAGAAATGTACTTATAAAAACCTCAAACAAAATAAGAGAACATACAATCCAGTCAGTAGTTATAGTTCATTTTAGGTCAGTGTATGGAGTTGAATCATCAGAACAGACTGGGATTTTCCACAAATGCACACAAACTACTAGCATTATGCTAGCCATTTTGACAGGGAATATCACTACCTAAAATACTACTCATGCCAAGCTTGCGATATAAAATGTGTTTGAGACTGAATTCCATTGTTTTTTTGGGTTTTACTGATGGTAAAACAGTGGTTTGCCATTAACTCTTAATAAACAAAAACATGCTTTTGTACAAAGTATGCGAAATATAGTGCTAATGAACAACATTACTTATTTTTACTCATTTCTCCAAATAAACTATGGGTTACTTACATTTTTTCTCAATCCTCTACATTTCTAAAATCACTGTTTTTGTAAGTTTCTTTAAGTCAAACTCGCCTGGTAAGTGTTAGCGTGACAGCTAGGCAGCTATTACTGTTATCCTGCCAGCTGATGTTAGCTGTTGTAAGCTCACTATCTGCTCTGAAAAACCAAATGTTTCCAGGGAACGTTCAAACGCGGTGAGGGAACTGACGTGATTGGCTCACAGTGATGAAAGTTTAAGCTAATTAAATGCAGATTAGCTTTCATTAATAGGCTACACTTCATTTTTGTTTCCATGAACGAAGGGGTCATATTTTACTAAACCCACTTTTATTTGTCTTTGGTTCATTTATTTGTGTATTTGGACCCTAATAGTTCATACAGTTTGAATTTGTACCCTCCAGGTGCTGCAAAGCTATCTTTATACTAATTTTGGCAAAAACCAAGTGGATTTCTACAACCCGTTTTAATTCCTTTTTAATTTGTTGCGTCTATAACTAGTTACGTCACAACATTTGCAAGTATAAGGTCAAGACTTCCGACGAACATTTCTCTGAGTACGACATAATTGTTTGTCAGCAGCAGTGATTGTAGTCTATACTGAAAATATGTCCAAACTTCGAGCCGATTACCTAAAATGTTCAGTTGTTGGTTGAACGGGACAGAGCAGCACAAGCCAACAACCTGGAGGGGGCGGGGCCTGAAGTGGCTCGTGCATTTAAAGGGCCAGCGCTCAAAATTCCATTTAAAAAAGCAAAATATCCCTCCTTTAAGAAACACGATGGTCAAAACTTTAATAAAAAACTTCCACGAGTGCATCTGATAAGTACTCCTGTGTTCTTTATTTTGCCGATCGGTCGTTAACAGATGCAACAACGACTGAATGATTGCATCTCTCATATAGAAGGCGTGCTTGTCTCAACGTCACCATCGTTACTACACTCCTCCCACTCTTTACAATCTGTGGACGGCTGCTGAAAACAAATGGTGCAGCGGCAGCTCCAAATATTTACAGTGCCTCAGCGGCGCCCCATCTATATCTGCTCCCTCTGTACTACAACCCTGAAGACAACGGCACGCCGAGGGCAACCGGCTGGGGAATATGCTGATGAGGCACAAAGCATTTCTCACAGGAAATAATGAATACAGAGCTACAGAATATTCACTCATTCTACCTTTATTTAGACAGCGCTGGGGACAAACACAGACTGAGCTCTCATTTTCAGGTGTGCCCTGTTTGCCTGGTGACAGTTTAAAAAGTGCGACGGTGAAACGGAGGTAAAATGTAGATTAGCACAGAAAAGTACAGCGTATTACCATAAGAATGAGTGAAATAGGTGGACGCAGAATTATACAAATGTAAATGTAGTGTTGTTAAGACAGATGTGGTGACAACACATAAACTGTCTGGAGTAGATTTGATAAATATCTGGATGCAATCTGAGATATGCAAAAAAAAACATAAAAAAAAAAAAACAGAGGCCAGCAATCTGAGGAAAGCCTAACTTTTCTCTTTGCTATTTGATGCCAGGAACGTAGCGCTAAATGAGTCTATCGGAGCACTTACTGCTAAAAACAGCTGGAGGCTTTTGGAGAAAACAAAGCTGATGAATGAAATAAATCAATGTTTCTTAACCTTTTTTGAGCAAACACCCCTTTACGTTATTATGACCCTCTTGTCATGTGATGGGGGGGCACCCCAACAATGACTGCTCCGTCAGTAATTGTCAGGTGAGTCATCTGTAATGCCTCGTCGAACAGGGGGAGGGGTCTGATTGAGCTTATATACGTTGCATAGGTAGTGCCCCCTTGTGACCGGGGGGGGGTTACAAGGAAAGCTGGGGGGAGGGGTCCGCAACATACCTTATTGCGGAAAACCGCATAGGGAGGGTGACTCGCCATTGACATAACATGCAGCTTGACACTGATACTTATACAGACTAACACCCCCATTTTGTTGCTTGTTCTCAGCGCCCCCCTTCTCAACTTTCTCATTCCAAATGCCCCCTGAATAAATAAAAGCATTTATGAAATAATTTATAACATTTCTACTTTAACATTTAAAATAACTCGAATGGATCTTTCTAGCGTCATGACGTTACAATAAAGGTCTATTATCTGGACATGTATTCATTGAGATTAACTGTATATTCAATAGGAAACAAAACAACTGCTGAAGCTTTAGCTCAGTGACCATTATGATCATGGTCAGACATCGTTTTTTTTTTTTTTTCAGCAAAGAAAATTACAAAGAACAGAAGCTAAATGAGAGTCAACCTTGGTGCTGCTTTGTGCTAATTTAATGATTTTACCTAACTGTAGCACTTTGCTGCATCTATTACAGCCGACATCCTGACTTTAAATGGACTATTCATATCAGATCTTTAGTGCAGTTAATGACAACACAAACCACATGGGAAAAAAAAACCCTGAAACATTTGATTTCTGTTTTTCCTATGACTGTTTTCTTGCTATAAATGTGGGTAAGCTGAAAGTAGTGATGTTGCTTTTGGGGATAAACTGCCGGTGATAACTGGAGTACATCTGTAAGCCTCAAAATGACTGAAAACGCCTTTAACCTTCAAAGACAGCTAAAATACTTAATACGTTTTCATTCATCAATACTTTCAACAAGTCAGGTGGAAAGGTAAGTGACAGCGGTCGCAGGCAGTTGTTTCTGCATACAGTTAACGATATATTTTGATGAAACGGTTGCTTTTTTCTTCAGTTGTCTCTATTCTGATGTAATAACCTTTGAATTAACTCCTAACTTTTACAAACATCTACATGGTGAGTAAATGAAGTATAGCAAAACATTTGTTTTTCGCTGAACATGCAGACAAAAGTATAATCGCGGTGATAAATAACTTCCAAAAATTCATTTGGAAGTCACTGTAAAAATAGTTCTAGGTCTTTAAGGGTTAAAAAGAGTTGAATCAAACCATTGATCAGCTCATAAGATTAGAAAACCTGTCTGCGTTCATGAAGATTCACACACTCTCAGATCTGTTTCACAAAGGTATCGTTGAAAAGTGACAGCTCCCTTAGTCATCTCTATAAATGCGCGTCCGGAGACTCATCATGCAGATTCACACAAAAACACACAACTGAATGCCAAAGCTTGAACATTAACACTACTAATTCTATTACAAAGACAGCAGATGTACTTGTGTGTGTGTGTGTATGTGTGTGTGCATCTGTGTTTATAAATCTGGATTTGCATTTGAAAAGCACAACTTATCTCTAGCAAGTAAACCGCCGCCGCCGAAAGTTAAATGTCCATTTAAATAATACAATAATAAAGAGACAGAGATAACACAGTATCTACATTTCACAGAGAGAGGTATACGTGTGGACGGTATTCATTAAATGTCTCAGATCCTCATCTTTCTAACTCAGTCATTATACTCTTTGCAGCAGACGGCAGGATGAGAAATAAAAGCGACAGCCTGGTATGAGGTATTCATCAAGAATTCAATAACAGCAAATATACAAAGAAAGTCAAGCTGAATCGATGCTCTGAGTCACACACGCACACACACGCACACACACACACACGCACACGCACACACACGTCACGCACACACACGTAGCCCATGAAGGGAAGTAACCAACACTTCAGTAGTTTAGTTTACATATGTAAGTCTGGAATTAACGATTATATCGTAGTTTTGTGCCTTATGCAAACATCAAAACCGATTTCATTTTAACCCATAAAAAACCAGTGCTATTTTTTGTCAGTTCCCACACAATATTTTTTCTATTTTTAACTTTTCTTAAGTGATTTACCACCATTTATTCTAATATTATGCTGAGTATTTTGATTCTTAGGTGAAATTCATGTATTTTTAATTTTCCGACCATGTACATGTCCATAAAAACTCAGATTAAAGTTGAGGGTTATTTTAATCAAAAGGAAGGTAACTAGACCATGGACATAAGATGTTGTGTTATTTGGACAATACTGTTGACATTAGTGGATTTTCCATTGGACATCTGCGCAAAACTTTACCAATATTTACTAAATGTCAAAAAACAGAAGTGCATAATGTCGGTTTTTCCATTAAATCACAAATGAGATGATTTGTTTATTTATTTCACGAGACGACATGAGAAATCATTCCATAAACATGGTGGCAAACATAAATATCATGTTGATTTACAGATATATTCATTATTATTATATATTACCCCTCTATCCTGTACTAAATTTAAAAAAAATGATTCATTTTCCTGGTGTGTCCACATGTACCACACCATGTTTCCTTTAAAACTCTTCTTCGCTTGTTGTAATGTCTGTCAACATCTGCTTTTTTTTATTCACGTGACTGTAGTTGCGGAAAAGGTCTTTCCATTGCAGTTTTGCATGATATACCAATTGCGTTATGCCCAAAAAAACGAAAAACTTTTATCAAAAAACACGAGTTTTGGCGAAATTGTTGTTTTTCCATTAGGTAAATTTTTATGCTGAAGTTATATTCGCGCAATTTGAGGGTCAATGGAAAAGCGACTATTGACATTGACAACTCTGAACGAGGCGATACTTATTATTTTTAATCTCTGGTTATTACCTGTCTTTAAAACTTGAATATATGATTTGTTTTAAATATTCCTAAAAAATTAACTGTTTGCACAACAGGACAAATTTCAAAACGTCCTGATAAAACATACCTTGTTCTTTCCATAGATTTCTGAGCATGCTCAGTGCACCCCCATTCCCATGTGGAATGGGGGGCAAAACACAAAGCAGTGAGTGAGACCGACTCACTATAAAATTAGGCTTTTTTTTCTCTTTTTTTTAACATAGTTTTCTTTGTCGTTTTTTGTCTTTACACTTGTTTGCAGTGTTGTCATGATTTTCCTTTTTTTTTTTTTTTTTTTTTTAAACATGTTTTTACTGAGTTTTGACCATTTTGGAGTTCAACCAGGTGCCAAAAAGCAGCTGAACTGATTTAGAAAAAAAAGAGCCCTAAAACAAAAACTACTGGACCAAAATCCAAATACTGGTTGTTCAGAGTGTTCCAGTTCACAGTTCATGTTCAACATCCTAAACCACTTATTGATGTACATTGTGAGTGCCTTATTTAGTAAAAACCCCTTTGTCTTTTTCTGTTATTCCGCCTGTTTTTCCCTCAAACACACAGTAAAACAAAACCGCTGAAGAAAAGGAACACAAGCACATACTCACAGCAGCTTTTATGACACTGAAACACGCGCAAATTCACAGCAGCACATCTCAGGGGTTAAAGGGTTAAATACAGGTTTAATTAAAAAAGTAAAATAAAGTTCTGCATAGGTATGTGAAGTTCCACTGGAGTAAACAAAGTGTGTATTTTTTCCACTTGCTGGTTAACATAGCATGTGACAGCCTGTAAGTCCTCGGTGTCTATTACAGTAAATATTTTATGGTAAAGGCTGCGCTCCGTCCTAGACGCCGGCTAATATTTCAAACACAAATATGTAGCGACACCTCAGTGTTTAAACAGACCTATCTCTTCCACCATCCATTCATCCGACCGTTCATTCATCCATCCATCACTTCCTGTCTGCCTTAGCTTCCTTGTCTATCAAATCTTCTCTCCTCGTCCTCTCCATTTCCTCCCTCCCTTCCTCTTCCTGGTGCAAATCAAATTACGCTGTCAACTTCAAAAATGAAATGAGCCGCCGTTCATATTTCTTGTTCTGCACAAACACAAACATGTGTTAATTTGTGTCGCTGCCCTAACAGATTTGCCTGCAGGACAAGCCGGTATAGATTACCTCCTCGTGCCGGGTGAAAGGCATTGAGTGAGGGAGTGGGTGAGGGAGGGAGGAGTTCTCTCTGTGTGAGTGTGATTACACTGTTACTCATAATATTCCAGCCTTGTGGAGTGAATACGTAATAGCCTGTAATTAAGAAAATGTTAAAAGATGATTAGATCACCACTCTGGCTGTAATATCAAGAGCTCAAGTCCACAAGACACAGAGTGAGATCCTAATGAAAAAAGAGAATTAAACCAAAGATAAAAGAACAAAAAAAAAAAAAAAAGATAGATTATTTCATGCATGTGACAATAGAGAAAAAAGGTGAAAAATAGGGAAAAATATGCAAATCTCTACACTCATACATGCATGTAAATCTTTAAACAGGCTTATATGGCAATGAACAGAAATAAAATGCATGTATTTTGTGTAAAACATCAATTTTATATTAATAATATAAGTGATATATA
>JAPQRP010000020.1:17885674-17901866 GCA_037367295.1 Apogon hyalosoma
TCAGGTGAGTCAAAAAAAGTAGTATAATGTGATATTGTATAAAATTAATAACAGTGTCTCTTAAAAAGTGACTTTGCATCTAAAAATAATGAAACAGTATCTCAAATATCTGACTTAACCCATAAAGACCCAAACATCCACATTTAACCAAAACCATTTACTGATGTAAATTGTTTAATGCCTGCTGATCAGCTACATGTAAATAATTGGTGTAAAATACAGTTATTCATCTTTTCATGGTCGTCAGATATGACCCATATGGACGATATGATTAGTAAATGAAATACAGGAAAATGCCTGATTTTCCCTGAAAAAAAAACACAAAATAAAGAAGATATTTTTACAATAAATAGTGATAAATCACGTAGACAAGTTAAATATATAGAAAAATCAATGTGGGGACTGACAAAAGTAACACTGGGCCTTAATGGGTTAATCTTGCACTTCCTCAAGGGTGTGTTCACAATCACGAGTCACTACGAATCGCTTATGAGATACAAAACTCTTACATATAGTTTCAAATAATGGAATGCAGACTTCTATAAATACGGCAGACGTTATAGCCATCAGATATGCGTACGGACTTGGAGGACGACAGGCGCTCACGTCATGATCGAATCCACACTGACCTTACTCTCACACACACACTCTTGTGGCCTCTGGCTGACGGTTGCCATGTGGAAGTCCTTCCAGGTCAGCAGCTCTAACTCGACTCAAACACACGAATGCTTCATTTTGTTGTCCTCTTTCCACCTTTGCCTCTCCTCCTCTTTTCTCTTTTTTTTTCTTCCACCAGCTTTTTTTTTTTTTCTGCAATCTGCTAATTCAACGGTACCTCCCACTAAATGTCTGATACTTCCTCTTCTCTGTCATTCTTCTAATCTAATTTTAAATGCTTTTGTCTTTCCCTCTATTCCTTAATTTCTCCTCTCAGAGTTCTTTCCTCTCTACCTTGTGATTTGCAAGAGATAAAGGCATCGATCACATAACCACAGTGTAGCCTTTGTGACAAGCAAGCGTCACTGTGGTCGACAGGAGGAGGACGGAGACGTAGATAGAACACACTCAAGCGTCAGTACCGTCCTGTTTGCGTCAGTGTGGTTTAAGGACATCAAATCAGAGGACTAAAACATTATTCTCTTATTGTTTCATTGTGGTTAAGTTTAAATCACTGTAAATATGCACTCAGGGACAGAGCAATCAGCCATGATGGAGCAGAAAGTGGAGCTCTGTAGTTAGATAATTGGGCTTCAATACGGAAAAGTGCTCTGAAGCAAGTGTAAGCAAGCTATAATCTGGCAAATATGCAACAGTGGTTCTTTTATACAAGTTAAGGACGTCGTCTACCTTAGAAAACTGCTGAAAATTCATGCATTTATCAATAATAGCTCAAGAGCAACCACTTATTGAACTTCTTTTTACTGCAAAATCAGCATCACGCCAATTTTCAAAGCCAAATATCTTGAAAGCTAATGAACAATTACAGGTGACATTTTGTGAAGTACGGGGTTTAATAACTTCCGTTTCTGTAAATTTGAAACCAATTAGAAATGCCAATTAGGAACTTTTTTTTTTTTTTGGTATATTTCTGGTAATGTGAGGTAAATTTAGGTAAGTAATTTACATACTTCATCATTATCATTTATCATTTTTACATTATTGCGCCTAGTTTGTGATAGACACTTCTATATTAAAACAGTATTTCGAAATTGTAGTTTTGACGTTTAATATCATACACATAGGATTATATGTTAAAGCAGCCAAACATGTAGACCTACTTATTGCAAATAAAGCTAAATGTTGAGGAGGAATACTGATTAACCCATAAAGACCCAGAGGCAACTTTTGTGGCAGTTCCTAAATGCATTTGTGATTTATCACCATTCATTGCAATATTCTCCTTCTTATTTTGCAATTTTTTACTGATCATATAGATGTTCATAAAAGCTCAGATTAAAGTTGAGGGTTATTATATTAAAAACAGAGAAAACTGAAGGAAAAGTGACTCTTTCAGCAAAGATATCAATAACTGAACATAAACCCAAGTGTCTACAACCACTGTCATTGATCCAACTCATGGGTTTTACTGGTCAATCAATTTTGTAGAAGATGACGGTGTTTCCACGTTCACTAGGAAGCTTCTGAACATCCAAATGGGTCATATCTGATGACCATGAAAAGCATTTTACACCAGTTATTTACATGTATTGATAGGATTAATGAATCAACAGGTATGAAACAGTTTAGAGCAGTAGATGGTTTTGGTCGCAAATGGCTGTTTGGGTCTTTATGGGTTAATATAAGTTGAAAACTGCTTAACACCTTAGCAGTGGTGCCCTGCAGGCCTGTGTTTAACCTTGTTTATTTCCATGCAATAAGTCACCGTGTTTCACTCCCGGGTGTGAAAGCCTCTGAAACATCATCACACCATCTGGCACCTACAACTAATAATAATAATAATAATAATAGTTCTGTCTGGCGTCCATTTGGAAATGTTGCTTCATGGCTTCTTATTAAAGTCCCCAGTCAACCTGTGAGCGAGTGCACAAAATGGTTATTAAGCCTAACAAACAGGTGGACGATTTTAATGTAGCACGCAAACATGTCGAGCCTCTGACGGAGTATGATCCGCCTTCAGCTAGTGTGTAACTGCTGTGTTTCCGCTCTTTAACTGCTCTCCCCATATGACATTGATGGTCGTGCTTAATGAGGCCACAGTGGCTTGGATACGGAGCGTCTGCTTATTTACACCACGTATAATGACTTTCTAATGTGAACTCTTCGCAATGTCATCCATATTTTTTTCCCACAGATGCTGCGATTTCAGTCGCCATATGGGTTATATATGTCAAACACCAGCATATATCTTTCTTGATATATATATATGTATAGGCATCACATCAATTTTAACATTTCCTTTTATTTTTTATGTTGTTTAAATAAAGGTTAACCAGTGCAAGTGAATTTACAAAATAAAGTCACTGAATATTCTCCACTAAAAGATTTGTATAAAGCCCTATATCCATGGGATTAGTATAACTTGTAGACTTGGTCTGTTTTTTGTTTTTTTTTAGTCAATTTACTGACATTATTCCTCAGTTCTGATGTCAAGGGCAGGTTCACCACTTACAGAGAAGTGTTGAAAGACAGAATAATGTTCCTCACTGTAGCTGTCATGCATGTCATCCATCTCATCAGCTTTTGAGATGTTGCTTTTCTGAAGGATTTAAGTTTGTTCTTTCAGTGAATATCCATATTGTGACCTGAATTTCCACCCAAAGCACTTTTAAAACTTTGATGTATCATCACCGGTGTTGTTTGCATCGTTCTCAGCCTGGGAATAGGCTGAATAAATGTGCAGAGGAAAGAAAAATGTTGCAAATCCCACCAATTTATACAGAGATGTCGATTTGAACAGGAGTAATATCACAGGACCTCTGTGTTTGCCAAAATATAGTAGCTGATTTGTGATGGAGTTTTTGATATTTACAAATTATAGACAGGGCTGATTACCTGAGGTTCATAAGTATCACCCATGGAAACGCTGTTTAATGAAGAAAATGTTAAGGTTCTTTTCCCCTCCGGTGTTTGCTTCCTACAGGCAAAATTACAAATTTGTGTTACTTTTGAAAAACCTTCTTCAGTCTTTTTATCATCTGCTGTCTACCACCAAAACAAAAGCTGGAAAGTGCATGTGTTTGGAGAACTGACCCGACCTTAAACTGAGGTTAAATCAAAATGGAAATCTATTACAAAGGCAGTTTGGGCAGTGTTCTCTGGAAACCTTAAGAACCTCTCCTCTTCAGCAGACCCGTGACTCTCAGGTCTGTGGTACCAGAACAGACGTAGAGGTTAATAGACAGACAGACATGTGAATTAGCTGGGAACATTCAGCCAATCCTAATAATAATCGCTAATAGTCAGGGGATTGTTTTGGTAATTAGGAACTATACATACAAAAAGCATTTATTTATTTAAATTCTAATTTGAAATTGATTTATTTTCAAATTGGAGGTATTTAAATACACAAAAAGGGGATGATTGCGTGTTTTCGTTCTCTGATGCACAACTTTTTGGTACATGTGTCTGTGACTGAATTCTGTGACGGACTGCTATGAACAAATTCAAGTGTTCAAAATAAGACAGTATGTCCCAGTGCTATGAATGTCAGGACAAAAACAAAAAGAATGTGATTAATAAATAGTGAGTCACTTTTCATATCTTTACAGCTCTTCCCTGTGCAATCACCGCTTATTAAATTTTTATTCAGCCTGATGTTGCAACAAAAGCATATGTAGAAAGAAGGAAGAAGTGATGTAGGAAGAAGCCTCAGAAGGAGGACGTTGGAGACATATGGCGGGAAAAGCACAAACATTGTGGACTTAGATGAGTGTTGCATTTCATACAAAATATAAATACTGTTTTTCATTTGTCTCTTTTTTAATCTCTTTTAATCAGAATCTTAACCATTTGCTCCTTACTGTAATCTTAACAGTGATCACATACTTTTGTTTATATTTTAGTCCTTTCCCAACCATCAGTGACCAGATTTGTTAATACAACTACCATAAATAATAATGCACTGTGGTACACTGTGGTACACAAATAAGCCACACAAATAAGCTACTTTTTACTAACATATCCACACAACCTTTGTGTTACAAGCTGCCAATGTACAAACACTGGTGAACTTTAACTTGCGAACACTGTATAGGTTCAGATATGAACATATAGCAAACGCAGTGGCTGTCAAACTGAGCTGCAGCGACGAGTTACATCATAAACCTAAGGAAACGTAAGTGTTATATTGGACTGTTGAAGTTTCTTCATATTTTACTGATTTCACCAGAACACCAGAACATGTGTCCATTTGTAGGGCTGCAACTAATGACAACTTTAATAATCAGTTCATCTGCAGATTATTTTAATAACTATCGGTATTTAACCCAAAGCAATATAAGTCACTGATGGTTACATCCCTACAATGGCTTTGGGTATAGTTAGCGAGCACTATCCTGCTACCTAGACATGTTATGGCTAGACACTAGGAAGCTATAGTCTTCAACCAGCTCCGGTAGGTAACATTAGTCTGGTGGCCTCATAAACGAAGATGGAGGAAAACGTTACAATTGTGACGACAGTGTCTAACTAGCTAGTGGGCTAAAGTAATCACGACATATAGGCTATCTTAAGCTAGGTTTACATTATTTTCCCAATAGCCACAGCAGCCCCATTTGCTCAAAACAGAGCGCACCTTGGGATTTTAGCCATTTTTCTCTGCCCGGCATCTGAAGCTTCAGCCATGCTGCTCTGTGTTTTCTTCTGTTACACTACACAGCGTGCAGGCATGCCTCAGTACTAACCTGCTCAAGACCCAACGAACTGACTACCAAATTCATTGCCGACTCTTTTAAGAATTGATTTGGATAGATTTAATCAATTCTCTGTTGCAGCACTATTCATTTGTTAATTGTATTCACCCTGGCCTTGATCTCCTGCATGTTGTACGCTTATGTATGCCCTCATATGACCTATATTTGATGTTTCAGATGCAGGTTCATTACCCAAACCAACAAAAAAAAAAGCATGTGTGAATTGGAGTGTGATGCCATTGTTTCATAATCACTTTTCCTGTTCACACAGATACACACAAAGTTTCAAGTTATAAAGTCTTGCGTATACTGACCTACATTATGTACGTATGGATGAGAGGCCTGAATGTGGAGAAAATGTTCCTTCTGATAAATATCTGTATTAGTACAGATGAGGCATTAAAGATGCTTTGCTGTCTGCCTTAGTGACATTAGTAATATTAAAGTTGAGTGAAAAGATGCCTTGAGCAAAGCATTAGACTGAAGTCGACTGATATAATTGTGACCTGCAATGAATCATCATCACAGGAAAACTAGCCTATTATGCTAATCAGGTAGAAAATAAGCACTTAAAGCTCCTTTTCTTTGCTATTAGTTGGAGTTAAATTGTGTAGCGCAGCGAGGAAAGTTAATGCGCTGCAGGAGGACTAACACAACTGACCTCCGCTCGTGTGTGTGTCAAAGGTGTGTGAGTATGTGTGAGTCGAAGGTGCTGACGCGCAAAGCGGAGCGGCGCTCTGCTGTTAATGGACAGCTAATATCATGAGTGAACGGTAAAAGTAGAGGCCGCTTCGTGAGCAGATGGAAAATCAATAGACTATTAGAGTGTACAGGGCAGGAGGGACACTGGGGATGGGGATGGGGGGGGTAGGATTAGGAGGGTGGATAGGGTGTGTATGGAGGTGGAGGTGGGGGTGGGGTGGATGGAAAAAGAGACAACACTTTTTGTCTTGCCTCTCAAACTCCTTTTCTTTTCTCCTATCAGAAATATTAACCTACATATTTTGAGTCGATTACAGTATCAACTATTAGTTTTTGCTGGGATGCCCACCCACACACATGCACACACTTTATCATATAATACCCTCAGATGTTCATGTGCTAATTAATTTTCTGTTATTTTTGTTTAATTGCATTCTGATGCTTTGGCATTGCCTTTCATCTAACACTGCTTCTAATAAAGCACAGCGAATTAAACTGGAAATCGTGTGTGCCGCACTTGCGCATACACATACCCAAAAGATAGCAAATTACACACACACAAGCCATAATATACATGCAATACTTAAGCAATTCATCCACCGCAACCCAGATCCACCATTAAAAAGGTCACGCCGCACCCAGAGACACAAACACACAGTCAAACCGGTGCGGCTTATTGCTTCGCGCTAGTTATTTTTATGATTTCGATTCATTATGGGGGATGCTTCGACAATGGGATTCATCTAACGTTTTTGCCAATAAAGAACAGGGAGTCGGAGCAAATGAAAAAAGAATGGAGCTGAAACGGAGACTGTGTGGGAGACGGAGAGGAAAAGGAGAGCGAAGGCTTCGGGGGTAGTACAGATAATGAGAGCAGAGTCCGGTTTCTCTGTGTGTCCGCCATAGCCCCGTAGCCTCTCGCTGGCTATTAGTAGCTGCAGAACAACCACAAGGCTCTGTGACAGTCAATTAAACCTCTTTATCTGGGATGCCCGCGTCTCTTTTTCCTCTTTCTTGCACTCCTTTCTGCATGCCCTCTCCTTCTGGTATCTTTATTCAACCCTTTATCTTCCTTTCGCTTTCCACTTCCTGCTCTGTTTGTTGCCTCCTCCTTGAACTCTGAATAAGCTATGTTCGCCAAAAAAAAAAAAAAAAAAAAAATCTCTAACAGCAGTAGCTTGCCAGGCAAAATGGTGTTTACAAGAATAGCCCTATAACAAGACGGACCAGGCTTTGTGGGAAAAGTGTGTGTGCGTTTGGAATGTGCCTCTGGTTTAGCTGCTATCTGGAAACTGCGTCTTGTCTTAAGGCGTCGCGACGGCTGTTTATGGAGTCAAACTAAGGCTAAGTGTCCCGCCTCTAGTGACTGATCGACTCACTGTTTGGTATCAAAGAAAACAAGTGACAGACTCAGCAGTTATACGATATGCATAATAAGTAGGCAGAAGTGGGTAGGAGAGGCTAATTACAGACAGAGATTTTTTCTTTTCTAGTTATTTGTTAAGTGTGGATGGGGTCAGTGCACTCAAAATCCCCAGAGGGCTCCAAATTGACCATATGCGTTGCCTTACATATTCAGAAAACAATTTTATTAATCCTGGTGAACACTATACAAAACCTAAACCTTGTATCTTCAGTAGTTTTTGAGCTAGTAGGGCTGTTGTGGCTGTAAAAATGAAGATGCAAAGTTGAAGATCTCATTACTTTTGATCTGTTCATGATAGATGCAGGAGTTGTTTTAAAGGTACAAGATGTATTTAACTCCTGTTAAAAAAAGATCTACAGGTGCATATTTACAATTAAACCTTGACTGAAGTTCATACTGCTTGCAAGTTAATGTAAATGGGGTATCAATAATTATACTTTACTAGTACTACTACAACTACTACTACTACTAGGTTACTACATATACTAATACTTTGGTTCAAGATATCAACTTCATATTTGATGCATGTATTAATATAATGACCTAGTAGTATCTTAAGGTGTTGTACTTCTATCTGTTTGTATGTTTTGCCATGTTTTTTTATTACCTGTCTAGGGACTACAGATGCTACTTAGCATGTTTGCTATAATCCAGCACATTTACATATGATATCGTCTCAATACACATGTGCACTGTCCACGCCAAATGAATTAATAAATAAATGCTTTTTCCAGTGGAGCTTTTTTCTTTCTTTCTTTTTTTTTTCTTTTTTTTTTTTCTTACAGTAGACCTTGTCATTCATGAGCGAAATGCATTTAAAATACTAATGTGTGAGATGCTTTCTTTCATTTTTATTTTAAATCTATTTGTTCACGAAAAACACTTCAGTAGTGTTTAACCTGAAAAAATAATTACAAAAAGTCAAAAGATCCAATGTGCTTCAGTGTTGAGATTCACTGGGATAAAACTGCACTGGACCAAGTTTTCAGTTACAGCAAAAAGCTACAATTTGGCAAGAAAAAACACAACAACAACAACAACAAAAAGTGGATCTTCCTTTACAGTTAAAGACATCATCTATCATGAATTACTTCTTTAACATAGGATTTGTTTTATGTACCACCTACTGCTTGTTTTTGGAGTGAAATTAATGTCACACCTATTTTCAAAACCCAATATCTTAAAAACTCTTAAACCTAGAAGGCTGACATTTGCTGGCTGTTTTCTGGGTCTAATAACATTATTTTCCCAAAGTATGAAGCCAATCAGAGATGGACAATAAGGATAATTTTCTGGACTTACCGATGCACATATATATATGAAAATTCAGTTAATTCATTACATCCCCACAAACACGCCGAGTGATATTAATACTAAATATATGAATATAATAATAAATATTGAGATAAGATAAAAGATAAGATATTCTTTATTTGTCCCACCAGGGGAAATTCCAGATTTATAGCCACAAGAGCACACAAGAGCAAAAAAGAGCAAAATCAAAATAAAGACAAATCAGAAAAGCTATAAATACTATTTACAGTTGTGCACATGCCACAGGCTGGATAGGGGAGACAGGGGAGATACTCATATGTACACCTATACACACATAATTGTATATATGGACATGTATACAAATTATACATATGAGTACCGTTTAATGCACAGAATTATTCGGAGCAGTTTCTGTTGTGGAGCCTAACTGATTCAGAGGTACGGGAGCTTTTCTGTTTTGTTTTTGACTTGTAGTAATTGATCATGCACACATACACACATCTAAATAACTGAATATAAAGTACAGGATTATGGGCTTTTGCACTATGAGGCTGTAGTGAGATTAGAAACTCACACTGAGACAGCGTCTGTTCTGTGTTTCAATAGTCTAATGTCTCCATTTGCTGTCAGTACATGTGTCGGAGTGTATGTGCAGATGTATTGTACCAGTGTTCAGTGTGTGTGTGTGTGTGTGCGTGTGCGTGTGTGTGTGAAGCCCACCTGTACTTCAGGAAAACGACAGTGTGGGTGTGTGAGGGATAACGCTGACATGTCTGATTGAGGTTAATGAGGCGCAGTGTGTTATAGGTTTGTACAGTCAGATGATGTCTCCACTGTCACTTATTGTCACCGTCAGTTTGTAATGAGCACCGTGGATCATGACAGTTCCTGATGTGTGGATCTGCATTCAGCGCCGGACTGCAACTGAGATTTGTTATTTTTTAAACACACTGTACCGAGCTCTGCATCCTGATTGTTTCGTTTACATCCTCTCCTTGCCGCTCCATTTTCTTCCTCACTACCGCATTTGTTCTTCCTATATTTTATCTTGTAATACTTTGTTATTTTTCCATTTAATTCATTTCCCTCATTCCTTCCTCTTGCCTTCTTGAAGTGACATTCTGCTTATTCACGGATCACAAATAGCTCCAGGATCACATTATGAAACAATTGCCACTTGCAAATTGTGGGAAAAAAAAAAAAAAAAGAGACTCTTACAAGGATCTAGCTCTCTCTCAAGCAGGGATTGCATGTATGATTCTGTTCTGACAAGTCGAACAAATCAAAGTTAGTGCGTAGAAATCATTGCAGGGTGTAAATTGGAGTTTGAGTAAAGTCTCTGTGCCCCTTCACAGGTGACAAAAACTAATAAAAAAAAAACTGAAACAAAGAAAGAGAGGACATAATAAGTGTGAATCACAGACAGGTTACAGATTTAGTCAAGGAACATTTCAATAAAATCAAACATAGAGTGGCCTCTGTTGGGTTAAGCAATAATAGCCTCCAAATATGAAGGCGGGACTAACACACGCAGAGTAAACCAATCATAGATAAGACGGACGTGACGAGCAGATCCCTAATGTCAATAAACCTCAGCATGTTTCCATCGTAAAGTAGAAACTTCAGTGAATGATTAGTTGCTCTTGTCAGAGAAACCTGAGAATACAGGGTGTAATCTGTAATTCAACCTTATTTTTGAATCAAGTAAACACCGACGACAGTAAAGAGATTTGCGGACTTGGAACTGGCTTTGACTCGCGATAAAAAGAAGTGACGGATTACGAAACACCCGCCCACGAGACTTATGATTGGTTGATATGCTGGGTGGGTGAAAAGTAACTAGGCTTTAGAAATTGTTTATGGAATTTTTAGTATCACTGAAGTCATGACAAAACCATTTTTGTTAACAGACAACACTTCTTATTGTGTTATTTCTTATTTCACGACTCAGGAGGTTCTCAGTGGTATCCCAGACGACGTCCTTCAGAAGGTCGTTCAGTCCATCCCTGGCCGTTGGAGGAAACTGGTTGACGCCACTGGTGCTTATGTTGAAATATGAACATTTACTTTCATTTTCCTATGCATGTATCGTTTCAATAAATTTGTAATAGGAGTATGGATTTTAGTACCAATTTTTAATGCCTTGTTACTTTTCACCCACCCTTTAGAGTAGATATTGTTAGATATTACATTTCACAGCAATTGGCCCAATTCCAACCTGGCTGGCCAGACTAAAACAACAACGTCGTCTCGGTATAGAAGTGGACACCATGGGTATATTCTGGATATTCTTCCTATGGACCCTCTCTCCAAATATTAATGTAATTATGTAGCAGACTTCTTTATTTAACATGTTTTCAGCAGATGTAATACCTAACCCAGTTGATGTATTCTAAAATGATTATGAGTCTTAATTAATGACTTTAAATATTTTCAACATTTACATTTTTTTAAAAATACTTTTTGCCAGTGAAGATGATGATTATTGGGGTCTGGATAGGAGGGGGATTTAGTTCCGTTTTACTTCATAGAGATGTTTATGCGACTGCTGCATATTTTGAGCAAAACTAAAGGTGGGTAAAGTGTTTTACAAAATTAAATGGTACTTATGGTTGACACGCTTCTTAGTTTGTCACTTTTTTCCATCATTATTCTTCTGTTTTGGGTGTGCTAACCTATATTTTGTGATATTATACTCCTATCAGATATTTCTGACCCTCATTGTGCCCCTTAAATTACCATAAAAAATAGTAAAGCAATGAAAAGAAGGGGGGAAAAAAAGCCTTAAACTAAGTGAAAATACAAGGGGAAACCATCATTAAGTCTGTAACTCTAGTTACAACACAACCGTCTTTTACTTAAGTCTATTCTGGTTGGATTAATTAAGTCAATATATTGTTTTCAGTATTTATCAAATGCTATATGTTATGCTGTCCATTTTTTCCATCATAAATAGATAATGCAATGTATCACATTCTACCAATCTGTTAAAGTAGGCAAAGTTTTGTTAGTTGCTTTTTTTCCTCAATCAACATTATTCCAAATGGATATAAAAGCCATGAAGTTGTCGCAGGAATATTCAGTCTTATGTTGTATGACTCGCTACACTCTGTTTAAATGTTTTACAGCATAGATTAACTCTGGAATAATCCTAAAATACATGGAAATGATTTCCATCAGCAGACTTCTAGCCCTCTGATTGGACGATTTAAGCAGCTCATGTGTGATTCTAAGTGTTCGGAGCTACCTGATGAAGGCTGGACGGATGGAAAGTCTGGAGTAAAATTCTAACAAAGAGTGAAACAGTGTGAATTAGCCTTTTCTCACTGTTTATATATTGGGAATAGTCATCTCTGCAAACAGGGTTTCATATTCCAAAAGAATCTGCTTTACAAGTGTTGTACAAGGAAGGAAATACGTTCAGTTCATCTAATCACTAGGGGTGTAAGAAAATATCGTTGCGCAATATATCGTGATATTTCATTTCACAATACTGCATCGATATTAAAAAGTACTGTATCGATATTTTTTGGTATTCATTCAAATGCAGACATGGCGGCGGTTCACCCTTGTTTTTTAGTTTTCTTTTTTGTTTATTAAGCTCTTGTATTTATAGAGCAAGATCTTAAACTGTAATCTCTGTAAAAACATGATTTATTTTATGTGTATGTGTGTGTTTTGTACTCGTAAAGATGCATGTTATAACTTTATCCAAATCCTGCACTTTAAGTTTTTACAGAAGGAAGTTTTGTGATAAAGCATTAGATCCTGTTCTGATCAAATAAAAATGTGTTTAGTATTTGTGGTGTGATTACATTTTTCCAGCAAATAATCTTTAAAAAAAAAAAAGAAAACAAACACAAAAATATCACCTTGTTAACAGTATCATGATATATTGCGATGTATTGTATTGTGATCCTAGTATTGTGATTTGTATTGTATTCTTGTCAATACACGCCCCTACTAATCACTGCAGATGGGTGCATATAACTGACTGACTGGATGATGTGGCTGCTGGGATAGTATTTTGTTGTTATTTTTGTCATTAATCATGTCTCTTCACTTTTTAATTGCTTTAATGCCAAACACTCATCTGCATCTACGTCTCATTTGCCCCTTGTCAGTCTAAGCTGTAAACAGTTGTCTTGTTATTAAATATGATCTCTGTAATCTGTAATCAGATGCTCCCGAATAGGAAATATGTTTAATTATATGTTTAATTTCCTCTCATGTCATTGCGCAGTGTTGTCCTCTCTTTTTATTCTCTTTGATTCGTTCCTTCGTTACCTGCACGGCATGTCCGACCTCTTGGCTAACAATTAAAGAGTACACAACGCATGTACTTTTAATAGAGGCTTTTTTACATTATAAATTATTTCACCTCCTAGGTAATCTGCAGAGCAATTATTGTAACTTTTTTTTTTTTTAGCCGTTCCATTTGGAAGTGAAAAACAAACCTTGATTAACACGAATAGTGTTAATGACGCATATTCTTTGGATGTCATACTGTCATGAGTGTTCGATCAGTCGGTACTAAGTAGCAAAACACAAGATGGAAAATAATCTTAAGAATTATAGTGAAAAGGAGATTGAAATGAACTCAGCATGAGGGTCATTTAGTAACTTTTAGAATGGTTTAATTGTGTTGCATAGTATTAATCAACAGAAAATGTGCCTAGTGGGGAAAAAATAGGACATCAGATATGTAAATATTTACATGTATATATGTGGTCAAGATGAAGATATACATAACTGAGAAGAAATTAAATAAAAAGGAACATAAACTAAATGAAAACCTGCATTTTGGAAATCTGGAGGGTATGCAGTTTATAACAAGTGGTGCCAGCTGGGGTGCCGATAAGGGGGGGTAAACATGACAAATTCATGGGGCCCAGAGGAGGGGGTCCAGTAGAGACAGGCTAGAAACTGTGAACATTTCATGTAAGATCTGCTGTATAAGAGATGCATAGAAGTCAGGAATCGGACGTTGAAAGAATGTTAAGTTTCGCTTTCACGCTAGCGTAAGTGATGCTATGTATGGACCCCCCCCACACACACACACACACCGCTCCAACAGATGCTCAAGATACTGAATTTTCGGAAAGGGCCCACAATTGGTAGCAGCACCCCTGGGTGCCAGGCACAACAAACCCCGCCCCTCACACGTATGGTAGCTTATTTAGGCATCGATCCAGCTGATGTCATCATGTCTATACGTGTGCTGATGTCAGCATATTAACTGCCTCTATATATGTACCAAGTATGAAGTAAGTTGAAACAAAATTTATGTTTTTATAAAAAATTCTCCCATTAGCCTCTAAGTAAAGGCAAGAAGAAAAAAGATTTTAAAAATTCCTAAAACAATTTTAACTTTGACCTACTGTCCCCAAAATGTAACTACTTCTATTCTGGGTCACTGGCAATCTATAAACCTAATTTGGTATGAGTTCAACCAGTAGTTTTGCTGCTAGAGTGTTAACAAACAAACAAACAAACAAACTGAATACCCCTTGCCTCCTCTTTGGGGGTGGAGTAATAAAATATCATATAGGGAATATTAAAATGTTGTTGGATATCAGCTCTGGATGGTTTGAAGAACAGGAGCCCAGGTTTTACGGAAAGAGATGAAACTGTCTATATGGTTGAAGTGAGGTTTTTCTAGGTTTACATAGACTGATAATAGGTCAAGCCAGTGATTTATTATTGATAGTTTTGTTCTGAGAGAGGTCACTGAAAAGAGCTACTAAGGGGCTGAGAGCGATGATGAAGTCGAGGATCCTGGACAGCTGTTCCCTGACCTCCGACCAGAACCAGTGAACAGGCCTACATGAAAATGGCTGTCTATTATAATGGGTCAGTGAGTGCAGGAGCTGCTATTAGTTATGTGTTTTCTGTGCAAGATCGTATAGTTACTGTTCATGAGTTCAAATCAAAGGTAAACTGTGTGTTTTTCATCCGATAGAACTGTTTTGGTGCTGACTCCCAAATGAATTTCCTTCTACATTTAACCTTTCCTTACTGATTTATCACTATTTATAATTATATCATCCTGTGCATTTTGCATTTTTCAGTGAAAATGAGGTGTTTTCCTGTGTTTAGTTTGCTGATGCATAGAAGCTCAGAGTAAAGTCAAAAATTACTATATTAGAACAGAGAAAACTGAAGGAAAGTGTTATTTTCAGCAAAGCATGTCATTAACTGAACATATAAACATACTTATACATCCACTGTCATTTGTCAAACTACATGGGTTTTACCGGTGAATCCATGTTACAGAAGATGAAGCCATTGCTATGTTCACTTTCAAGCCTCTGAACGTCCAAATACGTATATACAGATGCATATCATGCAGCTAGAAAGCAAAGAAACTGCATTTTACCTGAATTATTTACATGTATTGATAGGATTATTGGTTCAAAATGTATGATTGTTTTGGGTTCACTTTGTTTCTTTGTTTAACACTCTAGCAGCAAAACTATTAGTTGAATTCATACCAAATTTGGTTTATAGATTGCCAGTGACCCACAATAGATCTGATTACATTTTGGGAAAACTAGGTCAAAGTTAAAATTTTTAATGAATTTTTCAAATCCTTTTTTTCCTCCCATTTATTTATAATGGGTGAAATTTCAAATATCTATAAAAACATCCATTTTGTTTCCATTTACTTCAAACTTGGCACATATATAGAGGCAATTGATATGCTGACATCAGCACATGCAGACATGATGACATCAGCTGGATCGATGTCAAAATAAGCCACAATACGTGTGAGGGGCGGGGTTTGTTCTAGAATAGAATACAATCTTTATTTTGTCAGTAGTAGTTTGTCACACACGTAAACATGCACCACACACCAACATTTGTCTTCTACCTTTAAGCCATAACTAGATCATGGATCACACACACTGTATGCTAGGAGCAGTGGGATCGCCACGTCCAGCGCCCGGGGAGCAAATACGGCGGTGGGGAGTGGGGGGGGTAAATGCCTGGCAACAATTGTTAAGCCTTTTAGATCAGTTGATACAATACTTTTAGTCTCTGGACCCTAACCCCTAACCCTAACCCTTCTTTTATTTTCCAACCTTTTTCCTAACCTTAAACGACCATTTTTGATTTCTCATTGCATCAAAGTCTCTGCCATAACACTGACACAGCCTAAATGGAAGTTTTAATGCTATCAATAATGTGTTTCTTTTTTTCCTTTTAGCACAACTCATACTTATACGCTTTCTGGGGAGTGACTGGAAATTGCCCCGTGCTCTATACACCTCCAACTCTCTGCATTCATAGACGTAAACATGTCACCTAAGGAAATGCATTTTTTGTTCAATAACAGCTAGAAGACGACTCTGGCATGAAACTATGTGACTTCTATGCCTTTTTTTCTGTCTTTCTCTCTCTCTCTCTCTCCATA
>JAPQRP010000020.1:17918016-17940245 GCA_037367295.1 Apogon hyalosoma
ATGACACACAGTATGTATCATGTAACAAGGAAACCAATTGAAAAAGCAGATTTTTTTTTACAAAATCATTCAATCATAGAACTAATCAAAAGGCTTCAGAAAATAATTGAGGTTTGGCAGAATGAGACTGAAGGACAGGTGGACTGAACAGAAGCATTACCATTGATTTCTTTTATAAATATTTCATGACTTGGAGTTGTACTAATGTCTGATTGTACTGCCTCATTAAGATGAGGTTTTCACACAGGAAGAGGTGAATCAAGCCACTTTCAGATATAAAGGGTGAATTTTGTTCACAGATTTATGTATTTTTATGCACATCATCGTTAGCCATCAATGGTGCATTTAATTACAATTAAACCATGTGATTCTGTCCGCGTTCTGTCCTGTTCAAATAACATTTACTGTTTTGAGTCAGTTTAAGTCCGACTACTCAGTATTAAACAATATTTTACATAGAACGGGATTCACATTGCAATTAAAAAACAATAAGATAAACATTCTGCAGTGCTGAGAAATGCCAAAACTTAGCTGTAGAAGCTGGAAAAACAAATGTAGCTACTGAGATATCTGCATAAAGCTGGTTGGATACTGATGTGAAGCCACGGCAATGCAACAGGTGAATAGAGGGAGAGAATGGAACTCCTGTCGTGCCTAATTTGCCACTCAACATCCATCTCCAAGCTCTGTCAGTTTGGAGAACGAAGACATTTGGATTGATAAATGTCTTTCATATGCTATCTCTAAGTGGTATTATACAAGGTAATGGTGGACAAGCTGTGTGATGCCAGCGGCCTGTGTGATGATACTATCAGAGGTGACCGCTGCCTTTGGGGAGAGGTGTGTGAAGCATCCTGGCAAGAACAACCGCCTTGTCAAAGCGGCGATTTGCTGTCGCTCTCTGTACAGTCATGAGATTAAGGTTAAGCTGTGCCAAAAACTACTGTCAAAACAGGATCACTGTGTGTGTGCGTGTGTGTGTGTGTATGCCTGCTATATAACAGGGTTATTTCTCTACAGACAGCTCTGGGCAGTTGTGAGACCTATTCCTCCCTGAAGCCATCTTGTGGAAATCGATTCACCTTTTGCCTCGTAAGCACGCACATCAGCACGAACACGCTCACGCGCAAGTACACAGATCCTCGTGAGTGCACACACAAAGAAAAAAAAAAAAAAACAACCCTCACATCTGGTGCCTTGATGGAGGTACTTTTGTGAGAAGTTGGAGTGACATCAATTGCACTCAGATAAAAATGGATTTGGCCCCGGCTGTTGGCTCGGTAATACATTCTGATGCAGCAGCAGAGGAAGATTTATCAGGAGTCAAATCAGACGCCTCACTTTCACACCCTAACACATATCACATATGGGAAGGCAGAAAACGGAACTCATGCATAGAATTACGCCACGCTCACCGCCGCCTTCGTTTCATCTCGGTCTCCTCAAAAGTACCTAATTACTTCTGGAAGGTTTGAGGATATAAGGAAATAAAGGTGAGTTGGTCTTGTCTAGTTGAGTGGATAATGCTCTGTATCATCTACGGCGCGGCTCAAATTCTCAGCCAAACTTCTTCCTTTTCTACTCTGCCACCACTCGAGTGTTTAATTTGAGGCTTTTGTAAAGATCAGTGAACCTTTGAAAAGTTTAAATCTACTTCTTGACACTGCAGAACTTGAAATGATGTGCATTTAAAGAAGGCAATCAAAACTTTAGTGCCTTCTAACAGGTCAGGACTGATCACATCATGGTCCGCACATAAGCCCCTATAAGACTCGCGTAGCATACCTCCATGTCGATTCAAAGCAAAGACTTTTTTCCGCTGTGTGGAGAAACTACTTACCACAGAGACACCAAGTAAAAAACTAAATTAATACAGCTACGCAAAGTCTAATCAAATAAGAAGCATAGCAGCAATTGGGGTTTGAAAGGAAACATAAACCACTGCTGCAACAGTTAGAGCTAATTCAGGCTTTGTCAGGCAACTGAACCTATTTTTACTGCATCACATGTTAATAGACCTGAATAACAGATCAGGGAAAAACAATCGCTGCAAAGGGTTTCATCCAAGACAATAACTGTGCTTGCATTTAATTCACAAATATGTATAAATGTGTGGAAATTAAGTCACACATATATTCTTTAACTCGTTTGCATAGCGACATTGAACAGTACAGACTTCTCAGTCTTTGTGAATGCTGCCACTTTAACGTACTTGTGAAACTGGTCACATTCAAGGTCATGTTTATGCATAAAAGTACAATTATGAAGTGTTCACAAACTTCCAAGGTGAGGGCCACATGAGTGGAAGTGTTGTCATCAGTATGCTACTTCATTGCTACAGGTTGCACTGTTCGCAAGGATGAAGGGAATGGTACTTTAAAATAAGGGCTTCCCTGTCTAAGTTGGCTCGAGTGCTCACAACTTAAGAAAAGACACGGAAACCACTTGTCTTCACGGTGAAACAGCAGCTGAGAAATAAATCCAGAGGATTGCAACATTGAGCTTCATTTTCCTGAACATTTCAGTTATGGGCTTTGATTCCTCTTATTGTATTTTAGACTCAGTATGTAAATGGAAACTACAATGCATTCTTTCGGTTGTATCAGACTCTATAAGCTTGCAACCCTGAAAATGATATGGGAAGTTAAGTCCAGTCATTTGTATTTATGTAGACTCATATCACAAAACACAAATTTGCCTTAAGAGGCCTTACAGTCTGTGCAATATGCACCCTATATACTCTGAAAATAGAAGAAATATCAGCGAGAGCCACAAAGGAAAAACTGTTCATTGCACATATGTTGCAAAAACGCGCGTGTGTGTGTGTGTGTGTGTGTGTGTGTGCATATATAAATAAATAAATATATATATTCAATGGGCCACAAGTCTTATTGACAGAGGAATAACTTACCAAAAGACTCAAATGCAGTATTAGATTTTCCAAAACAGACACTGAGACCATAAGGATTTGAGGGAAAAAATATGGAAACTCTCTCCAGAGATAACTGCACTGGTCTAGTAGTCAATTTGGAACCAATTTGGAGGCTGTCAATATTCCACTTTAATATAACTTGGACAGTATATTAGCTATGGCCCCTTGGTTCAGCTTTGACCATCGTCATTTGCTTTTTCCCATACCCATCCTCTTGTCTCAATATGCACTCTCCTAGCTTCAGTAGACCAATATGGTGCAAACTCAATAACTCAATATCAATCTCAAGGCAGTACTAGAGCACTAACACACAATACACCTAAACCATGTCTGTTCTCAATTTTTTTTTTTTTTTCTCTGTGAGACCTAGTTTGAGGATCACACCTTCAGGATAAATGTTTTTTTTTTTTTTTTTTTTTAAATTAGAGCATCTGAGCTTTTCAACTCCTCAAGGGCTCTCGCATGGGGAAGTTTCCTCTGTGAGCGGCCGAGAGTAAATCCAGAGCTCCATTAGTCTGAAGTGAACAGTGGGGCTGGGTTGGCTGGGGATCAGGACTCTTTATCGTCCAGATATCCAGCTGATGGTCTGTTATCTGAACAGTGTATCTGGCATCCATTTCGTGCTCCAGTGGACCTGGTGTTGGGCAGCGGTTCAGACACTACTCTGCCCTGCTGTGAAACACTTACAACTTTGATCTTTAATTGACACAAAATCCTTTACAGCGGGCTATAGAGTGGAACACAGGGAAACGGAGGGTATCCCAAGGTTTTGGCATTCTGGACCAGCGGAGGGAATTGGGGACTGTTGTTCCAGAAATTATGGCAACAGTTAAGGGATTGACCTGCACTTGAGTTAACCTTTTAACATGTACTGTTTTCATGTAACCTTTACTGCTTAGGGTTAGGGTTAGACTTAAAACAGGGGAACTGTGAGGCCAAAGTGTAATAGACTTCACCTGAAAGGGGACATCTAATCCTTTGTGTTTAGCGTGTCACTAAAACACAAGCTAAAGTACAAATGGCTCAAATGTAACCCCAACCGACCTGAAATATGTCACCAGTGACCAACTGGATGAACAGTATTTAAGGGTTAGGGTTTGTCAAGGTTGAGCTAATATAGTTGAGGTTGTGTTTTACCCATGCACTAAACAAAAACTAGAAGACAACCTCTTTCCGCCTTAATCTAATACATAATAGGCTTGCTGTGTTATAACCCCAAGTGAATCCTCAATGAATAGCGCGGATGTTCAGAGGTTTTAAATAGTTTCTGAAATGCTGATATGAGTTGGATGTGATCAGTCTAACATTAGGAAGAAGTGGTTCCGAGAAGGCATCATTGTTGAAAGAAGCAGTTCAAGATCAGATGAAAGTTGAAAATCACATTTGTTTCTGTTTTTTGACTGTGAATCCTCATCTGAATCTGAAGGAATAGAACAGATCAGCATCAACAGGGCATCGTAGGCAGTTGACCAGTAGTCCATACAAAATGAATTACTTTCCATTTCTTTAATCTAATTTTCTTTTCCACAGAATTAAAATATAAAATTCGGTCTGTGGCCTGTGTTATTAAAATAAGATGAAGCCCTGTGCCAAAAAACAATTTTAAATCTCTCTTTTTTTTCTTATTCCTGCATAAAATACTGTTTAATTAGGTAACTACAAAATGATTTAACAAAATGGTGATGCATAATGTGTTGTATACACGGCACTCGATGTTGCTTAAAGGCCACACAGTAGCATATATTTATTTTTGCCCCCATGGCACCACGACTGAGAGTGATCCAAAGGAAAACCATAAAATTTGACTGCACACCATAAATCCAGTGCTTTTGTTTAATGGGCATCTGAAGAGTATTGTGCTGCTTTTGGTAACACTTTCCAACAAGGGTACATAAATAGATTAGTAACACAGTAATAAACAGTGAGTGAAATGATTAAAAGTTGATGAATTTGGCTAAAATCAGACAATTAACTGTTATTTACAGCAACAACTATAGTGTAACATTACTGAAATGTGCTCTCTAATGTTTTTTGTCTAATTTTAATCTGATGATGCTACAATTTAATTTACAAAATACATTTAGGTGCATTTGATAGACTTAAAAAAACCCCACAAAACTGAAACCTATGAAACTCACATTTCAAATTGCACAAGATTGGACTAGTTGCGCCAAATAGCCCCACTATCGACTAGTTCTCTGCGCTATTGACCTATGTCACATTCTGACTGTGCACATACCACTATGGACCGCTCCATATACTTCTATAGGCACACTCACTATATCATACAACACGCTCCAGTTGTCAGCTGGTGAGTGTTCGGCCTGCGGTGTTCTGTTGACTGATGAGCAGATAAATGGCTTATGTTTGTGAGCATGGGGTTGCCTATTGAAAAATCTGGCCCTCATATATCACATCATACATCCAGCAGCTCAAATTCACATTCTCTTTGTAAACCTCACACATAGACATGCATGAGTGCAAACAGAAAGAGGAGGGACAAAAGCACACTCATGAAAAGGACATATAAAAGTCAGACCTTCCTGTTTCATGGGAAAACATAAAGTTTTCCAGTATTTTATTGCTAATACTGTAATACATTTCTGTGTGTATGGTGTTTTATGTGCACTTATACCTAAACTGCAAATCTGATTTTAATTTTTCAAATAGGTGCTTATAATTCATATACTTTCTGTTAATGGTGTTAAGATTTTCTGTAGAAAATGAATCACAGGGAGTAAATATATGTAAATGCTGGCCATTGGCCATACACTGAATTATTGGCTTCAGAATGCAAAAGGAGGTCAGAGAGGAAGTGAGAAGGACAGAGTTGATAGAGTACCAGAGGTTACCTAAGGTAAGCTATGGAAAAGTTTGGTTTTTTTTTTAAAGTTGGGTGTTGGCGGACATGAAGGGTCGACTGGGAGAGAGGAACAAAAAGATAAACCAAGCCCACATCTCAAACAGGGTCTAATTGCCTTTACCTCAGAGAGGAAGGAAGGTAGAAACAGTTTCCTCTACGGTGGAAGAATGGATGGAGGGAAAGTGATTCTCTGGAGAAGAATGACAAAACCCCAATCTGTCTAAAATGTAGAAGTGTGAGCTCCCATATATGTGTCTGTGTTTCAAATGGGCAGCATAGGGACACTGCACAGCATCTAATTGGAGGGGAAAAGTAAGCTAATTGAGACACGTATGTTACCTGATATAGATATGATACCTGCACTACAGAAAAGCATGTAATGCAAGTACTATTTAATTACAATGGATATATACCTAAAATAAGGAGGGTCTCATTTCTGTGGATACAACATAGTGAAGTGATGTTTATGCACGCCATCACATCTCAAGATGACAGGAGAACCCCAATGCTGACAGGTTTTCATGCAATAATGTCAAACAAATTACAGACTCAAATTGAGACGGTCTCACCAACGCGTCGTCATGGTGTTTCACCTCAGGCCACACAAATTAGCATCAATTTGCATGTTTGAGTGACTTTGTATGCACTTGTGCTGCCTCTAAAATTATCCCAGTTTATATTTGTCAGAATTTTACTAAATCCCCATGAGTTAAAACTCAAATTTTACTACATCATTGTATTACATGTGTAATACTAAAGTCCAGACTATACGTTCAGGGCTGAGTGAAATGGTATCAAGACCATTGCAGGGAGAAATTGTGACTACTTGTCTCAGTGTGACTCAAACTGGCTGAGGGTGCTGCCTGCAGCTCAGCACGCCGTGTCCAGTGTCCGGTTTTAGAGCTTAGGTCTCATATAGTATAGGTATATTCTCAGTGTTTACGGCTTGCAGTTCACCTGTCGAGGTAAGAAGCGCAGTATTACCAAAAGCCGTTCTGAAAAGCTGTCTTGTGTAATCTGTTTCGAGGTGATGCCAACTCCTCTAAATGACAGGAGTGCTCCAGGAATAGATGAGACTGATTTTTGACCATCCTGTTTGTCCTATTAAATGTAAAAAAAAAAAAAAAAAAAAAAAAATCAAGAAACTCACTGTCACTGTCCTCACGCTTCATATTATATTTAGCTACAAAAAGCAAGAAAAGCAGCAGTTATAATGTAGGCACTGAAAGTTGTCTCTTTAGAAACAATACAGTATCTCATATCCTGTCACTGGTGCAATTTGGCAGGTTTCCAGACTAATGTTATAAAGCAAGTTTGGAAGCACTTTAGGTCTATTTTAAAAATGAATATTTACTGAGATAAAAGAGAAACTACTTTTTAGATAAAACACATTTTTATATTATTTTGATGCAAAAATCCACATGTAACATGGTAAAAAGGACACGGAAATTATGTGCTACTATTTTTTCCAATATCTTTTTATTCTTTCGCAGGTACATCTCTAAGTAAATATGCAATGCAGAGTGTTTCACAAAAAATGACCGCTGTTCCAAAATTACTCGTGATTTATTTGTGTTTAAATGGGCGGGTTCATGTAACGCGAGTGGACACGATGGGTTTCACACAACACCTGGAATGACACTGAGATTTATGAAAAACCCACGTCTGGATTAGAAAAACCACAAGGATCCTCAAATTTAACACAGTGTCTTTATTTATAGCAGTACATATGACCATTTCAAGCCATGTTTTCCAGATCAAATGCACTGACACCCAGGTAGCTTTTCATGTCCCAATTTTGGTCCTATTTTTTATCAAAAATTCATTAATTTTGGAATGGCTCAGAGGAGGAGTATTTTTTATTTTTTTTTGCATTTATCTGAGGTCATCAATAGGTGCATCCTAGGGGAAATATGTCTAATTTTCTCTTATTATTGGGGTCTAAAAAGCTGGCAAAGTGCCAGATACCAAAATGAATCCAGTTTGATAGAAGCACCCATGTGCATGACAAATATACATATTACAACACTCTATTAAGACACAAAATTAGAACAGCAATTTGTATAATATGTACTTGACAATATTATCAATATGATAATTAAAGAAATACACATAATAAGTGTGCAAACATATTGTTGTGTGTAATCATAATTACGTGGTTATAAGGTGGAGTTAAACAGTCTGATGGCCACAGGCAGGAATGATTTCCTGCGTCATTCAGTGGTGCATTCAGGTGGAATCAGTCCTCCCTGAATGTGCTCCTGTGACTGACCAGCACGTCATGGAGTGGGTGCGTGGAGATGTCAAATACTGTCTTGATTTTTTCGAGTAATGACAGCTTTCATATCTTCTCAACGTGAATCATGGCTTAACCATTTATATTTTAAGAATCAGCAAAACTCAGGGTTTTGAAGTATACATTCATGAATAAAATATTTGTCTGTTGTTGCTGCTACATTTTTCTACAGCCTCATTCTAAACCTCTGAAACCCTGCTCACATTCCCCACTGTCCAGCCCATCGTCAATAGTGTTGTACCTACTGACAGCTGACTCTGGTTGGAGAATGTGTCAACCAATCAGAGCGTCTGTTGTCTGGTTTAAGTTTACCAGCTAAATCCATAAAAATGTCTTGACAGGAAGATCAATGCAACTGATGGGTGAAACAAAAGCAAGTTGTTCGTTGAGCGAATAACATCTAAAATAGCTTCTGATAATGAGGTATTTTTGTTGCTGTCTTCCAAGGGAAATGGCAGCATTGGTTTTGGCTTTTTCTTTTTCCTTTGTTCTTTGTTCGTTTATGTTTTTCTCACTCAACCTTGCCCACAAATATTAACTCAAATCTTTATAAGATGCAATGAGGTAATCAGAGTGGAATGATGTAGACTTAGAGCTATCAGCCACATCCAGCCTCCATATACTTTGATCACTCCCTATCTGAGTAAAAAGCCAAACAGAGGTACAAGACCTGAAAATGTTTCAAAAAGGCAATTAATAATGATCTGTTTCTTGCTCGGGTTAAAACATCCTCCAGTTCCATTTACTCCACCTTTACTGTCTTGCCCTGTCCCTACTCCATTTACTACAATTTTTTTCTGCTTTTTTTTTTTTTTTTTTTTTTACTGTTTTTAACCTTCTTACCCTCTTCCTCTACTATTTCTCTGCTTCATTACCTCTGCTTGTCCATCACAATGAAAAATTCTGCTGTGTTCCTCCTACAGAAAGCCTTACAGGAAGGATTCTGTGAGGGTCCTGCTGTCTCCTACCATTCCACACTCAGCAACAGGATAACAGTAACAGATCCTCTGTTTCTCTCTTTTCTGTACATTTGACTTTAAGTTTGCATTATTCTCCACAACAGCAAGTCTGTTCAGTGGTACAAATCACTTGACACAGCCTTTTAGGAAAATAGAATATGCAGTGTTTCTATACAAATGCACCCAAGCTCTGTTGAACTGAATGAAAATTTTCGGAATAATACTGGATTCCATATCTGTTTAATGAAAAAAAAAACCCACTGAGTGTGTCAAAGCATGATAAACAGCAGTCAATTCACTATTCTGCACATCAAGTTGTGTTGTGAACAAAAGTGCCTGCCAAAGGGTAATGGTTTTCGTGTCAAGTACTGTACACACTGAAGAGAAACCAGAGGCTGTGTTTGAAGTAATGCAATCTGCATTGAGCTAAGAAGTACCCAGCAGTCCTCAGGGTCAAATGTAATCACACAATGATTTTGGCTTCTAATATTACCTTCTGCTGGTTAAATAAATAGGACCCGGCTCTAAATTGCTTTACACCTCTGCTGAAGTACAGAATATGCATGCTGTCGTTGATTTGCACTGCAGCACATAATCCCACAGAGCACCACACTCTGTCCATTAGAATGTGCGCTCATGCTTTTTAGACGCTCGAGGTGTCGGGTGTCCATGACTCAGGTAAGTAATAGTTCTATGAATTTGCAAAACTTCACCTGTTCACTGAAGTGCTGTGCTAGCATAATGCTCTTGGCAGTAATAGAATCAGTAAACAAATTGTTTAATGCATGCACTGACTGAGTCATTGCACTCTGAAAATCACTGAGCTGTGGAACTTTGTGTTTTATAAATCCAGAACAGAACAGCTGGCGAATGCTTACAACACACATCTTCTATTGTAATGCCTGGTATACATATATGTGGGGAAATCAGACTTCTATTACACCTCTCTCTTGTGCTTTGGCTAAACTTAGAGGGTAAATACCCTGGATTGCAATGAGGAGCCCCAATACACATGGGGAAAACAAGGTAATAAGGTGTAACGGAGTGTTTAAAGGCAACCAAGCAGGATTGTGTGCCTTTTAATCTTAGGAAGGTGAGTTAAGTGTACTGTATAAAGAGGTCAGGACTGGGTTACAGCAGCTGTTAGTGCTCAAGGAGAACTGTTTGACTACAGACAGTTGGGAAAAATACCAAAGACACATCTTCATATGTACTTTACGTAAATCTGACACTGTGGTTTCTTTTGGTTTCACATTATAACTGCAGTAAAATCACCAAATTGATCCCAGGAGTTGATAATGACAAGATCTGATCTGTCGCACAAAGTCTTCTCTATTTGAAAGGAGGAAAGTGAAAGACAGATAACATTTACTATAGCGTATATTTATATGCTATTGCAGCACTTTTTTGTTTATCTTCAGGTCTTGCGTACTGTTGACATCCAAGGATGACTGTAAGCCTTCGATTACATTTGTCATTTAAGTATTTTTTTAATGTGTAGATCTTACTGGAGCTGTATTTTTACTAAAACATAATTTCTTCCTCTCAATTTTCCTTAGGTGGGGAACACACTTAAAGATAATCGGGCTGTTTTTGTCCCGATTTTCCCCTTTCCCGATCAAGGACGGCAAACGCTAGATTATCTTCTGTCTTATAAGATTGTCCTATAAGATCATCCTGTGGTCTGAGGTGTATTAAGAGTGAATTTGTTGCGATAATCGGCTCTGAAACAGGTCGGGGCCGACAATTGTAAATATCAAACTTGTTCAATATTTCAGCCGAAAAATCGTCGTGTGTGTGGGGAAAGCCGACAACTCCCGAGCAGAGTCCTATACGGGTCCACTTCTCCAAACCCGACCTGTGATTAAACCTACTGTCTCCACAGTAAGTCACTTTTAAGGGCTTTATTTCTGCGTAAAACACATGCCATCATTAAATCTCTAATATGTGTCGCTCAATGACATCTGGGGGCAGATGGAAACAGACCTGAAGCTCACTTCAAAATAAAACAAACCGGATGTGGATCAACCACGGTCAAAAGATAATGACCATCGTTAAATGTTCTGACAATTATTTTCATCGACACATTTTTTTTTTCACTTCCTTGACCAAAATTGCCTTTTTTTTTTTTTTTTTTTTGATGGACAAACCTGAAGCTGTTTGTCCTGATCATTTTGGGTCATATTAACCTGAAAAACCAAAGAGTCTGGACCAAACAAGCTAAGTTTGGAAGTAATGTATAGGCATGTTGCATTGCGGCAAAACTTTAGACAAGATGAACTATTTTGCTGGATGGCTATGCCTTTTCGTCCCTGAACGCTGTCCATAGGGAGTCCTGCTATACCTCACTGAAATGAATGTCACAACGCTAAACTACTGGCACAGCTGCTGCTACTGTTAACATGACTGTACTGCTGTTAGTGCTCCGAGCACTGCTATAAGCATTATAAAAGTACCATTTCACTCCAGCGATACTGCTCTATGGGATTAGATGCTGGATGCTGATAGCAGAGCAGTTACAGTGGCGCAGTATTTCATTTTAAGATTAAAATGTGTCCTTGATAACGCTGGCGAAAGAGGGGGCCCAGTGTATGTAAAGCACTTTAAGTCCGTCTTAATCTCACTACTGCAATGGAGAGCTCATTTCCAGACAGATCCCCAATGGATTCCTCCTTCACTACTATCTGATGGTGAGGGACCATAAAGCACAGCCCCAGCCTGCCACTCAGGTGGGAGTAAATACACAGAGAAGTCACATGACCACACACATACACACACACACAAGAAGATACAGAGGAGAGTTTGGTCATGATGGATTCTGCTGCCATAATATTTTCATTTTGCTTGTGCCCCTTTCTTTTTCTGTACACACTTTTTCATTTCATCTCACTTCCCTTCTATTTTCCTCCCACATCCACTTCCTGCAGTACAAATGTGTGTGCACTAACACCCACACCCACTTCACTCCACACCCCTACCTCCCTGTCAGTCACTCTCACTCTCTCTTCCCATATCTCCTTCACACTGGCAAAATCCAATTTATGGCAGACCTTCGCGATCTTGTGTAAGTGTGCGCGTTTGTATGTGCGAGTCTTGGCGGATGTACAGTCCTGCTTTTATAATATATGTATGACTGTGTAACTATGTATAGGGGGGTATTCTTTTTTTTTTTTTGATATGAGTGTGTATGTGTGTGTCCAAAGAGATGAGGTTGGCCCGCCTTTCTGGAGGGTCCTGATGGAAGGCAATAAAAGCCGTCGCAGTGACAAGGACCCGGCAATGAGATTTCCAGAATAGTTGTAAATGTTCAATCACTTTCCTTTTTCTTTTCACCTCAATCTGTCAATGTGGAAATGACAGAAGAGATGGGAAAGCTATGAAAAATAAACATAATTAAAAAACGGAGATATTAAGAGAGGAGGAGGCATAACCGGTGAAGACAGCAGGAGACATATTGGTAGAACAGGAGTGATGGTAAGAGAATTGACTGCACACAGCAAGGACAGTGTGATGTTTAACACCACCCCTAACCCTGGACAGATGGCCCTGAGCAGGGAACAAAGAGGACTGACCACACCGCATGTGTCTGCATGTATGTATGGATTGTTGAATGTACTGTTTAATACTTCGACATGAGGAGCAGAAGACATTACAGTCTTCTGATGCTATTACATTCTTAATCAAATTAGGTGATTACCTCTCCTGCAGCAGCTGTGTGCCATTATTTACTCCCTCCGTATAGTCACGGATGATGTGGTACTACTACTGTTGTCAGTACAGTTATGTCCATTAACTTAGCTTGTAATACTATGCTTATACCATTTAATCCTGTGTGTAAAGCCGCTACAGTTAATACAGAAACTGGGAGTACATACTGTTAGCCACGATTACAACATTCATAGTTTTCTGGGTTCTGTTCTGAAACATGGAGTTTAGATGCAAAACTGACTGTATTTTAATAACACAGGAGCAAAAGCTGATGGCTAAGCCGTGCCAAGCCAACATGAACTAACTGACATATTCATCTATTCATTTTCTCAGGGTTTCTGCAGGTATCACAAATCCAACTTAATGCTTTTTAATGGCCTTTTTAATGTCACTTTAAACAAATTTAATGCCCACGTCCACTTGCAGATACAGTTTATGTATATGTGTGTGTATAGGATACTTGTGTATTTATTTATTTATTCACAAAGGTTTACCGTCGACGGGTGTTATAACCAGGTTCTGAATAGTTCCTCCTCCAATCACTTCTGCTGAAACTTGCATTTTCCCATTTTTCTGACATGTGCTAATATTCCCTCCGCTCTTTTGCCACAGCATGAGCACGCTCACAGCACGTTGCATTCCAAGCATCCGGTGTTGTGACTTCGTGCACTGGCTGTAAACAATAGCCAATTAAAGGGTTCCGCCTGTCAATCATCACACTATACTTCCGATCAAAATTATCAAATGTTTTCATATTCAAAATAAATCGTTAATAACAATGATGTTTTTCCATCAAGCGTATTTAATTTTTTAATGCCTCTGAACATCAAAGTTAATGCTTTTTAATGCCATTTAAGGCCTTAATTTTCCAAACTCTATTTAATGATTTTTAATGACCTGTGGAAACCCTGTTTTGAAACGCTTATTCTCCACAAGAGTTGTGGGGGTGACAGAGCCTATCCCGGCTACCAATGGGTGAAGATGGGCTACACCCTGGATGTGTCACCTGTTCGCCACAGGGTTGACACATACAAACAACTATTCACTCTCATATTCACAGCTGTTTAGACTGAGCCACCCCTAACTAATATAGTTTTACTAAGAAATATCTCTTCATTTTCTTTTTAATCCTCTGTATCCTCCCTCCGAAGGCAGGATACATGTTGTCTTCTCTGTATGAGGCAACAGTACTAACCACTGCAATACTTAAAAAATACATTTTATTTAAATAACACTGGTCTACAATTTATTTTTTAAAGGATCTGCCTCAGAGATTAAATGTGCTAAATGTTACATATTTGAATAAGACTAATTGGAAAACAAATGACAAAAGTGCTAGTTTGCTGATGTTTCCAAGGTATATGATGAAGCGCCATTACGCATATATATATTGCTTTATCTTCATTTACACAGTATATTTATACATTTTCCACTCGATAGAACCTATAAAGTGAATGTACTGTAATGTAAAGACAGTGTTTTGAAGTAGATCTGGTAACTCTGAGACTCGTTAATTCTCGACTGTTGCATTTTTGACCCAAGACTGTATCTTGGAAACTTCAGCCAACCAGCATTTTTGACTTGACTTTTCTTTATCAGTGATTCACACACAGTAAAATTTCACTGCTTTTATTCTGGAAGCATTTTACTTGTAGACCAGTGCAACAGAAGCTCTGAAAATCTGACTCAGTCCTACCAAAACACACATATAGGGAATTAGAGCCAAGTGCTGTGAGGTGACTTGAAACCAGGTTTTCAGAGGCAGCATGTAGCAGCAACAAAAGGTACTGCATCTAAGATAGTTATGCATCTGCTTCATTGCCAAGGTGTGGTTGGTGCTTCCTTGTATTCACTGCTGCTGCGGGTAAAAAAAACCAAAAAAAACCCCTCTCTATTACTTCATTCTACAATAATCCTACTACCGCTGCTATTATTTCACTGTTGCGATGAAGACCGCTATTATTACTTTAAGTGCTGTTACTGTGATGAGTTCTCCATCTGATCAACCAATTACATAATGTCACTTGCCCTTTACTTCTGATGTTCTCCTGAGACCCAGCCATACATTTTTGTCCTCTGTGGTGGACAAGAGCGTCACAGGTTTACTTAAAAAATAAATAAAAATGCTGTCCACTGTAAAGAACAAAAGACATGCCATTGCACAAAAAAAAAAAAAAAAAATCATCTTTAAAAAACACATTACATCCTTGTGCTTCAAATCAAGCCACTTATTTAATGTTTAAAAAAAAAAAAGCCAATTTTTTTACTTTCCTGGGTCTGAAGAGGACAAGCTCGATAACAGTGCTTGGTTGATTAGTGCCCCTACTGGCTGCAGGAAAAGTGACACAATATACTACAAATACACATTAAAATGTACAAAATAACTGTCAGATTTAGGCTGTGATGATGCCATGGTTAAGATATAAAAAGAACTGATTATAATGTAGGTTAGAAAAGATCAAATTTGGGGTTAAAGCAACTGTATTTGCTTTCAGCACGGAACAGGAGAAGAATAGTGGCCTCTTGTGTTGAAGTCCATACCTTTGTTTTTTTACAGCACTATAGCAATAATTGAGTATAATAGATTTGTGTTGATCCATTTCCAGCTGTGTAAACCACTGTGGTTTCTACCTGGCTTGAGAATGAGGAATGCAGCTGAGGATTGAGCTATCTGTCTGTCTGTGAGACAGAGACAGCCTCCCCTGCATCATTCCTTGTAAGCGGCAGACTCAATCACAATAAAAGCCTGCTGCGCTGGCATTAAGCACACACAGCGCCTGCTCAGGGGAGATCCATGTGATGGGGGGGGGGGGACAGAGAGGAGAGGACGGGCAGGATGGGGAAGAGAAGCTCCTCTTTTCCTCCCTTCTCACCTCTTCTGTGTCTCTCTCAGGATAATGAATCAGGCATAAAGAACGGGCTTTCACACCGAGAGGCCAATGCATAAATAACGCCTGCAGGATAGAGGCCCTATTATAGTGTTGCTCCTTGAATCCATGTTTCAAATACACGCTCCTCTAACGGAGAATAGATGGTGTGGTACCGTAACAAGGTCTGCACAGTCATACAAAGCTTTCAGACAAATGGCGATCTGTCCTTTATCATAAATTAGGTGAACTAGACTTTGGTGAGACAGGGCTTGTGTGTGTGGACGCTGCAAGACAAAAACACAGCGGGCTGATCTAGAAAACTTTAGCAGAAATTCTTTATTTACCTGCTGTTTGGTGCGTTTAACCCATTGAACCCTGAAATATGTCAGCATGATTGTGACTAAGGAGATAATGATGAGGTGCAGTTTGAATTCATGAATGTGTGTTTAATGTGTCGATTCCCACGACTTCTGTCGCCCAAGTACGGACACTGAAAACTTGACGACCATCCTGAAGCCCTCAATAAAGCCGCCTTGGACACAAGTCACTTTTACACAGAGATCCTGGAAGGAAGGGGAGATGGTGATCCCACCTTTTTTCCATCATTGACCAATTTCCACACCAAGACAAAAGAGTAACAGAGGTGAGACAGGCTGGACTTCTACACAGCGGACCTGCGTTCTGGAATCAACGGGGTGGTGACGCAGCTCTGCGTATAGTGTGACGTCTAACTCGTGCGTTGGAAATACTCAGAGAATAGCGGTGTTGCTAACCTCTCCAAATTCTTTCACCGTTTCACAAATGTTAGCAAGGATACAGTCCTCCACCCGAAGTGACAACAGCTCGTGGATCTCGGTGTCTCCCCAGTTCGACATCTTTCTGGTTGCATTGATATGTTTGTTTACTGTACAAGGCCTGTGTTCATTTTTAAATTCCTCCGGTGAGGGGGTCGCACACGCAATACATCATCAAAATGACACCTTGGTTGCGGAACGAGAGGTGTTCCTTTTACATAACATTCTGGAATCATGATTCCACCTTTATCACGGCTCTGTTACTACCTCCAGAGGCGTTACAGAGCCACGATAAAGGTGGGACCAAACGATCCCACTATTTCATCCACACAGACATCGTTCTGGAATAAAGGCGAAATATTCCCGGAACAGAAATGCTGTGTAAAAGGGGCTACAGATTTAACATAAAATAACAAAATTAAGTAAGTATGGAAGAGTAGCCTTAACTGCATGTGCTGAAATAAATGTTCTAATCAAACCCAGGACCTTGTTGCTGTGAGGTGACGTTGCTAACCACTGCGCCACAGTGCCACCCACCTATATTTTCCATGTGTTAAATGGAAACTGTGGTAAAGATATTGATGTAAAAAGTGAGTTTTCTGGATTTTAACAGAAACATCTCTCATTTAGTATTGGTTTAATGGAGTACAATGGGACTGCTGTTTCTTTGAAGTTCATAGTTCAGATCATGTAAGTCACTAGTCTTTGTTGAAGACAAGTGGGGCTACAGTTACGGTGTAGCGGCTGAAAAAGTGTTGAGAGTTTCCAGAGGACAACATCCACTCTACACACTGGGAGTGAGATGAATAAACAGCTGGTAAGTGTGAAAGACTCGTCCGAGAATGTTTGACGTAATTTATCCACACTGTTGGCAATGCAAAAACTGAAATAGTAACGGATTCAAAAACCTTGAGGTTCATCTTCAACCAATGTGTCCAATCCTGCATCTCCTTCTTCTATCTGATTAATGTAACACTGATGTTGCAGAAACCCATACGACAATATGAGGCTGGAAATCAACAGGTGAAGGTCCAGTCTTTGTTGTTACATGACATCTATTTTGCACAAATGATTGCTCCATAAATACATAACAATTAAAAACACCACTTTTTTGCCACATAATATTCACCTCCTGAATGAAAGTACAATTTTGATGCCATGGTTACCCTCGCAAACTTCTCACACATTTTACTTTCCAATTCGTCTATGTTAAATGCATTTCTTGTGATGACGGAATGCAAAGTGACAATTATTATGATCTATAGAGTTGACTCAAAGTATCCCATAGTGCACTGTGGAAAGTAGTGAAAGTGGTGACCATAGGATTTACGCTATTTTCTACAAACGTTCCTACTACAGCTGAAAACTCAGTCACAATCAGTTACAATACAAAAATTCCAAAACCTCTATTTACAGCTCAGTACAGAATGTACTAATAAGTGTTTAGAGTGAATAAAGGAGCGGACACAGCCAATATGTATTGGTTATGCTTGTACATAGCATCATAAAAAGAGAGAAAATAGGGAAATATTGATCCCTTGCCAACACTTTCTATGTTTTCACATTATGGATCCCAGAGGACAGTCATACTGTGTAATTGCACAGCAGCAAATTCTTACAAAATTCTCCATTTCTTGATCTCTCTCTTCCTCAGCTATCGTGCAGAGAAATCCCCCCCTTCATGAAACTTTCAGTTCTCGATTCTGTTTTTTCCTGTCCTTTCATTTTCCCTCTTCATTATCTCCTTTTAAAGTCACCACATTTTCCCACTCTGTCTCACTGGCGAAGCTTTTTGCACCTCCCTCATTTCGTCGCAGGGAGGAATGCAACAAACGCCTCAGCTCCATTCTTTTATACTAAGATTTTATTTTCATTTATCCCTAATCAGGCTGGAAAACGAGAGCAGGATCTCTCGTCTTCAAGGCAGGCCTGAGAACAAACAGGTAAAACTGGAAGAGGAAGTACACAATGCAGTTCGATCGCACATTTCGGCAGTCAAGCAGTCGGCGAGACCTGAGGAAAACATCCTCCCAGTTTCTCGACCTCTCTATGTCTATCACACGTTCTGAAGCACATATGGAGGGATGTGAAAACCCGTCTTTGCATTATGGAAGGAACTTAATAATTCAAAAGCACACATTCACAACACATAACTGAGCATTACAGCCTGTGTGGACTGTTTATTTCAATACTTAACAAACAGAATACTGTCATTAAAGGTATTCACCTTTCCTACAGAATCATCGGCAAATATTGGATAATTGTCTTTATAATATAAACAAAAATTGCATCTTTCTTAAAACAACAGACCTCAAAATGGTGTCACTGCACTGCATTAACCCATAAAGACCCGGTGCTACTTTTGTGCCTGTTGCCAAATCAATTTTTGTCTCTATTTAACCTTTCCTAAGTGATTTATCTCCATTTATTATAATATTACTCTCCATATTTTGCATTTTTCACTGTGTATCATGTATTTCAATATATTTAATTTAGATGCTCATGAAAACTCACAGTAAATTCAAAGGCTATTATATCAAAACAAAAGTGACTTTTTCAGCAAATAAATCCTTAACTGGGCATAAAACAAGTGTCTCCATCCACTGTCATTGATCCAACACCATGGATTTCACTGGTGAATCAATGTTGTAGAAGATGACAGTGTTTCCACGTTCACCATGGAGCCTCTGAACATCCATATGGGTCATATCTGATTGACCATGAAAAGATGACAAACTGCATTTAACAACAATTATTCACATGTATTGATAGGACTAGTGGATTTTATTGTTATTTTCAAACTTCATTTATTTGGTGTTTTCCAGTAATTGAATACAACATTGTATCATATGTAACAAATAACTTAAAATGACTTGTTGCACAATTTCCTTAGTTTTTTTTTTTTTTTACATGTATGCAAAAGAAGCAAAAGGATTGGTGTATTAACAGGTATTATACATTTTAGATCAATAGATGGTTTTGGTGGCCGGTAGATGTTTAGGTCTTTATGGGTTGTAGTCAACGCACTTCAGTGAGCACAAACCTACCAGACAACAGTGTCCCAGGCTGGATATGATAAATGGTAAATAGGCTGCACTTATATAGTGCTTTTTCCACACCTTCAAGGTGCCCAAAGCGCTTTACAAAGCTTCACATTCATCCATTCATGCACAATGGGCAGCTGCCACCATGCAAGGCGCTGCCAGGCCCTACTGGGAGCAATTTAGGGTTCAGCGTCTTGCCCAAGGACACTTCAGTATGTTGAGAGTCGGAGCCAGGATTCGAACCGCCAACCCTTCAGTCATTGGATGACCTGCTCTACCACAGCCGCGGATATGTATGAATACAGGACACAATACACATTTCTAGTCAGAAGAAAAAACACTACTTTTCAACACTATGAAAGACAAATATCAACAGGTTTTCAAAGATGACAAACTGCACTTTACACCAGTTATTCACATGTATTAATAAGATTAGTGGATCATCAGGCATTAACCAGTTTAGATCAGTAGATGCTTTTGGTTGCCAGTGGATGTTTGGGTCTTTATGGGTTAATGTATCTATTTACTGTGCAACAGCAGCAGTTTTGCAGGTTCAGTGAGAGCCATTCTGCAGGAGAAAAGTCAAATACAGTAATATGATGGTCATTATCTGTGCCTGCCCGTATAATATCAGTTTTGAGGCTTGTCAAATGGTGCAGTGAATGCTGAGTAGATAATAACATTATGATGCGAGTACACAAAAGAACGGAGCTGAAGACCAGCTTTGTTTAAAAGTGCAGCTGTGGAGTAAAGAATAACAACACTAAGCACTTGTGTTGTAGCACTGAACCGGCTGTTAGTCGCATGTGTGGGAGGGAGATGCTGCGATTGTTTGGTGACTTCCAGCTTAGTTTTTTATTTTATTTATTTATTTTTTTATGGTAGAAAAGTGTGACTTTCTGTATATACAGTGAAGTCCAGCACTAACATTTAGATCATACTTAAAGAAAAATTACAAATAATTCCAATGCACTGAGTCAGATGAAGCCTTGATTAAGATATTTTTATTTTATACAAAGCAGCAGTTAAAAAAACAAAACAAAAAAACTCTCCTTTCAAGCTGACATCTGAACAGTTACAGACCTATGAATATGGTACTGTGCTTTTGCATTGTGCAGTTCTAAAATCAATTTAGTGAACACTTTTATTGAATAAAGAGAAAAAATGCTTTTAAATCTATGAAATAGTTAATCATCAAAATCAAGCACACTGAACAGTCATGCATATAGATGTGATTTGTGACATGTAATTTCTTTCTAAGCTAAATCATCTGTCCTAAACTGATTGTTAAGGTTAATTCATCCAACAGTGTAAATTTACAGATGAAAGGTTTATTACGCTTTGTTTTTCATTTGCGTGTTTTTTTCCAACACTATTTCATGCTGGGTTTTGAGCTTATTTATTTTTCCGCATCCTTATCTCAAACTGCTGGGGGTATGTTTTGTTTTTTTTGTTTTTTTTTTCCATATTATTTCAATGTGTCTGGTGTGTAATATTTCCAATTTAATATTTCCATGACACACTCAAAGTAACAGCAGCACAGTGGCCTTGTAGAGCTCGATGCACGGTGAATAAGTCAGTATGTTTCTGTCCAATCACCTCAGAGGACTCGGTTTTCACCTAAAAACTTTTCACATTTCTGTTTTTCAACCATTTTAAGTTACACTTATACATCTGTACACCTGAACATAGGTGACCTGATAGCAGCCAGACAACCCAGACTGATCTACTGTCCAATCACTGACAAAATAACATTAGATATGCCATTCTTTGTTTTTATTTCTGTCTAAATTCTAATTTTCTGTCTAATTCTAATTTATTCTAATGTCTAAAGCATACCAGAGTCCAAATGTAGACTAGAACTAACTGTAATTATAATAATTGCGCATTATTTGATATCAGATACACTATACGGATTGAAGTTTTGGGACAAGTGTTAGTCAGGTGTTTCCATGGCAACAGGGGGCAACAGAGTTTTAACATGGCGTTGATAAATGACATAATAATAGCATATCGAAATAAGATCACTGCGATAAACATTCTTATTTTTACTATGAAGTTCATCTAAAATACTTACAAAAGGCTTCAGAGTTTGTTTTTTACTTAACATCTGACTTCTTTTCATTGCACAGCATTAATTTTAAATGTTCTGCCTCTGAAATATTTGCAGATGCCAACTATAAATAATAATTCTACACCACAGGAAACAACATTTACCAGCAAAGAATTCCCTGTATGTGTTTTTATGTACTTGGCGAATAAAGATGATTCTGATTGTGATTCCAGACATAATGTTATTGTTATGTAACAGACTAAAAAAGCTCTGTGATACTACTATTATACATTAAACTGTATTCTGAATGATTGTGTGCTACTGTTTGCTGCATAAAGGGGAACTGGAATATACCATGTCATGATGTTATGAATATGTAAGTGTTTCCAGGTTGAGAGCGTAAGGATGTAAACGTACAGAAAACTGTGTCGTTAATGCGTGGACTGCAGCTGGTAATATGCTGACAGGGAGGAGTTCCATATCGGAAATGCATCTCTCTCTTTCTGTCTCTGTCTATTTTCCACAGTCCTTTTCTTTCCCTCTGAGGCTGGTGCTGAACAAGCCGCTACGACCAAAGCTATTAGATAAGAAGCGTGTATTTGTGAGAGAGTGCGCTGCTGTGGAGGGGAGGGTTAAAAATGGATCATCACTGGAGAAATCTACCAAGATGCATGTCGTAAATGTGTACAGGACGTGGGAGGACGTGACTT
>JAPQRP010000020.1:17954387-17966354 GCA_037367295.1 Apogon hyalosoma
GGTCCATCTTCAACCCTATTTCTGAGTAATGACACCAGAAAGGTGGTTTTGAGCGCTGGCCCTTTAAATCCACATGACCCCACCCCCTTCAGGTTCCTGGCTGTGCTGCTCTGTCCCGTTCAACCAACAACTGAACTTTTTTTTTTTTTATCTTTACATGAATCTCGCTACCAATTTGCAATATTATCATAGTAAAAACGTTCCTGTCAGTCAATAATTAGTATGATAATGGTTAAATCTGTACACATAAAAATGTAATACATGTATTTATTTTACCTATTCTCATGAAATGATTGAGACAATGGAATTTATTCTTGATAGATAAAGTGTAACAGGGACTCAGTATTGTTCCTGGTCAAAGGTGATTGCAATAGAAACAGGAATAAAAACAAGTAATGTTTAACCCTTAAAGTCCACAAGTCCTTGCATTTTTCAACAAAAATCAGGTATTAATGCCTCCTAATATTTTTGTCCATGTGGTTTATTTGATATTTAAGCTTTTTTTTTTTTTTTTTTTTTTTTTTTAAAGTAAATACAGTTATTTCTGGTTCACATCTGGATTGGGGATACTTAGTATGACAAAAACAAAAAAAACAAAACAAACAAACAAACAATGATTTTGTCAGTAACTGGACTTGGAATAATGTAAAAAGACAATGATATGGACAAAATTAACTCTAAAGATAACAATAAAATCCTCATTGCATTGATATTTACGGCAATATAAAATTTTACTGTCACATTTATTATTATACTTTTGTACAACAAAACACCTGAATTCCTAATATTTTATTTTGCTGTATTATTAATTGGGATTTCTGAATATTTTATTAAGTATACTGTAATAATTCGATCTTGTTTTTGACTTACGTCCATTCAGTTGCGTCTTCTTAAACAGATCTTTGAGTCCTTGTACTTGTTGGTCTGGACCTGTTACCTGTTTATTCTATTTCTTTGTTAAAGTGGAAATACTGGTGAGATAAAAGTGAAGTTTTTCAGATTTACAGTTTTCCTGTATCCGTCCGTGAACTCGTTCAAACCTTTGCCTTTTTCTTTCTGCTGCACCGCTCACCTTTTCCTTCACCTCTTCTTTTCCTTTACCTGCCCCTGGATCTCTCCTCTCCTCGCTCAGTTTAGCGGATGTTTTCCACCTCAAACTCATATGAGATATGTATTATTTATTTTTCATTTCCTTCCTCCTCGGGACTGAGGTTAGGTCGGCCATGGCTTTCTTATAGAGTTGAAAACGCGCTCAGCTGATCGATAGTAAAGATGATTCAAAGACAAGAATCGACAAAACAGAGATCTTCCCCCTTTCTTTACCACACAATGAGAAGTAAAAAAAAGTCCTCTCATCTCATCAATGTGTCATCAATGTCAAGGAAAAAGCCTTTATTCACAAGTTGGAAAAACATCTCTGAGTAGAAGCATTTCATTTTCTTAAAATGTTAAATGATTTAAACAGGAAAACATTAGACATTTATCATTTAACCTCTGGGAACCTGGAGCTATTTTTGTGGAAACTTAATATTTTTACTTGCGCAAGACTTATTTACCACTTTATTTACAATAATGTTATCGTCTGCATTTTGCATTTTTCAGTGAATTTTTCAGGTATTTTCCTTTATTTAATTTATTGGTCATGTTGATGTTCATTAAGTCTACAGGAAGCTGAAGAAAACAGAATGTTTTTCAGCAAAATATATGTTTCCACATTTACTACAGAGACTTCAAACATCCAAATAAGACACATGATGCCACTGAAAAGCTGAGAAACTGTTTTAATCTGAGTTATTTTAATGCATTAATAGGGTTTGAGTTTAAAAGTTATTAAACATTGTAGCTCAGTAGGTGCTTTTGGTCACTGGTGGCTATTGAGAGGTTTTTGGATTACAGTTGTAAGATAAATAGATGTAGTTATTTTCCTTGAGTAACAATGCTTCTGGGTGCTTCTATGAAACTGGTCCCTAAAAACAGGACATGGGGGCTAAAAATTCGAACCAGACTAATGTTATAAAGCGAGTTTGGAAGCACTTTGGGTCTGTTTTAAAGATAAATATTTACTGAGATAAAAGAGAAACTATTTTTCAGATAAAACACATTTTCATGTTATTTTTTGTCTAAGAATCTGCATGTAACACTGTAAAAAGGACATACAAATTACGTACTGCTATTTTTTTGAATGTCTTTTTATTCTCTCTGAGGTACATTTTGGCAATTGAACTAATGTGTTTCACAAAAATGACCGCCGTTGCAAAATCACTTGTGATTTATTTGTGTTTAAATGGACATGTTCCACATGTAATGCGAGTGGACACAGTGGGTTACATGTGAAACCTGTAATGCAGCAGTTCCCAACCTTTTCTGACTCATGACCCATTTTAACATCACAAATTTCTGGTGACCCCAGACATTCAAAACAGAGACATTTTTCTCTTAGAGATGTCTTAGCAGGGTTAGGTGGGTGAAGAAATATTCCCATTCTCTGTTGGGTCCAGTTTTCTGACTGCGACTGTGTTTGGGCAGATTGAAATATAGTAACGCATGTGGTCACATGATTGGAACAATCAAAATATACCCTTTCAGATGTTCTATTCTGCATTTTATTTAAACTTGATTTTTATTAGGAAAAGTGTGTGGTGTTTTAATTATAATGAAATATCTATTGAATCATTACAAAAAAATTATATATATATTTTTTAATTTTTATCAATTACTAGAAATTTTAGCTGACCCCATTTGAATTCCAGGTGACCCCATGTGGGGTCCTGACCCCAAGGTTGAAAAACACTGCTGTAATGAGACTCCCCATTCATGAAACACCCGCATGTCTGGATTAGAAAAACCACTAGGATCATCAAATTTAACACAGTGTCTTTTATTTATAGCAGTATATAAGACCATTTATAGCCATGATTTTCCAGATCAGATGCACTGGCACCTAGGTAGCTTTAATGTCCCAGTTTTGGTCCTAATTTTGGCCCCAATATTTTATCAAAAAATCATTAATTTTGGGATGGCTCAGAGCAAGAGTATAATTTTTTTGCATTTATCTGAGGTCATCATTAGGTACATCCTGGGGGTAAACATGTCTAAATTTCTCTTTTATTATTGGGTCTAAAAGCTGGAAAAGTGCCAGATACCAAAATGAACCCAGTTCCATAGAAGCACCCTTATGCAACCTCAAACCTTTAATAAAAAAAATACAATAAAATAATAATAACAATCATCTAACCAGCACAGATTTAAAAAAATACGTAGAGATGATTTGTGTTCTTTCAATAGTCAATTTTGTTCTTTCAAAGATTTTCTTCTTGTCAAAGTTTGTTTTTCTTATAATTCAAAGCCGCTACTATGCTTTCTATCCATTATTTATGGTGCGTTACTATTTAATACGATAACACAGGTGAAATAAAGTCCAAATAACAGCACCATGACAGTGTTTTAATCATGGTTCACTCTCAGCATCAATTTTAGGAAATACATAACATGTTTAGATTTAGAATCATTTTCATCTAATCACTTGACATGAAAAAAGCACAGCACCTGAATATCACATATCGATATGCAAAACACTATAACTCATGTTTTATGATGGGCTGCACTGAGATATGACAAATATATGTATATAATGTATGCTGTTGTATCTGTAGTAACAACATGCTGCATCTGTAGGTTCCAGAACATACTCATACTGTAAGCTCCCAGTCACAAACCCACTCCCATGACCTCCATGTGTTTTGTGTGGACGCTGTGTACTCACACGTGTGCGCTCCGAGAGAAGGCCTGGAGACAACACACTCATGCTCTCTGTCTGTATGTTTTGTGCAGCCAGTCTTCGTATAGTTAATGAGCTGTAAAATGTAGGGCAGCGCTGTTTATGTGTGAGAACAGGAGGATGTATGGATGAATGCATTTCAAAGTGGGGTTTGGGGATCCTCGGGGATCATGGGGCCACGCGGTGCACCGGAAAAACAGGCACGGTGTGACGTCTTTATGATGTGACATTTAACATCATCCGTGTGAAAGATTCTTTAATGATGTCTTGCTATATTTACACCGCTGTGGTTTTGGTTTGTTAGTATTCAGCGCCAATGTAATTAACATCACACGCTCACATTTAGTCAAATAAACACAAACATCATGGTAGACAGTGCAGTCGACACAAAATGAAACTCCCTCCCTGTGTTCCTGCTCTGTGTTCATGTGCAGATGATTAAATTTGGGTGTGCTTGATTTGTGCCAGCAGGCAGCTGTGTGCTGGTTGAGCGATGAGCGCGATCTGTATGTAAAGAGGCATGCAGTCATCAGAGAAATACTTATTTGCTTCACTCAGCCTTCTGCTGGACGGAAGGCATCTCAGCGCAAATATGTGCGCTCGTGTCGTTTTGATCAAAAGCGGAAATTAGAGAAACAGCTCCCATCTGTTTCCACGGGTGATGACTTTATTTGCTGACAGACTCAGACACATCTCACTTTGATTTATGGCTGCAATAAATTCAATTAAAAGTGGGGGGCAAAATAACTTTTTTTTTTTTTTCTTACAGAATGATGCTTGGTTAGTCCTACGTTATTGTTTCCTGTGACTGGTTCGGCTTTTTTCAACTAACACCTGCACATGTAAATGCTTGCATACATTATGAAGTAGATTAGTTATCAGCTGATGTGACTGAATGTAGTTACATATGGATACAAAGTTAGACTGACAGGCAGACAGATGGAGTTAACCAGCATTTAACCCAATCAGTTCATAAACACAGATGGATCTGAGAGGAGATGGTTCAGTTCATGATCCTGCAGACACAAATGCTTCATCTTTGACCACCACCATATTCATACCCTTTGATTAAGTTTAACCTATAAAGACCCAAACATCCACTGGCAGCTTATTATCTTTTCATGGTCATCAGATATGACCCATTTGGACGTTCAGAGGTTCTGTAGTTACTGTGGAAACACTGTCGTCTTCTACAACACTGATTCACCAGTAAAACCCATGGAGCTGGATCAATGACAGTGGATGGACACACTTGGTTCATGTTCAATTAATGATAGATTTTACTGAAAAGTCACTCTTTCTTCTGTTTTTGTTATAATAAGCCTCAACTTTAATTTGAGCTTTTATGAACATCTACATGATCAGTAAATTAAAAATAGGAAAATACATGATTGTCATTGAAAAATGCTAAGTACAGAGGATAATATTAGAATAGATGTTGATAAATTAGTTAAGAAAGGCTAAAAATAGAGAAAAAAATGGGAGCTGCCACAAAAGTAGCACTGTGTCCTTATGGGTTACGAAAATATGTTCAATAATAATGTATTGTGTTTTTCTTTGGTATGTTTCTCTAAACAGAACAAAATTATGTTAGTATCTAAAAATAACCTAAAACAATTAAAGTTGAGAATAGTTGAATCCCTTTGGAAATGAGAAACATTTTATCTTTATTATATTTACAACATAATGTGGGCATTAGTATCTATTTTGGCATTCTGAGATGATACTAATGTCAGCATCTATTTTTTATAGTGAATAAACGGAATGTAAATTAGAAGAATTCAGTGTTTTTCCTTGTTTAACTGCTGCCACCGTTTAAAGTCTAGTTTAACAAACAGTAATGTATGTGCAATGACCAACATGTCAAGTAAAAACTGCAAGCAGAATCAGTGCACTGTGAGTCTCACTATGTATATGGGTGAACTCATGGTTATTCAACAGTTCTCTCTGAAATGCCTTCACACAGGAGTACACGTGGTTTTGGCTGCGATGCCTCCAGTGGGGATAGAGCCACAGCTCCCTCAAGTATTTTGCAAGCAGGGATGAAATGAGGACCATAGTGTACCTGAAAGGCAAATCACTGAAGATGCTCTCCAAAAGACTGATTAGGTGCCTTGGCAACGCAACAAAAACAACAGCCAATAGTGCTGAATAAAGCTGAATAAACAATCAGGCCAGTGCCAGACTAATTGTATAAATAACAAACACAGCAAACGAACATACAAAGTCGCACAGCTTTAAACAGCTGGATGACATAAGGACTGTACCTGCTGGATTTACAATGTGTCTCAAATTGTGTTCTTCTGTATTTACACTTACACAGAACACAGTCTGGTGCAACTACACCAAATGTATAATCAAAATGAAGGTTGTGTATGTAACGCTGGACACTTCTCAACATCAATGATCATCCTGGATGTGGACCACAAGGGGAAGAACCAGAAAATAGTGGAGGACATTGTGGCTTTTAATTCGATATAATAAAAAAAAAAACAAAAAAAACCAAGAACGAGATCCAAGTACAAGTTAGTGGTTGACATGGCAGATAACAAATGAAATGTTGTGTTTGATGGCAGATGTTCTGGTCAATTGTAATTCTTCTCTGACCAAGCATTGGAAAGCATATGAAAAGAACATTACTTTGCTGTTTCCTGTTCCTGTTTGTCTATAACAGCCAGTTTGATTTCCAACAACGCAAACCTAAGTACACTATGTATACAGTGTACTGCAAGTAAGTTTGTATTCTAAAGGAAGTACTCCATTTGAGAGACAGTTCTACTATTGCACAGGATTGTAAACACACACAGAGGTGTTTTGTGTTTTTGCATTGGAAAAATGTCTATGAAAGGAGTTAAAAAAATATGAAACAGTTAAATATGCTTAAAGAAAATGGAAACATTTTTGTACTCTAATTTTTTTTTGTTCTCAATAAATGGTGACACACTGACCATTTTCACTCATCTGATCAATCAGCTGCTGGCTACATCTTCTCATATATTCCAATAAAGTGTGAACAACATGCAGTGTGAACTCAAGAGACCGTATTAATCTTCTGTCGAATCCAGAAAGGACACAGACATGTTTATATGGGAACAACAACAGAACAGTCTGCTTCTTCTACTCTGCTTATTAGAGCAATGTGTAGTCTAGCCTACAGCGCCACCTGATGATGACATAACAGCTTAGTTAATTTACTTTTGTTTACATCAGTGTTTTTCATTTCTAAAGTTTGCTTCAAATTCACTTGACTTGACATGGAAACACACATTCAATGGAGAAGCTCAGACGTGAAGGATCAGCACCACGGACAGCTCCACAGCACCATTCATTCAGCTTAGGATCACATACAATGACTACAAATCCTCACAGAATATAAAAAAAAGAAAGATATTTCAAGAAACTAAATCATTAAAAAGAAGGAAAAAGTACCAATTGATAGATATACAGTATAATAGACAAAATAGATAAGAAAAATATCAATAATGTGATGCATATCCACCAATCCACCACAACATTTTGGTCACTGGCAGACAAAGTGGTATTAAATGTGATTATCTCATCACAATGGTAAAGGTGATGTGGAAACAGTCAAATCACAGAGAGTAGGGATTGGAGCAACTTTAGCTCATTTCCAATGTAAAGTTGTTAGTACCTACCAAAGGAACAACCAGATCTCAACTAGCCAAGCATCTATGGGATCATAACATTATTACCACCTGTCTAATATTGTGTATTTCTCTCTTTTTGCACAAGAACAGCTCTGACCCGAGTCCTTGCCTCCACCAGACCTCTGAAGGTGTGCTGTGATATCTGGTCCAAGACATTAACGGCATATCCCTGAAGTCCTGGAAGTAGAAAGGTGGACCTCCATGGATCAGATTTATTTGTCCAACACCTCCTACACATGATCAACGGTACTGAAGTTGGGATGTCCTTCCTTAGTCCATTTTTAGTCTGTACTAACCACTGCAGACCAGGAACACCCAACACGACCTGCAGCTGTGGAGAAGCTCTGACCTCTGACATCACTATTACAACATGGACCTGGTCAGTCACTCAGTTCTTTATGTTGGTCATTTTGTTGCTTCCAACACATCAGCTTCAAGGCCTAAATGATGACTTGTTGCCTCATATATCCAACCCACTGAAAGGTACCACTGTAATGAAATAATCAATATTATTACTTCTTCACCTGTCAGTGGTCTGACTGTCACGGCTGAGTGGTGGTCTATTCTACTAGTGACTCTTCCAGGGTGTACCCCACCTTTACCTGTTGGTCACTGGTATATGCTCTGGCACCCTTGAGACCCTCTTGACAACTAAGCGGTTCAGAAAATGAATGAATCTGCTGTTCTACACCTGATGGAAACTTTCAGCATGCACATATGATGAGCGTGTGATCTCTGACTCACGGCAGACTTTCCTCGTGTGGAGCCTCGCCTCTTGTCTGAGTGTCACTGAACCATCATTAGCTGATTAATGGGTCCCTGCTGTGACTGTTAATTGACATAATCTATTCTCCATTAGTTGAGGGCCTCAGCAGACACACTCAATGTGTTCCTTCACTCCTCATTTCACCAAAGGTGGCCTCGTCCTTGAACTCTGCCGAACAGAGGACTGAATCGAGTCAAGGTCATCGCTACTGATCTGAGCTCAGCCTTTATCATCTTGACAAATACTAACATTATATATGCTATTTTAAGCATTACTGACAGGAAGCAACAGTCCACACAGACTCAAACTCACTTTTACTGGAAGTTGGAAGAAATAAACATGTTTTGAAGTAGAGTCAGCAGAGATGGCAAATGTCCACACATTCTTTACTTCAAAAGAAATACAGATATTTGGGTGAAAACAGACTCTGGCAAGAGTAGAAGTACTATTTCAAGTTCTTTACAGCAATAAAAGTGAAAAAATATGCCTTGAAATGTGCAAAAGTAAAACAAAGTTGATGTGAATGTGCAGTTTTCAATGTCATGAAACTACAATGTTAAAGTAGCTTTTTGTGTATTTTTTTCCATCTTCAAAATTATTTTTGTCTTGTTTTGTCTTTGATGACATTTTTGTCCTTGTATATTTTGCATCTTTTCCATTTTATTGCAAATTTTTCATAGTTTTCATAGTTTTGTAACATTCTTTATGTCATTGTCATCATGTCCTTTACGTTTTAGTCTTGTTGCAACATTGACGCCGTCTTATTTTGCTATTTTGCATAGTTTTCATCGTGTTAAGTAGTATTTGTTTTCATTTTGGTGTCTTTTATGCAGTTTTCATCTTGATGCTCCTTTTACATCATGTATGTCAACAATTACAAGTACAGATATTTGTAAAAAAAAAAAAAAAAAAAAGAAGAGCAACAAGAAAGCGTTAGAAATTACCTTAAATTATTTATTTAATTTATTACAGGAAGTGTCGCATCCATAAAGTTAGCGTTCCAAAATATCCTGGAAAAGTCAAAAAAAAAAAAAAATCAAGTGAAGCATATTTTGAAAAGATGCCACAACATTTTCATAACATTTTTTTTTTTTAAGTCAAGTAAATTAATGAAAGCAGGCCTGACTCCTCATTAGCAGACTGGGGAAAGCTAAGCACAGCAGAGCAGAGCTGGCATTGGCATGTGGAAAAGTCAAGGAAATCAACATGTTGTTGTTGTTAAGTCAAAAAAACCAAGCGCAGACAGGCTTGGTTCTTAGTGTATATTTAGACTGATCCAGTACAGAGAGAGCAGGAGGAGATCTGTGGGATAGAGTGAAATGAAGTTGAGGAGAGTGGAAGGGATTGATTTTCTCTGACATTTCCTCCTGAAAAAAAGTTCTGAACTCGTCACAGAGAGTTGGGGAAAAAAGAAAGAAAGCATATCTAATACATACACTGGCTCTCCTATCCGTTTCTTAGCAACAGCCTGCACCAGAGGCGAGAACTACAAGCGATGGCAACGGAGAGAGAGATGGAGAGATATGTGCAGAACAGAACAGAATAGAGACAGAGTGAGAAAAAGAGAGATAGTGGAGTGTTCATCCTACAGAGTGTTCAACCGAGGCTTTGCTACATATTGATTTTAGCTGATACCTTCGCTTAATCCTTCAGGAGATGCTGAAGAACCCGCCCACTTCCACTGTGATATGGATTTCCTGAGGAAACACAATTTTAAAAACCTTCACCCACCTGGTTTTTTCTACTGTGAAACTACAGTTTAGAAAATTCCTCATCCAAAAAAAAAGGGTTCCCATGCTCAAAGGAAATATTTTTGGTATTTTTCATGAAAGCTGCAACTGCGTCGCAACTTTTTAGTTCATGTACAGGATTTCAGTGTTATGCAAGACAGCTGATTCACTCTAACCCTCATAAAGCTGAACAATCTCCTGATCTAAAATGCATGTTAACATTTGAACCACTGATCCTATTAATACATGTAAATAATTCAGGTAAAATGCAGTTTCTCAGCCTTTCAGCAGCTTCGGGTGTGTCCTATTTAGACGTTCAGAGGCTCCGTAGTGAACCTGAAAACAGAATCATTCTGCAACATTGATTCACCGATAAAACCCATGTAGTTTGACAAATGACAGCAGTTTCAGACGCTTTTTTCTATGCTTGGTTGAGACTGATCTCATGAAATCACGTTGTATGTCACGCCAGTTCTTATGGCCTTTGGCGTGCTATACATACGCATTTTCATACTTTCGTGTGTTATTCAACACCATTTGATTGTGTGTCAATTTATACCAAGATCTCCGGTTCACGTAACCCTAACCCTAACCCTCAGGGAGTGGTATTTGACACAGTGTGAACATACACACAGAAAGCTTATAATGCATATAGATAACATTTATATTTACATGTCATGATATCACGTTGGCTTGGTTAATGATATATTTTGCAGAAAAAAAAGTCCCTTTTTCTTAAATTTTCTCTTTTTTTATATAATGACCTTTGTATTTACTCTGAGGTTTTATGGGCATCTACATGATCATTAAATCAGTTGTAAGAAAATACCTTTTTTCACTAATATGTAGGGCAAAATATTATGACAATTGGTGATAACTCACATAAGTGAAATGTAGAGACGAATCATTTGACAGGTGCCTCACAATTTCATAAATTACAAAATGAATTGAATAGAACACCTGACATCCACTGGAAATGGAAACGCAGAGGATGATATTAGAATGAATGGCGATACATCACATGGGAAACTGTAATGGGAAACTAATGGGCCTCATTCACTGATGATACAGGTAGAAACATTTTTTATACATTCATTATCTGAACCTGCTTTATCCTTATAGGGTCATGGGGGTCACTGGAGCCTATCCCAGCTATTTTATGAGTGAAGCTGCCCATAAATACAGGTAGAAACATTTTTTAGTATCAATAAAGTATGTGGGTTTATGTTTTGGAAGACACCTGGGGCTTTTTAAGGCAGTTGTGCATTTGTTCACAGAAAACTCAGCTAAAAAAGTACTTATGAAGCTTAGATTTATGTGTGAAAAACTGTGAATGAGGCCAGATGCTCTTATGTCACCCTTTGACCATTGAAATAAAGATATTTAACGCCCCAGATTGCCAGTGACCCGGGTTACATATGGTTACATTTTGGGAAAGGTAGGTCAAAGATCAAATTTCTTAGGAATTTTTAAAATATTTTTTCCTCCCATTTACTTATAATGGGCAAAATTTCAAATGTCTATAAAAAACATAAATTTTGTTTCAATCTACTTCAAACTTGGCACATATATAGCGGCAACTGATATGCTGACATCAGCACATGCGTAGACATGATGACATCAGCTGGATCCATGCCAAAATAGGCTACAATACGTGCGAGGGGCAGGGTTTGTTCTGTCTGGAACCACTTGTTACTTAAAAGGGTCATATTTTGCTAAACCCACTTTTATTAGTCTTGGTTAATTTATTTGTGTATTTGGGGACCTTAATAAAAAAAAGCTATATTTATATTCATTTTGGCAAAATTGAGTGGATTTCTACAATCTGTTTTAATTCCTTCCAAATTTGTTGCGTCTATAACTAGTTACGTCACAACATTTGCACATATAAGGTCAAGACTTCCAATGAACATTTCTCTGAGTACGACATAACTGTTTGTCAGCAGCGGCGGTTGTAGTCCATACTGAAAATATGTCCAAACTTTGAGCCGATTACCTAAAATGTTCAGTTGTTGGTTGAACAGG
>JAPQRP010000020.1:17980931-17995751 GCA_037367295.1 Apogon hyalosoma
AAAAACAGGTATCAGTTTTCCTCTCAGTGCCCCTGACCACTAATGGAGATCTGGAGTTGGTCCGTGAAAGCCTTCATTGCTCCTAACGTGCTAACGCTAATGATAATGCTAGGTGCTATGTATAAATATGAGTAAACTGTAGACAGGGTTCCCACTCTTTCCCTGAAATTATTTTCCAGGACTTTTCCAGGACATTTTCAGCCGCTACAGAGACACGGCATCACGTCATACACTCATCCAGTCCCCTGTCCCCCTCATGCTTTGGAAGTGTTCTTTTCTATAGCTGTAACTAGCATTTACCCAGATGGTTTCTATGTTTATTACTATTGAAACATCTGATGCGGAAACTATGGCTATAATTTATCTACAAAAAATAATCATGACAAATGTATCATAGAATAATGCAAACCCGCCCACAGATTACAGCGGAGCACTTCATTAGCAGTTCCCAACTCAACTTTCTCTCCTGCGCTTCCTCTAAAAATATTTGTATATTTTCAATAAATCACTGAAAAAATGTCCTTTGTTTCATCTCAGTTCAGGCACACAAGGTCACAAGGCAGGGGGAGGATGAATGATTTTCCAGGACAGCTCAAGCTTTTCCAGGAGATTTTACTTTTTTTTTTTTCTCATTTTCCCATGCGTTTTCCATGACTGGAAAATTGGTAAATCATTTTCCAGGTTTTCCAGGATGCGTGGGAACCCTGGTAGGGCAGGGGTATTCCAATCCGGTCCTCAAGGGCCGGTATCCTGCATGTTCTAGATATTTCCCTCTCCCTGCACACTCAGAAGCCATTACATTGTTATCAGGCTTCTGCAGCACTTGATGAGCTGATCATTAATTGAACCAAGTGTGCTGGAAGAGGGAAATATCAAGAACATGCAGGATACCAGCCCTCGAGGACCGGATTGGAATCCTCCTGCTGTAGAGATGGAGTTGCAGTATAGGGATAATAAAGCTAGCTGACATTTGAACTTTAACCGCAACTATAACAGTAACCTTAACCATACACGGATGTCACTGAAGATCAGCATCAGGTCATATGTTGCAACTTCTGCAGTATAATGTGGTGATATTACAGTCAATGCACCTTCCATAACAAATCCTTTGCTTTACCACATGCCACCACCGAGTCATAGTTGATACATGCATAGATAGCAGTGTTAGAAACGTGTTGCTAGAAACCAGGCTAGTTACAGTTAACTATTTGTTAATTAGTCGAAGCTAATGGACCAACCAGCATGCGTCAGCAAATGTCAACATGGCATGGCATTCAGCGCTCGTGGTACACTGCCAAGAAGACTCTTATCTGGCAAGTTTTTATCAAATTTACCCTATTTTATGTAACTCATTTGTCTCCTTAACAAAACCCCTGCTTTGATTTCAAGAACAAATGGAAGTGACTGTTCTTCTTCTTTGCCTAGATGCTTTTTCCTATTGTTAAATGGAGCTCAAAATGTTTCAGCTGATCTTGCTGGTCAGTATAGATCCTCCCCCAGTCCCTTATGAGAGCAGGAGTGAAATGACGGGTTGATGCTGCTCTAGAGCCAGTTTTCCTGGGTGATCAAAGGACAAGGAATTGGTTTGAGGATAGGTACCGAACAGCTCAGTTAAACAGAGATGATCCTACCTGGAAGTTCCACAAAGTCGCAGCAGCAGTCCCTACATGTTAAATTACATGCATTTACCATATTGTAAATGTGTATAAGTGTTGCACTGAAGTAATGCTTTGCCTTAAAATACCAAAACATATCATGAAATAGCCTTTATACTGAAATTCCATGCGTGTATAATTGGAGGTCTTTAAAAAGCAGGATTCTGAGGACACGACCTTGGTGCACTAAGCTGCGCATCGTGCTCATGTCTGCTGTTCTTACCAATAAAAGACGTCCAGCTGGCTCCCTTGTTTGTATCTCTATCTGAACATTATCTCTGTTTCTCTAACAGCATTAAAACCCCAAACAACACAATCTCATCTCACGTTTTCTCTCTTTTTCTCCCCCCCCTCTGCTAAATGCTTGTACTCCCTAATCCAGCCCCCAAGTGTTTTTCAGGAGGTTACTAATGTGGAGTGATCCTTCTCTGTTCTAGGACTCACTGTTCTTTTAGAGTGCTCACACACACATTTTCAGAAGCAAAACATAAAATGTAGAGCACATACACTTAAAGTGGAGGCCAGATGGGCACATCTGTGACCAACTGCCATCTCATACACACCAGGTGTTGAGGTGTTTTAGTGTGTGCATGTGTGGAACTACACAATGAAATGCACTAAAAAGCCTTTTACTGGATTGGAAAGCAATCCACAGATTACAGCGTGCCTTTGACTTTTTACAATAGGATAAAGTGTGGATTGTTGTCTTCTTCCACTACATTATATTTGTCTTAGAAGGTGACAGTTTCTAAAAAAAAAAAAAAAGAGGAAAGCATGACTAAACAAACCTACCCTCTGAGTTTTTGCCCATAACTGAGGAAAAAAAAAAGTCATAATAGTGTGAAATGTGTTTCATTTCAGTTTCTTCAAGCAGCATCATTATTTATTTACTTATTCTTTTTAAGAATAGAAATGACAATTATATTTCAAACTCTCTATTCAGCTTTGGATTACAGAAAACAGAACAAACACATTAAAGTGTCATTTCTATGAGAAATTTTCCATTAAAATCCCTCTTCACAAATTTCACACCAATATCCGACTATAATCACAAACTTTCACCTGTCACTGCAGACACTCAGTACGACAAAACAACAATATTATATCATTTGTCAAAAAGTGGGTTAGAAAACTTCTTCAGACCATTGTTAATATTCTACTCTAGACTTTCCACTGAGGATTACAGCATGTTTTTTATGAATTTGGCAAATTTTCAATTGCATGATCAACCTTGCATGATGTGTAATTTGCTGTGTAACATAAGAAAAACTCTGGGAGTTCATTCTTCCTTAATTCATTTTCCTTATCTATATCTACATAGACTATTATCCATTCTTCTGATATATATTGCATTTATCCTATTTTTTCTTTGCTCTTGAACCACTGTTGTCAATTGGAATGGACATTTCCTTTAACTGCAAACAGACTTCTATGGGGTTAAAAAAAAAAAAAAGAAAAACGCCTCTGAAAGTTCTGAGTGAACACAGCTGGAGTCCTTTTACTTTAAAAGTGTGGTCTTTCTGATAATTACTGTCCTCCTTCATTTTGTGCTTAAATAGTCATCATCATAATGAAATATTCCTGTAATGGGAATGTTCATGGGGGACAATTACAGACTGCTGTTTAATGATTTCATTAAATGAATGTACTGTGGGATTGAATTCCATGATCTCACTTACTTCCTCTTAGATAAAAAAAAAAAAACCAAAAAACTCAGCAGTTAATGGCTACTTCATATTCATAAACTTTGATTTTCTTATGTCCATTGATTTCCTCTTGTGGCTTGTATGTTTTAAATTATGCAAGTCATACTAAAAGCTGCACTTTTGTATTATATAATTTCATTTTCTTGATTAATGTCTTAATTTTGGAGTTTTAGCTTTTCAAAACATCATTTTCTGGCTCATTAAATACAGTAGTACAACTTATAACATTAGTATAGTTACTAGTAGACACACACATACACACACACACACACACACACACACACACACACACACACATCCACATAGTCAGCGTTGTGATGCCATGGTGTGGCATCTCCTGACAGGTTTCCTGGATGTGACGGTGAAACTGATGGTGATTTATAGCAGGCACAGAATGGCTGCCTGAGATGGATGCAGCACACGCACTGTTTTAATATATCAAACACATACCACACACAAACACATACGCACACAAACACACATCTGCAGTGCTGCAATACATCACGTTTGCACGGACACACGCACATAGTTTTAATTCATCTTAGCTGACTGACCCATATATTGCTACTAAAAGCACGGCGAGAGAAAACAGCAAAAGAGGAGAAAAAGGACACAAAAGCCAAGGAACTGGAGACAAGGGTCGGACACAAAATGATTAAACGCGACAGTATACTGTGTAATATATAACATCAAATAATAAAAAACACAAATCAGACGATAACATGGAGTGGACACTGTGGTTTTATACGCCGCATTATTCCCAAAGAGCAAAATTAGCATACTGATGTAACTGCATGTATGACCAGGCCATTTTGTGTTCAGAAGAGGTCAGACTTCAGTGTTTGTCATAAATATATCATACACGCTCTACATATATAAATGTCATATAACTTTTCACGTTACAGTCCATATTCCTGAGATTTTAATACGCCATTACAGAATAAAAAGCTATAAAAGAGAAGGAGGAGAGAAATTTTTTTTGTTTTCTATTAAACCACAGCATTTTATCATTTAGTGTAGAGCACGTGTAGTTTTAGGTGTGAATATGTTGAATACACACAGTTACATTTAGTGATCAAGTAGAAACGTTCAAGATATTTGTTCTAACTAATTAGCTTTTCAGATGAATCATTTCTGTTGAACATTTTTGTCTAGAAAAATGAGCCAGTTCATGGGGAAGAAAAAAAAAAAGGGGTTGGATAAATTCTCCATCCATGACAACTGGGAGTGAATTTAATACAGCTCCGTTTTTTTTTTTTTTGTTTGTTTTTTGTTTTTTTTCCCATGCTGAATAAACAGCTGTGTTGGAGTTCTGGTTAAGAAGTTACATTAACAACACAGTCAAATAATTGTATCCCATAAATGCTTCATGAACTTTTTCATAATACCTGGTCAGTCACTTTAATTTAACTACATTAGATCATATTAGCATGAATGTGGTGTTGGGTAACATGGCAGCTAATAGTAGTGTTATATTTCAGCACATTACAGTTGTTTTTCAGCACAGTCCAGCCATTACCCAGATCTTTAAATACTTCTACTGTATAGTGTGCAGTGTTTGCTCTTATGTATATTTGTCTTTACTCATGGTTGCTGTGGTTTTATATTGTTATTGAATGTGTGGCATGCTGCTGCTACACTGCTATTTCAGTTTGGGATAAGTAAAGTCTGTCAGTCCGTCCGTCCGTCCATCCATCCATCCACTCATTGCTGACAAACACAACTGCATGCGATTGATCAAATAGGTAAATAGATTTATAATAAGTATAATAATAATATAATAGGTATAATAGGTTCTAATCCATCCCAGAGACAATAGGGAAAAGACTCAATAATATCACTGCATGACAGGTAAAAGAAAAAGGAAAATAAAAAAAACCCCAATGGCAATGCTAATAATGGTCACCAATAAAAAATAACAATTGGACAATAAATCCTCATCCATCTTTCTGGGTCACAGGACTAGCAGGGAAACCCTGACCTCCCTCACCCCGGCCACCTCCTCTAGCTCCTCCGGGGGGAACATTCCCAGGCCAGTCGTGGGATACAATCCCTCCAGCGTGCCCTGGGTCTACCCCGGGGTCCCCTCCCGGTCGACATGCCCGAACACCTCGCTAGGGAAGCTCTCAGGAGGCGACATGACCAGACGCCCCAACGCCCTCAGCTGGCTCCTCGCAATGTAGAGGAGCAGTGGTTCTACTCTGAGGTCCTCCTGAATGAAGTCTTCACCCCCTCTCTAAGGGAGAGCTCAGCAAACCTTGCACATAAAACTGACTGTCTCCCTGATCTGTACAGTAAGAAAGGTCTGGGTAAGTAGCCCCACCCTATCGCCCAAATATGGTCATTTCTGGCTCCAGATGAACAGTGGCATCAGCTAAACTAGACGCTCGAATGCATCCTGACACTGTACCTACACCCACCGCTGGTTCAAGGTGACACTTAATTATTGCTCTTTTGATGCAAAACAGAGTCTCACACTTCACGCACTATCAACTACATTTTATTTTATTTTTCAGGGAAACACATGGGGTTGGTTAATATTAAAAAGTCTTAATTTGTTCGTTATTGGTGTCTGGAAGTAACATATTGACTCACCCACCAAAGGGACTGGTAAAAATATAATGTATTAACAGAAAAAAGTACATAGTACATCTGTGCTTTTATCTGTTTGCTGAAAACAACTAGATTCAATTTTCTTTTTGTTACGCATTGCAGTGACTGGTGGTAATATTGTGTCTCTTATTGTGTATCTTAACTCTGTGTTTTTAGTTGTAGTCAAGCAACATCCACTATTTTTGGTTTCAGGTGTTGGTTGATAATTACTGTTTTGATGTAATACAAAGAGTCTTAGCCTTCAGACTTTATTAGTTCCAGATTTTACCACCTTAACACCTGCTGAGTTCTTCTCTACGGGAGCATTATTTGGCGTCGTACATTCCACTTTGTGTCAATAATATTCTATAATAGCACTGGACATGCTTTGTGGAGGTCAGTGGATTTAACCCATAAAGACCCAGTGCTACTTTTGCGGCAGCTCAAAAGTATTTTTTTTTTCTGTATTTGACTTTTCTTAAGTGTTTTATCACCATTTATTATAATATTATCCTCTGTATTTTGAGCTTTTTCAGTGTAAATCAGGTATTTTCTTATATTTAATTCACTGATTATGCGGATGGTCATAAAAGCGCAAATTAAAGTTGAGGGTTATTGTATTGAAAAATTGTCTTTTTCAGTAAAATATATCATTGGTTGAACATAAACCCAGTGTCTCTATCCACTGTCATTGATCCAACTCTATGGGTTTTACTGGTGAATCAGTGTTGTAGAAGATGGTGTTTTCATGTTCACTACGGAGCCTCTGAATGGGTCATATCTGATGACCATGAAAAGATGACAAACTGTATTTTACACTAATTATTCACATGTATTGATAGGATTAGTGGATCAAACAGTTTATTAAACAGTTTAGATCAGCAGATGCTTTTGGTCACCGGTGGCTGTTTGGGTCTTTATGGGTTAAGGTTAAACAGTGTATCAGTATGAAACTCAAGCTAAAGGCCTTTCATATGGCTTACTGTTAGACCTATGCAGATTAATCAAATTAATATCTTCATTATACTGATAAAATGCAGTGTTTTTATCTTTGTGCACCAGATTCTTTTCAGCATACTGAGCTCAAGAAACAAGAGGCTTTTACAAAAGAGAAAAATCTGAAAATCTAGGTTTGATGAATCATGCATTCCTACAGAAAAAGCAACAATAGCAACACTTTTCCCAACACTCCTGTCACCGAAACTGCGCTATTAACAAATTTTTTCATCTCTCTATCGATCTGCAAGAAATGACTCTCTCCTTCTGCCTCTATCTTTCTTGTGCTGTCTCTCCTCCTCTCCCTCTGCAGACAGTGTACAGATTACATCTGCGCTTTCATTACACAGCTTTATTTTCCATCGCTGAGCTGAAATTGTGTCTTGCTGTTTGCCATCATTCGGCTTTATTACCACAGCAGCCAGACAGTTTCAACAGGCTGCTCCATCTGATCTTCTGCTCTGCTGGTTGTTAGACTGTCATGTTACGGAAGCTTGTTGACTTGGGAAATTCCTGGCAGCCATGACTGAAATTAAATATCAAAATATTGCGAGTAGAGCCCGAAATTAACGCTAACCAGCGGCCTGTGGTGATCATTTTAGAAGTCTTTTAGGATTTTATGTCTGTCAGTTGCACCTCTGTGGCTGCTTTGGCAGGAAGAAAAAGGAAAAAAAAAAAAAAAAAGAAAAAACTCTGCACAGCTCTATATCTTGTGCCAATTTTTAAGCCATGCAAAAAAAAAAAAAAAAAGTGATGTTGAAATGCTGAACCTGCAAAGGTTTTATGGTCACACAAAATAAATTACTTCAAGATTTTGCATCTTTTATCATTTTCCCCAGAAGAACCACCCACTTTTGATTTTTATTGCTTTTTATTTTATTTTATTTTTAGACACTGATCACCAGGGGATATCAATTAAATATTTTCTCAAAAAAAAAAAAGAAGAAAGTTAACATTAAAAAGCCTGAATTTTCCTGTTATTGGTGTCTGAAATTAACATACTGACTCACCTACCAAGGGGATTGGGAATGTCACATCTGTGTTTTCACTTGTTTGCTGAAAGCAATTGATGCCTTTTTTTTAATGCATTGTAATGACTGGTCTTAAAGCTATACCAACTGATCTGGCATTTTGCACAGCACTTCGTAAAACTTTGAACACGAATAACCCGCCTCCCTCCAAAGCCCCACCCGCTTCTGGCTGCTGCAGTCAGGTTTTTCTGTTTGCTCCCCTTGGTTGTTGTTTATATTAATAAATCTTTGTTTTTTTCCCTTCAATACTGTGAATTTGAGTCCCATCCACTCACATCCCTAAACAGCAGACTGTGGTCAGTGACAGGAGGAGCAGCGAGGGAAACATCAGATTCAGAGCCACTGGTATCTGACGCAGGACTGGGTAACGGATGACTGACAGGAGGCTCGGCCAATTATTTTAGTCAGCCCAAATAAAAGGATTGGTCAGACTGTTATCAGAAATACATGAGAATTAAACATTTTTGAGTTTCAAAAGCTGCTTGATTTCTTTTACCTTTTAGGTTGGCACACACTTATTAGGAACATTTTAAGGTGACAAAAGAGAAGTGTAAATATGCCACATCGTACGGTATAGCTTTAAAACCCTGCAGCGTGTTATGATCCTGAGGTAATGTTGTGTATTTTTCGGTTATTCAGGCTTTCTTCTGCCCCTACCTTATGCAGAAGTTAACTTATTATCTTTGTTTTTAGTTGTACCCCAGAAAGTCTCAACTAAACAGTGTTTCCGAGCTTCAGTCTTGTTGTCTATCACTCTCTACATCTATGGTTTACTTTTTTCTTTTGTACATTTTGTAAACAGCTGTCTAAAATATAGCAGTCCAAGAAGTAGGGGTCTGAAGCTGTTTCTGGCATTTCATTAGCTAGATAAGTATTCTCTATTTTATGTTGTCTTTATTTTATAGAAAGCAAAACCCAGTCCTTTTCCTTCCCATTTATGACTTATGGGACTTTTTTTTTTTTTTTTTTTGGGGGGTGTTACAGCGATAAGAGACAAGTTATTTTTTTTATTCTGCTTGAGTTGTACAAATCATTTTTTGTCAGTTTAAAAGATCATTTTACAAGTCAAGGCAGTTGCTACTTGTGGTGAAACTGTTGAAGCTTCAGACTGAAAACACATAAAGACTACAAACAAGAAAGTCGGAGAGGTCATCATCGTGACCATCTAACATCATGACCTGTTCAGAGTTGCTCTATCTCTGCAGCTTCAACATGACCAGAAAAATTGTGATTTTCACCTCTTTTTATATTTTTTGACCTCACTCTTAAAGTTTCAGGTCAAATCTACCAAGGCAGCAGCTGTTTTGGTGTTGTTGACGTGTATCGTGTGATGAGAGATGCAGTCCATTCAGCTGTTTGACATAAAACTAGACATTTGTTTACTATTTTTGCCACAAATTGTGATTTCATTGACTTGTAAAATGATCTTTCAATTTTACAAATATCATATGCGTAAATGGTGGTACTGATTTTCTTTGGGAGAAGTGTCACTTTTTCTGTTAAACTCAGTTTCTTAAGGAATATGTTGACTAGTAATCTAGAGGATTTATCATGGTGTAAAACCTACAGGTCAAATCAATGAATACCTCACCATATTTTGTGTTTTGCTGTAGTTCAGTCATTTTGTCTTGGTATGAATCTTAAAATGTTGTTATGTTACGTGCCTCTTATACATGATTTTTCCAACAACGACACTGCTTGAATTTATAAACTATTATCTACAGTTGGTCAATTAAAAAAAGAGAAATGTAATAGAGAGTTGGTTGAGTTTCATTATTCTGAATATGTCTCACTGTGTGCTCATAAACACAGACACAAAGTGATATGTGTCACAGCCAGAGCTTTTCAACTGTCTGACAGGAGATGAAGAACAGATCCATCCTTCAGCCATTGAAGGATATAACAATCTCTGTCTCATCAAAAACCTACCTGGCCAATATCCTGGCTCAATGGGGCGCCAGGCGTGTGACTCCTGCACATATGTACACGGACACATGAACACACACTTACACACAAAGCCCGAGTCCTTCCTGTGGGCTGGATAATAACCACAGACTGTGAGATTTAATCAGAAAGTCAGCCTCTTTGATAACAGGAGTAAGAACATAGAAAAGCTAGGTTTGACCTCTTTTTCTACTCTTCATAATACACTTAAGGTGTGTGTTTTATTTCATACATGGGGCTTATTTATTCAAATTTACATACCAAAACAAATTAGTCTAGAACTCACTGAGACATTGTTGGTTTGTTTTTAACTTCTTGCTATTTAACAACTGTACAGATTCTAAAGACTCATCTGTGATTAACAGTGTTTTTATAACCCCGCCCCCAAAGGGGAGGCAAAGGGTATTGTTTTTGGTTCGGTTTGTTTGTTTCTTTGTTTGTTAACACTCTATCAGCAAAACTATTGGTTGAATTCATACCAAATTGGGTTTACAGATTGCCAGTGACTCAGAATAGATGTGATTACATTTTAGGAACCGCAGGTCAAAGTTAAATTTGTTTATGATTTTTTTTAATCTCTTTTTTTCTCATTTACTTATAAAGGGTGATATTTCAAATGTGTATAAAAATATCACTTTTGTTTCAAGTCACATCAAACTTTGTACATATATAGAGGCAACTGACATGCTGACATCAGCACATACATAGACATGATGATATCGGCTGGATCGATGCCAAAATAAGCTACAATATGTTCAAGGGGCGGAGTTTGTTGTGCCTGGTTATTAGTTTCTTTCAGCTGTGTCTTCAGGTTATTTTCTTTTAAGTTATATTTTGTTTCAGTTTTTATTTAATTTTTATGTGAGGTTTTCACATATTAATAGAAAATGAAAACAATGGAAGGAAAGAATGTTTGACATCAAATACAATCTACAAAAACTCTGTTTATTAAAGGTCTTATGAGCCATTTTATCCTTGTATACCCATAACCAATATGGCTGGTTTATAAAGCACATGAGCCTCATTAGATGAACAGCCTCCGTCTGTACCACACCATTCTGAAGATACTGTCTAGTGTAATATGAATGTGAAATGAGGCTCAAGTGTCACTGATGGCATCTAACCCCTGCTGATATATAAAAGCAGCATGATTAATGAATAGGAAAAAAAAGATGAGGCGTAGCGTGGTGTGGGGAATGTTCTCATGGCAGCGTTTGTGATCCAATTTCCTGTCAGACTGCTGCTTCCTGCTGGACCAGAAGCATTTTCATCAGCCCTTTTTTCAATTCTTCACCTCCCACACTGACATATTTGACGGGATCTCAATGTGTGTCTCCAGTCTTGCTCCTTGAACTTGTTAGACTTTAAGCAGTACGGGCATTTAAAGACCAGCAGCTTAGGATGGGAAATGCAGACCTCACTTGACACACTTATATTAAAGCTCACTATAGTGTCTCTGCTAACAAACACTCCATAAACCTACCATTAGAACACGAATGACCTGCATTTTGCTTGAACGAACCCTTGACGTGTGTGGTGAGTGTTCGCTATGTATGATTTGTTGTAAATATTCCTAAAAATTTAACCGTTTGCTCAATAGGAAAAATTTCAAAACATGCTGATAGAATAGACCTTGTTCTTTCCAAAGACATCTGAGCATGCTCAGTGCACCCCCCACCACCTGTGGAATGGGGGGGGGGCAAAACACAACAAAAAAATAGACGGTTTGGACTTTTTTTTTTTTTTTTTTACAACTTTCCTTGTCGTTTGCATCTGTTGTTTTCTGTGTAGTTGTGGTTTTCCTTTATTTATTTATTTATTTATTTATTTATTTATTTTTACTGGGTTTTTACAGAGTTTTGACTGTGTAATTGCTTTTTGGAGTTCAGCTGCACGAATTTGGAAAAAAAAAAAAAAGAGCCCCCAAACCAAAACTACTGAGCCAAAATTCTAATACTTGTTGTTCAGTGTGTTCCACGTCACAGTTCATGTTCAACATCCTAAATCTCTTATTGATGTACATTCTAAGTGCCTTATTTAGTAAAAATCTGTCAAACTTCAATTCCTCTCTTTGTCTTTTTCTGTTATTCCACAATGTTTTGACCCTAAAACACACAGTAAAATAAAACCACTGAGGAAAAGGAACACAAGTACATACTCACAGCAGCTTTTATGAACCTGAAACAGATGCAAAGTCCTTGTAATCCGTTTCATTGAAATAATGTCTCAGGGGTTAATGGGTTAATCAATTCAACAAATTAAAGATCATTTTTATCAGAAAAGTAAAACATATCAAACTTGGAACATTACACTTACTATGCAGGTCTTTATCTTTTAGTGTACTGCTATGAAAAAAAAAAGTTTTTTGGTGTTTTTTTAGTCCTTCCCTCAGTGGTGTTGAGGCTTCTCCCTATTTGCCTTACCAGTGTTACATTTAAAGGCATCATGCTCCTTTATTGCTTCTCCTCCTCATTCCTTCTCCCAAATTCCTTCTGTCCCCACTCAGCCAATCTCTCAACACCTACTTGTCCATATCTCTTTCTTTTCATCAAATTGGCCCATTTTTTCTTGCAAAAGTATGTTTTGGAATCATAAAGTGTTAACTGTATGTTCTGTCAAACTATATATATATATCAGATAAGAAGCTGAAAACAATAGGAAGGAAATATCTCTAGGATCCCAGAGGAGACGCAGTAGTACAACTGAGGGCTACAGGTCATTCCTTGCTGATCCAAAATCATGTAAAAAGACGCCAGGACAAAAGCAGATCAATGTCCATATGGAGGAGATTTAGGACTGGATATAGTTCGACCTCGGCGATTCTACACATAGGTCTGCACTAGAACTGAATTTACTTCCTATAAAGTCCCTGTTTAGGGTCCAAATATTACTACTACTACTAATAATAATAATCAAGAAGAAGAACAACAACAACAACAACACCAACATTTGCCTAGTTCTGTTTACTACTATACCTAGTATTTAATCAATAAACACCCAAACATCTATCACCGACCAAAACCATCCACTGACCTAACTGTTTAATACCCGTTGATCCATTAATCCTATCAATACGTGCAAATAATTGGTGTAAAATACAGTTTGTCAGCTTTTCATGGTCATCAGATATGACCCATTTGGACATTCAGAGGCTCCGTAGTTAGCGTGGAAACACCGTCATCCTCTACAACATTGATTCACCAGTAAATCCATGGAGTTTTATCCATGACAGTGGATGGAGACACTTGTTTTTACATTGTTAATCATAGATTTGCTGAAAAAAAAGTCACATTTTCTTCAGTTTTCTCTGTTTCTGATATAATAGCCTTTAACTTTAACCTGAGCTTTTATGAACATCTACACGATCAGTGAATTAAAAAAAAAAAAATAAATGATTTACACAGGGGAAAAAAGCAAAATAAAGAGGAAAATATTACAATAAAGAGTGATAAATCATTTAAGAAAGGTTAAATAGAGAAAAAATAGTACTTGGTCTTTATGGATGAAATGGATTTTTTGTGATTGAAAGCTGATTAATTTTTTTTTTTTTTAAACTCGTGTGTGGACTTCTGAGTGATATCTACTGATAAATACGTGTGTGTGGATACTTTGATTTTATCTCTATACTTTTAATTAAGCCCAAAAATGATCTGCTGTCATTACAGGACTCCCACCGAGGTGTCACATGAGTACCAGACACAGAAAATGAAAACAAATGAACACTCTGGACGTGTTTATGTTTATCAGCTATTCACAATCTGAATTCTGATAAGCAGGAGTCCTTTTAGTGTGACCTTAGTCTCATCACATCCCATACTCCATTTCAACAGTGATGAGGCAATCAGAAACCCACATGAATAAACAGATACAAACGCTAACCCAAAGCTGTCACAGAGCCAATTTAGACCAAGGTTGTTGTCTTTTTTTTATGCTTAATATGGTCTTTAATGTGTTCATGTTTGCAAATATACATACATATTTTATATCATTGAGTACAGGTCATATGTGCGGGTTAGGTTTTTGCATGTATTCATATGCGTGGGTGTCCATATTTCAGTAAAGGTGTATAACCCGTCTTTCCGTATGCGTGTGTGTGTGTGTGTGTGTGTGTGTTTTGTGATTTGACTGAAACATCATAGCTGGCAGCAGTGAGCACCACAGCTCTGCACTAATTGGCCAAGGTTTGCAGGAGCTTCCTAGAGGCTTGACAAATAAAGTGATCCTGTTTTGCCTGTCTTCTCCCCTCCATAGATGTTTTAATGAAAAAGAAAAAAACAAAAATAAAAAATAAAAAATAAAAAAATAAAGCCTGCGCCACTTCAGTCGACTGGAAAACAAAGACGGAGAAGGAGACACACATGTTGTGCAGCGGAAGTAAGAATTCATCAGGATGCAGTGAAGCTTCTGGCTTTGTCAGCTCGATGGATAATAAGACTGCAGCAGATTCATTTAGCAAAGATGACAAAAGCAGCATAACAATGTCTCCCACTCTTTACGTTCTACCACACAAGCTCTCTGTCTCTGAACTGAGCTCATTCTGCCTCTTTTCTCTATCTTTCGTACATGACCTTATGCCTGTGTTGTTTGACTTCTGCTTGTCTTTCTGCTGCTCTTTCTCTGTCTGTTTCTAATTTTGTCTTACTTCTTTTAAACAACCCAACTATGCAAAAGTTTCTGAAATATCTTTCAGTAAGCCAACAAAATCTGTCAAACAAGCAAGCAATTTTAGCTTAAGTAAGTAAAGATGAAAAAAAAAACATTAAAGGGGTTAGATCAGTGTTTTTCAACCTTGGAGTTGGGACCCCATGTGGGGTCGCCTGGAATTCAAATGGGGTCACCTGAAATGTATAATAATAATAATAACAATAATAATAATAATAATAATAATAATAATAA
>JAPQRP010000020.1:18069257-18082721 GCA_037367295.1 Apogon hyalosoma
TGAATAAACCCATTTTTGTCAATTTAAACGTCTGGTGAATAAAAATGAGTTGGTGCTTTATAAATGTAGATGAGTTGTTTGGTGATAAACAACGCTTCTTCGATGACTCTTCCTCACTTTTACATCCAAACCCCACGCACTGTATTTGGGATTTAACCTCTCGATGTGCACGTTGAAGCTGTTCACGCAAAGTATGTGGAACAAAATAAATATCTTTTTGCACTGAGTAACTTACAGAAGAAAAAAAGTATATGAAGTAGATGAAAAGCACTGAATGAAATGAGCAGCATTTGGTACTACAGCACAAAAATAGCAGAAACCTCTCAGTGGAAGTAATCGAATGCTGTAGTTGGTCGGACTTATTTCTTTACTGCTGATGTTGTACCTTTTATGAAGAAGAGAATAACACAAAAGAACACACACACACACACACACGCACGCACACACAGACACACACACTCCAGCCGGTAATGAGTAAGGCGGATTAGGCCGTGTTTCCCCTATGAAGTCCAACTGCACATTAATTTCTCTCGGCTGTTAGAAAATATTTGATGAAAATGAAAGTTCCTTTGAAGCAGACACATAGCTTTCAGTCACGCCAGAGACTTTCAACTCTGTCAGCGCGTATATGTTGAGATTGGTATATGTTAGGAATAGAACACTTAGCCATCAGCCATCACACTATTCTCATATTCAACTGAGGCTCGGTTGTAACTTTAAGGATTTATTTCTAAATGTCTGTCATTCACTTTAACATTTGATGTGATTCTAACTATATTACACTGATCAACATGACTTGTGGCGCAAGTTATAGTCATATAGTCATAGAACTTCCTCATTCCTTGTATTATATTATATCTTTGTGCTTTTAGAAACTTACACTTGTACAAACATGACCTGAATACTAAACTCCCTCTAATGCAAATACATAATGGTGATCAAAGCAGCTCCAGTGCTGATTGTTCCAAAGTTAAGTAAATTACTTTCCATTTTCTACTATCTACTAGAATACACTTCATCTTTGAGGACATCATACATTCCAACAACGTGACTAAATAATTAAAACCATATGCTAATTGATTAACATTACGGCTTACACAGACTGTCACAGTGTAGTCGTTTCCATAAGTCACGTTTCCATCCAAAGGAACTGCAAATTATAATCAAACTGAAAATGCAAATGTATGCTTATTTCAATCTACTACTATGGTTCTTATGTGAATAGGAGCTGATTAAGTAGAGCTGGAACAGTGGAAGCATGTTAGCAGTGTCATAATTTAACATTCATGAAAAGGCATTTGACAAGACTGAAATAGTAATTAATACTTATCAAGCCCCCACCCTTCAATATTTGATTCATCATTTCCTTTGTATCATATAACAGGAGTCAATTTATGTAAAATAAGCTATCATATTCATGTAGAATACATTTTGAGTGCATAAAAATAAATATAAATGCTTAATGGTGTGCTTTAATGGAACGGTAAATGTGCTTCTTTGATCCAAAAATAAATATTTCCCAACATAGCTGCATCCATGTATATGCATGAATGGTTTTGTTTGTATCCTTGAATGCATGTGCATATGCAAATAGCTTCTGTACCTGTGTGGCTTGTGGCTGTTGGTGTGATTTTGTTTGTGCTGCAGCGTGCACATGCATACGATCATAGAGGTAAAAACAGGTAAGTGTTGCATTTGCACTAGGGCAGTCAAAATTAACACGTTAATGCAGATTAATCCATCATCATGATTAATTTGATTAAAAATGTTGCTGCAATTAACCCATCTGCAGTGCAGAATGACTCTGAATGTCTCTGGCAGCAGATTTAGGGCAGTTTGTCCAAGTAGAGTTACCGTTGCCTGGGGCGCCGCTAGCAATTGTAGGCCCCATGAAAGCTAAATGATGTGGGCTCTTTATGAACTTCAGTAACTTATGGATTTGTCGGAGCATGGGGGGTGGTGGGGTGTATGTATGTGGAGTAGGGGCAGCAGTTATATATGTGGGGGTAAGGTCTAAAACTAATGTTACCTAACACTGGTGTGAAGCGAAAGTGAAACTTAACATGCTTTCAACGTCCGACTCCCGGCTTCTATGCCTCTCTTATACAGTGGACATTACACAACATTTTCACACCTCCTAACCTGTATCCACTGGGCCCCCTCCACTGCTACATGCACCCCCCCAGAAATGCTGGGCCCCATGAATTTGTCATGTTTACCCTCCTTTTTCAGTGCACATGTGCAAATGTGCAGTTGATCCGGTAGAACCAGGCAGCAGAACCATCCCATAAAGATGGAAGACACTAAACAGCACACTGGTCCTCTGGATGGAAATATGAGGACAAAAAAAACCAAGACGGAACAGTCGCCCGACATAAAGTATTAAACACACTCTGCAGGAAGGAGTTTTCTTTTCAACGAAGCACCTCCAGCTTAAAATACCACATTAATGCGAAGCATACATTAGTCGGGGATTTTACTAGCACTTCGGCTAATGCGTCACCTAACTTGCGACAAACACGTTAAGTGCATATATATATATATATATATATATATATATATACACATTCCCTTTCTTGAGTCTTCACTCATGCAAAATGAAACTTTATTAATATAGTTTAAAAATGAATGATATTTAATCATGATTAATTGAAATTAATCCACAGCAACCCTGTGATTAACCTGATTAAAAATGTTAATCATTTGACAGCATTAATGTTCTCTAAACATTTATAGAATTTAGGATATAACAATGAGATTATACATATTAATGTCTTGCAGAAATGTCTGATGGCAACATTTAATTCAGGTAAAGTCTTGACAGAGAGGTAAGGAAAGGAAAAGAAAGAACGTAATGAATTAAGTGTTTCTACTGTCTACTGCGGCATGACAGTTTCTGTTTAGACTAAATTAAAAGCATTGGTTCGTGTGTGTGTTTGTGTGTGAGAGTATGCATCTGAATGTGTGTCTTTGTATAGATGGGTTGTTTGGAGGTCAGGATAAAAAAAAAGATACATAAATAAAGCAGATTAGAGGTGAAAAGGAGCATCCTCTCTTTCTGTTTCTCCTTCTAATGTAACCTGATGTGTATTCAAGCTTTAAAGCCTTTAAACAAAAATTCCTTCAGAATTAGGATCACTCGTTCACCTGTCACTCCCCCTCCCTCCCTCCCTCCTTCCTCTGTCAGTGGTGATGGATGTTGCCTGTGCTTCAGACTGAAAAGGGAATAGACTGTTCTCTCTGTGCGTTTCACAGCAATCTGGAGCTGTCAATAGACACCAACGCACACACATACACACTCTCAGCTCTGTGAAGCTGTCATGTCTCTATCAAACAACCTGCCTCTAATGCATCAAAGACAGAGAGACAAACACTCCGAGAACACACGAACAGCAACAACAACCAAAAGTTTGTCCAAACTGCAGACAACTTGCATTTTGTGCATGCTATTTCTATTTTCTGCAATGCACAGTAAGCAAGAGACGAGCTGCTACTTCAACTCTAAAGGTCTTTGTTGTTTGGTTTTTCCTGTTATTGATTCGCACATCACTTTTTTCTATTTTTTTTCTAACCCTTGTTCCTACCATTTGTACTTTGCACAGAATGTATTTCAGTCATTTTTTATGCATTTCAGAACAAGGCTGATTTTTCCGACATTTTGCAACACAAATAAATATGTTAGCTACTAATTTGTTTGATACAGACATCATGTGATAGCCATGTTGGACCTGGTCCTGTCTATTTCTAGTTGTTTTATAAATGAAACAGTTAAAGTAAATCTTATTAAATCTACTTTTTTTATTTATTTCTGTTCATTGCAGTTTGATGTTTTGTCTTCAGTTTGACGCTGCTGTGTTTTAAACAAGTCTTTGTGCACTTTTTAACCTTTTACTGAAATTTACCATTTGTTTCTATTTATTATAGTTTCACATTTTGCCTTTTTTAAATAAGTCTTTGTGCACTTTTTCCTTAACCTTTTAACTTTCTACTGAAGTCTTCTAGTGACTACACTTTGTCATTTTCTTTGTCCTGGTATCTTAATTTGTTTCATATGTACATTTATATGAGTTCTAGCCCATGTGTATTTGTATTGTCCTCTGTGTTTTGTTTTGTTTTAATGTTGTATCATGCAGATGTCCTCTCCTGTTACTGTAGAACAAATCCACCTACGGGTACAAATACAGTTACCTTGACCTTACCTATTTTATCGCTTCTTTATTTCTACATTTTTACTCTCATTACTCATACAACCCAACAACATATTCTCTGTCATTATGAGTTTTTGTGCAGACATATCGCTAAAGCTATGTTTGTCTCCACACCACCGTCAAACACTCACATACACACACGCAAACACACACGTTTGATAGCAACCGGCTACAGTGATTAATGAAACTACAGATTGTTTATGTCCCTTCAAGGGATTTTGAATTATTTCTTCACTCATGTGTGCTATAAATTTTCTTCTGTCACTGGCCTGTCTCTGTCTGCTGCAGTGTCATACATGATGAGGCACATTAGCGCAAATGTTTCCGTGAGAAAAAAAATAACACATTCATCTTATCAGTCAACCACAGAGATGCTCCGAAGAAGCATTACCCCATTAATCCAAGTAACTTCGAAGGATAAATAAAAGTTTGTAAAATGGATGTTGGTGAAATTAGTGGAAAGATTATAAGCACATTTTGTTATTGTTTTATTTGGAAGTGAGTGTTTTTTTTGTCTCAAACCGCACAATTTTCTTTTGAATAACTTGTTTAAAGTATGGATGTATGATGCAAATGCATAATAATACATAACATTATGCCATATACAGACTGCTATTCTTGCTAAGACATTATATAATCCCCTTCTTAGCTCATTCCTTCCATAAACAGGCGAATTACTGCCTAACCAACCTGTGTGTAAAAACAGCATAGATCTCATTGAATTTGTCCAAGTCTCTGATCTGTGTTGGCTGCAGTAAGAAAAAAAAAAAAAAAAACACTACAAGAGGACTCCAAGTGCTGCTTAACCGGCTTGGCAGGGATATAAAAATAGATCAAATTTGATTTTGTGTATTCCACTGAATACTTTGGGTTGCTTAATTTGCCTTGACAAGGACGATGTATCTGGTGGAGCATTTCCAAATATGGCTAAATGAAGCGCTGCACCAACATTATTCTGGCCTGGACCTCTTCTCAATGATCCAGTGAGTCACTGTTTTCTATAAATGGAGCTCAGAGAGCTCAGCCAATGTGTGTTTATACAGAGGGGAGACTGGGAGTGTATCGTTTTGTTGAGTTTTTAAGACCCTCAATCTGGCCAGCAAGAGAAATCTGAAAACCATCCAACAAAAGCAAAGAGCTGTTAACGTAGAATGATGGGCTTTAAAGTCAAGACTGTTGAACTAGACGAAGCTCTTTGATGTACTTGTAGCTTTTTAATATATTTCTACTTCATTTGGGCAGCAGTGTCAACTCAAGAAGCAAGGATACCACTTTAACTAGTAGTGTCGTGAATTAGCCGTTTTTCAATTGAACAGCTTTTTAACAGACCACTATTGATCTGTGGCGCACTAGCATGCTCACAAGCTACATTTCCCCGAGTATTTCTGTTGTACAAAGCCTAGAGGAGCTTTCTGTGCCTGAAATAAAACAATGAATGAGTATGTGATGTCACCAGTGTACATAGATGTATTGTTACCAGGACTGGCCGATATCCAGAACGCTTCCATACGATGATAACATCATGTACCAATTCTTGCAAAGATACCTACGACATGAGAGTAGGGGGAAAAACATCAGCTGGAACTTAAGTGATGAACAGATGACAGCGGAAAAACTGTAAAGCTGAGGACGAGAAGAAACTGACACAAGGAAAACACAAGGGTTTAACAGAAACAAAAGAGATAAAATGATGGGTTCATGCGCTTATTGTGTGATCCCAAGAAGACGCTGCTGTCGTCTTCGAAGAACACACATTCAGAAGCTAACACGACCGTCACCAGCCAAGAACATAAATAGGAAGTTGTCAGCTGCTAACTACAAAAAAAGAGCAAGCGAGGGTGATAAATAAATATATAAATAACAAGTGGTGCCAGTCACAACAAACCCTCGCACGTATTGTAGCTTATTTTGGCATGGATCCAGCTGATGTCATTATGTCTATACATATGCTGATGTCAGAATATCAACTGCCTCTATGTATGCGCCAAGTTTGAAGTAAATTGAAATAAAATTGATGTTTTTATAGACATTTGAAATTTCACAGATTATAAGTATATGGGGATTTTTTTTAGTCATAAAAAACTTAAATGTTGACCAACTTTTCCCAAAATGTCATGACATCTATCCTGGGTCAGTGGCAATCTATAAACCCAATTTGGTATGAATTCAACCAATAGTTTTGCTGATGCATTTCAAATTCTGAGTATTATAAGTAAATGGGGGAAAAAAGATTAAAAAAAAAATCATAACAAATTTGAACTTTGACCTACTTTTCCCAAAATGTCATTATATCTATTCTGGGTCACTGGAAATCTATAAACCCAATTTGGTATGAATTCAACCAGTCGTTTTGCTGCTAGAGTGTTAACAAACCAACACACAAACAAACCAAACCAAAAACAATACAAACAGGAACTGAGAGAAGATGTCTAGAAAATCCCATTGTGGTCAAAATTATATGTTACATAGCTATAGAGCAGACTTAAAATGTCTTATATGAATACATGGCAAAATGAAATTGTAACTGGAGCCACTTTACATACATCAAAATACTGGAGGTTACGGTTAAGTCACTCATTTACAAGAAACAAGTACGTTTGGACTCTGAATATTCAAGTAAAGCCAAATTTTCCATGGTGAAAATCGATTTCTTCTTTATTTCGATCATGTAAATGACCATTTGAAAACAGAAATGCAAATAAACGACAATGAAAAGAATGAAAACAAAATAAAATGGTAATATAAAACTGCAACGTCTTTAGCCTCAAAATTTACATGAGTGAAAAGGAGTAGGAAGAAGTATAAACTTATCTAATCCAATCCCTTCAAACCTCAAGTAATCAAGTGAGTTGTTGAGTCTCTGCTAAAAAGCAAAGCGAGTCAAGTCATTTACCGAGTAAAGCAAGTGATGAGTCAAGTTGTCTAAACTTCTGTTGACCTGTTGTGCATAAGAAGCTGAGCCATGACTCATTAAACCCACATGAACGGCAACGGTGAGGGCTGTGTTTAAACCACAATACAGCTGTATAGATCTATATGGCTTCGACCTGGAAACAGGGGCCATAGTCTGTGTGTTAAATCAAAGTTAAAGGTTAAATTAAGTGAATAATAGCCTAAAACATTACTACCAACGTTGGTAGAATGTAAGTATATATTTTTTTGCATGTTAACATTTTACTACACAATGAAAACTTTAACACTTGACTCCCTTTGGCTGATCAAAGTGAAAGGAGCTTTGGAAAACAGAACTTTTTTCTTACAGAGGTGTATTATGGCAGCGAGTGCTAATACTTAACTGATCTAATACTTGTTCCACCGCTACTTTGCTATTATGTCAAACCATGAACATGTTTTCCAACTGCTCCACTGCTTTCGGTGCCACTAAACAATGACCTCTTACTATGTTTCTGTGCAAGACGAGTCATCTGCTACAAGTCTAAGTCGAGTCTTTCATCGGTGTTGGTGTAAAAAAAAAAAAATGTGACTCAAATCTCTAACCTGTGCAAAATATACAGTAAAAGTAACACAACCAAATACAACTACATTAATTGACTGGAAAAAAAAAAAGTATGGGAATGACTGCAAATGTCTACTGATTGGTAGTCGAGATGACAAGTTATTTAAAAACATATCATTTTTTTTTACATTTGCATTTGTTTCACTGACGGGTTTCTTGATCATATGAAGCTGGCTCCGTTTCAAAACACCAAAATTAGCATCAGATATACTCCAGTACTTGGTGTAACTTAATGCTCTACCTTGAACTGATGGTAGTAACCACCATTTAACATAAAGTAATTAGAAACTTCAATAGCATTGTATTTATTTGTCATGTAACACATTTCTTTACAATGAAGCAAACATCAAGCAATCTGATGCTGGATTTAACTCAGGCGCTTGTTCTTTCCTACCGCTACACTGCTCTACTGTTAAGGATTGGTGACACTAAACAAGAATGGTGTTGTAAAGAATGGATTTTACAAGGACATACAAATCCAGGAGAAGTGGATAACACTTTTGTTCTCCAGTGGGCAGATAATTTCTCTCTACTCCAAACAGACGGCCTGCACTGCAGTTGCTTCGCCAATGCAAATGTTTCAATTTCATCCCCAACTAAAGTTAAATTGCCTTAACAGTTAGCGAAACCATCGTTTGTCCTTCGTCGAGGCTTCGGTTTGCCTTCCTGTCTCTCCCGATACCAGTGGCTGGGCTGTTATGAACCTCACGAAGGCTGTGATGCCCGAGATGTGAAATTGAAAACCCAGTCAGCTGTTTAAATATCCCATTTATTGTCAGTCGCTAATGAAAACAATCCTTCACTGTTAAATTTGGATAGGCAAAACTGCATTTAAAAATACATAAACCAAGAGAGCCTGACAAATGTGGAGTGATCAAGAGAGGCAGTCGGAGGTAGGAGGGGGAACTAAAGGAATGTGTGGACAAGAAGAGGAGCCGGAGAGCCTCTAATTATGGTTCGTGCAGGAAATAACTTACGCTGGGTCTTGTCTGCCTTCGTGTCTCTAAATACCTCCATTGAGAGTTCAGCTCCTGCAGCCATCATCACTGCGTCCACATCCATACACGCTACACTGCTGCAGGCGATATGCATTTATGACTTCTGTCCAATTCCACCCAAGTGCAATCGTTTTTAACTACAAATTGAAAAGGCCTATGGTGCTGAAAAATTCCATCTTTTGAATAATAAAACTGTGTCACATTGGGCCACCTGGGGCCACAGAAAAATCAAGCTAAATACAGACACCATATGGCCTACCTTATAAAGAATGTTTATAACAGGAAATGACCATAAGAGGCATCACATTATGGAAGCAGACTCCGACAGTGCAAACCGGACAGACATCATAAAGCACATTTTCATTCATTACTCATAATTACTCATAAAACGAGTTTTTCACGCCCTGCAATTGAGTCTTAAATAAGCATATATAGTAAAATGCTTCTTTTAACATCAGCCAACCATGTGATGACACTAATTTAAAGACCTTAAACTAACCTTTTAATTGTATTGCTGTTAGAGCTGGTACTTCATTAAATGTTGACCTATAAGTGTAAAAGTGATCTGCGGCGGGAGACTGGATCACCTGTCAAATCATTTGTATTTACTGGGATGGATCCATCTAAAACAAGGCTATCCTCTCCGGAAAACAACGTAAAACAAAACGAATTAAAAATCCCAGCAAGTTATGCCTGCATTTCCAGGAGAGTAAAGGAATGAGCAAATATTGTCTGTGGACTGTGAGGTGTAGGGCAATATCTTAACAGGATTCATTCTGAATAATGTCCAATAGCAAGAGATGTTTAACCGACATCGAAAAAGCACCCATACCTCTTTATGAATGCAAAAAAAAAAAAAAAAAAGTGTGACATCTTTTCAGTGTCATACAGTTCACTGCTTTAGCACCTGGGACGCTCCCTCATACATTCCTCTAATTCCCCTTTCCACAAAAGGACTGCAGTTACAGTTCAAGGGCAAGATCGGAACGGAGAAATCTGAGAAATTCATAGAAAAAAAAAGAAACATTTTAATCACCTTGTATTTTTTTGTCATGCCATTTGTCATGTGTATGATGTTGTGGCTGTACGTTCTCCCTGTGACATGCAGGTTTTCCCCAGTGTCAGAAACATGTATGCTAGTTACTTCACCTGCCAATGACCATGACCAAGTTACTGGTCTAGATCTGCAGCTGGTTCGTGGCAGCCCACCGATGTTTGTGTTATTGTTCTCTTTAGGGACGACAAAAGTGCACTTTACTTTATTAGATAGTAACAGGGTTAAAAATAAATAAATAAATAAAAAATCCTGTATGGATTTTGGTCGAAAAGCTTGACATAATTTGGCCTAAAAAAGAAGACTTTCAGGGTTGTGTTCCATGTTTCATTTGTAACCCTACCATGCCCAAGTCTATAATCCTAATCCTATTATTATTCACCTCAATGAAGTAATCTGACATTTTACTTACTTTGATGGTGCATTAAATGTTAATTTGGCTTAAATGACCAAAGAAAAACAAGCAATAAGAAGAGAGATTTTGCAGCATCCTTTTTGTGTCTCAGTTCCGTCATAGAAAGTGATAGGCAGCGTTTTCTTCAGTCCTGTGAAGAACCCAGTAGCCATGATAAAACTGTGGCAGTGTGCCACAGAAAGCCCTAAAGCAGAAGCAACTTGTGCCACCTAGTGTGGTTGCTGTTACCGTATTGATTTTAACACAGACTGATCATGCCACAGCAAAGATTGCACTATGATTCGGCTGCTCACACTCTGTCAACCTCATAACGGCAGAAGCAACAAAGGCAGATACGGAGCCCTCGGTAAGAGATCAATAGCCGTGGTCAGATAAGGTTGCAGAGATCTGTAGCCTGGGGAAACAATCATGTGTTTAAGAAAAAGAGTGAGTCTGAAACAAGTATGAAAAAAAAGAAAACGGGAAGATTTTTTTTTCATTATTGGGTCAGTTGGGAACTCACCCTATGGTGGGGAAGTTTAATAGCAAACCACAAGACTCCCTCAGGATTAGCACTGACTGCAGCCTGAACCCAAGAAATAATGGGAACATGCTTATTCATCCATCAACACCAGTTATGATTAGGTTAATTAACACTGCTCAGTAAAAATATGTTTCACATATATATTTCAGCCCCACAAATCCGCTTGTTAAGTAATATTTAAGTTCCTGGTCTCTTTGCACCAGTGGATTCACGGGGATCCGGTTTAGCAGATGCAATGGGAACTGATGGTAGTTAGCTGATGCACTAATGTTTCCTTGCACTTTATTTATTTTCATTTATTTTTTATTGTTACTTCACTTAAGCAATTTCCATCTATTTCCTCTGCTCTTTATTATCACATGCAAACACTTAGAATGACAACTGAATGTATTTTTAGGACTCGGTACTACAGCATATTGAATACAGAGCAACAGTTGACACCTGTCATAGTTTTGCAACTGTCATTCATTGCTCTAGGATATTTTCAACAATATCACTGAGAGATATTCCCAAGGAAATAACAATACAGCAATCCGATAATTAACTTAAAGGACAACACTCCTTTATCCATTTATAGTGCACTCACTGAAATACTCTGAAATTCACAATTTCAACCTTAGTGTGTTATTAGACATCATCATCTACCTCGTTTTGCCTTAAAACATTTGAGCTGCACTCGCTAAAAAATAAACACATGCAATAAAGCAGCTGTTATAAGGTCATAAACTGACAAAAACCACTCATATTCTCTATTTACAGCTTCAAAATGTCTGTGAAATCTCTCTGAATCATTGTATGATGTTATAAAAAAAAAAAAATCAACAACATGCCTCTGGACCTAACTGAGGCATGGGATTAATATCTGAGGAAATTACCAAAAATAGTCACTTGCCTGATAAAAAGGTTAACACTCAAGCTATCAAGTACAGCGCATAGCTTTTAGAAAGTTAAACTTGTTGAATGTTGTAGGTTATTGTTTTACCTTAAAATCTGACAGTGGAACACTTGAAGCTGAATAAACCGTAGAAAATAAACTCCAAGACAAAGACGTGTTGTACTTCGTCCGCCAAAACTGTGCACGAAGCTTAGCTAGCATCTTGTCTTGAAGCTAACACATTACCTTGGATAAAAAAGTACATGGATTCAGGCGATGGTATTGATAATGGATGCTAACTTATTCCAAAATGGTCCATTTGTGATGCCTCCAAAAGAGCGGTGGCTCAGATTCTATCAGGCAATGGACTATCAGGTTGAAGAATCCATTATCTGACGTTGGCGATTCTCTCACTTTCTGAATGCTCCATTTGGTGATACCAGAGAACCACTTCATATCAAGAATCAAGCAGTTAAATCAATTACCTTCCTGCCAGGCCAATCACAGTCACATAAATGTGATTGCAGCTCTCGCGGCAGGGCCATAACCAATGCCAAAACATCTTCCATTGCGCCATCTTGTCACTGCTGACTGTGGGGACTTCTAATACTGGCACTTGGAGAAAAAAAAAAAAAAAAAAAAAAAGAACACTAGACTCGGTTGCAGGATTGCCCCTCACATCCACTTTGAAATTCAAATGTATTATGCATGACACCTACTTATAAGAGATCAGCACTTTTGGCTTTATTTTATCTCCCGGACTACTTTGGACACTGTCGAGTAATATCACAATTTAAGCTAATTTTCCCCCAGTGTCAGAGTCAAGCAGAATACAGATTATGTGTGGCCCGCTGCATATATGTGGTATCTAATTTAATTATCAGAGTAGTGAGAAACGATTCCACCTCTCTGTTTGATCTTTCATCTGTACTTACATTGACTCCTTCACACCAGGTTTTACGCAAATGTTGCCATCTTGCAGCACATTGAGCTTGACGCGGGGTGAGCATCTGAGTTTTCGGGGAATCAGATCTTTCCGAGGCATCAAGAACACAGTGGACTTCACGAGCAAGCTAGCTTTGGCAATTAACTTAGAAAGCAGTTCCAGTATTCCTGTAAATCACGTGTATGGGCTATTGGATGAGCGCAGCTAATGGTCAAAGCTTACTTTCACTGTCACTGAGTCAAGTAATGTGGAGGTTAGGCCGATCTATAAGCTGTGGTTTGCTTTACAATCTGACCTGAGGGCATATGGGATGCATGTAAAGCTGCCAGGGCTTCTTTAAACATCTTTTTACACTCAGGCTCATTGGAAAATGGATTTGCCTCTTGGGAACCGTGCAGGAAACAGATCAAAAGAACATGTCTGTAAAATAGAAGTATGTATGTATGTACTTGTTTTACAAAATATTAAATAAGCGGCAACACTTCACATGACGGGTTCTTTAAGTAGTATCAGTTAATTAAGTAATAGTAAAGTCACAACTTTTAAATAATAATAATAACGACAATATATTTGATTTATAATGCACTTTTCATTCAGATAATCTCACAGTGCTACAGCAGAAAAGGACAGGCAACTAATATTTAATGTGTGTAGTATTACTTTATAACACTGTAACCCATTAAATGATGCATACATTAATACTTTTGTTAACATGAGTACCTTTAGCCAATGTTGATTAATGTAAGTAATGTAAAATACCAAAATAAACACCTCTAGTTAACCCTTTATCAGGCAAGTGACTATTTTTTGGTCATTTCCAGATACATTGCAAGACAGTGACAGCAAAAGTTCCAGTGAGGACAGTGAGTCAGCAATCTCAGGTCCAATGTGGTCTACAGGGTCTGTAAGGTCCACCTCTGCATGAACAG
>JAPQRP010000020.1:18111733-18135520 GCA_037367295.1 Apogon hyalosoma
ACTGGCGACATGTCCAGGGTGTACCCCGCCTTCGCCCTTAAGTGGCTGGGATAGGCTCCAGTGACCCCGTGACCCTAATGAGGATAAAGCGGGCTCAGAAAATGGATGGGTGGATGGAGATACTGGACATAGATCTCATTCAGACCTAAAAACCATCCGGAAGTGGTAAACACATAGAATATAACTCTCATTTCCTTCTTCAGGATCCTCAGCATCTTTAAATGACCTAAACCACCTGCGTTTAGTGTCAGGAAGCTTAAACCTCAAATATGTTTCACTCCAGGATACAGGATACATATTCCTAAATATAATTTGTAACATACTTGATTCGATTACTGAAAATCAGTGTTGCATTTTAATATGTTGGATTGTCTTAACTTTGTTTTTCCTTATCATAGCATAGCACATTGTGAATGAATGACAGCCATGAAATACTGCCACCTAAAGGTGATTGATTACATATCATAAAATATGTTCAATAGAGCCAAGACTCTGTTCAAGAAAAACACTCCAGAAGGTGGTTACCAACTCACTGTGTCACCTGAGGAGTATAAATAAAATACTGCATAAATAAATAACTGCGCCTACATTCATGCTTGCAAAAAATATATATAATAGAGGTTAACAGGAACAAAGCTGCTGTAGCCAAAGCAGGAAACAAATAAAATCCATTCACGCAGTGGACTGTTTGTTGTCAGACTATTTAACTACAAAAGATTCACAGTTCTAGGCTCAACTTGTCTTTGATTAATGTGGTGTTTAGATGCTATCGAAATACATCTGACAGTAAATAAAGAACAGATATAAGAACAGAATTACGAGCTAGAGAATGGATCAAAAAGTCTAACGCTTTAGTGTTTTAATCACTGTGTTTTGGATAATGATTCATCATCTGAAATCAAATGGTTTACATTAATGGTGTCAAACTCGTGGAAACAAAGCAGTGTCGTGTTGTGTCTGCAAAAATGAGGAATTTTCCTTGGCCTGTTATTTTCCACATTTTCAAATAGGGTGAAAAATCTGTAAAAACTGCAATAAATTGACTGTTCAGTTAAATGCAAGTTCATTGCATGTTCGTGTTTTGTGTTGTGTGTTGACCAAGGTTATTATCGTCAACAAAAACTAACAAAATGACGAAGGCTAGAACAGAAAAAAATATTTTCGTTAACAGAAAAAAAATAAAAAATAAAAAAAAAAATAAAAGAAAAAATGATAACACTGGAACTGTATTGTGTGCTTAGAAAACTAACCAAAATGTATAAAAATAATGAAAAAAAAAATCCCTTCGTTTCCATCTTTGTCAGTGTTGGACTGATATGAAATCTATTTATTTTGCTTGAACAATTTTAGCTGGCGGCAGCATACGGCACTTCACAGTCCGTCACTTCTTGTCACATGTTGTTTAGAGTTGGCTTCTCGTCCCCACCCTACCTGAAAACATGAAGACTAAAATTGGGAGGAAGCTAGGGCTGGGATAATTGATCTAAATATCAATACTATTGATACCAAGGTGAGTATCGATATTAGATCAATACCAGCGTGATGAGATTGATACTTTTGTTGCAGTTTCTCTTCTTTACGTCCAGCAAATTACTAAAATTTCCTCAGAGAGTTCATGTGAGTACAGCTTCTCTCCAAGTCTGTCTGCCTCTGCAAACAGCCCCACCCCCCACCGGAGAGCGCAGAGTCAGAGCACTGACTGAGAGCAGCCTGTGATGGCAGAGAGAAAGAGAAGCGCTGTGTGGAGCTTCTTAACTGCAGCTGACCAGGAAACTGCCACATGTGATGTGTGCAATAGTCATTCACCACTGTTGTAACACCACAAATTTAAAAGGGGAATTATTTTATTATTTTTATACAGTTAAATTGTGTATATGGTAGTTAGTTTATATAAAAAAAACATGTTTATTTGCCTAAAATATTCGCCCTGTGTTTTATCATAATCATAATCAGCTAAAGGCAAAATCACAAAATGATTCAATGATCATGACTTTTCAAGTAAAAAGTATTGGTATCAGCAATACTAGCCCTGTATTTACTTGGTATCGGATCGATATCAAAATTCACAGTATCGCCCACCCTTAGAGAAAGCAGGAGAGTCCTATATGGGATTTCTTTGAATACTGCGACGAGGAAGATCAAAGATATGAAAAGACTAAGACTGATACTAAAACTAAACTAAAATTTAGCGGCTCAGTTGGTAGAGTGGGTCATCCAGTGACCAAAGGGTTGACGGTTCGAATCCTGGCTGATCCCTGGCAGCACCTTGCATGGCGGCAGCCTCCTACTGGTGCATGAGTGTGTCTGTGAATGGGTGAATGTGAGGCTTTGTAAAGCACTTTGGGCACCGTGAAGGTGTAGAAAATGTATTTAAAATGCTATTTAAGTTCAATCCATTTACCATTTAGGAAAAAAAAAACCCAAAAACTAATAAAAAAAACTCGCAAACCTGCTCTAAAACTAATTAAAACGGACTGAATTAGAGGAAAAAAGGTCAAAACTAAGTAAAACTAAACTACAGAGTAAAATCCAAAACTATTATAACATCGGTGTGGACATGTAGATTATATTCTATATGTGTGTATTATATATGTGCGTGCTACGGTTGTGCTGACACGCTTCTTTACATCAGGGGCTTATGGGAAATTGGTATTGCATGTTGAACTTCAGAAGGAATAAAGAAGACTTAAAAAATAATCCCTTTAACTAATACATTGATTTTCGTTGTATGACTGTATTCTTATTACCAACTCCATAAACTGTAACCATGTATTATTACCATAACTGCATTTAGTTACAGCTAATCGTGGCTTAACCTCTGAAATACACAACCCTCCATTAGTCCGAACACTGTCTTCATGCTGATAGAGGGTCTGAGGTTTTCAGTTACAGTGTTAGCGTCACAGTGAGCCCTTCTATGATCATCTCAGTCTTCAGATGCTTTTGTGAAACATGACCCTGTTCTGTGTTGAAGTAAAGTATCCCGGCCTTCACCGGAGAACCAGACTCATCTGCCTGAGAGCAAATGTTTCCTCGACTCTGGCAGATGAGTCTGGCACGGTTCCCTTTCAAAGTGATTTTCATCCGGTGTTGATCTGGCTTAGCCAATCACAAATGTTTGAGAACAGAGAACCCGCTGCTCTCTCCTCTCTATGCAAATCAAGAGACTATATATAAAGATAGATGATGGGATGTCATTTCACGGATGTGGGGGAAAAATGAAGTCACTATTCTGAGCTTCTGTGTGGAAATAGAGCAGTTGAGTAGACTCTATAGTGTTATCGGCGATCAGTAATTACAGCTGTCAATCATGTATTTAAGCCCCTTTTTATGTGAAGTCACCATTATTTTCAGGCTGTAGAAAATCTAACCTAGAGCTGGAGTTGAAGGGGCACGATTCTTGTTTTCTGTCAGACCTTTTGAAATATAATATGCAACATTTCTTAATTCCCTCAATTTCCTAAGGGCCAAAAGGATCAATAAAGTTCTATCTACACTGGAAAAAATCTAAACCTTACCAAGTGTATTTTTCTCATTTCTAGTCCAAATATCTCACCACACTTAAAATAAGACAGAATCACTTATTTTCAACTTATTTTGATATGATTATAATTCAAGTTTTTTTTTTTTTGTTTTTTTTTTGTTTGTTTTTTTTGCTTAATTCAAGCAAAAAAAATCTGCCAATGGAACAAGTGAAAATGATCTCGGTAAGATTTCTTGAAATAAGATTCATAAAATAAGTTCTTATATCTCACTGAAAAGTTACTCTTTAGGTGATTATGTCTTATTTAAAGTGTGATGAGATATTTGGACTAGAAATGACAAAAATACACTTGGTAAGATGTAGATTTTCTCCCGTGTTTAATACAAGGAACACAAGTGTGGCAACCAACTCACTATCGCTCACCTCATTTACATTGTTAAGAAACTACAAATTATTTCTGAATTCAGAAAAAAGCAGCGAGCCATTGCTATGCAAACAATACATTACCTCATGCTGTTGCATCTAGCTAAACTGTAAAAGTTTCTCTCTCATAAAAATCAGGAAAAATAACTGCCAATTATTACTACTCACAGCAAAACATCACGCTTTTTTACTGATAGTTGGAACCTGCAGTTAACATGAAAATAAGTCACGTAAAAGAGGTTCTGAATAACTGATGACCAAACAGAGAAAAAAGGCCGGCCACCTGCAGAGATCATTAATGCTCATGTCCCACTTCTGTTTTATACCATCAACATCTCAAAGAATCTCAAGGCCTTTATAGTTGTCTGCGTCGGCATCACACACATATTGTATATGCACACACACACCCGCAGACGGATGGTATTTTAGTTGAGTGAAAGGCGGATATTTGCCTATATATTTTCTCGTAAACTTTAATAAGGAAGGCGAGGGGGAAAAATACAAGTAACCACGACAACATGGGAATGAAATCTGTACCTTCAACCCAAACAAATGACAGCATAATCTCATTTAGGAACAGAGGCAGTGAACCTTTGTTTCCATCATGTGTCGCAATATATACCTGCCCTCTGGGTAAAGCAGTGACATCCGAACACAGGGGAGAGGAATTAAGAATTACACTGATGAGGGGAGATGAAATTGAGGAGGATGGAAGCAGAGATAGGAAAGAGAGAAAGAAAGAAAGGAAGAATTGAGTCCAAATTAGAGGAGACAGCGCCACAGTGGATTAAATGACACCAGATATGAGGGAGGAAACACGAGGCGCATTAAAAATCCAAAAGAGTCTTGTCAACTTTCAAAAAAAAAAGCATCAATTTCAACTCATATATGTCACAGAACAGGAAAAACTGCAAGCATTTTGGTGTGAAAATGCAGTATTCATAATAAACAGCACTGTTACATTAGCCATTACATTAACCAACCGAAGATCAGAAAGCAGTCGAGAAGCAGATAATCTTCCCAACAGATGGTGAAAAGGTCCAATTGAAGATTATGTATTATAATATCAAATCTGCTTTGCCTTTGACCTTACAAATACAATCTCATGCAATGATACCCAAAGCCTCCAAGAGTCAATCCCAGATCAACAAAAACAGCATCAACAAAGAAGCACATGACAAATGGGAACAGAATTAGAAATAATAATAATGAAATAAAAAAAAGTAAGAGAAGATATCAGGAATAGATGCAAACTGAACTGATGTTACTGAGAGAAAACCTCAGAACGAATAACAGAGGGACTAGAAATCCTTTTGGAAGATCAACTGTTAGCAAGAATACGTATTAAAATCTGCCAGACAGATGGTGAAAATGTATAATTGATTAAATACTAGTTTATAAAGTCTACTTTCCCTTTGACCTTGCACACACTGCAATACAGTAAAACGATGGCCAAAACCTCCCAGATTCAGTCCCAGATTGATAAAAACAGCACAGACAAAGAAGAACATAGCCTAACCAAATAAGAATCGAATTAGAAATGAAAAAGAGTGAGAGAAAACATAATTTATGTTGGCAAACTGAACTGATGTCACTGAAAGAGCTAGCAAAAATAAAAAATAAAAAAAATCTAGATCCAGTATTGTGTTTGATTTTCAAGCAACAGAGCAGAAATAATAGTCAAAACTGAATAAATTCATTCCTGGATTAGCAAAAAAACAGCACCAGAAACTAAAAACACTACAAAAAGAGTTAAGAATGCAGAACACAATACCAGATATCAGACAGAGATGCAAAGTCAGTCCATAGTAGAAAAACAAAATGCCTCAATAAACAACAGAAAAGCTTTGAAATCTTTTGGAACACCAACTCTTATCTAGGCCCAATATTATAATCTGACAAACAGAGCAAAGAACAAAATGGGGAATCAATGAGAAACTATTGACCCAGAGATTAATTCTGAGAATACCACCAACATCAGCACAATGAATCACCAAAACATAAAGAACGACACACAGAGGAAGAACATAAATGAGGTGAGGAGGGAACTTCGGCACAGAAAGCTCGAGGAAAAAAAAAAAAAACAGAGAGAGAAAGAGGAAAGTAACACACATTGGATTATTCTTGATCATCAGCTCTTATTTAAGATGAAATAAAATCTGACAACTGGAGTAAAGAAGCCAATGGGGAACCAATGAGACACTACTGTCTCTAAGCTAAGTTTGTATAAAATACCTCAACATCAGCACAATGAACAACCAAAACGAAAGGCAAAAGAGAGAAAGAAGAGAAATCAGGCAGAGATACAACTTGAAAGAGTTTGGGAGACAAGCTCAAATAAACCACCTGAGATCCTTCTAGACCAGACCAAGGAACCCTATGTTGAACTAGCAAGAAACCATTAGCCTTTGACTGCAACATAACAACAGATTCAATTGCAATAACATTAAGTTCCGCACCATCGAGATACGAGGTGCATCTCAACTTGAGCAGATGTCAATGTTCGAGCAAAGATTATTAGAATCACAGGACCAGAACCAACACGAATTTGTCTTGAACGACTTAGTGCAGCTTCACCTTTAACGTCAACCTTATCTTTCCACAGTACCGTCACATCAGGCAGAATGGGAATTTAAAAAGAAACAAAGAACTCTATCCACCAATGTTACGGCGCACAAGGTCCAGAAACAACACAACTGAAATACCTCTGGGGCATCGACTCATCTCTAGGACCAGGATTTGAGTCTGACAAAGCGTGGCGCCATTGAGAAACCACTGTTTCTCAGGACAAGACTCAGCTTTCCGTCAGCACCAGCACATCGAGTCATGACAAAGAAAAGGAAGCAAGTGAGAAGGAAAGGAAAGACAAGAAGAATAAAGACAGAAAGAAGTCAAAGTACATACAGAGTGACAGTGGCAGTTGTCGGATCCTTACCTAGGACGCCCAGTCTGTAGTTGACAGTTATCACAATCACATTCCCATAGCTGGCCAAGATGCTGCCGTCAAACATGTTCCCAGTTCCTTCCATGTAGGAGCCCCCGTGGATGAAAACCATCACCGGCTTGGGGCTTCCACTCTCCCTGATGTCTGGAGGAAAGGGGGGAGGAAGAGGAGGAGGTGGTGGAGAAGGCAGAGCGACTGATTAGATGACAGATTGAAGATGACAGCCCGAGATGCAATTCCAGTTCTTTAGGGGGCTTTTGGCCACCTCTTTATTTTTTAGTTTTTCATTTTTTTAGGCACACTGGCTTCTTTTTAATGCGGAGACCTTGTTAGTTCGAAGCGTCAAACCATTCATTTACCCATTTGAAGGCCATGACATGTTTGCTGTGATTGGAAAATCCTTTTTTTCTCTTTACTTTTTTTTTTTTAATTTTAAATTTCATATAGGTGTTAATGAAACTGGATTTTTGATGTGGTGACTTTTAATTTTCCTGCAGGCAATTGACTGTCAACATGCAACAGTGGCAATCCAAACTGTCATATTACGTTGAGGTTGTACAATTAATCGGAAGGAAAAATCTAATAAAAAATGGCATATTGGGTTTGACATTTTTTATGAAAACGCAGCGCTTTATTGAAACTTTTAAGCTGAACTCAGATAAGCAGTTCATAGTTGTTTAGAGGGAAGGGAATGTTTGCGGATCTTAATTAAACACTAATGACTCTTGTCGTTGATGATCTTGAAGGACTTTTATTAGCGCTCTGTTATTTGTGTAATTGCAGAGACATTGGTTGTCATAACTTAACAGCAACAAAAAGATGTACATCAGTGATGCTAAATATATTTTTTCCCAGAGGGCCATATGACTTAGATAAGATATGTGAAGGAACTGAATGGACACAGGAAATGCATACAGATGTTTGTCGACTAGAGCTCTGTTACAAGGTGTTGACGTCTTTACAAGTGAACGACTCTATGATATTGAGATTACGTGAATAAAGGCTTTAATTTTAATTTAAAGTGTGCACCACAGCAGGTTACTGGTGAATCTCATTACCTTATTAAATATGCACAGTCTTTCAAAGGCTTCACCGTCAGAAAATGCTTGCTCTGTTCCGTGAGTTTATGTGTCAGCATGTAGCTAACGTTGCAGATCCTTGTATGGATGGCTGCTTCGTGAAAAAAAAAAAAAAAAGTAATCTGCTTGGCAATTAAGTTGGAAGACAGTTTCAGAGATGTTTTTATGTTCTTATTTTTTTCTGCGATGATAACTTTATGACATAGTTGGCGTGCTTATGGATGCTATATTCCCTGAGAACTGCAATTCACTCTTAGATTACTGAACATTTGACACTTGAAACTAAATATTTATGGGGAACTCTTGGTTATAAACATCAGATTCTTCTTTTTTTTTTTTTCATCTCGCTCCTCTGAAGGGTCCATCGTACCTCTTATTGTTAGCATTAATTTGGGGTTGTTTTAGGGCATCTAAATCAAGTTTCAACCTCTGGGACAGAAAAAAAATGAAGTAAATGCCAAGGTGTGCTGTCTGCATAATTCTTCTGATAAAATGAAACCTTTTTATTTCTTACAGGTAGCTCTACTGCAGCTGTGGTCTCAATTCCCCAGGGGGCGTTGGGACACCATTGGGGGGCGTTTGGAACGAGAAAGCTGATGGTGGGCGGGGGCAGGGTAGTCTGTATAAGTATCAATATCAAGCAGCATGATATGTTAATGGAAAATCTCCGTGCCCCCCCCATTCCTCTTCAGTGGTAAACGTCTGTCATATTTACACACACCCCTCCCCCTGATCACGAGGGGGCACTACCTATTGTATGTATATAAGCTCTGTCAGACCCCCCCCCCACTCAACAATTTGTTTCAGAAAGGGGATTGTAGGAGGATAATGATGAGGTAAGGGGGCCATTACCTATGGAGTGTTATCGGGCGGGGGGGGGGGGTCAAGATGACATAAAGGGACATTTGTTCAAAAAAGGTTGAGCACCACTGATTTACACTAACAAGAGCATATGAGGATCAGTGCAGCAAATGCTTACATGTGATTTACCAGTATTTTATTCTTACTATAACTGTATGTTAATTAGGTGCTTTGGCCATCTCTTAGTTCAGAGGTCAGGCTTAAGGTCATATTTGTGTTGCTGTCTGCACACTTTACCTCATATTCTGTCCTCTGTCTGGAACTACAGATACCACGGAGATAAGATCTGCATCCCAAGGTTCATAGACATCCCATGCCTAAACTATTAATATCTGAAAGTGTGTCTATACACATATAACCTGTAAGTGCTTAAAGGATATATGTGAACTTTCAGCCGTGTAAGGAGTGTCTTCATACAATGACCTTGCAACTAAGAAATGACTAAACATATGGGATTTAGGATTAGTTCATATTTAGAGGTGTGAAGATGTGAAACACCTTAGGAAAGCCATATTTCATATCAGTAGGATCCACTAAGATCCAGTTTGGACAGCGTTGCCAGACATACTATAAATATCATATTTGCGCACTAAATTCACCCTCTGTACGATCAACAATTCCAAAAATCCCATAATGTACGATAATTTGACTCCTTCAATACATGGCTATTGGCAAACACAAACAGGATACCTCTTGCACTGCGCCTGATGTTGCGCATTGGCATTGTCTCACATGCCTCTTTACAGCCAATCAACGCACGGCATAGAGCGAGTGACGCACGGTGTAGCACGGCAACACGAAATGTGAACAAAAGTTTAAGGTTTCAGCAGCTCAGGTGAAATGTAATTTGAAGGGACACATGACTGTGATTTTAATTTTTGATTCTAAAAGTTTAAGGTTTCAGCAGCTCAAGTTAAGTGTTGTTTGAAGAGACACCTGATTTTCATTCTTGATTTGGAAAGTGTGCTTTGAACACAATACAACCGTAAAACAACTTTCTTCAGCAAGTTCTTCAATTACCTGGCATTTTAGTCAGTTAAGCGGATGGACTGACGTTTACTCCTAATGTATAAGCAGAATAAGTCTCAAAATATTTAGGATACAGGACCTTGATACATGATGATTAAGAAGATGGTTAAATCTGATATTCTGGGCTGGTCAGTGCAGCGGCTCATCCTGTACATCACACAGGTGGGGGCGCTGTTCTGCCGGTGCTGTTAGTTTATTTAAAGGTAAAACTGCATTAGAAGCTCTACTACACACAGTCTGTGGTAATGTTTTACTGAAGCAGATGATCCCGAGCAACCTCAAATAGTGTATGTACGATAATTTTCCACAAAATACGATAAGTTTAAGATTCTGGTACGATAATTTGTCATTTCCCATCTGGCAACACTGAGTTTGGAAGATGCAGAGGGAGCTAACATTACTAAGTTGACACTCGAATATTAGCAAGTGCAAAAATGATCAACCCCATCCATTTCCTCTATGGTAGATTGATAGCTGAATAGTGACCTCAGGGATACAGTACTGCAACATTATACATTCAGAATACTGAACATGTGTTGCATTATTGTTACGTTTGTTATTTATTTATTTTTTGTGCCTGGGCCCCTCTTAAAAAGCTCTTCAGCGTCCCAGGGTGTCCCATTTAAAAATGTAATGCTTTTATACTTGGTTCGTTTAATGTATGTGAATAAAAAAAAATAAATGAAATGAAACACCAAAGGATGTAGAAATAATGACCTGTAAATGGGATCAAAAAAATAACTCGTCTCTTGCCATTGACTGCAAGACGAGAAATAAGGTTCACAGGTTTGAAACAGTCCATGTCTCAAACGTGTGATATTAGTCTAATGGCACATACTCTAGATCAATATGAAAAGGAAATGAGATCTGCAGTTACCTGCAGAGTGATCCATGTTAAAATGTCTTACTTTTGGCTGAGTGAAATATGGGATTCGGTATTGTAAATTTTTATCTCTTGACGTACTGTATATCAAATCTGGGCTGGGTTGTAAGAAAAAAAAAAGGATGAGAAGACTCAGAGATCTAACAACATACAGCAACCCCTGTTCAAAACAAGGTTTTACTTTCATCTTCTGTATCCCAGAGATGAAGCGTTTCATCTTGCTTGCTAACTATCTCCATCAGTACATGCGGCGGCGCACATCGTTTATCCCACTGATGTTTTAGCACTCAGGGACTCAGGTCCAGAGAGAGATCAGCGAGTCTATGGGGAATTAAAAATTAACCAAGCAAGAAAACAGGGAAGTCATACCTCCGAGACATGAGAATAAAAAGATCTTCATTTGTAAAGGGGAGTAACAAAGGCAAAAAGAAAGTTTTCTGCGATGTGTTTTAAGTACTCCAGATCTAGAGGCTTGATGGAATAATGTAAACATCTAAGGGAAAATAAGGTAGCTTAATTATGCTTTTACGTGTGCAAAAGTGCCTGTTAAAGTACGCTGCTGCAACTACAAATTTTGTACATTTCTTTTATGTTTCGAGTACAGGGAGAGACAGGGAAGAAATTTAGAGGAGGACCTTAATATTAAAGTGTTCCCACAGAGAATATAAAATAGATCCAGCTGTAGAAAAAAGTCAAATGACAAAAGGAAATGGGCTAAAGAAAGCAAATTTCTGGCAGGAAATTAAAATGTGGTACATCGAGGTAAAATGCCGCTGTATTTATGTGTGAGTCAGTGCTACGTTTGTCCTTTCCTCACTTTCTCTCAGTGTTCATTACATCACTTCTGTCATTATATGTCCTTTGTAATATTGTGTGTGTATATTTTTTTTCTGTTCTTTTTCTGTCACAGCAGGCAGTGATTACAATGAAGCAGCACGTCATAACTCTCCTCTGGAAGGCTTCCAGAAACTCCTGACAAATAAGGTCAGGGGATTGTCACTACAATGTGTCTGTGTTTGCATGTGGTGAGACATGTGTAAGTAGGAGACAAATGAACAAATGATAGACACTAATAATTGTACTGGCAAGGGTGAACGTGTCATGACAATGTTGATACGATAATGCTGATGCTGGTGGAGGTGGTGTTGAAAATAATACTGCTGGTTTCGACAAATACAGTGATGATGATATGATATGATATGAGGCCAAATCGTGACAACTCTAACGATGACACTGAGTGCCACCGTGCTCATGTTGGTAATGATGTAAATTATGTTTGTGATGATCATAATAAAGATGATACAGATGATGATGGCGGCATGGTATGTCATAAAGATAAAACAAATCACCATGACAGTGATGATGCTAATGCTAATGATGATTATGGCAGTTTGGTAAGGGAGAATGTAAAGTAAGCAATTATATATAAACCCCAACATGGTGCAGACTCTTGAATGATGACGAAGGGGGTTATTTTACACTATTTAGCAGCTATCTGTACATTATTCTTGTTTTTGCTTGAAAATCAAGACTATTACAAATCTTACTTAAAATATTATTGGTGATTTGGTTGGAACTGTCCATAAAATAGTAATAGATTGTTATACAGAGTATCCATAGACAGTATATAATTAGTTGATGGAGGAACTATGATGCCATCTGTTGGTTTCTGAATTACAGTTTTGAAGTCAGTAGAGGGTGTTGCCATGTTGGCTTTCTGGAGTGACCGTATTTGGATAAATGGAGGCGGCGCTATGGTAGCTAATGCTAGGTGCTACTGTACTGACTTGGTAAAAATGGTAAATTTAATCAACAATTGCTAAGCTAAGTCATTTTAAAGTCTTGTTAGTGGAACATATTAACATAACTACAGTCTAAGTTTTTCAGAAGAAAAGTCCAACTTAAGCGGGGTACACACACAAAGATAATCGGGCTGTTTTTGTCCTGATTATCCCTTTTCCTGACCAAGAACTGCAAACGACAGATTATCGTATGTCTTAAAAGATTTTCCTATAAGATTATCCTGTGGTCTGAGGTGTGTTAAGAGTGAATTTGTCCTGATAATTGGCTCTGAAACGGATCGGGGCTGACAATCATAAATATTAAACTTGTTCAATATTTACGACCAAAAATCTCTGTGTGTGTGAGGACTCCCGAGTCATGACTCCATGAATTGTGATGTGGAACGGAATGTTGCCAATCAAGAAGCGATCTGACTGAGGAACAAGAAAACAGGCGTAAATAAAAACAAGCATGGCCGACCTGAAACATAAAGTTCGGTGGACCTCGGAAATGAAAGATTAGCTTGTGGCGCTGCGGGAAGCTCGAGAATGTCTATTCAACATCTCCGCCAAGTCGTACCCAAGAACACCGTCATTCCCTGCGTGTTGTGTTTTCCGCTTGTTGCTACATTTCTTCTTTGTTTTTGTTGGATCACATTTGATCATGCAAGATTTCTGTCTCGGAGGACTGGATTCTAGATCGGTAGTGGGACAGAAATGTTATGTGTGATGTGTTGATATTATCGGAGCACACCACACATAGTACAATCAAAACTGTTCAATGCCTGATTTTTTATCTTAATGCGTGGGTTCCGTCACAGATTTTAAAAATCTTTATGCGTGCACACAGCTTTAGCAGGGAAGTGAACTGCCATATACAACGGAAATAAAGATCTGATTAACACAGGAACAAAATTAAAGATGGGCCACCTGAACACTTATTAGAGGGTCCAACTGTAATGCATGAGACCGAAATGAGTACTGTAAAGGAGAAAAAATATAGCTTAGTATTTTTAGAGAGAAGCTAAATGTATTTCAATGGAAGCCTGGGTTTTCTGGAGCCAAATTGATCCAATCCCAGCACTCATCAGTGGTACTACAAATTTAACAAACAGTAGTTTTACAAAGGCTTAATTTTGGGGGCAAGGTCCTTGCCCTTGAGACTGTTGAATTTCACCACTAACCAGATGCGAAAACTCCATAAATCTGTTTAAAATAGCAAAGGTAATGCTAATAATGGTGACAAGTTGGCTTAAATAATACTGATTATAACAACTATCATGGCGATTATCATTATGATGGTGATGGCAGTCCTGGTTATTAGGATGGAAACAAGTCTGATGACACTTTAAAGATAACGGTGGTGGCGGCCACCTGTGTGAAGAGGATTATGATGATATACTACGTGTTGGTGGCGATGATACGCCCAGTAAATATGATGAAGAAGATGTCAGTAACGGTAATGATGGGTGGCAGCCACATGAATGAGGATGACTCTGACAATGGAAAAACCGTAACGGTCATGATGCAGTTGACGGTGGCAGTAACTATCATGGCGATGCTAACTTCCGTAATCAGTCAAGAAGCTAGAACTGGACTACGATGTTGTTGACGATGACGACTCAACTGAATCACCTCCAATTAATTAATGCGCCATGTTCCCCTTTTTCCTTCAAGATGTTTAGTGTTTTAGTCATTTTATTACTTTGCTTTATCATTTATTGGAGTTTTAGTGAAATCGTTTCTGTATTCGATACGTCTTTTTTTTTATCATTATCTCTTTCTGTTCTTATTTTCTTTTAATGTGAATAATATATTTGCCTTATTTACGATTTTTTTGTACTTGCATATTATTAATGTCACCAACCACCACATGTTTTTTTTTTTTTTAATAAAATTCTTACAAATCTAACCATGTCTTCTTAATCTCGCAAGCAAACATTTTCCACTTTCCATTGTATCATCATATATGCTCTATTAAGATACTTCAGCTGCTATATAGTGTATAGTATAATGTGTATTCTCAGATATCACACAAACAGATACATTAATTTCTGCTGCATCCAGATGCATTTGCTGTAGTTGTCTTTTTGTTCAGCTGTGAAGGTCAGCAGAAATAAGAAGATGAGGAAAGGATAAAGCTGCCTTGGCAGTGTTTGAGAATTTGATGGATTTATCTGAATTTACCTGGATTTACTGGCGGAAACAAGCCCAAGTGTGTACTGAACACGTTGTACCTTGAGGTTTTGAGTTTATGCAATCCAGCTTGCTCTCAGTATGGTTTCCTGGCATCCTCCGCTGGCTGCCGCTGCAAGACGCCGAGCCAAAAAGCCTCCAAACTCCAGTCTCTATTCATTCAACTAACCTATCAATTAAATCTCATTCAGCTGATGGCAAATTTCATCTCATTTCATCAAACTCCTGCATATGGAGTGAGGTAATGGTCTTTTTGGGGTGATTACTGGAAGATGCAATGTTTACACCATTGTTTGAAGATCAATGTCGCCTTTTATTTCTTGTTCATTTAAGGTAACTTCAATATCCAACCGCCCTCCAAGGGTTTTCCTTGCAGCTAGTTGCAAGATGAAAGCATGCTTTCAGATGAACAAAAATGAGATGCAATCTTGTAGTGATTCAACAATTCGGTGTTCCCTGGGTGAGTATGGTTTAGTGAGAATGTCAGAGGATAGGTACTACGCCAACATGGAGCAGATCATTGCTTCCATGAGCATGAGGTTATGATCAAAGAGATTCAGGTGCTTTAGACTTCTCACAGAGCAAATCCTGAGAGATGGCCCGGGGCTGTTGCAACAACTTCAGTATCCTCTCCCTGTGCCTGGCAGGGACTTAAAAAGCCAACAGCAGACATAAGTAGCACATATATAATTTTTTTTTTTCCTTCCTATCCTGACTTCAGCCCTGTTCATGTGGGACCAAAGCTATAGGGACCCTCAGCTAAAAGTAACAGGAAACAAAGGGGCCCAGAGGTGAGAACCAATTAAAAAGCAGAGTCCACAACCCGCTCAGTATTTCCAGTGACATACGAGACAGCAAAACGCTGAATGTGTTTAATCTCACATTTTCATATTTATAACTTTAAAGTCACACTGGCAATTTGGCTGTAAGAAAATCATTCAAGGGTTTCTATTAAAACCTGACACTTTAGCTCCATCAGGTTAATTTATCCTTTATAATGTATTTTACTGATGGATTATGTTTTATTAGTTGCATCATCCTTTTATGCAACTGTTTCTTTTAATTAAACATCATTTTCTGTATTTTCATTTTATAGCTGCCAGTCTTAATTGCAAATAAAGTATTTTGTTGTTACACCATAAATGAGATGTTGAACATTACTATTTCTAGTAAATGTACTTAAAATGGGTATTTAATGTTATTTACATTTTGCGGTACCTCATCTGTTGCTCTTCATGATTCTTCTGGATGTTGACAACCATATGTTAAAAAGCGGACTTTTATTTAAAGCAGTGTATGACTTTCATCACCTTTTTTTTTTTTTTTTCAGATTTGTAAAACCCCAGTAATAGCTTAATGATCACTAATCCATTAGTCTTTCTTTGCGTATGCACCTGAATCACTTTCCTCATAAACACAGTCTGCTTATTCACATAACAAACCGAAACGTCACTCTGGCCTTTTCGGAAATTTTTCACGAAGTGCATTGTGAGAAGTGCAAGTGGTTTCTCATACATCTGGCAAGTGCATTGTGGGAATGGGAATTCCACGCAGCAACAATTTGCCTGCCTCTTCATGAGTGCTGAACCCAAATGTCGCCTTTACCTCCATCCACCGACTATACTCACACTTTAAAACAACGCTGGTGGACTGCAGAATTTTACGTTGGCTTGTTTTCTTGCAGAATCTGTGAGAAACTGCTTTCGCTTCCCACAATGCACTTTGTGACAAAATTTCCGAAAAGGCCAGAGTGATGTTTTGGTTTGTTATGTGAACAAGCAGACTGTGTTTATGATGGAGTTATCTTCAAAGTTGTTCACTATGAGGGAAGTGATTCAGGTACGTAAGCACAGAAAGACTAATGGATTAGTGATAATTAGGATATTACTCGGGTTTTACAAATTTGAAAAAAAAAATGTGATGTGAAAGTCATACGAGGCTTTTCCTTGAAATGCACATTTAATCCAATTTCCATATTTTTTCATTTCATTTAATGACATCTTCTATTGTAGTAACCATCCCTCTTTTCTCATGTTTTTTTTCTAATGTACATGACCATAAACTGAACTCTCCTTTCATGTTTAACTGTTGTTCTGATAAATTTAGTGTCAGCATCAGTGTCTTTTCTTGCCTACTGCTCTTGATTCCTTTTTAAGATTCTTAAGTCTGTTCAGGTAACATCTTTAATGTGTCTCAGTGCATCCATAAGTGGCTTCAGTCCAATGACTTGCATTGACATGTTACGTAATGCTATCTTACTGATAAAACAAATTATTATGTTATTATTATTATTATTATTATTATTATTATTATTATTTAACCTATTATGTTTCTAATATTATTTATTTCTGATACTAGATAAATGTCACTACATACATTTGTGTTTGATATGATTAACATCTTCACTTTTCAGAATGTATAGACCTAGTATTAGTGGTAGGTGGTCTATTTAGCTAATTGCAAGACTATATAATCCAATACAAATGAATGCAAACATCAGCTATTTAGCTAAACTATGCTAAAAAAGTCACTTTGAAATACAATGCTTATAAAAATAACTGATAAATTGCTTTGTTTTGTTAGTAATATCTTCATAATCTCAACTACAAAAGAGTTGTCAGGATGAAATGTTTTAGTCAATAAACAGAAGCTCAGAAAGTATAATACCGGAAGAGAAGATGACTGTGGCCAGTCATTTATAACTTAATTTTGAACGCAATTTAACCCATAAAGACCCAGCATTACTTTTCTGGCAGTTTCCAAATGAATGTTTCTCTCTATTTAACCTTTCTTAAACAATGTATCACCATTCATTATATTATCTTCTGTATTTTGCATTTCTTTAATAAAAATCTGATATTTTCCCATATTTCATTAACTGATCATGTAGATGTTCATAAAAGCTCAGCTTTAAGTTAATTGTCATAATATCAGAAACAGAGAAAAATGAAGAAAATGTGAGTTTTTCAACAAAATGTATCATTAACTGAACATAAACTAAGTGTTTCCATCCACTGTCATTGATCCAACTCCATGGGTTTTACTGGTGAATCAATGTTGTAGAAGATGATGGTGTTCCCACGGTAACTATGGAGCCTCTCAACGTTCAAATGGGTCATATCTGATGACCATCAAAAGACGTATAACTGTATTCCACAACAATTATTTACTTGGATTGATGGGTTTAATGGATCAGAGGTTATTAAACATTTTATACGGATGATGGTTTTAGTCGCCAGTGGTTGTTTGGGTCTTTATGGGTTAAAGTGATGAGTAATATATAATACAAAATTTAAAAAAATATTAATTAAATACCCCCATTAGGCCATTCATTTTGTACCTTTAAACATGTTTATTCCTGGGGGGGTTGCATTGCGGGTTATGGGGAGTGAGTTCAGGTGGCCATTTGAGGAACTACAGTTTTTGACACTTCTGCTGTTATTTAGGTTTTTAGTTTGTTTTGTTTTCTTTGTTTTTCAGTCCACGCGGTTGCTGTTTTTGCTGATTGTCTTTAATTTTAATTAAACATAGTCTGACATTACTATTTCATAATCTATGTGCACACTCTGAATGAAAAAGGTATTTGCACTCTGTAACAGAATATTTTTTCATGTATTGCCCAGTCCTTCTCAAACTTGGAGCTTCAACTTAAATGTCACCTAGAGCTGAAGGCTCTGAACAAGGTAACTCATTCCCCAGTTGATCTTTTATGAGCCATTCCTCGGCTGCAGGATTGTCCTCATGCTGTCAGCAAAATCTATATCCCTGTGCCCTCCACACTCAAAGAAATATATCCATAGTGTATAGAAAGATTAATATCTCCCAGGTATTTCTGTGTAATCCTTTATATAGGGAGCCTGGGGCCCCATAGACGAGGTTTCGTAGCTCCCACAGTTCATGACATCGCCGTTTCTGTGTATTCCTTTTCTTAACCCACTCCAACAACATTTGTCGTAAAAGAAACGGGGCTTCTAACAAATCCGTAGCTCTCGGGGACTGTCCTGTTTACATCTCTATTCCCAGCACAAAAGGATTACAAACAACAGCTTTACTGACTATAGAGAGATTGTAAAATCCAAGATTTCCTGGGTGGGAGGTGTGAGGAGGTTAGGGAACATCCTTATTGGGTTTACATCTACGAGGCGACAAGATGTCAAGGGTTAAAAGCATCAAGAACAGCTTGGGGGAATCCTGGACCCAGGAGTTGGCTCAGAGAAACGGAGTGTGTGACTGTGTTTGTGTAGCGTATGTGTGTGTGTTCTCCGGCATATTTTCCTCTATATTAAACTGGATTAGTTGTCTGCCCTGCATCCTTTATCAGGATAATACTTGAAGCTTGCTGGGATTTCATTGAATAGATCTGTGTGAGCTGTGTGACTCTTTCTAATCTTCATGAAGTGTATGTGTGTGCGCACGCAAGTTCCCAGAAAAACAGCATGATGGCACAGATCAAAGGGATCCGGATGGTTGTGAGTCTTATTTGGATGTAATTGCTGTTTACTTCGTCACATTATACAGTAGAGGTGCCTTATTAAGACTTTCTGCCTGTCATTAAAGTTGCACTGCAACAGCCTTAAGGGGATACAACTCTATCTCAGGGTTTTATCAAGGACATTTTATTCCTAATGTGAATTTTCAAAGGGCTTCTTGTTTATGGGCAACTAAGTGAAGGTTCATTTTTTTTTTGTATTATTGAGATTAATGGAATTTTAGCACACTGTCAGAGCTTTCAAACAGCATTTAATTTAAATATCAAGAAAAGCCGTTCTAAGATTTCAGTCCTATAGGCTGTCGGGTTGCACTTGATGCTTTTAGTATTCCTTTTGTACCAGACACTCATGTTGGATTAAATTCCTTAAAAGCATCAGCAGCATTTTGATGTATTTTTAATGTATCTTACCTGTGTTGTACTGTACATTTTCAAGATAATATATGCAGAACTGTCTTTGCAGGAGCAAACTCTAGCGGTGCACATATTTCAGTTGCACTTTGGTAAAATGTTTGTCTTTAGAGCATACTGGGATATTATGCACTGAGCATATATGCTTTATTACAGGAAAGGAATCATTTTCCTCCAGCAACCTTATTATAGATTATCATTTTCACATGAAGCTCGTGATGACGTTCAGGTTGACAGAGTCCTTTGTAAGGTGTAGCATAAATTGTAGTAGGAACTGATGTAGCTGCAGTAGTTGAGTCATTCCTCACTGAGCATAGAGTAAAAGTTGTGCAATACATACACCATTTAGCACCATTTTATCAGTGATGGAAACCCACTATATAATACGGTTTGTCCATTAGTCAGTTCATTCTCTGTTCATCCCCATTGCACTTAAACACTTTTTGTTTCTGCCGATTTTACATCCGACAAGTAAAACTTAGCAGGTAGTTGTTATAACTGAGATAGTGCAAACTGCAAAGACAATGGAAAGATGGTTGAATTTGTCATGTTTGTCTAAGTGGTGTTTTTTTTTCAACCAATTTTACAGTTTTCAAATCAGTTATTCAATAGATTTCATACTCTAAGACTATTTCAGCTGATTTATGTGGACTAACATATGGACTTCCTTCTATCTTGAGTTACAATTTTTAGTCCGACGGCCCGCAAGGCTCGACGAACTATTGGCATCAGTTGGCGTCTGTCCGTCCACTGTCTGTCCATCCATAAACATTTTTGCAAGAATCTTCCTCTCTGAAACAGTTAGTCAGAATTACTTGATATTTGTTGTGGAACATCTTTGGGGTAAGGTCTACAAAGTTCATTCAAAGAATTGGGAAATATAACATTTTTTTTATGAAGTTTTGAAATGTTACAAATCCCCACTGCTTTATATTGGGACACATTTCAAAGTTCTATAACTTGACAACAGTTGAAGATATTGATATAATTACTATTGGCAATAAATAGGAAGTCACATATGGGCTTTCATTTGGTGCCATGACCTTTGACCTTGAGTGACCCTGAAAGGTCAAATGAATGTCAATTAATGTCTTTAAATATGACACTGGACTACAGGACCCTTGGTCCTATTATTAGTTTGTTTGTTTTACTTATTTACTAATGCTCTTCACTGATCCTCTATAGTTTCTTATTATTTGATCTGCAAAATGAAAAAAAAAAAAAATCGCACTGAATGATATGATGTAATCACAATTAGTCATATTTAAACATAATGTTCTGTGAAGCCTGCACAAATCAGCTTCTACATCTATATCTTATGCATATCTGTAAAAGAGTTGAGTACAATGTGAACATGGTACAGTTAAGTTTTTAGGATATATCACATTATTTCAGCATAAAAGTAATAATCCTGATAAAATAAAATAAAAAAAACTTTGATTACATGTCAACATTTTCAATGAAGCTATAGTAATATAATAAACTTCTGTGGGGATTTCTGACAAAAAAAAATTATAATTAAAAATATTCAACTGATTAGGTATTTTTGAGTATATATTAATATAATTTATGTGTATATTTGCAGGACACACCTTCTTGGGGACTAAGCGTTTTGTAAAACGAATTAATGAATTTGCAGGATAATTGTTGCGGCAGGTTTCTAACATACTTACTCCTAAAAGTGTCACCCCGTCCTCCCCCCGCTGCGAGTGTGTTGCTCCTAGTTTCTGCTTCTTTGGATGCTGAGGTTTAAGTCAAACCAATGAGATTATTCCTGCCTCCAGAGCAGCTTCATCTCTCAAAAAATGGTGCAGAATGTAAATTACAATGAGCTGCACAAGCAAATTTAAAATCGGGCTATTGATAGACGCCACATGAGCCGACTAGAATGTAACAGAGCATTTATAGGCTGTTTTGACACTAAATACATTAGTATGGAGTGTGCAGATGATGACTTAATGTCACTTGCAATCACCCAAATGTTGGTTTGCTTTATTTTTTATCAAATGTTTCATGTTTCCAACCAATCCAAATGTTATATTGCTACAGTTCTGCTAGTTTGGTAGCTTGAGAGTCCGTTTCTAAATCCAACCACCACTGCAGGTGGGTGACCAGAAAGTTAGCTTCACATAGTGGTGTGTGGTAAATTAGCTCCGACTTTGCACTGTGGGAGAGGAGCCCATGCCAGGGGAGATAACAACCCACACATCTTCAGCAGCCATGGCTGAGACTCACACTGTAGCTGGTTTTGTCCAGTATTTTCATGTTGCTTTATTGGTTTGACGCTCAAAACTTTTAACAGGTCTAAACGTTAGTATAGTTGCAAGCCAGTTAGCCTTTAGAACACGATCAGATTTTTATTTTTTATACGAGACAAAGAAAAAAACATGCAAAAATGTGTTAAGAGCTAACTACAGGGTTAATAGTTATTTGATCTGCTGGTGGGATGCAACATAGAAAAGGAAAGAAAAGGTAAAAGGAAACAGCAAATCCAAGCAGAGAATCTATGTTACAGTATTAATATCAAAGAAAGGTGGTAGACATGTAAACTTTACACATCAAGCTGAAAACGACAAAACACATCCAGCCCAAAAAGAGAGTTTACGAGTAAAGAGCAAAAAGAAAATGTCCATCACTTTCAAAAAAAGGACAAGAAATGTAAGAAAATCAAAGAAGATAAAAATTGGAGGAGAAAGGGTAAGTCTGGTTTCCCTTGTCATGCAAATCAGTTTGGCATCGGGGGGGAAAAAATACCTTCGTCGTCCGTGCGGTCACTATCACTTAAATCATCAGTGTGTTTCTTTGTAAGGGGACCTATAAGGACCAAGAAGGAGAAGATGGAGGAAAACAGGGTGATCAAGAACACACACAGCTTTCAAAAGATGCTCTCAAAAGATAAGAAAATATCAATATTTAATGTTTCTAGAGCCCCTTTTTTTGTGAAAAATCTGACAAGGAGACAGGGTAAACAGTACCACATGTCCACTTCATATCATTACAGTAGGAATTTACTGTATATGAGTTCATTAAGAAAGCAAGAAAAGAGGGACTTTAAAAAAAGAGCTAAAAAATATTAGTTCTCTGCAGAAAATGAAGACTTAACTAGAGGATAAACCTCTTAGGATCAAAAGACATAAAGCTCTTTGAAACAGTGGATACAGTTACATCAATTATACATATCACAGGCATATTACTTTAACACTGGCAATGATCACTGTAGCAGAGAAAAAGGCAGAAGCTGTAGAAAGAAAAGCAAGGTTTTTAAAAGCACTCAACAGAAGAAGCCTGTGACGATCTCCCACTGTTGCATTTTTATATAAATATGCGTGTGCGTGTGTGGGTGTGTGTGTGTGTGCACTCAGTGTTACGTATGGATTTGACTTCAGGGGCGCTGCTGTGAGTCTATATTGGGAAACCATATGTGCAACAAGAAATGAGAATGGAAGATACAGCAGAAAAAGTGAATCAAGTCCCTCTTATATTGATTTTTTTCTTTGTCTGCATGGTTAATGCATATTTTTTTATTATATCTTCCCTTTCATTATTTTATTAACACAAAGACTGCTAATCCGTCTCAACCTCTCCTGAATAACAACAATCCACATCCATTTTTGAAGGCGCTAACCCTCTAAATGTCTATAAGCTCACAGTTGAACCATGCATGAACCAATGTCATTCAAGTTGAATTAATACATGCATTTTGACACTATAGTGTATATTTTAGTTTAGTTTAGTTTATTTCGAATATTCAACAAAACAAAATATTCCTACTTAGTCCTTGTAAATGAAACAGATCAGAAAACAAAACAATGAAAAAACAAAAACATATACATGGAAACAAAGTATGACTTCATTTGCATATTCAAAAAAGAGTGGGAGGAAGTATAACTTATTTAATCCCACCCATTTGTATCTCTTTAAAAATGAAAAACCTAACACAAATGTGGAGCAAATGTTGAATTACATTTCAGTTAGTCTTAGGATCCTAGGAAAAGGATAGATATTAAAAGGTTCAAACTACCACTGGCACTTCTACTGGTGACTTTGTGTGGTTGCATGAATAAATACATGTAAATAAAGGTGATGCTGGTCAGTGGATGTTGTTAAAATAGGGGACTGCTTCAGAAGAAGTGGTTCATTTCAATTGGGATTTTTATTTATTCATCCCTAATCATGACCTTTTCCTAAACCTAACAAAATCTTTGTC
>JAPQRP010000020.1:18156224-18175246 GCA_037367295.1 Apogon hyalosoma
GGATAGTTTCTGTTGTCAGTAGGATTTAAAAAGAGCAAACACATTTGTTTGATAATAAATGGATTCACCAAACCACTGACTATCAGCAAAATATCAGTTTTTATACTATCATTCATATTCTCTGAAAAATGGCCCAAAAAAATCACAAATTCTGCTAAGGTATGTACACTTATGAGCAAAACTGTATATGACTGTTAGCATTATGACTCATTATTGTGGTACCAAATAAGGTACTAATGGCTTTATTGAAGTTTAATAAATAATTTACACTTCATTTGTGAAGAATTTTAAGCTCTTTATTGTAGTCAAGTGTGAACTGAAGCCACATTAACATATTATTTTGTGAAGTCTACTAAAATATGCACTGTTATAAAGTACGATCCTCAAATCCACAGGATATGATTAAGTAAAATGTGAGATGAAACAGATAGCAGTCTGCACTTATAAATGGTAATTACCTTTTAATATGCTGAATGTATAGTCATCTACATGTGTGGATTGCCTTTTTAAGAAGGTTAAGTGGTGAATGTTGATGTCTTAATAAAGAGGAACCATTAATTAAACATTGGTAATCCCAAACTATTTATTATATATTACATTATTAATGTAAGAATATGTAATATTTTATTAATTGTTAATAAATATGTTAAGAATGTCTGTCTTATTCTAAAGTGATTCAGCTATAATTGTGTATTAATGCGATATTTAAACAGTTGAGATTAATTCCATGTCCATATTAATGCAGATATTTGAGTCAACAAGCATGCTCCACTTTAAATAATTAATTATATCCAAAATATCTCAAACTACAACACTACACATCAAACTACAAAATGATGACAAACAGGTACAAATTTCGGGACAAACTTTTTGTTATTTGTTGATTTGAAACTGTGAACACTGGATAATGCTCTGTTTAACAGATGAAGAAGTCCTGAAGTCGAGCAGCAACAGTTGGTTAAATGACTAAATTCAGTTACTTTCAGTGCTGGTTCAGGTTATCGACATGTATTCTTTATATTATGATGTTTATGCCACAGCATCTGTTCACGACAGGTCTGGTCCATCTTGACCTTGATCTCCTGCAGGTAATGCACTGATTTATTTACCTACATGATATGGGAGCTTCTATGAGACTGGGTTCATTTTCGTATCTGGCACTTTTCCAGCTTTTTTAGACCCAATAATAAGAGAAATTTAGACATATTTCCCTCCAGGATGTACCTAATGATGACCTCTGATAAATGCAAATAAATTATACTCTTGTTCTGAGCAATCCCAAAGTTAATGCATTTTCGATAAAATATTGGGGCCAAACATAGGACTAACATTGGGACATGAAAGCTACGTAGGTGTCAGTGCATTTGATCTGGAACACATGGCTTGAAATGGTCTTATATACCGCTATAAATAAAGACACTGTGTTAAATTTAACAATCCTATGTTTTTTTTTTTCTAATCCAGACATGCAGGTTTTTCATGAATCTCAGTCTCATTCCAGGTTTTGTCCGTAACCCATCGTGTCCACTGGCGTTACATGTGGAACCTGCCCATTTAAACACATATAAATTGTGAGCGGTCATTTTTGTGAAACACTCTGCCTTGCATAATTAGTTCAATTCCCAAAATGTACTTGTGAGAGAATAAAAAAGATATTCAAAAAAATAGTAGTGCATAATTTTCATGTCCTTTTTACCAGGTTACATGCAAATTTTTGTATAAAAAAAATATAAAAATATGTTTTCTTTGAAAAATAGTTTCTCTTATCTCAGTAAATATTTATTTTTAAAATAGACCCAAAGTGCTTCATAACATTAGTCTACATGTGGTTTGAATTTTTAGCCCCCACGTCCTGTTTTTAGGGACCAGTTTCATGGAAGCACCCATCTATATTTGATGTTTCAGGCATATGTTTATTACACAAAACAACACTAACCTACATCATGTTCTAATCTTCCACATGAACGCAAACCAACCGCTGTTTTCATTCATTTTGGAAAGTGGTTTTAAAAATCTCAATTTTTGTTAAAACCCCATTTACATGTAAATATACAGAGAAAAATAACCGTCTCGTAAAATATCCGCATTACTGTGGAAGAGGCATTAATCTAATGTAAGCACCACACACAGTCACATCTTTTACATGTGCAACCATGCATCGCATTCAGTGAAGAGCAGATGCAGCGATACATGACACACAATGTTAACAATGCGTGGGTGTGTGTGAATTCAATTCAGCTCGACTATGGCTCAAACAGAGCAGCATTGGCGCCTTCATTATTAAGTGTCACTACCATGGTTGATTTCTAACACCTCAAGGTATAGCCAGTGTGTGTGTGAACATGTGTGAATGTTTCATTGGAGAAGCACCCCAGGGATCATACCTATGTGCAGTGTACGGTACTTGAAGAGTAAAAACATCAATGCAGACTTGGCTACCGAGGAGCTCATTAGCGCCTCGCCAGCTGTTGACATGCTGTTGAATTATTTAAACAAATAGAGCATATACTGACCCACCTTATCATATGACGACCGTGAGCAGATTTGGATATATCTGCAATAAATGATCCGTTTAAGACATGCTGCTTGAGAACATAAAATAAATGTATGTCTTAACTCTTGCTTATAATTCCCTTGAGAGCATTTTAGTACCTGCGCTTCACTGTATTTGTTTTGTTACTTGAAAATGTCCTATTTTGTTTCACTCCGACATCTTTTTCTATTATTCATATTCATTTTTTTCCATAAGTATGAGTCAAATTTATGTGTGATACAGACAGACTGTAGACCATTACAATGTATTTACAGTCTGTCTTCATCCACTAAAGGAAAAACACTTTGATTAAACAAAGCCTGTTCTTCTTTCTGTCTCTTTAGAGGCACATTTCACCAAAACATCTCATATATTTTCCATGTTTGTTTAATTAACCCTGTAAAACCTGACCCATTAAAAACAAGCCAAATTCTTTTTTTTTTTTTTTTTTTTTTAATTTAAATGTTATTAGTCCCTTTAACATGATCCAAACAAAAAATTTCACCCTATCATTTTGTTTATGATATAGTTTTTGTATCACATTTGAGACACTGGGCATTTTTTGAAACTTTTTGCTCACAATGTCAATTTTAGATACAAAAATTAACTTTACCGATAACATTTTGAAATTATAGAACATTTCAGGTAGTTTTGTTTTGTTTTATTTTTTTCACATAAGACTTTTTACAACATTTTTATTTCCCTTGAGTGGCACCATCATCTCAATATTTTTAAATATTTTCAAATTTTCAAATAAATAACAATATAAGTGTTCTTCTTAATATAACTCTTTGATAATTTCCAAAGACTTTCCTGCAAAATGCATCTTGAGATGATTTAACATGAGCGGCCATATTGAAAAGGGCAAAAAAAAAAACCTTTCCATTGGCTGTAGTGGGATGATAATCCACTGAGGAGAAGAAAACACATATCAGATTATATACAACAAGTTTTTAAGGAAAGTATTGATCTTGTTAATAGGATAAAGGTCTCAGAACCTGGTGTAGCAAATTTGATACAAGTGGTTTTATAGGGTTAAAAGTCTAAAGGAAAGATCAGGCCTAATGTTATGTTCGTATCGTATGCTGCACCATAAAGTATAATATTGATTGCTATCCCATTCCTTTGACGTCTTTCATGTTGAACGCTTCCTGACAGATATATATTGGTGTGCATCTGAGATCATATAACACCGACTGACACTGTAATTTGTTACAAGCAGAAGCAAATGAATGCAGTGTCAGTGTGTGTTACTATGTTGGTCTTTAAACCAAAAATGAAAATCATGACCGAGTTGCAGGCCATTTAAGGATAAGTGTTAGGGTTGATTTGTTTGTTTAGTTTGAATCTTGCATTAAAATCAAACAACAAAAGAATTACATTAAAAAAAAAGAAAATCAAACATTTGAAAAGGAGCAGGATGAAGTTTAACTTATAATCTCCCGCCCCCTTACCCCAACCTTCTCCTACGCTTAATTCCCTAAGTAACTCAAAAATCCTCACATATCAGATTCAATTCTGACTATGCACAAAACACAAAATTGCTGTACATATCAAGGATAGACTGTCCATTTCGGAGCAGCATTTCACATTAAAATAAACTCTGTCCTTTTCATAGCAGCAATAGTGCACACATCAAAGCAAAAACAAACTGTCCATTTCATAACAATAATGCACATATTTAAAAAAAACAAACAAACTAGAATTCGAAAATAATAGGCTTACATGTCAGCCATCTCTACAGAAACAGTTTTATTGGGCTGTAAATGTTGTGACACAGATCTCATGAATACTTACTCCACAGGTGTCATCCACCAAGTCATTTATACAGTGTTTGATTAATCCGATGTAGGTCCAAAAAAAGTGGAGGAATTAATATGAAGCATGAATTTGTTGCTCTAGAGCCAAAATGGAGATGCACAGACCCATAAGTTCAGGGAAAAGACTGAATGGGTGAATAATCATCTATAAAAGGTCTCACATATATATGTGTGTTTTGTTTTGGTTTTTTTTTTAGAGGGTGCACTGTGTATTCTTAAGAAAGCTGTGACCTCTGACCTAATGCTTCCTGTTTTCATCTTAAACTAAAGCCCCAGCCCTAAAATTAGCTTCATGTAGAAAAGGTCAAGCATGTCTAATTAGCTGTGTGAGGTTGATGTAACTCTAACTCAACAACATGACTCCATGGCGCTAATTGCCACTGGCAAATAAAGAGACGCCATATTGACAAGCGGAGAGTTAAGAAGACGTGCTGCTATTGGCAACGCAGTCGCCTGTCTTTCCGCAGAGCTCTCTACCTTTTCCAATTATCGACTGAGAATATTCTTCATCCCTGAATCCTCCTGCTTATACATCATTACCAGCAACGATCAATCACTGATTATTAAATGAAATGTCCATTAAGGCTGAGGGGGATTTCCATACTGGGCAATGGGCCAGGGCCTGATGCTGTGGAGGCAGCAGAAACAGCAGACTGAAAAGAGGCTACGTCAGGCCACAACGTTTCATATGCAACTACCGACTGTGAAGACGAAGCACTTTTTTTTTTCTTTTTTTAAAGACAGAATTCGCTTGAAGTTCCCTTCTCTTGACAGGCACCAGCATGAGGAACACATGAGCACACACCCACACACATGCTAGCAACGTCCTCCTCAATACACACACACACACACAAACTGAAACACAATATTACACTCAGTCACACACACAGTGACACACAATTACATTTTTTTTTTCTCTCACGTCTCTGTCACTTATATGACTCACTCATTCTCTGCTCTAATCCACTCTGGCCCAATCTCTGTCACTCATCCTCATTTGCCTATTTTCGTGCTTTAATCCAATCTTGCCATGAGAAATTTAACAGAATACATTTATTTTTAAGGCTTCGACTTTAAAATAATTTACAAAGCTTTTTTATTTGCCACTTGGTAACTGTGTTCAGCGATAGTTACAGATTATATTGACCCTATAGCACATGGTGTCCAATACACTGGACACTAATTCGGACTAATTCAATCATAACCACAACATTTGCAAAAAACTTGAATCCAAACTGGCAGTATTCTGAGTATTACTGTCAGATCACTGTCATTATTAACAATCATACCCAGAAATATTCCATGATGAATGAATAAAGTAGGAAAATGGCAGTGGGTATATACCTACAATTTGTAATAATACTAATAATCATAAGTTTTATACAAAATGTCATAAAACATTAAAACAAATGTGATTAATTGGCCTTTGTTATTTATTATTATTTTTTTTTTTTATTATTTTTTTTTAAATGTCCACTGTCATGGACGTCACCTATCAGTGGTTATACTCTGATATTCAGGGCTTCATCTCAGTGACTTAACCTGTGTGATGTTAAAATTATAGTGCCAATCACTAGGCCAGAAATATGTCTTGTGAGGTCAGACTGATTTTGACCTTTGAACCTTCGAGGGCCAAATCGATTCATCCATGAATTGTAGTGTGTGCTTGAGGTATAATTGAACAAGTCCCTTGAGGCAGCGCATATCCCTCATGTGACACGACACTTAAGAAAATGAGATGGATGGACAGATTGGCTAAAAAGGTAAAGGTAGATCAACAAGATTTGAGTAATAAAAGCAGACACTCAATTCAATCTCAGTTCAGGCAGAATACTGTTGTCTCTAATTGAAAATGGCTGTTGTGCACATATACAGAAATGACACTCAGGTGGAATTTTATGGGTAACATTCAACCGACACTCACCAAACAGAATATGTGCAGAAAACAGGGTTGAGAAATGTCAGGGTTTTGACACACATCTTTCGGCTATTATGTGTACGTCTTCCAAGTATGTTCTATTCACTGCATTTTGAGTGATACTATGAACAGAAATACGCACTTAAAATAGCAGGTGTAAGTACAAAAGAATACAAATATAGACCGCTCAAGATACAAAAAGGATATAGATGTGCAAATATATGACAGTTTAGTATGTGTGCCATCCAGTGTTGGGAATAACACGTTACAAAAGTAATGCATTACAATAACAGATTGCTTTTTGCTGTAATGCAGTAGTGTAAGGCATTACTAATCAATTTTAGGTAATATTTTACTCGGTACACGTTCAATAGTGCTTGTATTTCAACACGCTTTTCACCCATGATTTAATGGCTCAAATTAAAACAATGTAAAAACCAGCACGACCGCGAGACCGTAAGGAATCAAAAGTTCTATTTCCTGTTGGTGTTCAGCCAATGGGTGAAGGCGGCAGAAGACAGTACATTGGCAACATGGACGTATGCTCATTACTAACCATAACCCTGCTTTACTGAAGCTAGTTAGCATTAGCATGATCCCTGTGATCAGCAATGACAAGGTAAGCTAACGTTTCTATGACTAGTTAGAATTCTTTATAGTTTGTGGATTTATCCAACAGCGTCCTTGGCACAGGACCCCTGTTCGAATATGTAGTGTTGAAAAAATGCAAGCGTTCCTCCTGGGATTCAAGCATCGTAGACCGTAGCGTGACTTACTGAGCTATCCATCCACATGTGCTTTGGGGTGCAAATGTATGCGCCCCAAGGCTCTCCTATCTCTTGCATTGGGGGACGAGAGTCTGCATGTAATGCATTACAATTATGAGACAGTAATATTGTAAGGAATTACTTTTAAATAACAGTAACAAGTAATCTGTTGTGTCGTTACAGTTTGGAAGTAACTTGAACAACACTGGTGCCATCTGACTAATTTATTACTTGTTAAAAATAATAATAATGGTATAATGTCCAATACTAATTGCATTATCTTCTTTTGATTATGTTTTTGAGTTGACACGTGGCAGTGATGACCCAATTATAACCACTGATGCCTAAAATTACTACAGAACATGGCTGAAATTGTTTGTTTTTTCCAAATCAATCACCTCTTTGTTTGTAGAAAGGGCTTTTTTGGAATAATTAATATTTACCCTTAAAGTGCAATTTAAATCAGTTTGGATACAGCTAAAAAATAACAGGTATATTACTGGAATTATTCAGCTGGACATCTTTCAAGTCTTGTTTAGGAGCGAGAAATTCATGCACGTGAGTCTTATACAAAACATAACATGGCCAGCATGAGTTTTTTTGCCGCTGCAGTTTAGGAATAAACAGAGCTTATGGGAGACGGGGTTAGTAAGTGTGTTGATTTTAAAGTGGTAAACAGTCTGGTTTACAGTACAGTTGGCTTGGTACCCCCCCTCTAATGCAATGAAATGTGTGAAACATTCTGGAAAGACTAAAATTAAATGTGAGGACAGCTGGAGAGATTTTAAAGAGGAAGCTTCAGCGGAGCGACGGATAAAAAAGAGATCAAAAAGAAACGAGGAATCAACTGTGTTGTTCGCAGCAAGAACAACAAGAACAGACACACAATATCACTGTCTACACAGCCAGGAAGCAACACAGATGCACACCTGCACATACACCTGTACACAGTAACTGTACCTGACCTGTTAATGTACATCGTTTACCATCATTATTTCCACTGAGGGAGTGTTTCAGTGCCATTTCCTGCTTGTGACGGTTTCCTGTAGATTTCTCTTTTGACTCTTACTCTCTTATTCATTAATCATGATAAAGACTGTGAGATGTCCTTCTGTTTGGTTAAAGCAGGACGTGCCACTCTGCTGCCATGTTCTTGTGTCAGACAGCAGAGGGAATTAGACCTAAGGATTGCTATCATCCAAAATGCTGACATTTAAAGGTTCCCTCCTCTGTTTTCACGTCTCACCCGACAGTGTATTAGTTTTCTCTTGTCTCTCTCAGTTCTTGTCTTTGTCAGTGTACTCACTTCTGTACGACCTCTAGAGTAGAGCTGCATTCGTCTTCCTCGCACTGAGATATTCTATGTGAGTAAATTAATCATTGGCAATGTTTTTTTTTAACGCAATTTGAATTAAACATATTTTACTAACACAGCTCTACTGTATTTGCAGTTAAGGTATTACACTAACACAATCACCGTAGGCTTCTGCCTCCTGTACTTCAGGAAAACCAGCAGCTTGATTTACATGAAGTTAGCTATGACCTGAGCTGTTAACTTAGCTATAACCTTCATCAACACACATGAAAACCTGGTTAAGTCAAACATTTTCACAGGAGCTATATTTTTAGATAGCAAGAGAAACAATAACTCATTATACACAATCAGAGACGGGAGAGAATAGGGAAAAATATCCCGGACGAGCCCCCACTAGTGTTACAGTGTCATATAGTATATGCTAATATTACCATCAACTATGATAAATAAACCTAAATAAAATGAAAAATGTCATGAAACATTTGTGTGTTAAACTCATTTGATGGTCCAGCTAATATTACTTATTAACCCCAGCTACAGTTGTACTGTCAATAGGGGGAAAAATGTTTTATTTAATGGAACTTCTAGTCTGACTAGGCATGGATAATAAGGTAAACCAGCTAGCCCACTAATAAGGCCCACTAACCAGTGTGTGTATTTATCACAGACTATAAATAATTAGGTGATGGAGGAAATGTGGCAATTTCCCCATCACTATGTTGGCTTTATGGATCCAGAAATTACCATATTTGGACGAATAGGGGAAGAATTTTGATAGTTTGTCTCCTTTTTGTCTAAATATGATCACTTCCCTCATATTTTACCTGACCCCTCAAGTTAGTTATGGGAGCCTGAGGGGTTAAAGGTGACATAAGTCTAAATGCTAGCTTACTGACTTGAAAATAAACAGTAAACTTTATCAAACACTGTGTAAATTCATACAATGGATTTATAGTCCTGTTGGTTGAACCTATGAACTACAAGTACACTTGAGTTGTCTTTCAGGAAAATTATTTTATGAAATAAACTGAAACTCAGGAAATCTGACTTTTCTGGTGAGCGAGCTGTCATACCAACCTGTCGATCAAAGCTGACATCAGAGCTTTTATTTGCCTTGAGATGTTAGTAATGGAAGAAAATCTTGAATATGGAACACCAAAATATGTCCAAAAAAAAAAAGGTAAATAAATAAAATGAAATTAGTTTATCCAGATTCGTGTACTTTCATGTCAGACAGCCCAGAGAAAATGTGGCTTAGAAAAAATGTGTTTACTTCTGAATGAAGTCACACAGTTTTTGTAGATTGTTGTAGTTGTAGATTATATCACGGTGGCTTCATCCGATAAACTTTAACCACCTCTTTTAAGCTCAGTGAAAGAGTGTAAATGCCATTTCGGATCCATGACCAACATCCAGTAGTCCCTAAATTAAAGCACATACAGTATTGCAGGCTACCAAAACATACAGTATAACTAACACAACCAAATATGAACCCAGAAAGGAATAATGTGCAATAGCATTCGGTCGCCTGACCTTAATCTAACTAAACTGTGTTTAACTTGCTGAGAGCAAAACATATTGATTCTGGGTGTGATTCAGACCTGGCAGAACATCACTATGGAACATACTCAGTGTCTTATATATAGGTGTGAAACTGTATTAAAACTCAAAAAAGTGGCCAGCATGTTTAAGCTCCCCAATCCTACAAAGACAAAAAGTAGTGAGAACATTAACTGGAAATACTGTGTATTTAATACGAAATAAATCAGTGACACTGGTTTCCATTTGAAGCCTTACAAAACACAACCTAAGCTAGCCTAAGACACTGTACAAACTATTAATAAAAGAAAAATATGCAGAAATGGCATTTTACTGTGGCTGGGCTGGTCTTTATAACCCTTTACATCTTCACACCTGTTTGAATTGACAAATATATTCCTTTGACCATATTTTATAACCTCCCGAAACCCATGACTTGACAGGCATGCCCTTTTAATGCACAGATTAAGATCAGTACTTCACTTTCAAGCTCTATGTCCTTTCTTCACACAAGTCTTTGAACCTCTTTCTGGTTTAACAACCCATTGCAACACTGAAAGTGCCTTCAAGGAAGTCTGCAAAGTTATCCTCATTTATATGATTTGTTGCATCAAGCTACACAGACCTGGACCTGAAGAAAGATTTCGATGGCTGTTGGATGCAGTAAGAGATATTATGGCCATATGCTTATATTGTGTAAAAAAACAAAGTATTAGAACTGATTTTTATTTTCATCAGGGCGCTTTCTATGTGGTTCTTTCACCCTAAAGTTACACTTGACATTACATGTCAGTAATAACATAGTAACAGTGGGAGTAATAATTTGTTATTAAGTAATAGGCTAATTATATCTTTGAGATATCTTAGTGATGTATGGTTAATATTAGACTAAAGTTATTACATGGAAATATGTCAAAAACAAATGGTCATAACAGGCAAATGCAATTTGAGTTCATAGCATAGTGATGTTTTAGCAAACTTTTGCTAAGAATAAAACACATGCATAAGCAGATAAATGGAAAAAGTGGTAAAATGGTGACATTAATGGGATAACAACCACATATTATAACATTACTCTTTATGGCTTTCTTGGAATTGTCACTTTTGATTGGTCAATGACAGAATGTACACATAGGACTATTAGCTGTGGATCTGTGTTTATTTGTAATAAACAATAGTCATCAGTGATCTCAGTCATATTAATATGTAAAAATCCCACCATTCTACTCTGATTCAACAAACATCATTGTAATTTTCCATTTGAATTTATTCAGCTTATTTCCTGGTCAAGGACCGTGGACACTAGCCTAGCCGTCCATCCACTTTTCTCAATGTACAGGTGTAGAAAAAATTATTAGACCATCCAAAGTCAGCAAAAACAATGACTATGCAATCAAGTACTAACTCCTGTGTGTGCCATGTGACTAAAACAGACAGAAAAGAAAACATGGAATGCCTAAAAGCAGTGTTTTTGTCAGTACAATGCCATAGATATTGATGTAAGAACTGAAGTGATTTTGGTTAGATATCAGCTCTGAAATTAAACTACTATGAGCTATTTTTGTTGTTATTATTATAGTTGAAAATAAATGAACAAGAAACTGAAGAAAACAAGGGTGGTCTAATATTTTTTTCCACTACTGTATTTGATACTGAGAAAACAGTCTGGAATTGGGCCAGTTGCTGTGAAATATGCATGACCTATTCTATACCGAACCAGTCACAATTCTGGGGGGTGGGTGTTTCGCAATGTGTCTATTACAGACTTCTTTTTGTCACAAGTAAAAGTCAGTTGCGAGTCTGCAAATCTCTTTACAACTGTTGTCAGTTGTTTGATTGAAAAAATAAGAATTGGATTACAGATTGCACCCTGTATTCTTAAGTTTCTCTGACAAAAGTATCAGGTTCATCTTATCTGTGATTGGTTTACTCGGTGCCTGTTAGTCCCGCCTTCATATTTGCATCCAAGCCCCGCGATTCCAGATGGATTTCTCATTGAGAAAGACGGATGGCTGGCCAGGCTATGGTCTGGTGATGATAAATGATTAAATGAAAGTTTTAAATGTTATACGTTAAGATGTAACATGGATCATCATTGAAACAGCAAACTTAACTTCATCAGAAAAGCAAGATCTTAAAAGATGATGAGATAGAGGACATGTATGGCAGTGTGCACGAAGGAACTTTTTTTTTTTCTGTTTTTCACTTGTTATTTGCCAGTGGTGACCCTGACCTTGACTTCAGGAGCTGAATAATAATGTGACCAAATTTAAGCAGAAAACTGTATTCGCCTTCGCACTGCACAAAACAAAGATGTGGGAGGTTCAATTCCATATCACTTGAGGTCCACGGGTCATACTAGTACAGTGGAAGTGCCACTGCTATGCAACAGCCCAGTAAAGCCCAGTAAAGCCCAGCCCCACCACCCCCACCACCCCAAAAAAAGTCACACAAAAAAACTGAAATTAGCTTCCTGTCACTCACAATTCATTTCTTTATTATCAGCCTAAACCCTTTTGGTCGGATTGTATATGGAACAATGGGTATATTGTTTTTTGTTTGTTGTTTTAATGTAATTAATGACCAAATAAACTACTACTACTACAGCTACTACTACTACTACTATTACTACTACTACTACTACCAAACTGTTCAAACTGCCCAGTACGAGCATGTCATTACTGCTCTGTGCTATAGTATGCTCCCATTGTAACATAAATACCAGATATTACTCATGGCCTATCAAATGCACAGTTGAAGAACACTTTACACAGTCAGCAAAGTCTGCATTATTTCACTCCACATACAATAACCTCAGGGACAGAAATGGTCTCCATCTCATTCTCCTACTACTTGACCAAAGAGAGAGATTTTTACTGTCTAAAAATAGATGTTGGTGTTTTGAAACTTCAAGCACATCCATGAAAGTGTGCATGTGGAGATATTTTTGCATGCCTTTGAGTATGCTGCGAGCATGTTTGTATGTGAAAACTGGATTCATGTCCATGTACATGTTTGCATGTACGAGGGGAAAAAAAAAAAAAAACTCCATTCCAATCAGCTCTGGCTTGATCTGCGCTCCTCCGGGAGCTCTCCAGCTGACGAGAAAAGGGAGGGGAGTGCCAGAGAGACCGCGGCCCAGAACAGGGGCTCCTCGCTGGGGGAGAGGCGCGTTCAAAAGGCTCGTTTGGCCCCGACGGGACGGGGAAACACAGCTCATTTGCCACTGCAATTCTATTTTCACATCATTTCAATTTCAAAGAGCCTTCTGGCTGCATTAGCATTTGGCTCGGATAAAAGAGGAGTTAGCGAAGGGGTGGAGGGCTGGAAAGAGACGGAAAGGGTGGAAGAAAGAGGAGAGCAATCAGCATGTTCTTTATGCTGATACTGCTATGGATTTTGGAGAAGTTCTAAAATTAGTGACCTCAGCTCATGCGCGTGCAGTGTTCAACCTTCGCTGCATCTAGGCCTTTTAAACTATGTCATTCAGGTCTATGTCCTGTCATAGAGCAAAAGTGATCCATGATCTAATCACAAAAATCCAGGCAAACGTTCCTCTCCTGTGGTCTTAGACGGGAAGATACGGGTGCACTTAATGGATGTGCTACTCCAGGGAAAACTGTTAATGGGCGGTATGTTGAACGTGTCAAGCACAATACAGCAATATATGTGTATGTGCTTTATAATGGTTAATACAGAGCCACAATGACACTAATTTGTATGCTATGAGGCAACTTGCTAATGGTGAATATGTATTCCTTGGTATTTTAATAATTTCTTCAGAGAACAGTGAATTTTATGTCACATTAACCTATAAATAGGAGCCTTTTCCCCCTCTTTCATCATTTGTTTCTGTGACAGAGGATCACCCTTTGAAATCATTGTAACTGCAGGAGTCTGCACATTGCTTTGTTGTTGTGATGAGTGGTGCTTATTTTGTGGAAACTAGAAGAGTTTGGGTTTTTTTTTTTTCCACCAAGTGTGCAAGCTGAACAATGCAGAAAGAGGTAATGAGGGCCTCATGGTAAAATGTGCCAAAGTGTAAGACCGTAAAGGCTACTGTAGCGTCGATGCTGAAGTCATCGTAACATTCACCGTGTCCTCAAACCTGAGCAGAAGAAGTCCATTACCAGTCACTCCCAAAGCGACATATAAGTTTGACATTTGCAAACATAAAATACCACTGGTAGCAGTACCTCCTAATATCATAATCAAGACATCACTGAGCTGAAATTCAGTGAGTTAAAGGTGCACTAGTATTGTAACACCTAAACACAACCTCACAAAAAGAAGAAAAACATTTTCACTGAGAATGTTTTTTTTTTCTTGGTCAAATGTTTAAACAAAAACTAAACCTAAAAAAAAAAAAAGATTTAATGAATATGCTCAACCTTTACATGCAGTAATCTCATATTAGTTGGAGATTTCAAAAGGCCTTATTTGCAACACAGCCACAAAAAACACAGAGAAGGACAATGGATTCAGCAAACAATGAAACCTCTGAAAAGAAATTGAAGGACTCACAACAAGAAACCTGGGTAATCAATGGTGATTAAAAAAAAAAACAAAACAATAGAAGGGATTTGAATAAAACAATAGAGGAATTAAGGATACTCAGGGTAATTGAAACAAAACGAATCTGCCAAACCAACACCTAGATGTAAAATATGGTGAAATTTAAGATTTACATTGCCCTTGAGATACAAACCGTACAATCGTAAGCCTTTTCTGCATGTTGATCCAAGCTGCAGGTGCGTGTCCAACTACATTTCCAAATATCAGAAAAACGCTTTTAAGGGTTAATCAAATTTTACTGAAGTGAGAACAGTTTGTAGGTCAGGTACATGCCCATGATGGACAGGACGAATAAAGCATGAAAATCATTAAGGATGGAAGTCTTTGGTTTAAGCTTTTCCTTTTTCACTGTTTAAAAAAACTATTTAATATTCAGTAATATGAACATTTCCTTGAACTATCCACTAACTTGTGCAGCTCCATTTGAGAAGCAGCACAAGAATAATTAAGACAAACTAAATGATTCATTTTAATGTCCATCTTTTGCACTTGTGAGAACTTTTTAGAAACCGGCCGCTTCAGATCTGAATATGTTGAGCTCGAATGCAGTTTAGTGTTATTTCTACGCAATTTTCTACGTGTTTTGCGCTCCTAAACTATTGTTGTGGTAGTATAATAAAATATGATGAAGTGAAATTGGATTTGAATTATTTCTCCGACGTGATTAGATTAAATGCAACAAAACGATGCAGTCGTTTGTCCGTGTTGTCCTGACACTTGTGCATGCTCTTGTGCATCTCCGGCTCTTTGCTGTCTCAGTCTCTGCCTCCCTCTCTTCCCTCCTTTTTCCCTCAATGCACCAGTGAAGCAGATGCCTTTGATGCCATGCTACAAATCACACATTTAGCTTTTCATCAATATTTCATCTATCCATCCCGGGCTCGGCTCTTTCTAGCTCTCTAAATCAGCACTAGCAGCGGGGAGACCGAGGAGGACTTTGGAAGTAATTTGCTTCGCAGTGGAAAGGAAAACCAGAGCGGGGTTGGGGTCAACTTGTCAGGTTGGGGGAAGGGCCGGTGGCTTGGGGGTTGGTTACAGTTTAAAATGCATGATCCTAAAAAGCTAATATTATGAATAATTTGCAAGGTATTTGCTCTGAAAAGACTGTGTGTGCATTCAAGCAAGCTGAAATGTAACATACCACAAATTGAGATTATAGTAATCCCTCACATCCATATATATTTGAAATAAATCCCACATCCAGTAGCGCTGCCATACACTCACCAGACCTAAATGAAAATAGTTGTAATTAAGTGAACTTTTTTCCTCATGTTCTAAAAGCTGCTGTGACTGTGAACAGATATCACACCTTTCGAAACGCGTAGTCATAGAAACTAATGGATTCACGGCTGGGCGCCACCATGGATCCACATAAAATGATTTCAGTACTAGTGCAAGATGTTACGAAGTCCCTGGCATTTTTCTCAGGGGAAAACTCTATGGAGCAAAAGTACCAAGGGTTATATAACCAAACTTGGCAGCTGTCACATTCTTCATTAATAATACGATTATGTGGATATCAACATTTAGAACAGACATAAAATGCACAGATGAAAATGTCATAAATGTTATAAAATCACATTGCTGTCCTAGATTTGAGTTCCAGACAATATCATGATCTATAAGTGATACAGAACCATCAAACTTAGATTAATCTGAAGAAGTACAGACCCTAAACAGCTCCATTTGTACATGAACTGAAGTGTATTACCAACTTAGATCCAGTAAACAATGTCCCTGACTGTGACGTGGATTTACTGCTATACAACAGACATCCATACAAGTTCTGGTTAAACTACTGTTACTAAACTAATGCATATTATATACATTACATGGACAAAAATATCGGGGCACATTGAATTCATGTCTTTCATTGCTAACAGGGGCCGTGGTTACAAATATTGATATTTTTTAAATTTTATTTTACTTTCATGTTCATTTTGTTATGGCCCTGGGTCATAATTTCTGTTTTTGTGTGTTTCTGTTTATATGTATTTCTACCCCAGCCCTGTAGGGGTGCTGTGCATTATTTTGTTTGCTTTACAGGAAGCTGTGATCGGTGGTTTCCCCGATGAGCTGCCCTTTAAATGGCCATGGATCCAACAGCTCACTCTCTCTGCTCTGCCAACTCCCAACCGGATCCTGTGTGTTTGACGGCCAGCTTTGATAGATCTTTGTATTAGTAGTCACTTTGGAAATTTGTAAATAGTAACTTTGATAGATGTTTTCTGTTAATAGTAGTTCTGACATTCGTAATTAGTTGTAAAGAGTATTTTGGTAACAGTCTTTAGTTTTCTGGTTGGGGAGGGTGGCTCCTTTTGTTTTCATGTTTTCTCCCGTTTTAGTTAGGGAGTTTAAGTTAGTTATTGTATTTTATTTTTAACCGTTAGTTTTGGAGATAAGACTTTTTGTTTGGAGAAAGACCTTTTGTTGGTCATTTTTATATGAGCACTCCCTTATCCTCTTTACGTTGTTAAATAAATATTGAGAATTGAGATTTTTTTTGGACTGGCATTTTGTAACTATGTACGTCCTGGTACACCCCTAGGCCGGGACTTAACAATTTAAAATACTTAGACAGTGCTTTGGATTTTATTTTTACTCAGCGTTGACTGTTTTCATCATTATAATTGATGAATAAATGATAAATGCTCTACCTTTAGATTAAAATAAAAAAAAAAAGTCATGTTCTGACCAGGGCGACACGGTGGTGCAGTGGATAGCACTCATGCCTCACAGCAAGAAGGTCCTGGGTTTGATTCCAACACCTTTCTGTGTGGAGTTTGCATGTTCTCCCCATGTCTGCACGGGTTTTCTCTGGGTACTCCAGCTTCCTCCCACCATCCAAAGACATGCACCGATAGGTTACTCGGTTCATCTAAACTGCCTATAGGTGTGAATGTGAGTGTGTTTGTTTGTCTCTATATGTCAGTCCTACAATGCACTGGCGACTCATCCAGGGTGTACCCCGCCTTCGCCCTTAAGTGGCTGGGATAGGCTCCAGCGACCCCCGTGACCCTAATGAGAATAAAGTGGGTTCAGAAAATGGATGGATGGATGTTCTGACCATAAATGAATCACTTTCAACCACATGTAACCACCTAGTTTCTTCAACTCCCACTCAGGAAGGATAAACAGCTTTTAGCACGTGAAAGGTGAAAGGAATGTGTATTTTAGAACATCACTTTTAGAACATTAGACCAACATAAGTGCTGATCCAGACCCCAGTCCACATCCACATTCTCCCTTTGAACATCATTCCTTACATTAGTACCATAACTTCATGGTACCTAACAAAGCAGGTCCACTCACTGTTCATGCAGAGGTGGACCTCAGACCCTGGAGACCACACTGAACCTGACATTTCTGCCTCATTGTCCTCACTGTAAATGGTGCTGTTACTCTCTTGTAATGTGAATGTGCGCGGAAATGACCAAAAATAGTTACTTGCCTGAAAAAGGGTTAAACTCACAAGAAATAAGGATATAACAGTTATTCACGATGACGACTGTGAGCAACCGATATGGACATTTTTATCATGATAATATTTCAGATTAATTAATTATCATAGTGTAGCCACATCTATCGGCATGGATTTAAATGTTTCTGTTCAGATATTACAACAGAAACATGTTTGGGCACAACACAAATCTACAAAAAACAATGATAATAAGTGCTTATACATGTATGTGGTCACAGATCGTCGAGTGAAAGACAGACTGTCATTTAAAAACTTCAAACTAACATTTTCATCTTTAATATTTTTCTGCGTAATCAAATGTATTTACACCTAGTTGACACTAATTTAGCTTTAGAAATTAAAAAGATGTTATGGCACAATTGTGGTCAAAAGTGTTGTCAGTGGCACAAATTGAATCTTTGCAGGTAAGAGTATATAAGAAAATGCTCATATATTAAATAAATAAATGACGTTTTGCAGTATGCCTCAGAAAAACTATTTGCATTAGTGCCAATGATAAAACTGTGTTAGAAAGTATCAGATCATACACTATTATTACAATATGCTGCTTTACTGGGTGTGTTGAAAACAATCCCAGTTAATTCACATTCCCAGTGTTGTTTTCTGTTGCATGTAGCTGCTATGTATTCAGTGATCATTCCCATATGTTAATGTCATATGAAAGAATAGGTCGTATCTCATGTTTCTGTAGGCCTATCGACGTTACCCACAGGCAGTTCTAAGAGATAAAGTAGTTAAAAAAAAAAAAAAAAAATCCTTACGTATCCTATCGTGTAAATTCATGAGGATCTGCAAAAGGTTTGAGGCTACACAATAGGTAGTGCAGCACCGACTGGACTCAGGTGGATCAATATGAAAGAGCAGGGAGGCAAATATAAGCACTCGTTTCCAGAGCTGCATGGGTTTATCAGTTTTCACAGGCTCTGTAAGCTTGTTGGTATTTTTATTTTTTTTTTTTTTACTCAAATATATGCAGTGTTCCATTTCATTACATGAAAAAATTATATTGTGAAGATATTGGTCCATTTCAACGGGACAAATAGAAAAGAAGACACTATAAATAGAAAAAAAGCA
>JAPQRP010000020.1:18192984-18209260 GCA_037367295.1 Apogon hyalosoma
ACACTTTCTGATCTTTCAAGAGTCAGATTAACTTAATTTATATTTTTACATAAATGTACTTTTTTAGATCAACCCACACCAGTGATATTTCACTGAGTCCCTTAAAGGATTCCAAAGGGGGTAAAAAAAAATGAACCTCATCATCATCACAGAGAGAAAGGTGTACAGTAAAGTGAATTATATTTTACTGTAACATTATATTATTGTCTTGAATATAAAAAATATTTGAACAAAGCCACAGCAGTCTATAATTACAGCATAGTGTGTTCACAGTGTCAAGTCAATAAGTCAAGCCCCCTCACTCTGCACCTTTCGTCCTTCCTTGATTCATTCCTCGACAGTATCAGCCAGTCACACAGTTGCTAAGGCAAAACATGATAAATTACCCCACGATCCTTCACTGAATAGACAAACAGCACAAAAAGAAAATCAAGACAGAGGATGCTAGGCAATATGAAGAGAACACGCTCTCTAGAAAAACAGATTATTACTTTAGCTGCTGAGTATACATTAAATCCACTTGTGCACGGCCATTTGATTGAATCTGCTGAAATGCTATTGTTCATGATACTTTTTTTCCCCTTTTAGTTAAGTGCGCATGTAGATGTTGTACAAAGGAGTTAAATATGAGAGAGCGAGTCAATGGGAAAAAAAGTAATTCTATTATAATTCTATTTTAAAGCTACTGAGCCTTTTCACTGCGTCCCCACGGCAGCGTTTGATGCAAAACCTCAAAGTGTTACTTCATTTCAACTTATTGCAAAGGTTTTTAGAAGAAACTCAGCAAATGTTACATTTCTCAGGTAAGTTCTGAGGAGTCTGTAGTAGAAAAACACACAGAGATAGCTGACATCATGTTGGATTTAGGGTCCAGTCCTGTCCCTTCTGTGATTTCCCCTATGGCAGTGGTTCTCAAACTTTTTACAGTTGAGTACCCCCTGAAATATACTGTTTTAGCCAAGTACCCCCAACTCTCGCTTCAGCATTTTTGATTGAAAAAAATTAGGCAAAATTTGTTCCAGTGATTATATTTTCAAAACTTTAAAAACAAACATATATTTAACTGTAACATATAAAACTAACACATTTTTAAAAGTACATTTTGTGCAAAATATAAACTGAAAATTGCCCTCTTTCACTGATAAGAAATATAAATCAATTGGTTATTAATCAATAAATGAACCCTTCATGAAAAAAATAATTACTTAGCTACTTAAATAAACTCATTTTGAATAACATAAATGTTCTTAAAATGTTACCAAAGCTTAAACACGATGACTGATAATAAAACTATTGTATCAATGTATTTATTGTGTTTTATATTTCAGCATTATTTATTTTATATTCAGTACATGATGACTTAATGTATTTTTCCCCAAAAATTTCAAGTACCGCCTGGGCTTCTTCCAAGTACCCCTGGGGTTATGCATACCCCACTTTGGGAACCCCTGCCCTATGGGACTTAACTATGGAACAAACAGGATCAGCATCCAGTAGCTATATATTTTTCATCCCATTTGAACTGTGTCACTATTCACACATATGATGCTTATCCACTTAAAGTATAATTTTACATGTCAAGAAAGACATAGCCTGTGGTAGAGATGGTAAAGTAACATGTAGTTATGTGTGAAGCAGCTGAATGGACTGCATCTTTTTCTTTTCATCTTCTGGTGCGTGTCACCAACACAAAAATGGCTGTGACCTCTACGTTTGTTTAACCTTGTAGTTCAAGAGCGAGATGAACAACTATTAATATATGAAAAAATAAATACAAGTCTGGTCATATTGAAGCTGCAGAGACATACTCAACAGCTCAGAACAGACCAAGGAGAGATAAAAAGATGAGGCTTCTCTTCAACTTTCAGGTGTGTTCGTATTAACATTTTTTCACAGTCTGATCTTTCAGGAGTTTAATAAAAAAAAAAAAAAATAAAATAAATAAATTAAAAAAAAAAACGTGACCGTCTTGTACAATTATATTTATATCCCTGAATGCAGTTTCGGGGATATTGTGTTTTTGGTCCGACTGCTGCCGCCAGCCCCACCGGCTCCACTGCCGCCGGATATCCTACGTGTTAACGCGATAACTTGAAAAATATTGGGTTTAGAAATTCCAAATTTTCCATATCAAACAATATTATGGAGAGGAAGAACTGATTCAATTTTGGACGATTTACCATTTTTAGATTGGCCACAAGGGGCCGCTTAAAAGTTTAAAATCACTAAACACTCTAAAAACCAGCTGTCGGATGCGAAGGCTAGTTTTGTCTAGTTAAAATTGACAAACATCATATCCAAAAACAGGATCTAAAATGTATTTGTCTCATTTACCTTTTCTCCAAAAAGTCCCATAGACCACGACCTCAGTCATTACCTTATCTTATCTTATCTTATCTTATCTTACCTTACCTTATGTTACCTTATCTTACCTTACCTGAGGGCTTAAGTTTTATCAGTTTTAGAGGTTGATCAGGTCCTCAAAAATGCAGTTTGTATGTAATAATAACAATTCTTACAGTCTTGCTTTATAGACTCTGATGATATTGTAACATCCAGAAATATGAAACCACCTACACTGGGTAAAATTGAGTGTCTGTGTTGCACTTTGGAACTGACTGGTCGTCTTGGCTAAATGAAGTGATCTGTGGTTAAATACAACACAGAAGGCTGTTTACTTTGACTTCACCTCACTGACACTGGTGAGCCTTATTATGCATAGCCTCAAGTAATGGAGTGGACTCTTAATGTCTAGCTGATGACTGTAATACGATATTTTATTTACATTATTGTAGATGACTGCCGCAGGATGTAAGATGTAGAATTCAGCCTATTTCAAGACCTTTCAGAAATTATGAATTGGATGCTAATGTTGCGCAGTGGAGAAAGCAATTATATTCGTTTAGAAAAAATTAAATAAATTGTCCTTGTTTCTAAATCCAATGAACTATTGTTAATAAGCAGTTAAAAGCCCTTTAAATAATAGTAATTCATCAGTTCTTGGTAAAACCTCATGAAATATCAGACCAAGAAAATCTAATGCACAACCTGTAATATCTTAAGATATAATGTCATCTGAATGAAATGTTTCTATAATACAAGTAACACAGAAAACAGGCTGAAACATCTCCCCTTGTGTGTAAAAGATAAAAACTGTGCAGGAAGGAGAGCATGAGCAGTACAATAACACAAAACAGTAAAATAACTATGACACTATTTCCCCTGCCAGCTCCATTTGCAGGCAGTTGGGTGTTTGTCTTGCCTCTTTACCAATATGTACTCTGAACGGTCCCCGAACATACAAACTGTAGAGACAGATAAAAAGACATTTGGTATGAGGGAAAGCAGAAGTGAGAGGAAGTGTGCGAGAAAGTGATGGAGAGGAAGCGAGACAGAACAATGAAATGAGGGAAGGGAGCGAGACAATGAAGGTGAGGGGATGAAAAACGACCGTGTGAGAACATTGGAGTGAAGCAGAGGTGGTGGGAGGGATATCAAGAGGAAGGAGACAGAGTGGCATTATAGCAGACAGTGGTGGTGCTACTTCACTTAATGGGACGTTTCACTAAACGTGTCCGTCTTTGTTTGTTCTTTGGTCGACACAAAGGGGCACTTTAGATAAATCAGAGGGGAACAAAAGCTGCCCATTCTTCTGATTGACCAAAAGAAAAAAAAAAAAAAAGAGAGAAAGACAGACAGATAAATTGCAAATAAAGCTTGATCATTTATGATGCGTTTTTTTCAGTACTGGATTCCCATGGTGGTTCAGATTATACCGCTGCTGATTAACTAGGGTGCCGAGACCGACTACTTTACCTCATAAAGACCCAAACATCCACCATCGAATAAAATAATCTACTAATCTGAAATGTTTAACACCTGTTGATCCACTAAGCCTATTAATAGATGTAAATAATTGGTGTAAAATACAATTTGTCATCTTTTCATGGTCATTTGGACGTTCAGAGGCTCCGTAGTGAACGTGGAAACACCGTCATCTTCTACAACATTGATTCACCAGTAAAACCCATGGAGTTGGATCACTGACAGTGGATGGTTTTATGTTCAGTTATTGATATTTTTGCTGAAAAAGTCACTTTTTCTTGAGTTTTCTCTTGTTTTTGATATAATAACCCTCAACTTTAATTTCAGCTTTTATGAGCATCTACAAGATCAGTGAATTAAATATTGGAAAATACCTGGGGTTCATTGAAAAAGTTAGAAGAAATGATGATAAATCCCTAAAGAAAGGTTAAATATAGAGAAAAATTCATTTGGGAAGTAGCACTACATGTTCATGGGTTAAAATGATTTCTTTGCACTGTTTTAAGAAATGCTGGAACTCAACTCAGAAATGAAACTTTGACTAAATCTGTCCTGTTTTTGTGGAGGTTTGGCACATTAGATGCATGACATGACATTTACACAGCGGGTGAGAGCAGAGTGGTTCTACTGTTTGTGTCACGAAAAATATAAGAAAACAATCCAATCCAGGGTCCAGGAGCTGCAGACATTAATAAACCATAAGGTCACAAGTCCACTCTTCCTGCTGTCCCACAGTACCATTAAACCGCAAATTATGACCAATGTTTTCTTCAAGTTGGTACCACTGAGCAGGCTGGCACCATGGTAACCATCTTTTTAGTTCTAATTGGTCATTTGGTGCCACCAGATGTAGTGACTGTTACTATGGTATCAGTTAAATGGTCTGTCTGAAATCCCATACGATGTACCGCATACACAATATCTATACTAACATCCGGCTGAGTTTTGAGTAAATAAGGAGTAGACTGTTTCCAGATGCACTGGTCAGAAATGTGAAAACACGCCCCTTCCTTAAAGCATCTTTACCAGTTGAAGACATGTAACCTTAGTAACTCACTCATCTCCCCTGTACCACCATATGTGTAATACTATGGACTATATTGGTATCTCTATAATACTATCAACTAATGAGCTCTGTTCACCCACTGACTCTGACTTTACAAACTGTTTCATTATATGATTTCAGACATATGAATTGTTTCTCTTCATGTGCCTAAGAATGAACCCTATGGCAGAACTGTACATATACAGATTATATAAAATTATTATATTGTACTGTACCGTACCATCTTCATCCGCTTATCCGGGTCTGGGTAGTGGGGGCAGCAGCCTCAGCAAAGAAGCCCAGACGGCCTTCTGCCCAGTCACTTCCACCAGCTCTTCTGGGGAAATCCCGGGACGTTCCCAGGCCAGTCGAGACATATAATCCCTCCAGCGTGTCCTGGGTCGGCCCCAAAGTCTCCTCCCGGATGGACATGCCCAAAACACTTCCCCAGGGAGGTGTCCAGGAGGCATCCTCGCTAGACGCCCAAACCACCTCAACTGACTCCTCTCGACGTGGAGGAGCAGTGGCTCTACTCCGAGTCCCTCCCGCATGTCCGATCTCCTCTCCCTGTCTCTAAGGCTGAGCCCGGCCACCCTGCGACAAACTGTCAGTTCAATTCTAACGTAATTTTAATGAAGACATTTTTGTAATACCAGGTGATTTCATGAATAGAACGTGATTGAACCACAAGGATGTCATTAATTCCAGGCCACCCTGCGACATCCTGCAACTAATTTCGGCCGCTTGTACCTGCGACCTCATTCTTTCTGTTGTTACCCAGAGCTCATGACCATAGGTGAGGGTCGGAACATAGATCGACTGGTAAATCGAGAGCTTTGCCTTTCGGCTTAGCTCTCTGTTCACCACAACGGACCGGTTTACCATCCGCATCACTGCAGATGCCACCCCGGTCCACTCGTCGACCTCCTGCTCCATCCTTCCCTCACTCGTGAATAAGATCCCAACATACTTGAACTCCTCCACCTGAGGCAGGACTTCCTCCCCGACCCAGAGTGGGCACTCCATCGTTTTCCAGCCTCAGACTTGGAGGTGCTGATCTTCATCCTAGCCACTTCACACTCGGCTGTGAACCACCCCAGCAAGAGCTGGAGGTCGCTGCTCGATGAGGCCATAAAAGTTTTGAACAGAACCGGTAACAAAGGGCAGCCCTGGTAGAGTCCAACCTTCACCGGGAACAGGTTGGACTTATTACAGGCTACGCAGACAAGGCTTATACTCCTTCGGTACCAGGACAGAATGGTCACTATTATTACATTGTTTTCTATTGTTTGTGTATCTTGTATTCTCCTCTAACTAGGAGAATACAGAAGCTCTAACTATATATTCTCTGATATATTTTCCCACAAATGTCACTTATTTATGGATGTATTTTATTTATGTGACACCTCTCAGTCTGTCTGTCTTTTTTTTTTTTTTTTTTTTTTACTTTACACCAGTACTTACTAGATGGATCATATTTATATAGGTAGTTTTAGTTGTGATGTAGCTGCTCTTTAGGTCATTTGAGTTTTTGGAAATGCTATTTTTGTTGCAAATAATCACGTGTATTTACAAAAATATATCCCAGATTTCTGCACTTATATAAACTCCAGCAGCAGAGCAGATGGCACTATTGCACTGACTATGGTTATCAGTCTGCAGTATTTCAGTTTTGTCACATATTTTTTTACAACATTTGCATACCATTTCAAACACAGCAAATGTTTAACAAAATACCCAACCATCTACGTTTACCTCAGACCTACTCCACTGTACAGTGTCAAACAGCCGACTAGTCCTATCTCTTTTGTAAGGGCCAGAGATTCACAAATGCTGCCTGAATGCAGCATTAAACACTTAAATTTGATTCTAGAATGTCTTCCTGCCTTCATGACAGTCACAGCTTGTTAAGACACAATATTATATAACTCGCTGGAAGAACACGTATGTACATTATGAGTCTTACATTCTGCATAGACCTTCTGCTGTGTCACGGAATGTTTCCTTTGACACATTTTCTGACAGTTTTCCAGCATAATTCATTCATTCCACCCTTCCATTTAGCCACTGATCATGTTTTACCAGTGTGTTCGGAAACTTTTTTTTCCTTTTATTTTCCATGCAGAACTCTAGAGTTTAGTTACACTTAGCAAATAATTAACGCCCAACCCTTACCTGTTTTGCTTCATGGATATGCTAAAGCAGGTGTTACTGATTTCCTTTAGACAGTATTTCCCTTGTGGACTATTTAACCACTTGGATCTAACCCAAATGATGTTCTGTGGTCAGGCTTTGGCTGATTGTATAACGTCATTAACAGAAGAGACAGGAAAAACACGTCGAAAGATCTGTTCAGTCGCAATTGAGAATCAAATGAGGTATAAATTGAGTAAGTAGGCATCTTACCATGAATTTCTTAGATGTTTTACATAGTCATTATTTACTTTGCACGTCAGTTACTGTCTTCTACCTGTAAATGAGTATCATTTGTGCACTATGAAACAAATATGACAATCTTAAACATAGTAAACAGCCCTGCGTGATTTTCTCTTAAATAAATCTATGATCAGCTTCGACAACTGCTCCATCCACCTCACTTGTTCTACACATGGTGCTATAGTTTCACGCTCAGATCCCAACTCCCTCCCCTACTCTGTCTATTTTTGATGACCTGAGAGGCAGTGGCCAATGAAAGACAAAAGGTAAAATGGATATGGATTTTTCTCACTCAGCCAACCATCCCCAAGATGATTAAGTAGTTCATCAGGCAGAAATATAGAATTCATCCCGGCGTGCTCATCGACCTGTCCTATAGATACATTAAAATGTCGGCAGGAAATCGTTGCAGAATGCACCGCACTACGCATCGACTCCAAACCTCTCGGCTTGATTGATCTCTGTTGCATCTTTGTGTGCTTGTGTGTAGAGTACAGCTGTCCCAACTCACTCCATCCTTGCTTAACACACATGAAGTGACACAGACATGTATGTACACATGAGTGATGGTAGAGAGTTACTTACGTAGACAGACAGTTACACACTTCATGTCATTAGAGCGGAGTCCGGAGTATTTATGAAATAACCTCATCTGAAGTGCACTTTTGCAACTCAAATTTGTTACCCCGCCCCCCCAAAGGGGAGGCAAGGGGTATTGTTTTTGGATTGTTTTTTTTTTTGTCTGTCTGTTTGTTTGTCAGCAACTTTATGCAAAAACCACTGGACCAATTTCTATGAAATTTTCAGGAAAGGTGCGAGGTGGTCCAGAATAGATCCCATTACATTTTGGTGAATGTAGATCAAAGATCAAGGTCACCAAAAATGTGTTTTCGCAATGATAAGAGATAGGGCAAATCAGGAGTTTCCTTTTCATTCCTGTATACTCAGTTTTGCTTATAGCTTCTTTTTGCTCTCACTGTTGATGTGCATTGACATCAGAACCTTGAAGAACAAATTTGAAGACTCTAGGTCAAAGGTCAAGGTCACAATAAAGGTCAAAATTGAATTTTGGATACAAATTTTGAACTATTCATCTTAGACACTTCCAATGAGCACCACAACACTCGTCTTTCAATTCTGCATCTTGTGTGTATAGATTTTGACCTATTGTTGAACGAAGAGGTCAGGGGTCACTTGGTCATTACCTAAAAAACTAAAATGGACTTTAATGGAAAAACGAGTGGAGAGAGAGATTTAGTTACTATTACTGACAGATAGGAAACCTGGCATGGGCTCCAAAATGGCATCATGACCTCTGACCTTGAAAGGTCAAACCCATAGTCTCACATTTTGAGAAGGAAATGTCCATTAAAGAGCAAAAATCTTTGCAAGGGGCGGGGTTTGTTGTGCCTGGCACCACTTGTTACATTTTCCATTCAAATGCAAGAAATCAGTCAATTCACATTCACATTTTCTCTCTATCATTCGCTGATATCTGTGTAAATATGTTTTACAGATGTAGATACGATACTCTACAAGCAAATACAAGCTGCTCTAAGTGCCTGTGTGTAGTTCTAGCCCTTGTTTCATTTCCCTTTTTACTTAAATCAAACTGCAAATCAATAAAGAAAGACAACCACCCAGAGGACTCTTCAATGTTCCTTATGGTGGGCAGGGGAAAGACTAGAAATTCTGGATGTCTGACAGCTGGAATACATATCCATAATCCTAGACTGGTTCTGGGAATCTGAATGATGTAATGACTTACCATCTAACCAGCAGTAGCACTTCTAATGGTTGTTGGAGCTCTGGGCAAAAACCTCCAGAGGACCCTTGCAACCACCGATCTTCATCATTATGTTCTGATACGTTCAAAAAACATATAAAATCTTAAGGTTTAGTTATTTCAAATGCTGATATTCATATAATTTTGAAAATAGGTAGTTCATATTAGTGTTATGTAAAAAAAAAACAAAACTAAACTAAATTTCAATATGCAGCACAACAGCAGTAACAATATTTATAATAAATACAATAAAATGCATCTTAAAATGTAATGTATTTCTAAGGCAATAACATCCACATAAGGCCATTGCTCATCAACACTGTTCTAGCTTGACAAGCGGTGCCTTTAGGGAGGTTTCTTACTAACATGTTGTTGCAAATTGTCCTCTGGCTGTGTGGTTGGTTGTTTAAGGATTGTGAGTGTTGGGGAATTTCTTACAGTTCCCATGTTTTGAGATATGTCAGGGTTCCCATGCATCCTGGAAAACCTGGAAAATGACTGACCAATTTTCCAGTTACAGAAAACATATGGAAAAGGAGAAAAAAGTTCAAATGTCCTGGAAATGGTTAAATTATTTATTCAACCCCTGCCTTGTGACTGAACTGAGATGAAACAAAGGAAATTGTTTTTTCAGTTTTTTACTGAAAATATGCAAATATTTTTAGAGGAAGTGCAGGAGAGAAAGTTGAGTTGGGAATTGTCCAGTTGAACATTGTAACTCCAGTTTGTCATGCTAATGAAGTGCTACGCTGTAATCTATGGGTGAGTTTGCATTGTATTTATTTTTATGATACATTTTTCATAGATAAATTATAGCCATGGACTGCACATCAAATGTCTGAGTAATAAAGAGAAACAAGCTGGGTAAATGCAAGTTACAGCAGTAGAAAAGAGCACTTCCAAAGAATGAGGGGGAATGGATTAGTGTATAACTTGTTTCTGTAGTGGCTGAAAATGTCCTGGAAAATAATTTCAGGGAAACAGTGGGAACCCTGTATGTCTTTGGAATAAAGTTTGTCAGCCCCTGAGGGTTTGCCAAACGGCCTGGAGCCTTAACCTTTTACCCACCTAGCCTATTCATTCCTCTGCCGACAATGTCTCTGCCAATGGTGCTACTTGTAAAAGTTGCGCAAAAATAATTTTATTCTCCATTAAAATGAAATGAAAAGTAGGTGACTAACAAATTAGGGTTTTAAGAAATGTTAAACTGTTATCTCTATTGTTAAAGAAACAGTGTTTCACAGTTTTTTTTTAACTTAACAGGGCAAAAAAAATCCATATTTAGATTGCAGCAGATAGAGAGTCAAAGTCTCAGCCCGCGGGACCTTATTTCAGATTAAAAATTGTATTAGAGTCGCTGGTGTGAAAAAGGCTATTTTTTGATCTTGTGTGAATAATACCATTATTTACATTTATGTTTAAAACATCATTTTACAAATTAGGGAAGTCACAGCTTACTGCAAAGGTGCTGAACTATCCGACTGTGGAAATATGTGAAAAGAAAGGTGTCATTGTAACTTTCACTTTCCATGATCTGTTCAGAGTTACTAAAAGTGTCTGCAGCTTCAACATGACCAGACTTGTGGTGATTTTCACCATTTTTAACAATTTTCCTCTAACCCTTATGGAATGAGGTGAAATATGTCAGTATAATGATCATTATATGTGTTGGTGATGTGTATTTTTTGCAACAAGAGATGCGATCCACTGAGGCATTTCACACAAAACTAGGTGTTATTTTACTGAACCACAAACTGTGACTTTGTGGACTTGTAAAAGTGTTTTGAATTGTCAAATATCATATGTGTAAACGCTGATATAATTTAAGTAGCATAAAAAAAAAGACTTGTCTTCCTGGAGGGATTTCAAGTCTCAATTCTAATTGGAGTGGTCTCCTCTGTATTTTCTGTCATAAAAAAATGTAATTCTTGATTTGGGTTTTAACAGATAGGACGGTTATATACATGACTGACAGCTGGAATTATCAATCACTGATCAGACTCCACCAGAATATGACCTTGTGGCTCTACTGTGTGTTTGCTCCTGGAGGATTCTGTTGGGTTTCTGTAAATTAGAGTCTGGTTTCGACTGACTCTACATGTAAAGTGTCATGAAATAACTTCTGTTATGATTTGGCGCTACATAAATAAAATCTAATTTGATTTGATCTACTGTTCTATTCCTCGTCTCAACACAGATACTTAGAAAAGTGACGTCATTTCCCCATAACAACACGAGTCACCATCTATATTCATATTTACTCTTTTTGCAATGGTTTCAGCTACTGCAGCTTTAGTATATCATTAAATACCAAGACTTTGTAAACTCTCTAAAGATGATATCACATTCTGATAATTTGTTGTCTTGGACTGAATTCACTGAATACAGTCTCAACCACTGATCCTATAATGGTATCATTCACACACAGATTACTTTTTCCCAGTACTGTTAATACACTTAGACAATACAGCTAATTATCATTCAACGGTTCTAATGATTTAATTGTTCTTAACACTATAGAGACATAGTGTAGAGTTAAGATGGGAACGGAATGAGCAGTGTTGGTTTTGAGAGGAAAAGGAAACAGAAGAGAAGCTTTTAGTTGAGGTCTCAGTCTAGCTGGTGTGTACATACCGAGTCCCTGACACGTCTGAACAGCTCATTACTCTCTCACTCGCTCTCATACACACACACAGTCCTACAGGTAATTTTGCAGTTGCCATGGAAGCCATGTGAGTAAGCCCACGCTCTCACTATCTGAGGATCATTCTCTGTGCATTAGAAGTGTATGGATAATCAGTATCACTAGTCTCCTGCTCTCCCTCTCCGAGCGTATTTCTCAGTCAGGTAAGGCGTCTCCTAAAATGAAATGGTGCTATAATAAGGTGACAGCAGCATGGCTGATCATCAGATACACAGTAGTATCTTTACAGCAGGTTGATATCCAAAGCGTAGCCGAAAAAATAGTGCTGCAGAATAATCACCCTCCAGTGCAAAGTATTTTATATTCAGAATTCAGCTCAACCAGAACTGAGTTTTCAGTGAATTTCAGCGGATCCGCAGGTCTGTTCTGGTTATACTATGGATTATTTGAGTTAATATGACTATACACCTGCTATCGTGCTATCATATGTGTTTTCTATTCACTCCGGCTAGTCAAGACAGGTGGCCACCATTCCATTTTTCTTCCTCTCCACTGTCATCAAACACTAGGGATGTAAAGGATTAGAGATTTTGGTGCTACAATTGTCATCACAGAAATAATTGTGGTTTTGCGATAACTATCATTATTTTGTGAGGGGTTTATACGTGGGGGTGCGGTCTGTGCTGTGCGTACCTCACAATGTGTTCGCGCAGACCACAGTGAAACTTAACACATATTACTGTTTCCTGTACGTCTCCTGTCGTTGTGAAGCTCATTCACCTTTTCCCTACCTCCTCCAACTTCACTACCTTTCATTTGAGGGGGCATGTTTGGTTAAGGAGGCACTGCCCCCTCCTAGAACCAGGCCCACTCTACAGGCGCATCAGACTATTTTAAGCAGTTTGCCTTGTGATCAAACAGAGCGTGTTTACTGCATCAATTCACAAGTTAATGCTCCCAAAGCTTGTATGACAGTCTGAACTGCTGCAGAAGAACGGCCTTCCTCTACCAAAGCTATGCAGATTGTTGTGAATGGCAATGGTAGCCTAAAGCTGCGTAGATGACGGTAGTGAACACAAACTCCATGGAAACGAAAGTGATCGAAAATATATTTACAGTCAAGACAATTCAGAAATACGTCCACCCCCTGAGACGAATGGTCAGCTTGTTCCTTCTCTGTCATTTTCACTCATAGAATGTTGAATGCAGTTTCTGTAACGTTGCTTTCCTTCTGTGCGGGAAGAGCATATTGGCGTGTTTTGGTTCCGCTCTTAATCTACGGTACTTCATGAGACGGTGTTTGGCAGCCTTGACGATTAATTACCCGTGGCGTTTAAAATTGCGATTAATCGTAACATCGTGACATCGTTACAACCCTACCAAGGACTTGCCGATATTAAACGTATTTTTTTATGTTTTTTTAACCCTTAAAGATTTAAACATCGACCCACGTTCAACAACTTTTGATCCACTAATCCCATTGATACAATTAAAATAATCCTGGTAAAATGCAGCTTCTCAGCTTTTCAGCGGGATCACATATGACCCATTTGGACGTTCAGAGGCTTCGTAGTAAAAACTGAAACACCATCATCTGCTGCAACACTGTTTCACCAATAAAACCCATAGCCTTTGATAAATGAGATAACTTTTGCTAAAAAAAAAAAAAAAGTTACCTTTGCATCAGTTTTCTCTGTTCTGATATAATAGCCTTTTAATATACTCTGAGCTTTTGTAAATGTCTATTCAAAAAATTCTAGGTCTTTAAGAGTTAGAGTGATTGGCAGAAAAAAGAAAATTGTCTTTATAATTTACTGAATTTTAACAAACACACCTAAAATGCACTTCAGGAGATATTAAAAAAAAAAGAAGAATCCACTTGTCCTTGATTGTGATCTTTGGAGACACTACTCTGTGTTCAACCACATTTTAATCTTAAAATGCAAAACAACGCACATGATTCATGACCTCCCAAATATCTGTGATTGAGAATTCAACTTTTACTTTGGTGATGTAGAAGCTTAAATCCATTAGAGCAAAAATATTGACCTATTCTGTACTTATAAATCTGTTATTTTGTAATAAGGTCAGTGAGTTTAAAAACCTATCTCATGTTAAGCACTGCAACTACAGAAGGAAAATGGGAAATACTGAAATAAAAGGTGAAATACTGTGTGCTGTCCATGAACATTTTACTGCTACATTCAATATCTGGTTTCTTGCCAGATATGTTATTACACCACAGCTCTCCTTATGTGCTCCTGGCAGAATGATTTGCCTTTTAAAAACTGCATTTGCTGTTGTGAATGAGTTGCATTTGAATATAATTTCCAGGAGACAGGGCTGTTTATGGTTGCAACTAGAAACACTTGGATGAAAATGCAAAATCCAAGTGACTGAGATATTTCTTTCTTTTTTTTTTTCTGATTTGGAAAAGGTGGAGGAGATAATGGGGGAGAAGGACGTATGGGCTTCTCTGTTTAAACTGGACATAGATATACATGCAAGAAAGATGAATGTTTTGAAGGGAAAAATTTAATCCATCATTATTTTCCTCTTACATTAAATAGTGATAAACTGTTTGACAGATGCGTTAAGTAAGAATATTTGTGACGAGCCGTAATCAAGAATAGCATTTGATAATAACAACAGATTTATATTTCAGACTAATGATATGTGATGTTAAAATATAGCTGTCAACATTAATAAACACAATTTGGAAAACAAACATTTTTTTTCATGTCCATACGTAAACAGTTTTATTTTCCTAGAAATACACAGTTCTGTTTTATTTTTTATTATTTTTTTTTAGAAATTATCTGCCTCAGAGATTAAATGTGCTAAATCTTACATACTTTATTACAACAAATTGGAAAACACATGACAAAAGTACTAGTTGGCTGATGTTTTCAATGTATTTGATAAAGTGCTATTACATATATATGTACATATATCGGTTTATGTACATTCAAATTTCCCAATAGAAAAGTAATGTATTGCAAAGCGCAGTGTTTTGAAGTAGAGCTAGTCGCTCTGAAACAAACATTCCTTTTGAGTCAAAGCAATTCTCTTATTAATTCTCGCAATTTCACATTTTGACCCAAGACTGTATCCTGGAAACTGCACCCAACCAGCAATTTTGACTTTTTGTTTTTCTTCATTAGTGACTTTACTTGTGAACCAGTGTCCAGTTCGTGTGCATCCATGTGATCTGGGAAAACAAAGTGATAATAACACGATAGCATCACACAATGAATCTCACATTATGTGTTGTTACATGACATATACTGTAGGTTATACAGGTGCATTAGTCAGTGCATTACTTGCGGAGGATCCTGGTCAGCACAGACAAGTTTCGGAGATAGACACCTATATCAGTGCTTTGGCAAAAAGTACTTTAAAAACCCAAACTAACACTTTTAAGTTGACTTACTGCAAGTTTCTGACTTAACTTGTCAGTGCTGTTCCACTCCATGACCTGATGAGAACCCATGAGGTTATGGCAGCAGCCTCATGGGAGACTAAAACATCTGTGTCCACTGTCACTGTCTGAAGTCCATGGTGTCCATAGTTTAAAATCTGCCTGAAACAAGAGCTTTTCTGAGTATTTGTTTTTTTGTTTTTTTGACTTGCAGTGCATACAGATATTTCAGATTTAAAATATTTTTTTTCTTTAATATCTGTTTAGATAAAATATAATAGTGTGAATATGGCATTGGGTTTATAACATTAAACTGTACATGACTTCCTAAAAAATGTTTTATTCTAGAAATGGTTGCGTATCAAGTATTGATGTTTTACTGTAACTGCAAACTGTTATCGAAAGGTTAATAACCTATAGTAAACCATACCAAACTGAGGTCGTCATCACCTTTTCTATAGTCTCATAATCTCGTACCTTACCCTATGTAAAATCATGTATGAAAATATTAATTAAGTAAAGTAAGTACGGCATAGAGCACAGTATTTGTGTATATTTATATTCATTATAATGTTTTCATACCCTTACAGAAGGATTCTTCAGCAAACTACTACAAAATGTCTGAACTCTTGAATTCGATAAATGGTCTGTACTTTTCACAAACCCGACAATTAACCACATAAATGACCATGGCAATCTTATAAAACACAGTAATCATTAAATTAAACAAGTGGTTCCAGGTACAACAAACCCCGCCCCTCGCACATACTGTAGCTTATTTTCGCATCGATCCAGCTGATGTCATCATGTCTACATGTGCTGATGTCAACATATCAATTGCTTCTCTATATATGGGAAGTTTGAAGTAAATTGAAACTAAACTGATGTTTTTTTTATAGACATTTGAAATTTCACCCATTATAAGATAAATAGAAAAAATCATAAAAATTGCTAAAAACTTTGAACTTTGACCTACTTTTCCCAAAATGTAACCACATCTATTCTGCATCACTGGCAATCTATAAACCCGATTTGGTATGAATTCAACCAATAGTTTTGCTGCTACAGACATTTGAATTTTCACCCATTACTAGTAAATGGGGGGAAGGGGGGGGGGTT
>JAPQRP010000020.1:18213560-18234899 GCA_037367295.1 Apogon hyalosoma
TATTTTAAGTGTGATGAGATATTTTGACTAGAAATGAGAAAAATACACTTGGTAAGATTTAGATTTTTTCCAGTGTGTTGTGTTTGCAGTTAACCCTTGAAGACCTGAACATCCAGAGGCTACCAGAAGCATGTACTGATCTAAAGTGTTTGAACCACCAATACTATCAGTTCATTAAAATAATTCAGACAAAATGCAGTTTCTCAGCTTTTCAGCAGGATAAGATGCCTCTTATTTGGACGTTCGACTTCAAATTCCAATCTCCAGTCTGTAATATTCTAAAATCTGCCAGATCATATCAATGCACTATGACAAAACAGTGCAGTGTTTCAATATTGCTAACTTTTCATACAGTCCATACTTCAATGCTTACTGCAAGAGTTTCAGGCTTTTTGTGCAGATAGGTATAATTTGTAACGTCATAAAATATGGATAAGGGCAGTGATGGTGATTTATTTACTATTCCTGTACTTCTGGTATTTATGGAAAGAGAGAAGCAATTCTGAGAGCACTTCTGTTGTTTAGAGTTGGTGTCACCTCATATAAGGAGATAAAACACTGACTACATCAGTCTACTTTTTTTTTGGGGGGGGTGGGGGGTGACAGCTGAAGAAGTGAAAAGTGAAAGTTCCTGTTTTTTTCTTAAATGTGATGAAACTTTGCAGCTTCTGTTGCACCTTCTAATACTTGACTTTTCAGCTTTTAAAATCTTAAAATACAGGCACCAATTATACAAAACAATCAAATACCATGTACTTATATATACAAAAGTTTGTTTTCAGTTTCAAAAGGTTTTATGATTTCTATGTTTATTTGCACTTAATTGCAGAGGCAATAAGCTGTGAACATAATAATAGCCAAGTGTATTAAAGTGTAATTATCACTGTTTTAGTTAAGAATCTTTAAGGCAAAGGAGCAACATTGGCATGTGTTGAATGGATCTAATATACACTTAATTAATTGTATTTTTGGCTTTCATTATATCCTGTGAAAACCTTACTATGTTCTTAACACTCTGGCAGTTGGACATTTGTGTTAAGAGGGGTTTCAAAGGGTTTTGTTTTTTTTTTTTCCTGACCACACTAATATCTTAAAGCATTAGTAACATTGTGTGAGTAGTACGAATAAAACTGTATATAAGTACCACTGTGTGATCATATGTTTGAATGTAATTTACATGTATTCATGATTTTTAAGGTGAGGTGGGAGATGTTTTCCTGGAGCATTTTTTACTATTTTGCTTAAAATCCCTTTCACACCCTGATTACAACCAATTAATTAAATGCTCTAACACAAAAATAAAAAAAAAAATGAAGTCACCTGTGGAATGGACAGGACTGAAAAAACACCATCCAATCATTTTAACCGACCTAATCGAAATGATTGAACTATGTCTATGAAACTCAACTGCCATTTGTCCCTCCCCTCTTCGTGCATGAATCGCTCGTTCTCAGAGGTTTGAAGCGCCTATACAGGAAACGAAGCCAGAGCTTGGCTAGCTATATTAGCTATATTAGAATGTAAATTTCACCGGAAAACTGTTTTGTCACGAACATAAGTCACTAGGAAATGTAACGTTAGTCAGATAGGTATTACCTGGGGCTGTTCTGTAAGAGCGGGGGTGTTGGAGGAGACTGAACGAGGTATGCAAGGATGGGGGCTGGAGCTGGAGCTGGAACTGGAGCTGGAGCCGGAGCCAGAGTCGGGCGAACTGTTGCTGTGCAGCGCTCGTGAACCCTTGGGAACAAGCATTGCGTGTGCCAATATTCTGGAGGCGTGGCTTCAGGGAGATGTCTGAAGAAAGGGGTTTGGACTTTTGAACTGTGTGTTTTCGAAATGTGGCTTGCTCGAACTGTTTTTCTAAGATCTCCCCGTGACACAGTGCACTCAGGTACAATTTTGGTAAAATAACTTAACATGACAAACTGAACTGTTACAAAGTTAACATAGAATAACACATCAGGGTATAATGTGTCAAACAGTTCATAGAAACAAGGCCGTCTGACACACACTTCAAACACTGCGCTTCAGTTACCAACCTGATGTATGTATTTGCATATTGAATAAATCTTTATCATGGCTTTGGCAAGGCATTTTCTTTTTTTCTTTTTTTTTTAAATTCTCAAGTCACCATCCACTGTGGAAAACCTCAGACTGTAAATAAAAAGGTAATGAATCATGAATAAACTATAAATGATATTAAGTTGAATATTTTTGCTGCTGTTCGCTATTTCGAAAAAAGAAGTAGCCATATTTTAGTAAAAGAGCGGAGCTTCACAAGACTGAGGTGAAAGTCGCCAACCTGCTAGTAACTCACAGAGAACACTGACAACTCTGACTGACACTGTCATGTTAAACGCCACCAACAAAATTCAGCTACATGATAAATTACCATGTATTACTAACAGTAATAATAAAAAAAGCTATTGTGCAAATATATAAAACACATTAAATAGCATTGTCTAATTAGCAGAGTAGCTGACAGATCATTGTCAAACACAAACAGATGGCCACGCAACATGTTTGTGCCCTTAATTATGCATTACTCAAACCCTTAACATAATTAACTGGTACATAGCTGTTACCTAATGATAACACCAATTTATTTTAAAAGAATATGCAAATAAATCCATTTTTAAAATACCCCCATACAGTTACTGTGAACAGGGAAATATACGCTACGTTCAGACAGCAGGTCTTAATACACAATTCAGATTTTTTTGGTAAAATATGATTTCTTTGTGTGCTTGTTCATATCACACATTAAATGCGACTTCTATCAGTTTTGAATATGAACTGAATGCGACCCTGAAGTGACCCGCATGCATAAAAGAGGTCCTGACGGAATATGTGACCATGCAGGTACGCACTGCGTTTACAGAACTAAGTATGTTTTTCCCACCACTCCTCCTCCTCGGACGCAGAATTTTGATGTTTATCACATTTCAATGATGTAAAGGTCGGATAAATGCGACCTGGCCGTTCAGACTGAAGTCGCATTGCAAAATATCAGATACATATCGGATTTAGGACCAAATATGAAAGTGGCCTGGGTCGGATTTGAAAAAAATCAGATTTGTGCTGTTCAAACTGTCTAACAGATCAGATACAGGTCACATATGAGCAAAAAAAAAAAAAAAATCAGATTTGGGCCACATTTGTCTACAGTCTGAACGTAGCCATAGAGAGCAAAACTGTCTGTTTTTTGCAGGATGTTTACTTGATTGTAATGGTCATTTTAAGCTGAATCTGATATGACTGGGGATGCCATATGCTGTGATTATACAATTACTTTTGGCTTTTATGAGGGTCATTGGCTAAAATAATTAAAATATTGCCATTCAAATGAATGACAAAAAAAGTCATGATGTGTTGAATGCAACATTACACTGACTGACTTTCTCCAAGCATACAAACAAGTAACAAATATAATATAATCACATTCTAAAGTAAGATTTAGGAAACTTGTGTTCTCTCAGGTAACAAGTGGATTAATAATCATAAATTATAATTATGAATTACTAAAGTATACTCAAAGTTTTTCTGCCTTTTTCTTACCACAAAGTTACACATGAACAGTCATACTGTATTACAAAAATAACCCATTTTGATCAATGTAAGTGAGTGGTCAGCACTGAGTGTTAATGAGGCTCTTCCATCTGGCCACACACACTCACACATACAAACACATAAAGCTGTGAGCTAAATGCAAGAGGCAGAGACGATTAAAAGGAAGCTCAGATTCCTATTAAATACTAATCTCCACCAAGACTATCGCTCTCTAAATATCTATCTCTGCTCCGTCCACCCTATTTTCAGCATCTTATCTTGCTCTCGCTCCATATCTCACAAACTCTCTAACTCACACACACACACACACACACACACACACACGCACACTCACACATTTTTCCTACCTCTCCTATCACACCTTAAGCCTTCCAAGGCTGCAGGATTTACAGCACAACTCTCTTTTCTCCAGCCCCTAATCTAAACCTTTAATAAAGCACTAAGCAGTGTATTATACTTCATCCAACACTATTAAGCATTCGCGCAGAGTGTCTTAACTTATTCAGTCTCTCGCCTCGTCAGAAATATGCGGAGGCCGACTGACAAAGTGAGACGAGAAGGAGACAATAATTATATGGTCTTATAATATGTGATTACTACAATTTTGATAATCCTAGAGACCTTGAGACAAACAATGCTTCTGAGAGGAGGTGTGAGAATGTACGGCAACAAATAAACGTCTTAGTAACTTATTCTTTAAAGACTGTGAAGGGAAAGAGAGGACAAAATGTAATAGGTTTCAGATGCCGGATAAAAAACTGAAAATGATAAAGGAGGGAGCACACTGAGAATTAAATGAAGGAGAGGAAACAGAGAGGGAGCTATCAACTTAAAGTAACAAGGGCCCTTGTCTGATCCCCCTCACACACCCCCTCCTCCTTAGTGACTCAGTCACCACAGCAACAGAGCAGAGGGTACATTGCCATGGCGATTGGCCTAGGACGTGTGGTGCATGGGAATGCTGAGTGTCTGCATGCTGTCAGAACTCACACACACACTCTCAGACACACACACGTACGCACACACAAAGAGGTATACATCAGTATTAATGGTCATGAACATCCATGAAAAATGTAACTGACATGCGTGGAATACTGTATGTACTTACTTGAATGTATAACTGCTACGACTGAATATCACTTATAGTATTTGCTCAGCAGAATGTTGTGTAATCTGCATGTCTCTCTCCCTCATGTCTCTATAGTCAGGCTTAGAGTATAGTCTTTTTCATGACCATATTCGCTGATTTGCAGGGAGCATTTTGTGATTTAACACTTATTTGTCTGAAAAGCTGTGCCAGACAGTTTGACGCACCCAAGGAGGCTATTTGAGGGAGCAGTTAAAGCCGACGAAGAACAAACACTGACTGTTTTAAATGTCAACAGGTAGCAGAAGAAGTTTAGTTTTGCTGACTTCACTGGACAAGCTGCAGACACAGATATTTTCTGTTACACTCCTATCAGTCCTGCTCTCAATGCTGATATATACTGACTTTTAATGCAGCTGAATTAACACTTCCATAGTCTTAAATGGCTCCAATTTCATAGCAAACTCCCCCAATCTGCCATCTTTGTACTTGAAACTGAATGACTTTACCTAGACACCATTACAAAAAATGAATCACGGCCTTTATTCATGTTTTATTGCAAGGTGTCCTTTGATGTGTGTATAAAAATATTTTACACACCACAAAAAACAAAAAAAACAAAAATGAGAGACTGACAATATAGGCGCTGCTGATCAGACTGAGTGCAGCATCTCCGCTTCATGATGCAACACGTCTCAAATTCATACAAAAATAAAACCAATTTAAAGACAAAACGGAAGCGTGGAAAGGAAAAGACCCAGAGTGGTGAGTCAAGTAGCAAATACAGCAAGGTTATGGTTTTAAATGGACAAATGTCAGGAACCAGAAGGATTGGATTGAAATCCCTGGTGATCCTTTTTTTTTTTTTTTTTAACAGTAATGCCTACACCAAGTCCAGTGCACTATCAGCCGGATCCCTGGTGAGACCATATTCCTGTCATGATCACTTAGGATCACAATAGAGCACCATTACAGCACTGACATGAATGTGTGATGGCAGGAAAATAGACTGAATGTACTCGGCATGTCCATTTTAGATATTATGTGGATACTTTATGGATTTAAACACACATATTGTACAGTCTAATAAGTACATTTCCACTGATCTGATCAGAACCAGCTTAAATACAAGAATGAGACATTCTATTCTTCCTAGACCAATAGAACATTTATATGGAAATCTGCATTACAAACACATGAAGCCGCTTTCTCCCAAGCAGACAGCAAGCAACTGCATTAAAGCCTCACAAGCTCATCCAGCTCGATATCCCAACATGCCTGCAGTGTTTCTGGACTCCCACCCACCTGTAGGTGCAACCTCCTGAATCTCAGGGGCTGGAACTCAGTATTTCTGACCTACATGCACCAATACAATATACGAATCCTGGAATCTGCACACCTTACCCTATACTGCAGGGTTAGACAGTGAGGAAAGGTAAGTAGACAGTAAAGAGATGGTGTGGTAGAGAGGTAAAGAGATGTGTTTGTGTGTGTATGTGTGTATATGTATGTATGTGTGTATGTATGCATGTATGGATGGATTTTCTATATAGCTGTATCCTTCAAATATTTGATTTCAACCATGCTTTCAGAAGCAACATTTAGATGGAAAAAGCTTTTTGGTGTTCAGCAATCTAACAGTCCTTGAGTGGGCCTTCAGAGCATCACCTTAATTCACAAACACCATATCGCACTATGCACCCACTGAAAACCTGCCTCCACTCCAAAACTGTCCGTACAGCAGTACGCACCATGCTTCTCTACAATGTCAAGCATTGATAGTTCGGGAAACCCTTACATAATAATGCAAAGTTCTTTTGAAATGAAACTTATCACACGTTCACTTTTAACAATACACACAGCCATTTCAGTGGTTGACAATGGCCACAGAGGGGGTTTCACAGTATGTGATACATATTTATATGAAACTGCACAACTAAACGCAGCACTCCTTTTAGAAACCCCAAGGAACAGCTGTAATAAGTTTCAAAGTAAAATCTCTGAGCAGGAGAAACAGCAATCAATTGCACCTCAAGCATCTAGAAAATATGTGTTAGAGTAAAAAGTGTTACTCTATTGCACTGGGGAACAACACTACAGAGGCTTATGCTAACCCATCAAAGGCAACACTACTGAAACTGTGGGCTAATGTGCTTCCTGCTCTCCTTGAGCTGAATGTAGCCCTCAATTGCACCAAAATGAGCCTTTGCATTTCTTTAAAAAGCCACTTAGATCACCCTGAAACACATTCACTCATTTGACGTCGCTTAAACATCCTCCCTCCATCTGTAAATATTAAACCTTTTAGTCTAGATGTTTTCTCCTAGTGAATCATCATCATTCTGGAGACTCTTCAAAATAAAGAATCCAAATTGAATTTCCTCAAGCTCTGCTTTGCAGTAAATGTCAAATAAATCTCACAGATTATGACTGAGACTGGCTCTGAATGGGGCATTTTATTTTGCTCCCACACTGCTACAACAAAGCACCACGGTGATTTCCCTGTATGGAAAAGAGATTGGCTACGTTGGGACTTGTTCTCCTTGTCACTTCTTATTAAAAGTCTGCTTATTCAGGTGGCCGAGAATCAATTAATTATCGCTTAGAAGTCATTAGTTTCACACAAACTCTCCTCCAAGTAGGAAAACAATCATCGCTGTTACTGCTTCATTAGCTGACTAAAAATGTTGATTTTTTTTCTCTCTCATAAAGTGTTTAAGTTAAGAATTATTAGAGTAAAGCATGAAGAGTCTGTCAATAGGTAAACTAATTATGTCAGTTTAATGAGGAAACATGAGAAAGCAGTGAATAGAGCGCTTAATCAGCCTACAGCATGAGCACATATCATCTGTAGGAAGAGCTTGTATCAAAGTACAAACCTCCTACACCATGGGTATTACTATCTACGAGTGCATGACCTCTAGACATGTGGCGGTTGCTGTTGTGAGAAAAGCCATGGAATGGTCATTAGTGTTTAATGGCCTTCTCAATATCATGACACCCAATAATTAAATACTCCTTCCCTCCATTTTTTTTCTCCTTTCTCTCATTCAATCAGATGACAAGAGGGAAAATGTAGCAGTACTACAGATGGATGTATGTCATGGTGGAAATCAGAGAAAGGCTGGCATTTGGACTGTCTGATGCTGGGTTGTAGAGGATCAAACTTGAGATGCAGCATGTTGTTAAATGACAGCACAGCTTGGTGTCATCATCTATAGCTCAAGATAAAGAGAACAGAGAGTAGCTCACATCTTTAGATTGTCACTCTGGCAGCTCTTTATAGTATAAAACAAGCACATCTTTGGTTGGATTTCAGCATGTCTTGACCGATACTCATGGAAGTGACAGTAAACGTCAAAGTGACCCTTTGTGAATCAGTTACATTCTATATTAGCACTTTTTTCCCATCGCTTTGAAATTATAGATCTTTTTTATTTTTATTTATTTTACCTTTATTTAACCAGGAGAACCTCACTGAGATTAAGAATCTCTTTTTCAAGAGTGTACTGGTCAAGATGGACAGCAGCACATTAAATAGTTAGACACAAACTTTCATTCATAAAAATGAAACAAGTTTTCAATACATCAAGGTACACAAGATCAAGTCAAACTTTCCAAAGTTAACTTTGCTAAAAGTGCCCACGAAGTGAGGATAAGTATGGATGGTAGATGGTGTTAGTAAATGTTTTTTCTTCATTCAATCTCTCTGAAGAACTTCGAAGAAGATAAATAAAATATATCACGTCATTTCTGTAAGGTATGCATGGTACACTTTTGTGGAGAATTTGGTCATAATTGGTAAATAAATAAATCAAATATATGTATTTATTTATTTTGGCCCTGCAATGAACAGGTGACTCGTCCAGGTGTACCCCGCCTTTACCCACAGGTAACTGGGATAGGCTCCAGCATCCCCTGTGACCCTAGAGAGGATAAAGCCGGTTCAGAAGATGAATGAGTGAATGATATTTATTTATTTAAGGCGAGTCACGGTGACTGAACTGTTGGTACAAGTCATTTAGTAATTTAGTCAAATGAACTTGTATTCAACCTTTTAATGAGGTTACTGCCGTCCAAATAACCCTAGATGAAATAGACAACAGACTAAAACCAAAAGAAGAGCTGAAAGTCATCAGCACAATCAATAAACATAATCTCATTCTATAAACCATGAAGACAACATTTTGTAAAATATTACAAGCATAAAACCAAAAACATGAATAAATGCAAACATATCAACAAACAAAATGAGGAATATTTATAAACCATACTTGGCTGGGTGACTTAAATACAAAGTGAAGTTTAGTGCTAAGAGTTAGATGTCACTTTTATGAGAATGAGACGAACATATAGACAGGTGGATGTACGGACAACCCAAAGACATAACGCCTGTGGGCACTGCCAGCACTAGCACAGAGACAATAAAGAGTTCAACAAACTCAAAAAGCATCGATACAAGCTAAGTGAAAATGTTCAAACGTCTCACGGTAGACATGTCTGGGAAAGGAGAAAGAACACGGAAGCCTTGATCTACCCCAGAAATCAAGACCAGAAGTCAGACCTCTTCTAAATCAGTAGTAGTTCTTCATAGGATCAAAGCTCTAGTCGGCTTCTTCCCTCGCACTCTTGCTGTCGATAGCGTAGAGGAAATCCACCTGGAGAATATAGCTTTAGAAACAGCTTTTTCTTCGCTTGATAATTTCCAGGATTGCAGCTTTTATTAAGTAATACTACTTCATTGCCAGCGGTGATAATGTTTCAGGAGCCTACATAACTATTAGCGTACAGTCTATAATTGTAAATGTTGTTGCGGCGATTTCAGTGTTTATTTATTTATTTACATTACTTTAAAACTCCAGTTCAGCTCTAGCATTATGACTTCTTATTTACTGAACCTAAAGCCTGAGTACTCCAGTTATTTTACTTCTATTAGTTGTTAATTAATCTATAACCTGGTTGTGGCAGTTCCACATTTTTTTTATATATTTAACCATCCTTAATTGATTTATCACCATTTATTGTGATATTATCTTCTGTATTTTGTGTTTTTTTCAGTGAAATCAGGTACTTTTTGACATTTAATTTACTAATTATGTAGATGTTCATAAAATCTCAGAATAAAGTTGAGGATCATTATATCAAAAATCGAGAAATTAAAGAACAATGTACGTTTCCAGCTAAATATATCATTAATTGAACATAAACCCAGTGTCTCCATCCACTGTCATTGATCCAACTCCATGGGTTTTACTGGTGAATCAATGTTGTAGAAGATGACGGTGTTTCCACGTTCACTAAGGAGCCTCTGAACGTCCAAATGGGTCATATCTGATGACCATAAAAAGATGACAAATGGCATTTTACACCAATTATTTACATAGATTAGTGGTTCAACCAGGAGTAAACTGTTAATATCAGTAGATGATTTTGGTAGATGATGGATGTTTGGGTCTTTACGGGTTAATATCAAATGTTAACAGTCTCCTCACAGTAATGTCTTTAAATTTGCTTTCAGGTGCATAAACTCCTGATAGACCACGACCGGACCTTTAGGGATTGAACCACCGACCTGCTGGTTTACAGACATGTTGTATCTCCTGAGCCACAGTCACCCCAGCTGCCCAGTTCAGAAAGGATCAATAAATATTAGGTACTTTCTAAGCACACAACTGACTGCTCAATTTAAAGGGAATGTGAATGGCATGTATTGAATTGAAAAAGGCTCTTTGTTCTTTTCAACTTCAGGCAAGGCCATAGCATACTATTGACTGTGAAGAATGATTGCCAATTAACCAACTCTGGCTTTTACTGTCTCTGTTATCGTGTTCCTCATTAGTTTTCTATGCAGTAGCTGCAGACTTTGCTAACTGACACCTGTAAGTCTAGCTATTTCTGTGATAGGCTATATAGCCGTTTGTCTTCAGAGCATAGCTATGGCAAACAAACAAACAGCAGTACTTTTTTTTTTCCTTTATTCCAGGACCCAGCATCAATGAAGAACAAAGAGATACAATTGGGTAAAACAGGCAGAATGAGCATTGCCTCAACAACGAGACCGGCCAATTTGAGTTTGGTGTCAAACTGGCAGGGAAAATGAAAGGCAGCTGTGATGGAGAGTGGATTTAAGACTTGATACAGCTTCAATAAATAGATACTTTGCTGCAGACTGAACACAAAGAAATAAAGTAATTCATTTAGTCGACACTTTAGTGTTGGTCAATCTCTATTTTTCTAGTTTCTGCAGAGCTGTTCTTAAAATTGAGGAGATGAATGGGAGCATACTGCGCTAATTAATTAAAATGCAATTGACTGCTACTTCCCAAGAAGGAAAAAGGCACTTTGTGACCTGTTGCATGTAAGTTTTCTTGTGAGTTAGGGTGCAAAATCCCAAGAAAGTCTGATCAGATTGCATTGTTATTACCCTGCCCCCCTGAAGGGGAGGCAAGGGGTATTGTTTTTGGTTCGGTTTGTTTCTTTATTTCTTTACACTGTAGCAGCAAAACTCTTGGTTGAATTCATACCAAATTGGGTTCATAGATTGCCAGTGACCCAGAATAGATCTCATTACATTTTGGGAAAAGTAGGTCAATGTTCAAATTTTGAAGGAATTTTTATTTATGGAATTATGGAAATTCTGCCTACTGTCTATCCAGCACTGCAGTTTGATGAATATCTACTAAATCCATCGCCGTATATTCACGGTAATGTGTGACAAAAATTTACTGGATTACAACTAAGCTATCATGAGATGAAACTAACCAAATGTTGTCAGAGAAAATTAAACTTCATGTGCTCAATCACTGAAAGGCAATTTACATAAGAGACTAACAGCTAAAATGCTAAACAAAAACAAAAAAAAGTATAAATACTCAGAAAGAGCAGAATAATTAAGCTTCATGTACAACTAGTGCAACGTAACAGTGACACTGATTCGTGAAACTGTTAATAGTAACTTAAACACAGGGTTACAGAAAGAAACTATAATGAAATTGTAATAACATTCACTAACAAGCTGGAACGCAGTAGTAGCTATGAGTTAGAAACATGTCGAACGCTCACTCACACTGTAACGTCACAGTCAAATGCAAAATGTAGCCAAGTTAGCAGTACTGCTATCCCATCATCATCATGCAGTGCTATGGTGACATTAGTTTGTGCTTTTACAGGCCTTTAATGGTGCCATCTATCACAGAGGATGCATTGCCGCTACAAGACAGTGGTTATAATTCACTTCTTCTCATCCTCTAAGTTACCTATTATTCCAAAAGCCATGTCAATTGTTAATTTATGGAAGACATTAAGATTTAACTTTTAATCAATCTCCATACTTTGGAAGTATTTCTACTGATGTGATCCTTAAATTGTTATGAGAGTGCAAACATCCAAATAAGACCTTATGCATAACTAGTGCAACCAAGCACTGGTGCTGAGAATGCATAGCCTACTGAATATAATGCAATTAATATTACTTAGGTGCATTTATCTCTTCTAGTAGTAAGATTATCCGATGGTTGCCACGACCACATGTTCTTACCACTATGGCATCAAAGTGCAACATTACATTGTTGAAATGGAGACGCATTAGTGATTCATACTGATAAGTGAGCTAAACAAGTATATGCCTGATGCTCCTTTATTGTTTCCATTTCTCCTGTCTGACCGTTGGTGCCACTATATGGCTAAAGGAGACAGAAAAAGAGGGGATATTGACTTGTATCAACTGTTAAAACCTTTTGCAACCCCCTGTAACTGGCAGGTGATCACAATAAAGGAAGAAAAAAGGCAGGTAATTTGGCTTCTTTTGACTCCAGGCAATCCTTTGGTATTTTCCAAGAGCTTTAGATTGGAGCAGAGAGCAAAAAAGGATAAGAAGGGAAAAGGGTCTGCTCAGACTAATTGCCTAAGCGGTAGATCGATATCTGAGCTACGAGGGAAAGACCACAGCTCGGTAAAGAGACCACCAATAGGTCCCATGAGTTAAGCCGTTCTCTTTCGGTTGGGATTTGTCATCTTTACCAGACCTGAAAAAACCTTGTCCAATCTGGATGAGTGACAAATAAAACTCCCAGAGGAGGAGGAATATATTTCACCAATGTGTAATGAACAACAGGTGTATGGGAGCAGCAGTTTCAACAGTGTAGATGACTAGTGGAGACTCTCAGCTATTATTAACAGCCCTATTTTATCATCCTCAAACTAATGATTTTTTTTTTTTTTTTTTAAGAATTGCTGGTAAGACGATATTAAAGTGTTGGCAGAAGTCAACTAATGAAAATGGAACATTACTGCTTTTATATGAGGCTATTTCTGTTTAACTATTTTAAAATACAGTCTAATAAATTCTTTAATTTTTATGTCTACAATAGCAGTACCCCTTTATAATGGGCCAATTTGGATTACTATTTCATAAATCTGCCTTAGGTCAAATTGAACCTTAAATCAAAATGATTGATTCAGACGGTTGCTATTTCTTTGGCAAGCAAGAGGGAAAAAAAATATGTCTATGACTTAAAACACTTAAAACATGAAATAATTCCTTATTGTGTAATAGAAATAAAGCTCTTTTTATGTATGTATGTAAGTGTTCAAGCTCAGTTTGGGACCAACAGTGACCATCGAAATGCTAATTTCTGCAGCAATAATCTAGTTAGTTTAGACTTTATACCAGATAAAGTCAGATAAACCTTAACATTTTAATCATACATTGACACAACTTTGCTCTGAAGACAGACGTCATGTCACTTGTTTTGTAGTATTCAGCTGTATCTGGAGCAACACCTTTCTCTTTTAATTACCCCGACCCGAAGGGGAAGCAAGGGGTATTGTTTTTGGTTCAGTTTATTTCTTTCTTTGTCAACACTTTAGCAGCAACAGTACTGGTTGAATTCATACCAAATTGAGTCTATAGATTGCCAGTGACCCAGAATGGATGTCATGACATTTTTGGGAACAGTAGGTCAAAGTAATTTTTTTTTCTTTATGAATTTTTACAACACCCCCCCCCCATGTACATATAATGGGCAAAATTTCACATGTCTGTAGCAGCAAAACTATTGATTGAATTCATAGCAAATGTGGTTTATAGATTGCCAGTGACACAGTATACATGTGGTTACATTTTGGAAAAGTAGGTCAAATTTTTTAATATCTTTTTTCCCATTTACTTATAATGGGCGAAATTTCACATCTATAAAAACATCAATTTTGTTTCAATTTACTTCAAACTTACCACATATATAGAGGCAGTTGATATGCTGACATCAGCTGGATCGATGCCAAAATAAGCTACAATACGTGTAAGGAGTGACGTTTATTGTGCCTGGCACCACTTGTTCTGCCTTGTTTCCTTTTCCTCTGACCAGGTGACCGCAGTGGTTTTACGGGAAGATAGTTCCCATCATGCATTTCACCCACTGAGCAGGAGCGAGAGCTGAACTCAATGAGTGGCATCTCAATTTTACTTGCTTATATTATCACTGGTCAAGTTGACTGTTCACAATGGACCAAAACAACCTCCAGGTCACTGAGGAATGTCCTGGTACTCCGAACAGGCTGTCCACGTGTGCCTGCCCCACTGGAGTTTGCCTTTTTCCGTCCTGTTTCACCCTGAAATGCGAAGATGTCACACCTGTCACACTTGTGATTAATGAATAACAGTGCAGTAAAACCATGAGTTGCAATTCTCATGGGGAAGCCTGATATCAAAGTGCTGTTAAATCAAATTGTGTGCATGTGGGCTGTCTCGCTTTTCCATTTCATCCTGTATAATTCAGAAACCGTTCACTTCAAATAAAAACACCTAGAAATAAAGACAATATTTTGATGAGGAGTCTTCTAGGAGGACCTCATTTTCATAACAGAGGGCTCTGCATGGGCTCTCTAGTCGTCAGTAATAGAAGAAAAGAAAAAAGAGATTGTTGGCATACATTAACCTTTTCATATCAACGCTTTTCATAGAACTTTCGCTTTGGGTTATGGTTTCAGTTTACGACGTAAGTATAAGGCCAAAATGCATGTATTAGACTTCATTTGAAAGAGAATGTCTTCTAGTTTACATGTTTAATGTATGGCTAAAACACAACCTCAAATATATTTTGACCTGTTTAATGTTAGCTGCTTTTGTTTGTATGTTTATAGTCGATTTTATTTGATGTACAGATTGGATGGCACATTGAAATCTTGTTGTACTTGTTACAATGACAATAAAGATATTCTATTCTATTCTATTCTATTCTATTCTAGTCTAGTCTAGTCTAGTCTAGTCTATTCTATTCGTTCAACTGTTGATATTGTCTATGCACCAAAAAAGACACTTAGAATTTATCAGATTAACGGTTAGAGTAGATTATATTGACCAACATAAGAGATGATCTTTCAATAGTAAGTAATATTCAGAATTGTTCACACAAACTACTCATTTATTAAAGGAGCTGGTGTTGTTTATACATACTTGCTACTCTCCACACTTTTTGGGAAAAACGGCTAACCCCATTATGCATCTCCTCAAGTTCCCATTTGGGGACGAGTGAAAGAACAAGTACACTTCTCCAGCACTGAAATTCACTGGAACTATGTTTTTCATCGAAATAAACCAGCAATGTCAGGGAAGAAAAATGAGGAAACAAAATACTCATACGTTAACTTTAGAGTACTATTTTTCTTTTTTTTTTGTTTTAAACATATCAATTTCTTAGAACTTTCATTAGTAACAGAAGTGTAACCCTAAAATGCATGCAGTGGATATGAACTTAGAGTCTCTGCTTTAACGTATGGTTGAAACACATTCTAAACTATTTTATATTAGACAGAGCTTAAATGTATTTCTACACCCTAACTCCTGTAACCCTTAAATGGGTCACTGGTGACCTAGTGGGAGATAACAGGTTGAATACTATCATTCACAGCGGAAACAGTAGCTACATCATTGGAAAAATCTCCCTCGACAGTAGATTCTTCTTTGTGTGATTCTTTGTTGTGATATACATCTAAATGGGGGATAACAGTTGGTGAGAGTATGGTGTGTGTGTGTGGGCAGATGAGTTGTCAAGAGTACACAAATTATGCACCACAGTAAGCTTCGTTAGAGGATTTTGCATACTACAGCTATAATGTCAACGATTGCAGACACAACACAAAGGCAGCGGAATCAAATGAAAACTGTGTGGCCGTGCAACATACAACGAATATCATTAATTCCTCTTTTTGTGTGTTGACAATTATCACATTCAGCCTCTTAGCCTTCTGCAAAATAACAGGCTGCACCCACCATTTGAAACACTATTCAGAATTTCCAGCCTTTATATGGTGGCTCTGACCCGGTGCTTCTGCCAAATAAAAAGGAGGCCTTTGTGAAACCAGCTGATTTTTATTCCTGCTGTGCAACACCAGAGTGGAGGGAGATGGAAGCCTCCCTCGCCGTCACACTCTCTCTCTCTCTCCCTCTCGCTTTCTCGGACGGATATGGCTGGACGATGATGGCGGTGGCAGCAGCGGGTGGGGGGTGGCGGTAGGGGTGGGGAGGTGTGCTGCAGACTAATTGCCCGGAGCATGGCAGGGTGATAAAGGGACAGAGTGACGGCAGTGGCAGTGAAAAGACCCCGCTCATAGCAACACCATAAAAGCTAATTACCGCCATACAAAGAGCCGCCCCTGCCATTGTGCCATTTGGAAAAGAGCAGGGAGAAAAACAGTGCAAGGGAGAGTGAGAGAGGGAAGGAAGAAGTGAAAGAGCTTGCAGCAATAAAGACTTAACCAGCAACAATTAGTCTCCAGTGCTGCTAATGAGAAAGCCAAGATAAAACGGGGGGCTAAATTTAAACGTAGGGGGTTCCATCCTTCTCTCTGTAGCTCAATAGTCACTCTTGCCAATAACGGCTTAGTCCTTCTTGCTTTAAAGGTATGCTACATAAAGAGGAGGCCATGAATACCCCTGCCCGGGATGTGCGGGTAATAAGTCTTGAGCTTAGAGCAGCAGATATGTGACTTGGTGGCCGGCGGCGCTGGGATAAGCTAGCCCGCCGCAGGGTGGAGGGAAACTCTGGGGAGACAGGTGCAGTGCGGTTAAGTAGGCAAAACAAATGGCCTAGGGATATGTTACATATAGCACCGCTGTGCAGATACTGTACATCACAGCGAGGCTGTAATGTAGCATAGGGGAGAAAATAGGAGATGAATTATAGCCGGCTTGGCCCTGGGTGTGGGAAAAAGGCAACACAAACAGTTACCTGGCATTGCTTGCTTGGAGCTTGCTTTAATGGTAAATTTGGCACCTGGTTGGCGAGGATTTCTCACAAAAGCAAAAATTAAGCCTTTTTCGTTTTTGTGTTTCTTTACAAATAAGCTGACATTTATGGGATTTCCAATTGGACCGACTGATTGCAGCAGCCTTTTGTGGACGCAGTTCCTGGCAATTGTGTTGAAGCTGTGTGGAAACACCGGCATGCTGATGTGCTCTGGTGGCATGATACCCTCTGAATCATGTAAAAGTCAGCAGCCAGGACTGCAGCAACATGATGAGAAGAGAGGAGAGAGGACCAGAGCTAGGTAAACATTTCCATGGCAACCTCTCTTCAGACCTATAATTAGTGGTCTGAGTCAGTTAATAGGTTTGTAAAATTGAAGTGTTTTAAATGACACCTATTCAAGCTGACTGTATCCACTGATGAAACACTCAAGTAGCTAAGATGGTTTTACAATGGTACAAATCATTTTGGGGTAAACATTCTCTGACTTTCTCTGATGTTAACAAGACACATCTACACATGCTATTCCAAATGACAGATTATTGTGTGGCCAGCCCCCTTTTTGAGATGGAGGATTGTAAGCTTGTTATGATGCTATTAGCAACAACAAGTCCACAGTTTAGTACATGAAGAGTTTAATGTTCAGCTCCAGTAAGCACACCTCCAGCTGGTGGTGTCAGAAGTGTGGTGTCTAGATGTTCTGAGATTTTTTTTCTTTTTATCATAATGTCAGCAGGAGTCATAAAGGAGGAGAATCTATTTCCCAGCTGGATAAGTCCTGATCCACTACATCTATCATACTTTAGCACTGGCTTCTTCTAATAACTGACATCAGCAGAGAGCCGATGATCTCTTGTAGCATCTGTGACTTTTTTTTCTCCTTGAACTCAGGACACTTTCGAACCTGTGTCTTGGTAAATTCAATGTATTTTGGACTTGTCTAGACAGTATCCATTTGGAGCGTAGCTGCTGGTTTAAAAGATGTGTCAGTCGACTGGCTGGTGCACAAAATCAGCTGGTTTTCAGGTTGATCAGCCTGCTAAGATGACCGATCAGTCCCAGAAAATCACGTTATAATGAGCTGCACAATAGGTCACAGTCACAGCATAGCCACTAACGTGCATTAAGATGTTGTCATGTGGAAGTGAAATGATCATTGCATGCCTCTGCAGGAACGGTGCCAGGCTACTACATACACGAGTAATACCATCTGCAATTGCATTTCAATAGCGCTAATATGTAAAACAGCATGTTACAAATTCAACCAAACACTGCATAAAATTATCTTTATCTCTTACATTTCTGTTATTACCTCCGCCAAGGAATGGCGGGGCTTATGTTTTCATTGGGGTTTGTCTGTTAGCAAGATTACTCAAAAAGTTATGGATGGATTTTCATGAAATTTTCAGGAAATGTTGATACTGGCACAAGGAACAAATGATTAAATTTTGGCTGTGATGGGGGTGGGCTGAGCTGCCTTGGAGGAGGTCTGTGCTCTCCAAGTGCTTTTCTAGTTTAATTATAAAAGGATATAGTTGAAGGGACAAAAGTCAAACCTGGTGGAAAATTTTGAGATTAAGAGGTTCGTTATCCTTTTAACCTCTACCTTCTTGGGGTCATCTTCTAGTTTAGCTTGTGGATAAAACCCAGTCTAAACTACACACAAATTATTTGGTTCTTACCAAGATTTAAAAAAATTGATTTAGAGGTGTTAGATAATTATTTTTGTACTTTCTTATTTTAAGTGTTCATACATCTGTAGACATGCTTATTTCTAGATTTAACAATTTTAATTCAAGAAATCTTGTCAAGTGAAATCTTGCTACATGGACACATAATTCACTCGTTTTGAGTACCTTTTTCCTATGATTCAGTATTTTTATCTTGCTTTTAGACACCCATTTTTTGCAATGCACTACTTCAAACTTCCTTAAATCTAAGACTAATCCATAAAAAGATCGCTGGTGAATATTGAGAGGTTACATGTTCTTCAAAAAAAGAGAAATATCAGAACATGGAAAAATCCGGATCATGAAAATTTTAATTGTGGCATAGCTGTGCATTATGAAGAGCACATACACCAAACAGTCACTGTGTGGTTGTTTTACTGTGTGGTTGTTTTAGTGTGTTCACACCTGTCACAGAGTTAAATAAACCAGGTCTGAATACGGCCAAGAGGTACTTTTTGGTTGCCGGGTTGCATTAAAAAGAGTACAATGTGTGAAAAATGTTTGAACAACACATTTTTTAGCAAGTTTTTTTAAGCAACATTTGGGTCATGTCTATTGAGAAACTGAAGGGGAAGATGTCAAGGAAGTGGCAACCAAGAGGAAGGTGATGGTGGCAGTAACAAAACTCCCAGAAATGTACGAAAGTTTAAAGAATTCTACATGAGTATACTGTATATACACCGTTCACTTTTCTCCATACCCTTCCACATACACATCCATGTGGTGGCCTCAGAAGTAAACCGGTGTCCAGCAGCGAGCAGGTTCACTCTTTGATAGTTATGTCCTGGAGAGAGGGAAAGAAGCTGCAGCCCCAGCAGGCTCCGACTGTAATGAGGGGGCAATGAGGTTTGAAGCTGCTCATTACCAACACCTAGAGCTGCGAGGAGGCAGGGCTGACAGCCGCCAAGGAAGGAAGGGACCCTGGGAGGGGACCACCGCATGTGGTAGAAGCACTGGAAGGAACAAATAGAGGCCAGGAATAGATATCACCTCTAGGGTTTCAACTGACAGTAGGTTTTTCTTCAACTGTGGATTGTGTCATCTTAGCTGGAAGCTACTGGTTGGAGAAAAAAAAAAAAAAAAACAGCCACGGAAGCAGCATTTAGACCACTAATAAACCCTCTTCAAAAATAATTAGACCATAATGAGTTGCTAAAAGTAGGAGCTGTCACAGTTGCTTTAAATGTGATCACTTCCCTGCAAAAACACTAGAATGAGCCAGAGTGCCCCCCACAGTTACAGTCTTCAAGGTGGAAAAGCCCCCTGCAACATCATTTCATTTAGACTCTCACAGGATGCTGAAAGTCTGTTTCTAAACTCACACTAATGAAACTCTTTTTAAGGTGAACCGTCACTGGAAGCTGTATATTTAATGACAGGGGAAACTTACAGTGGGAAGTCCTTCAGTTCCTGCAGCTGTAGTTCATGCAAGATTTATTCAAGAATTACTGGACAACTAATTGGATGAATAAAACAACATGGGATTAAATAAGTCACACATTTTGGTTATGACATGGACCCAAGTTGACAACACCAGCTGGCTCTAATACTTTACATATGTATTAACTTGTCCTGGTTGATTTAGCGACACCTACGATGTGTTGGAAAACTAAGTAATTCTGCTTTTTTCTGTATGGGTGCTTCTATGAAACTGGGTTCATTTTGGTACCAGCTTTTTTTAGACTTAATGATAAAAGAGAAATTTAGACATATTACCCCCCAGGATGTACCTTTGGATGACCTCAGATAAATGCAAAAACAATTATACTCTTGCTCTGAGCCATCCCATAATTAATGAATTTTTGCTAAAATATCAGGGCCAAAAAGAGGACCAAAATTGGGACATGAAAAGCTACCTAGATGTCAGTGCATTTGATCTGGAAAACACTGAATGAAATCGTCTTATATTTTCCCCGCGTAACCCATCATGTCCACTCACGTTACATGCGGAACCTGCCCATTTAAACACATATAAAACTATGCATCTATTTTTACATGTATGTGTACTTTTCTTTTTAAAATGACTCTTCAATTACAAAGTATTTAAGAGTCTGTTTATTTCTTGTTACATGGTTTTCCTCTTGTTGTGTCTTTTTATATTTTGTCATTTTCATTTTGTTTCATGTTGCATTTCATTCTTTTAAGCATTTTGACCCAGTATAAACAATTCCATGACTCATTTTGGGAAAGGCAGGTCTAAAAGGTGCCAAAAGCTGCTACTTATAGTTCAGTTGCCTGGCTTTGTAATATTCCTTTGTAAATTCCATTCACTGCGCGGCTCAACAGCCACAAGTAGCTTTTACGGTGGAATGTTTACTTGCCTGTCACGCTGAGATTGATTCACAATACATGAGTTTGGAATCATCCAGTACAACACAAATAGCCACATGACAGTTTCTCTATTCCCTTTGTGGTTCTTTAGCATGACATACTGTTTAGCGATGTTTGGAGTGACGTGCTAAAACGTGTATTTTCAACAAGACTATATGAAATGTGATTATTATAGTATCTGTGTTGATCCAGTACACAAAGTAAACAGAAATGCGTCACAGGTCTAAATTTCCTGAAGTCTTTAGAATCAGAATCAGAATAATGTTTACTGCCAAACAAGTAAACAGGGTTGGCATTAATAAGAATTTGCTTCAGTGGTTTGGTACATACATAAGAAGCATGCAGAAAAAAATAAAATAAACAACTAAGATAGAGT
>JAPQRP010000020.1:18239845-18253345 GCA_037367295.1 Apogon hyalosoma
ATATTATGTGCTGGTGACTCAGACTGCTAACAGCTCCTTCGTTTTAAATTTCAGCCGTCTTACTGTTACACTCATCTTCCAGGAAAAAATAATAATAATAATAATAATATTAATAAACCATTTACTATGATTTGAAGGTGTCTGAAGATGAATGGCAGCTGTTCAGTGTACTGCAGTCAGTGACAGTGATAAAAAAGAGGTTTTTGTTTGTTTTTTTTCATATATATAACTGACAGCATCTAAGTTTAGTATCCAGCCCTAGATCGATGTTCTTCTTTTAACACCTTTTCCCCCCTCTAGTTATTTAACATCAGGATTGAAATGCATCCAAAACAAACATTGTTTATGACTAATAGAAGCTAATAGAAGGACTACACAACAAATATCATTAAATCTTGCACCTAATATATTTCCATATTTTGACAGTGATAGATTTAGACAGTGATGGGTCCAATCAAACTGGTGTTAATGCTAATCTGAGGGCCGCAGGATCCACAACAACCAAAGTCATGTTTAGTGACTTAAAGATAAAATTAGGTATGATTATGACAAGGTAAGAGTATGAATCTATATCCACTGTATGCTTGTGTGAGAAACTACTTCTGAACACTATCTGATAATTATACATTCATGTAGACTCACCGTGCTCTAACAGCTTTATTTTTCCACGAAGTCATACATCCTTTCTTCAAAGCATCCATCTATCGCTGCCTGTACCAGGATAATGACCAAATATGGCCACACTGCTCCAGCTCACTTCCTCCTCAACATCGCACACACAAGAAGAGGACTTCACACAAAGCTGGCGATATGCAGACACACAACACGTCTGTGTACATATTCCCCCAGAAGACACGCACATATGCATCCACACAGATCCCACTCAGTCCCTGAGGCTCATTTGCCCCCAATGCAACCAGGAGCTTTCACACAAGGCTGATTCCCCCCACTCTGGCTCCCACAGAGTGTGTATGCATATGTGTGTGTCTGTGTGTGCAGCAGCAGCATCTCAGGGCACCACTGATTTAGCCATGCTGTTGTCCCGGTGGAGGAGAGCGAAGAGCAGCCTTTTCTTTAGCCGCTGCTCACTTGAGCTTTTGTATGAGAGCCTGGAACAAATGGATTAGAGAATAGTACAATCTGAGGCAGAGGCATATGCCAGCTCACTCCTGCACCATACCGGCCTCATCTCACGCCAATTCACTGGAAGATGGTGTGAGGACGCACAGCCGTAGCACAGAACAGCTCTGTGAGCCTTTAGAGAAAACCTGGCTGCCTTCATATATTGTACTTTTGTATAAGCTGAAAGGCTATTTTTCTGTCAAAGGGATTTACAATCTGCTTCGAATGTAGGTCTCAAACTTTGAAAGATGGAAGTATGTTTTATTTGAAAGAGAAAAACTGAATTTCTCCCATAAGTAGACTTGTTTACTCACAGTCCTTCTGACACATGAACTTTTCTATGTAATAAAATAGTCAGTTAAGTGCCTGTTACAATATCCAAGTGATATAACATCAATAGTTATATGAACCATGAAAAAAAAAGCTTTTCAGTACACCAGTGGGAAGAATGACATTGTAATGCCTTTGAAACTACATTCAACTTACTTTCACAGTCTACCTAGTGAGTTATTTTATAGTGAAGGCAGAGAGAATCCTGCTGGATGAAAGTAACAGAAATATCATGTGAAAGACTCTCTGTGTGTTGTGTGTCATGGCACGAATGTCTGCAATGATTATTAAAGTCATTAGAATTAAAAAACAAACTTTTATAGTTTTAGTCTAGGATTGAGATATTTTTACTATTTCTATTTTAGAATATCAAAGTTAATATGTGAAAAATGGCCAATTTAAATAACTATATCTATTATAATTTATGTATGATGCCAAATTATGTTGTTAATACAAAATTATTGATTATTATTATTGTCATTATTATTATTATTATTATTATTACATCCCCGAACGGAGTGTCAGGGATATTATGTTTTTGGTCCGACTGCTGCCAGATATCCTTCATGTTAACGCGATAACTTGAAAGATATTTGGTTTAGAAATTCCATGTCTTCCATTTCAATGAATATCATGGAGAGGAAGAACTGATTCGATTTTGGATGATTCACCATTTCTAGATTGGCCACAAGGGGCCGCTCAAAAGTTTAAAATCACTAAACATTCTTTTGTTCACATCTCTGGAACTATTTGTCTGATTGACTTCAAATCAAGTGCAAATGAAAGGTCATGACCTGGGGATGCCTCACGTCATGACATCATTAAGGGTTGGGGGTGTTTGGGGATACACCCCTAGCCGTCGCTTCTGACAGTGTAAGCCTAGTTATTATCATTGTTATGTTATTACTGTTATTATTATTATTATTATTATTATTATTATTATTATTATTATTATTATTATTATTATTGTTATTAGTAGTAGTAGTAGTAGTAGTAGTAGTAGTATCAATATTAGTAGTATTAAGATGCACTACTATTATAAGAATACAATAGAATAGAATTCAATAAAGAGCTATAAGCAGTAGCAGTAGCTTTCATGCATTATCATATTAAAACAAAAGCTTAAAAGCATAATTAATATTGAGCTTTCCAGTGTCTTCTTTGCTCTTTGTCATAAAGTAGTAAATCATTTGTTGCTTTTTACATTATTTGAGTGATCTTCATATCCTGGGTCATTAAAAGCAGTTTGCTAATTTGTGCATGGGATCTCAGATCTATCTTCATTGCCCTTGTTTTGTAGCATGTATAATGAGGTGCGGCTGTATGCGCTACCCTACACCCTTGCATGCACAGTCATTTAGACAGAGCAGGTTAGCACAGGCTGCTTTATGATCTGACATGTGACTTGTTTGACCGGGACGCCAACTTTGCCCATACTTAGTCAAAATTTCTCTCGTACCTTGACCAATATTATAAATACATTTGATTCATTAAGTATGTACAGTAACCAATTCCGACCAGCATGTGTTTGGTTACACACTTGTTGGATAAAATAGGTTTGTATATTACAATGCAAATAACACAATTATAAGGAACAACAGATGAAGACGCAAAGTGACGGTGCAGTTTAATTGTAGAACTGCATCAAGAATGTGACCACCTGCCATCCCGCCAAACTATTAATAGCTGTGGCATTATGAAACGATGCATCATCAATCAAAGCCCGGTGGGAATATAAATGATATGGAAAGCAAATTACTGTTATTGTATATGTCACCAATGGGCAGTCATTTTCCAGAATGAGGGGTTGTGTAGCCCTCTGTATACCCCCTCCCATCATCTGTCCCTCTGGCAGCCTGTCCTTCTCAAGGTCCGTTCTGTCATTAATCAGCATCCCTCATTCCTCAAGGAACGCTGATGCATCTACACACATATGCACACACTGTACTAATCACTCACTCTTAACACCTAACCCTGAGAATAATTACTCAAAGCTGGCTGATGTTTTATCGGCGCTCCTGTTTGTGCTAAGCGCAGACTGTCCCCCAAACATTAAAGCCCTGTCATTGTCCATCATTAAGAACATTAAGAACACTGAGAACGTTGTTTTCTTTTATGACACTTTCGTTTTATGGGGTGGAGGAAGCTGTTGTAGGAACCTCCTGATCAAAGTCCTATGTGAAGTTTCATCCCAGAATGTTTGAAGGATGCAGTATGTAAGCATTAAGATACCAAATGCTGCCACTTTTCCTTTATCTAGTGTTAGCTGTTAAATGTCAATTTACTGTGAAACATTATGAAATATGCAGAAGAAAGTGGAGAGTATTAACCCTTTATCGGGCAAGTGACTATTTTTGGTCATTTCCACAAATATCAAAATATGGGGCCAATTCTGTGCCTCAGTGAGATCAAGAAGCATTTTGGTTTTTATAATTGTATACAGTGATTCAGAGAGATTTTATAGACATTTTGAAGCTTTAAAGAGTGAATATGAGGGATTTTTGTCTGTTTATGACCATATAACAGTTGTTTTATTGCATGTATGTACTTTTTAGCAAGTGTTGCTCGGATATTTTATTTCAAGAAGAGGTAGATGACTATGTCCAATAACATACAAAGGTTGAAATTTTGAATTTCAGAGTATTTCAATGAGTTCCCTATAAAGGATTAAGATGTTGTCATAACCTCAGTCAGTCCAATGACTGAATAAGCTTGCGTTGCTGTCTTTCATAGTCCTGCAGGCCTTGTAGTAACTTGCAGATACAACTCAGATGAATGTTGCAATGTACAATAAAAAAAGCACTGTAAAGAAGGTCAAGCTACAGTAGATCTAAACCCTCTGACAAGTGTAATGTACTAACTCCATGCTGATGAATTCACACAAGGAGACTCTATGTACCTGATTTACTAAGATCGCAAATAACGGGCGTAAATTTGCTTGCGTGCACTAAAAAAATGTGCGAGCTATTGATTTGCATGTCATGAGTGATCAGCTAAGATTGCCTGTGTAAATGACAACAGGTGCAAAGTCTTGGAGACCGCTCAGTTTAAATGAGGATTTTGCATGTGCTATTGTTGTCATGGAGACAGTCCGCTGAAAGAACTGCTCTAGGATACGCCAGCACTAATGGCAACAATGCACTAGAATGATCTAGACGCGTGGAAATGTTACATTGGAGGAGTTTTGCCATAGAAGGTATTGCATGACTCCTCCTTGTGACTGGCCCCAAATCAAGTTCTAAAATGGCATTGGTGGGTAGGCCATATGTCTCAATTATTTTTTTCCTCAGTCATTCCAAAAATGTTGACACAAGCTGAACAGATTCATTCTCTGTGTTGCCTTTGGTCGTGCCTAAGACGCCTCCTCGCCACAACAACTACATCCAGTTTTGAGTGAAGCTGTAACAGTTAAAACCTGCCTTTCAGACATGCTAAATATAGACGCAAAATCAGCCACCGCAACCCGTTTCAGGTTTGGTAAATCACACTCTGCGCGTTAAGTAAATAATTGCATCTACTCCTCCCAGTAATTTTGCGCGTTCTGGCAAAAACGCCCATATTGCATATTCATCAAGGCAAATATGCTAATTGGGTTGCGCGAGCTATTCTGCCCATTTGAGCAACAAAACCCTCGGTGCGTCCTGTTCGTAGATAAGATTCAATGTGTTTTTTTTTTGCATGCGCAGACCAGTTTGCGCACATTTTTACACTCGCAAACCTTTAGTAAATCAGGCCCTATAAGTCATAGATACATGCAAACTGGAGCAAATGTTTTGTTTGGCGTGGCTCACATTTTGAGGTCATTTCACATTCTGTCATCATACAAATATTAAACAAGTAGATTTTTATTACTCTGTAGAGCTACTGAAACTTATACAACTCCAAAGGCAGAGCATATGGACGGATCTTTACATAACAGTGACTCCTATCATACTGGTACGTGTAATTGTCAGATGTGAATACCGTACTGACTCTGGCAAAGTTCGCCTCTGCACAGTTCCACAAACATAAACTGTAGCTTGTCTACTGAGTTTGGACATGACAAACTATGCAGACACACTGAATGTCTGATCTGATCAATGAGCAGCAGTGCAGGAATGACAGGAGTCACTTTTTTTTTTCTGTGAGCAACAGTGTGTATGAATCACAGCAGAATTTCATCATTTAAAGCAACTCATCAACTCCCAAGAAGCTTAGAGGCACCCCCCTTCCATTTCCTTAATACGCAGCTTCATCCCCACCTGAAATGACAATTTAAAAGGATATGGCATTTGAGCTCAGGTCTTCCTTAACTCTTCAAATACTCACTCTTTCATCTGTGTGACATTCCCTCTGGGAGGCTGAGACAAGCCTTCAGCCAGGTGATGGGCTTTGATATGCTGATATCAGGTTATATGAATATCAGGTAAAGACATCCTTGACTTTTACTCCACATGGCTGAGCTTCACTCTCTGTGTCTGTCTCTATCACTCTGCATTTTCAGCTGAAGAATCCTCCCAGTTCTCAGTATTCAGACATAAGACCTGGAGACTTTGAAGACACTATTCTAAAAACGGCTTTTAACATCAAAATCAAAAGAAAAAGAACCTGCTAATCAAACACATTGGATTGGATCACCCTGTGTATCACATTTTGAGCGTAATGCTAATGCTAAGTGCTAATGTAGTAGGAGGTATTCAGTTTGATGCATGGATTAGTCTGGAGTGTTTTTTTGCTTTTAACGCATGAATAATCTTTTCCAGCCTTAAGCCACAGTGTTGCAGAAATTACGAATGGCTTCCGCGGGAAGATTAATAACCTTGCCACTGAACATAATTCAGGTTTTTACAGAATTAAATCCAAGGTCCAATATTACTGTCACTGTCTGACACATCGGGTGAAATGTAAGAGGTCTTTAGCTTTAGCTTTTCATTACCAGTCCATGAAAAATTAATGTAAAACTGACCTACATCTGAATTGCAGATTATCATCACTTTAACAGCTGGATGAAACAAGAAATGTTGAGTATTCAGTGTCTGGAAAGTTAAAAATGTCGGCTTTCAACAAAAAAACATCAACGCGCTATCATTAAAATCTATAAAATGTTCCTAATCAGCTAATAATTTCTGTATTTATGGTAGTTAATGACACCCATGGAAAAGAGTACATTATTAAAATGTTCTCATAAGTTGGAGTGTCGATCTGTGTTAAAATGTATTATTAATATAATATTTCAACAGCTTGGGGGGGCATATACTACCAAAATCACACAAGAATCACCACTACATATCCAGACTATATCACTCACTGAATAAAATACTCATTGTTTACACACTTTTGTATTATGGAATTATCAAGGTTTCTTTTTCTTCTTCACACTAAAACTCGTAGCAGATTACAGTGAAAATAACACTGTGTTGTATTATCTTCACATGTTGCAACAGCTGATAGTTTACATTACAATTAGTGCTGTCAAATATTACAATTTTTAATCAGATTAATCACAGAGTTGTTGTGAATTGCTTTTGATTAATCAAGATTAAATATAATTTACTTTTAATTTATATTAATAACATTTCATTTTGCGTGAGCAAACAGACTCAAGAAAGAAGATATACACACACACACACACACACACACACATATATATATATATATATATATATATATATATATACACACACACACACTTAATGTGTTTATTAAATACCTTCAACGTTTCAACAAAACAATTTGAAACAATTGTTCCATCTTGTTTGTTTTTTGTCCTCATATTTCCATCCAGAGGCCAATGTGCTGTTTAGTGTCTTCCATCTTTATGGGTTGGGTCTGCTGCCTGTCACTACCAGATCAACTGCACATTTGTTCATGTGCGACGCTAACTCTACTTGGCAAAATGTGTTGGCAGACATGCTCAGTCATTCTGCACTACAGATGAGTTAACTGCGGTAAAAGTCTTAATCAGATTAATCATGATGATGAATTAATTTGCGTTAATGCATTAATACTGACAGCTGTAATTACAATATTACAGTATATTACATTATGATCATCAAGCGGTGAACTTAACAAAGTTCATCACATAATAACTTTATACCTTGATAAGCCTCATAATTCAACTCACCCATGTAGATGAAACACTGTGATTTAAGCATCAAGCTCCATCATTTTCATTTACAGATGTGTCCAGTGGTGAAAACAACAACAGTGCTTCTCTCACTGCCACTTTCTATGCCATTAAAAGTTGTTTCTTATTGGCTCTCATCCCATCTCCCTTTCTGACACTTTCCTCAAAGGCCCTTAGTTTTCCTCAACATGGGAGACTGGCAGATTGACTCGTTAGTGCCTCTAGTGGTCACATTAATCTGTTGGTTGTGTTGGTGGTGTTGTTCTCACAGCTTGAGAACTCTTTATTATACAGACTCCAGTAATACTTTTAGAGTAGACATACTAACAAACAGTCTCTTTAATGATGACCATATCACAGTTTATTTCAACAGACTTTCATATCTGTTATGTTTACTTGTCTCTCTTCAGTTGAGATATTACAGGGAATCCTACAGGTCTTTCTGCCAACTACTAGGCCGGTTAGGGCTGGTGTCCTCTTTTTTTATTTATATTAATTTTCTATTTCTTTCTGGTGGAAACTTGTTTTTCTCCTTTCTTTTTATGGGTTTTCATTAGTGACCTCTAGTGTTCAAATGTAGTTGAAAATAATAAAAGCTGCTGAAAACCTTTACTTTATGGAGCCTCCTTTTTTCTGTTGAATGTAACATCCGTGATCAATGCATGGTTCATGTAAATGTTAGTGTCTAACAAATGCATTCATAACTGCCAACATTTTACTCAAACAGGTTGAATATTGTTGCATCGCCTACATGTTCTATGATGCTGAATAATTCTCTTTGAACCTGCGTTTCATGGCCTATATAGTGTCTTATGTTATCCTGTGAAAGAGTGCCATTCAGTGGTTGTATGTTACAGGATGTGGCCTATTTTCTGTTTGGAGGAGACAGAGAGAAGTAGTATTTCTAGCTGGTTCCCATGTGACAACTCGACATGATGGCAGGCCCAGCTGTGCAGAAGGGGGTGCATTTTCTCACACGCCTCACGTCTGTCTTTTTTTTTTCTTCCAGCTCTTCTGTCTGTCTTTTGCTTTTTTTTTGCTTTTTTTTCCCACCTACTTTGAGGCTTCCTCCACCTGACTCCTCTATGAACACGGTGCTTTCAAATAATATAGCACACCTTCTGTTCGTCATACAAAAGACACCCAGCTCTCAGTGAAGGAAAAGCTTCACATTAATTTAAAGTAGACTTGCAGGCGAGTATAAATGGATCCAAGCTGTACCCATCTGCTGTTCGTAAAATCTGGACTGTCCAAAATTTTGGGTTGCTGCAGGATGTCTGGCTGAGTTTTAGACAGCACTCTTCACCAGCATCAACAACAAATGGCAGATAATCAGAATGAATCACTGATTTAGCTTCATTCCTGTAGACACGGCGATCTGGTTGGCACTATCGATTGAATTTGGAGGTTATTTTGTTTCAGAATGAAGTATGCTGCTTCCATTGACTGAGGATGTTTTCGCCCCAGAGACTTCTTTACAAGAGACATCCTTGGTATAGTTTCAAATTAACTCTTGGGGGTGGGGATCCAACTGATCCAACTATGTGTTGAACTTCTCAAGATTGAATTAAATTGCTTGTGTAGCCAGACATGTTTTGCATTATGAGGATCGGCAGAGCACAAACTGTGTCAGCTTGTGTAGAAACATTTGCAGTTTATGGAGAATGCTTCATTTGCAGGAAACCAGACTGTCTTCCTTTAATTAGTTAGATTCTTGCGCTCACTGAAGACGCACTGGAACTACAGTTTGAGAACTGTGAATGTTCTCAAGTGGTTTACAGCAGTGCATCTCGCTTTGTTTAGATCTTCCACTGTATAAAAAGAAACTTAACCAAAAGGAACCACTCCAAGTACACATTTCCACGGCCAGTATCAGCTCAACTCGTCTCAACTTAGCACAGCTTGGCTTGGTTTGACTCCTCCTTGGAATATTCAGTGAAGGTATGTCGTGCCACATTATGTAATAACGATGTATATCTAATAATGTAACAATTATCCACCCCATTATGTAACAATGCCACATTTTTAAATAACATATTGCATTTCCTAAAAAATTATTGAATGCATTTTGTAATGAACTTTGCTGCATTTTGTAATAACTGATTACATACTGTAACACTTATTACAAAATGCGAGTGTAGCACTTTTTTTTTTTAAAGAAAATGTAATAATTTGGTGCATTATGTAATAAAAACCATCAAAAAATCATTGAAATTGATGACTTCATTGGAAAAACCATCATACCAGCAGAACATTAAGTACTCCAGCTTAATTAAAATTCAGTTTAAAAAACTGTTAGGATGTTTCATTGGTCATACATTGGAAATATTCTAAATCTTTTTGTTATCAGGCAGTTTGATGTTCATTTACTTTTATCCCCTGTTGTATTAATGCACAAATGGAGCTAGAATAAAGATTTTTTTTACTGTTTGTATTTGTGTTTTTTTATGCTTTGTATCATGTATAATATTTGCATGACATAATCCAGACTGCATGTGTGTATGTCTTCCAACATTTAGTTTGCAAACACATTCTCCATTATAATGAATAAAGTTACATTTGATTTAGGACTTTGACCAATGAAACATCCTACTAGTTTTTTAAACTGACTTCTAATTAAGCTGGAATCTTCTGTTGGTATGATACCAGTCTGGATGGACCTCCTCACCCTCACCTGTCTCATCTGACTAGATGGACCCCCTCATGTGCCTCCACCCTACTGCTGCTTTACAGGCTGGAACTACATCTGCAAATGGACGTCCATCAGTCCTGGTACATCTACAGCCTGTCCATCCATGGGAGTGGATCTCTCCTTCACTGTGGTTCTCCCCGAGGTTCCTCTTTTCCCACTGGGTTTTTGGAGTTTTCCTTGCAGAGAAAGAGGGTCTAAGGACAGGGGATGCCCAGGACATTAATCAATTTCCTTCATCTGCTGTTTAATTTGACAGTTGTTTGTTTTCATAGCCAACTAATTCTGTAAAGCCCGGTGAGGCGACCTTGTTGTGATATAGGACTCTACAAATAAAACTGAATTGAATTGAAAAAATGATAGTTTTTCCAATTAAGGCATCAATTTCAATGCTTTTTTTTCAGTGGTTTATTACATAATGCACCAAATCATTACATTTCCTTAAAAAAAAAGTGCTACACCTGCATTTTGTAATAACTGTTGTAATATGTAATACATCATAACAAAATGTGGCAAAGTTTATTAGAAAATGTGTTCTAGAATTTTAAAGCAGAATGTGCCACTATTACATAATGAGGTGAAACGTTCTTACATTACATATTGCACCGTTATTACATAATGCAGTGCTATAAGGTGTAACTAGATCTAGTATCTCATAGTATGCGATGGTCCCTGATCTCATGCAGTGGTAATGCCAAAAGAGCCAAAAAGGCCAAGCCAAGGCCAGTCTAGCTGATATCATCAATGGAAAAGTAGCATAAGTGTGAAAATACTCTAGGAAGCTCCACCAACAACAGGAACTATAAGAAAGTCACATCTGAGCTTGCTGCTATTTAAAATTAATGTAGTGGAAATGGCATCTATTCATGTAGAAACAATGTTATACTCTGAGTCTCATTTAAGATATGAAGAAAAAAAAAAAATTGGTTTAAGTTGTTTACAAGTCTCAAGTATTGATTCTAGTCTACTACTAGGCTGTGGCATTATTTTCCTCCACAGACTTGGATAAGACTGGATTCTTCTTCAGTATGTCACCTTATTGTGAGTGGGAAGCAAGTATATGCAGATTCGTGTTCATTCAAGCATAAAGATGTGTAAAGGAATTTTACAAGAGCGTACTGAATGCACTTGGCACCAATTTAAGGCTGCACATTTGAGTTGTTCTCCTGTTTTCTGGCAGTGGTTTTCATACCCTGACTCATCTGATGTTACGGTGGTAACGCTGGAACAGAGGAAGTATTGAACGCTGGAGAGAATGGTAGCAAACAATAATAAAATATTACATCACAGGACTATTGCTGGTGAAAAGCCTTAGATGTAAGTGGCTCAGAATGCTGTGGGTGGCCCAGTTCCATTGCTCTCTGCCCAGTTCTATCTCTTTCACCTTCTCCCACTCCCTCTGCTCTATGCATTCATACCCGTATAGAATTACTGATGAGGTATATTAACTGGTGGAAGCACATAATCTCGACTCACACTTGGGAAAACTAGAAAGAGGCAGCGCATGGGAGAGGCAATGAGAGCACACGCATCAACATAAAAGACACATGAATAAAAAATCAGTAGACAACTTTCCCTATTGAACATAACAATGAGCTGCACATCTGTTATCTATACCATCCATTCTGTGGCCCCCTTTTGGATTTCCACAGACAAAAAGCCTGGTTTATATGGCTCCTAACCTACTTGCTAGCCTTTAGTTTCCTCTAAAAATGAAAAGGGGGTGTGATGACTACATTAACATGCTAGCACAATCAGCAAGTATTTGTTTTTGCTAAATAAGGCTTAATAAATCCATGAGCTGTCTAATTGGAGGTAGAGAACGGAGATGTATTGAGCTACTGCATGTACTTATGTAAATGTGTCTACTCCTGCAAAGGCTTTTAACCCCAAGTTAGCATGTCTTAAAACCCTGTGGGACCAAGCACAGAGGAAGATATGATGTATCTATAGGAAACGTGTAAGACGCGCGCACATATAATTGCAAATACTGAATCTAACACATGGAAAACAGGCTGTAGGGAAGCTAAACAAAGGAAATGATATTCATCGACGTTGTATATTAAGTTTGATTGCTCACTGTGCACTTTGATGAGATGTCATTGGTCTGATTTCACATTCATTCTTCCCGTTTTGATGTTCTCAGCTTATTATTTCCCTCCTCCTCTACTTGGCTTTCCTTCCGTCTCCTGCTTTAATCAACACCATCCATCCCCATGAATTCTTTTTTTTTTTGCTTGCCTTCTCTCTACCTTGGTGACATTCTCCGAGTTACAGCAGCAGCAGCAGCAGCGTCTGTCCATCTGCAGTTTTTCCCCTGTGGCGTCAACATATTTCTGCCGTCGGAGAAAAACCTTGAGGCTCCGAGAAAGTGTCAGCTTTTCACAGATGAGGAAAAACTCGCCTCGTGTTCGGACTGTGAATTTTTAGACAATGTACGATGACCTAAGTGGCTTAGTTTGGGCTCTGGAGGATAATACAGTGGCGTGGCATGCAAAAGGCCTTGTCAATGTATGAGGAGGAATGGAAAAAATAAAGAGGAAAACAATACTAAAATGACTGCTCCACATAACAGTTATGCCCAGTGGGCTCTAGTTTGAGTTCTTTTGAAGGTCCCAGGACTACATTTCTCACAGCACTACGATATATTTAAATTTCAGAACACCACAGTGAGTCTTTCTTCTGATGATGGCCCTGTGGATCATTATTTATATGCCATTATCTCATTGTTTTCAGCTCAGCCTCCGCCCCCGCCTCTTCCTCCCTCTCCAGCAGAGTTGACGTGCTTACCGATTGTCTCTTAATACACCACCTCCTTCTCATCCTCTCCCATAGTCAGTCCCCCTCCGGACACATACACCGCCGCACATTATCCATCACCTTTGCTTTTACCTGTCAGCGTGGACTTGCACACTGAGCTTCTTCCCTAAGTGTTACATTTCTATCTGTGTGGGATGTTCCAACACAAACAGAGACATGCATAGTAAATTAGTGATGAAACGGGTCTCCAATGAACAAAGGTCATCCCGGTTAAAGAGCGCAGACATGACGCAGCAATCTTGGCTTCGCCTTTTTGCTTATGGACTGATGTTTTGAGACTGTGCTATCAACATTTTAGTTTTTAGAGACAGAGGTGACCATATTCAGAGGAGAAGTACTGAGGAAGGTCAAAACTGACAATGATAGTGAAAATAACCACTGCTAACCTATAGTCTTAAAGTAAACACCGCTTCCAGCTACTTCATAAATGTTT
>JAPQRP010000020.1:18253445-18272977 GCA_037367295.1 Apogon hyalosoma
ATAGTTGTGTATGATAATTAAAGATACAGTATTTACCAAACATCCATAATTATCAGCATACTGAAGTTCAAGTCATCTGAAAGGACATGAGATTGACATTGGACATCTGCTCCTTCCTTTGGTTTTCAGGCAAGAGAAACTCTACCCTGTAACACAGGTTTATGAAAAGTTGTGTTAATTTTCAGACAAGTAGGGGGTTAAATATATGATTGACAGATTTAATTATCAATAGCTGATAAGATTTTTTTTTTTGTTTCAGTTTGGAAAATTTGGGACAAATTTCCATAACAGGATGAAATGTCATCAGGTGCACCTGTATTGCAGTATTATGGCAGTATTTAGTCTTTTTTTTTTTTTTTTTTTTTTGTTTTTTGTCTTGTTTGTTTGTTAACACTCTAGGAACAAAATTATAGGTTGAATTCATGCTAATTGGGTTCATAGATTCCCAGTGACCCAAAATAGATCTGATTAGATTTTGGGAAAAGTAGGTCAAAGTTAAAAAAAATGTTATGATGTTTTTAAAAATCTTTTTCCCGCCCCATTTACATATAACAGGTAAAATTTCAAATGTCTGTAGCACCAAAACTATCAAATTAATTCATACCAAATCCAGTTTATAGATTGCCAGTGACCCATAATATATGTGGTTACATTTTGGGAAAAGTAGGTCAAAGTTCTAATTTTTTAAGAATTAATAATTAAAAAAAAAATCTACCATTTACTTATAATGGGCAAAATGTCAAATGTCTATAAAAACATAAATGTTGTTTCAATTTACTTCAAACTTGGCACATATGTAGAGGTAATTGATATGCTGACATCAGCACATGCATAGACATGATGACATAAGCTGGATCGATGCCAAAATAAGCTACAATACGTGCGAGGGGCGGGGTTTGTTGTGCCTGGAACCACTTGTTTGGACTGAAATGAGAAAGCTGCAGAGGGAAGATGTGTAGTGGTGGTTTCCTAAATCCCTCCCTCACTTCACTCATTCACAAGTAACCAAATAAATTAGAGGCAAATTTCAGACTCATAATGATCACTTCCACAGATGGAAAGGTGTATTAATTACTTTCATATCTGTGAAATGACATGTGTTCCATTGCAGTATTGTTAGCAGACAGCACTTGTTACAGAGTGTACATTTCGTGATGTATGCATCTAGAGTCCTTTATATTGAAGGAAAATACAAACTCTATACAACTGAGAGCAGTGGAAAATGGTGAACTCACACAGCCCATGTAACAAAGTGCCCAGCAAAGGAGTATAAGACATAAATTACTGAGTTATAGTTAAAATTGTGTTTCTTGAGGTAACAGAAACCTTGAACTTTGGCCAGAACTTTGTCTGTTCATCCTTGTATCCAAGAGAAAGTTAGTCAAGCACCTCTTGAAATATCACCTTTCTAAGTGTAATTGGGGCAGATAGCCAAATCTTCTCATAAAGACTTTTGGACACATCTAAAAGATATGTTTTATTTAACAAATGGAAGCTCCAAAAGCCTGACATAGTAAGTGGCATACTCTCCACAGCATTAACTACATAACTTTAAGCTTTAATATATTTTCAAATGGTGAAAATTCAATCCCTATGTTGATAAGGGGAGGCCAAAATATAAGTATTAAGTCTCCTCATGTGGCCATTCAAAGTACTGCAGGTTTTAGCTTCACATACACACGCACACATCGCAGATTATTGGTGAAATGGGCCTTGAACGAACAAAAAACAGCTCAGTCAAAGAACTATTGAACAAGCAAGAGCAGAGGACACACATAGCCTGTTTGACCAGCTGCCAATACGCTTAATGAAAGAAGTGATGAGTTATTGACAGCCCGTGTATCTTAAGATGCTGAGGTGTTGCTGTCTACAATGTGCTGACACACACACGCACGGCCCTTGATATTTAGCTCTAATGTCCAATACAGCATCACAAGCAAAATGGCTGTGTTTGTGTGTGAGGGTAGGGGGTATTATTTGCAATGAGTGAATATTGATTACATCATCTTTGAGCACACTGGCCCATGAATGTGCCTCGTCTTCAAGTGAGGCCTTCGTTTTGTGTGCGAGTACACACAGATTTGGGCTTTGATGCTAGCACACCATGTGGTCGAAGACAGTATCGGTAGGTTTTAGCATCTCTACATGCTTTACTGAGAAACACAGAGCCCTAGCATGGATGAAGGTTTAAGAACTTATGAGTCAATGCACCAGTGAAGATAATTAGTGCAATCAACAGATTCACAATAATTACATGAATACTGGACTGCTGCTGCTGCTGCTGCTGCTAAGGGGGAGCGGGCCATGAAGAATTTCCAGTTTGGATTCTTATGACACCACACACACCCACGCACTCATAAAATTAACAAACATATCCGCCCCATGATCTCATACGCTCTTTGCTCCTTCCTTCCACCTCCTCCTCCTCCCCTCGTTTGGTGTGAAATTAAACATTAAAGCCCAGCAGCACACGAGTCAAGGTGCCTAATGATGTCGACTTCCTAATAAATTTCTCTGGAGAAATAGATAAAGACAGAAAGCCAGGTCAAGAGAGAGGGTACGATAGCAAAGTCAGAGGTTATTAACATACTGTACAAATGGCAGGCAGAATGAGTAAAACCTCCACCAGACAATAGAGCATCTACGGTGGGTTATCTCCACCTCTGGAGAACATAGGTTCCTCTGAGAGCAACAGTGCTAACAATACTTCTGCTCTTGTACCAGTTGCATTTCAGCTTTTTAATGGACAATACCGAAGGAGCAGAGAGCTGACACCGAATATTGCACTTCCCATAATGCAACTCAGTGCTGTTTTTCATTAGGCTAGACTACCCCAACTTTCCCCCCCCCCCCCCACGTTGTTGTTTTTTTTTGTAAGCAAAGCTGCTTTCTGTAAAATCTTCAGTGCCTAGCTAAAATGACATTTTATGTTACTTTGTCATCATGTTCATTTCACAGGCAAATCTTTCCAGAGGAGGCACTCAACCTTTAAAAAAATATACACTTAAACTTAAAATTCATAATGCATTTTAGTCACTCAAAGCCCACATGGCAGACTAAAAGTCTTATATTAGCCATAAAACTGAATTAGTGGAGCAAAAATGTTCTTATTAGAGGGTCCAATTAAAGCAAATGAATCCTGGAAAACATTTATTGGCTTAGTATAGAGAATTTCACTCTATTGGAGCATTGGTGATACTACACTTAAAAAAAAAAAAAAAAAAAACTTCAATCAACTCTTGTAAATAAACTTATTTTTAATGATTCTGGTGCATATGAATAACATAATAAATGCCCGTATCACAATTAGCATAGATCATTTTTTTGATGCCCAGCTGAGAAGACACTATATTTGACCAAACATACAAAACTGTGACAAAATCAGATTTCTCAGTCTCAACAAAAGACTTCTTAGATTGGTAATGGGCTAATACAAAACCCATGTATCCTACAGCCAATGAGTAACTCGCATCCATTTGAGGAAAATCAGATCTGATCTTTTAGGTAGAGCTGTTGGGTGACTTTTATGTTAATAATGAAAAAGGCAGTAAAACAAGCAGAACATGAACACTGATGCAGAGTTTTTATTCTGCTTTATTCATGCTATGGTTTTTTGAAGAAGTTTATTTTCAGTGCTGTTCTGCAGTGATGCAACATCAGGGCAATGGACACCAGTAAAACTCTCACTGTTGGGAATACTGGGCAAGAATCACAGCCCTGCTAACAGCTAAAACAGCACAGTTCAGTCATTAGCAAAAACAAGCAAGCTAAACACTCTACACAGACCACCATCCTTAGTTGCAAGTTTATTTAGCTTTTTTTTCTGCATCTTGATTATTTTTTTATCCATTTGCAGCTCCCCATGTTGGAATAATTGATGAACCTCCTCATCTGTATTTTTTTTTAATGCACTTCACTGTTGCATGCATCATTCATGTGTCAGCTTTAACCTTGTCTGTGATTCTTTGTTGGAAGAAGCCTCTGAAACTTTTATTTTTTTTGTGTGTGTCAATGACAACATTTTATCATTATTTGCCTAATAAAACTAAGCTGAAAACACGTACGTCTCTTGCTGCAAATCATAGCCTCTGCACTTGCCCAAAAAAACTGAATTATGAATAAAATGCAAAATCACAATCCTGAATATAAAAAAAATGTCAGCAGTGAGGTGGATTATACAAAATAAGCCGACAGAGAGCAAGAGAAAGAGAGACATCGATTAGTGCCAAGGCTGGTCCACTGCAGAGCACCTTTGGAGTGAATATGACTGCAGGGCTTTAAGTGATTTATGTAGTAGTGCAACAGCAAATTACATCTCATTACTTCTCATTGTGGCAATAAGCTGTTCTGTCATTCTTCTGTATTTGTTAGTGCAACACATAAATATTACAAATTAGACACCGGGTAGCAGTTTAAGACAGAGCTAACGACTTTTCACCTGCTCATGTGTGCGTAAACAGCAAACAAAAAGTGGAGGGGAGGGGGTAAAAGACTGAAGATGAACCTGGATTCACATATTCAGTCCTTTCTTTTAAGCGCAAAAGTTCTATATTTAATCAGACTGTGACGTGACAAGCTGTGGGAATCTATAAAGTGGATGCTGTTGAGCTTCCCCAAGTAAAACTAATCCAATTTGAAAAAGGCACATTTTATATGACATTGGCACTAATGAAGTACACTTTGACAGATTACAGCTCATTCATGTGCAGGGTTATACTGTAAAAGGTTGCTTTTTATGGAATATGAACATGAGACATAACAACTTGAGAACGTCACTCACACTCAGGCACATTTTTAGATTAATTACACCCCTTAACAGACACTTTTTTTTTTTTTTTTTTTTTTTTACCTTTTTGTGCAAAAATGGCACACATAAATGCTGCACATTTCAATTACACACATTGCTGGTTTCCCTGAAAGGTAATTTCTTGGGAGTCAGAATTACTGCAATATGGAAAAACTAAATAATATACATTTCATAAATTGTGGCTAGGTGATGAAAGGATAACTGTTAGTATATAATTTTATATTGTATATTCTGTCTCTTAGGCTTTTGTTGCTACTTATGCACATTTTGAAGTCGGATACACATTTTCTCATTACAGTTGTGCTTGATTTTCGACCTCTAATTTTCTAAAATGTGTCAAGTAAGTATCAATCAAAAAAACAAAAACTCATTAACTGTTCTAATTTTCTTTGTTTGGTTTTTATGATCATATTTGCCAAATTGCTTAGCCCCGACCCCCCCAAAAAATATACATATACATTGCCCCAAAGGAAGAATCCTGTTTCACTTTTGTGATGTGTCCTTTTTAAGTGTGATTGACACGCAAGACGAAACTCATGGCTGCTCTGTTTTGGATGTGGTAGCATTAAAATTAACATTAAAATCCAGCCTTGACTTGGTTAGTGTTATGAAAAGGTAACCATCAGGACTAAAATTAGATACATATTAAGAGTACCACCTACTTTCACTTTGTAAAAGGACACTATAGATTTTACCTTTTTTTTTTTTTTTTTTGACCCACATACACTGGAAAAAATCTAAATCTTACCAAGTGTATTTTTTCTCATTTCTAGTCCAAATATCTCATCACACTTAAAATAAGACATATTCACCTAAAGAGTAACTTTTCAGTGAGATATAAGAACTTATTTTTAGACAATAGATCTGGAAAATCTGATTTTAAGAAATCTTACCAAGATCATTTTCACTTGTTCCATTGCCAGATTTTTTTGTGCTTCATTCAAGCAAAAATATCATGTATGATTTTTTTTTTTTTTTTTTAACTTATTTTCAGAAGAATATTTTTTCCAGTGTATACATCCGTTGTTTCAATCTCCTTCAAAATTCTACCGGTACTGTCATTTTCCGACTGAGATCAGGCTTTTTACTACAACTGACAAACACATCTTTACTATTCATCCCCTTCCTTCTCTACATGGATTATGCTGCTATACCAACATTGCTTTTCCCTTCATTTTTTTTTCACTTCATTTCAAAACATGATCATTTGTGATTACTGTCAAACCTATCCAGAAAATGTATGAGCAATTTACACAATGTGCTCTTTTTTTTTTCAGGAAAACAGCATGTTAAACATAGTCTGCATCATTTAGGAGGCATTATATTTGGAAAGGTCACCTATATGAGGTATAAATGAAAATGTTCTGCTCTTACAGTGCCATCCTTTATACACATCCACATCAGCCTTACTTACTAAAGAAAAGCAGAAAGAAGCTTAAAAAAAAAAAAAAACTACACTGCATTATGTTCGAGATGGTTCATATGGATCTATGACCTTGTGTACCCACATAAGACCATGTAAAACTCTCAAGAATGTGTTAACCTGACACTGCTGCACGGCGAGACTGATAGTGAGTGCATTCACAGCTCATCGGGTCTTTAGTATTTCTCTGACCACCCCACTGCTCTGACCACACCACTCCCTGTCTCATTATCAAGCCAAGGTGACACCTCAGTTTGTGTGTAGAGCATCCGACATACTCGCCATCTGGCCCGGCATCACCTTGTCCATTTACCTTTCCATGCACACGCATAAACACGGACAGGCATGTGAACGTGCATAGAAGCAAAGAAATAAGACACTTCTACATATGTATGAGCACACACATGCCCACCTGTCTGTCTAGTCCAGTCGCTGTCTGACTATAATAGTACAACACATTGGACTGAACTCAATACGCAGCACCGTGGATCTACTGGTTTTCTTCTTCTCACTGGTAATAATGCCAAAGCTGCAACACAGATGTCAGTTCTGACAGTATTCTGTCATTGCGCTGTAAAATACAAAGTTCAAAAGATTTCACTGTGCCAATAAGGCTTGTGAAGTGATGCTGTGCTGTATCTATGGGTACACTGAAGCTGGGCACAGAGCCAGCATTACAGCGTGCAGCCTGCTCTATTCCTCCATACCCAATTTAACATCACAGCATAATTAAAGGGACTTGGCAGCCCCCTAACAGCACATTTCATAGCCCCTTGCACTATACTAGAGCTCATCCGAGGGGGGGTGAAGTTCCACGTAAGTCACATATATGAGTTTCGAACTATCATGGGAGGATTATTTCTGGTCCCCTGAGTGAACAAATTAACAAAAAAAACTATATGTAAGAAATCGCCACACATGTTTTTCAGGTTTTTAAACGCCAGATTACATGTAATTCAATCCTATAGGGACACAATTAGCTCACGACTAACCACGCACAGACAAAAACTCCACGTAAACACGTATCGCCGCACATCACGCTGAGGCTTATAAGAGTTTCTGGGTGCTTCTCTGAAGAAAGAAAGTCAACTGTCAGACCAATTAGCTCTACTTAGCACGTCACAGCGAGAACATCGGCTGGTCTTTCATTTCTGTGTATTCAGTATTAAGTGCACTTCAGTGCTTTTGGGATGATGCAAAACTTGCTTCTGTATTCACAAACATGCAGAATCACCAGCATGCACAGTAGCAAGATAAATAATTAACAGCTACAGAGGAGAATGTTTACCTAAATCTTTTCAGAACTCCAGAAAACAGCAAGAGGAAAAGACCATGAATCTGTTATGTGGAGAAAACCCACTTCTGCCAGAGCGTGATGTTGTTATTTAAGAGGGTTGATTTTGTTATTGGTCTTATTCTGTTAAATTTTAGTGGTCATTAGAATAGTAAAATATAAAAATAAAAGAATTTAAATTGGAAATAAATCTGTGAGAAACAGAATTAGACAGACAAAGAACTCAACTGTTAGTAAAAAAAAAAAAAATATGAATGAAGAATTATTTCAGTTGTTATCATATTAAAGAAAAAAATAATTATTTCATGGATAATTTTCCCTAAAATCATTAATGAGTAAAGAAAAAGGATTAAAAGCTTATTATGGTTTATCCTGTTTCCATACCTTGTATTACCTGGAAGAACAATGCAAAAGAAATAAACATGCACAAATAAGTCAAAATCCAATTATATTCTTCACTTGTATTGTTTATAGATGATGCATTTGAGCTAATCTTCGGATAGTGCTTTTGTTTTGCACCATATCTAGTCCCAACAGCCTCCTTTGGAAGTTTTCATTTATTGAACATCAGTGTTTTTGTCAGTTTCTGAAATCTAAGAGGTTTTACGGACTTCTATCGGACAAATCCTGCACATCCAAACATGACACTATAGGAAGACTTGCTGGGTTGAAAACTGACTTCAAGAGGTCAAGAATCAGTATTGACGCCCGATTCATTTGATGTAGATTTTCCTAAATAAATAAAGCTTTTGCTTGGGACTTTGCACCAGTTATAGGGCGTTGAGGCAGGCTGTCATTAACCAAAAAAAAAAAGGAAAAATGAGTCTGTGGTTGAACAGGTTGAGAGGAGAAGACAGAGGTTTTAAAAGTAATATGGGTCGATAAACAGATAAAGAATCACCTTACAAAAAAAAAACATAAAAATGCCAAAACTTTTAATGAACTTGTGAAGGGACAAGCGAGACGGGACACCTCGAGTTGGTGCTGAAGGTTATAACAAAATGACGTTGGTGCAGTTTAAGGAGTAACCACGGTGACCAGAAATGAATGTAATTAATGCATTTAATGAGATCACAATTTCGATTAACACTGGTTTTCCTCGTTTCATCTTCAATATTTATAATCCCAGGTCTGCCTTTGTGTTGTGATACGACATTCCTGCAAAAACTCTGAATCAGACAAAAACAAGCACCGCATCACCGCATGACAATTAGAACTATTATTGCAGGAATATGCAACAGGGAGAATAATGTCACGGTAATAACTTTTCTCACCTTCCTCTCTCTCTGCTGTCACTGTGCAGAGGCTAACATTATTGCCCACAGTTCAGAGCTGCCTCTCCATCATCATTGAACAAAATGGCTTCATGCATTACATACTTGTATGGCCGTTTTGGAAAGGGTCCCCATAAATAATGAGTAGGAGTGAAATGGAAACTATGGGAAAAGCTGTTACTTCTCATGGCGCCGTGTCTATGCGTTGTTCACAATGTGCTCCGTCTGAAATATGCATGAGGCAAAATGTGTCCCCGCTACAGCTGCAGCGGTGGAGACTTAAAGAAAAGACGGAGGGCAGGGGGGGAAAAAATGATATTTTTTGTGAGATGAATCTTAGAAATGGGGCGACATTATGACATCGGTATACCCGCCTCGACGTGTTGTTGCTCTAATTTGTGGAAGTACAATGGCTGGTGTTGGCGAGTGCTGGAGGTTCAAATGTCCTTCATTTAATATTCAGGAAAGGAAAAAAAAATAAGCGGCTTATTTATTTATTGTAATGCAAGGGTCATGAATATGTATGAGCAGCTATCAATGCTGTCACCTTGAGCAGAGTTATGTGCATGTACGTGTGTTTGTTTGTGTGTGTGTGTGTGGAGGATTGAGTTTGGGTGGATGCTAATGTGTGTGTAACTAGTCAGGAAAACAAAAGGTAGGAAAATAGTTTATAGAACCTGCCAAGGTCATACGCTCCTATTTCTTCTGACAGCTACATGAATGCATCAACATGAATGCATGCTTTTTACCCACAATGCTGCACTGTAGAGTTTATGCCTTTACTTTTAAATAAGTTGATAGCGATGTTTGCAGTTGAAAGAAAGTGACTTTTAAAAGGAAGCTTTCTATATCTCTTTGTACTTGCATGTTAGAGACAAACAACAAGGTCACGCTGTCTTTACATCTTCTACACAGATGGCACATACGCTCCCCAACTCCACATGCCACCGCTGACATTTCAACCGCAAATAGCTCTTCTTTTATTCTATGGAACCATTATCATCCTTAGAATAAAATAATGTGCTTTCTCAAAACCATCAAAACTATAGGCCTATCACTTGCTTATCAGTCAAGCATAATATAGTCTTTCTTTCACATCTAAACTTTTATTGTCTGATTTGGGTCACAGCAGGTCTGAGCTTAGCTGTTGTTATATTTAATCTCCCATATCCAGACCTATCTCCACACTTTGTTTGCCCTGTGCCGGTGCTGTAGATAGCTTTGGCATCCTCCACTACCACTCTGGAAGAGCTGTTAAAGGTATTTGGGTTGTTTGGCGAATTCTTTGGCGGCACTGAACCACAGTGCATTTGCAAAATAGTGTCAGTACAAATGTTGCTTTGATGGAACATGTAAGAATGAGGACGTGTATTAAAAACATCAAATCCTGACAAAACAAAGCATGACATTTTCAAGGTGTAGTTGGAGCTCAGAGGTTGTTGTTTTTTTTTTCACACAGCGAGAAAAATTTTCAAAATGTAAATCACAGATTGCAAAAGGAAGGAGAATAAATTATCCCCCCTTAGTCCAAAAGAATAATTTAATCAAGCCAGACATGTTTGCAGTAACATAAGTGTTACATGATAAGAAGGCTTTCATGGTCAAAGAAACGGATGGTGTCTATTTACTGAGATGTTAAAGGCCGTTTAATTTGCATGTGTTGAGTTGTTTTAACTGTATAATGCAGCAAAAACAGGAGTGGATGAAAACAATATGACCAATTCTAGTCAAACAGAGGGAATTAGAAACTTCAAACACAATGTTTTTTAAAATGTGCCGATTGAATCTACATTACAATAGAAAATAATTTGGAAATACCTGTAGTACATAGTCATAAAGATGATGATAGCCATTATATGGTATAACACTGATAAAGCAACTGTGTAACAAGTGGTTCCAGGCACAACAAACCCCGCCCCTTGCACGTATTATAACTTATTTTGGCATCGATCCAGCTGATGTCATCATGTCTATGCATGTGCTGATGTCAGCATATCAATTGCCTCTATATATGTGCCAAGTCTGAAGTAAATTGAAACAAATTGTTGTTTTTATAGACATTTGAAATTTCGCCCATTTTAAGTAAATGGGAGAAGAAAAAGGATTTTAAAAATGCACTAAAAAAAAAAAAACTTGAACTTTGACCTACTTTTCCCAAAATGTACTCACATCTATTCTGGGTCACTGGTAATCTACAAATCTAATTTGGTTTGAATTCAACCAATAGTTTATCTGCTAGAGTGTTAACAAACAAAGAAACAAACCAAACCAGAAACAATATCCCTTGCCTCTCCTTCAGGAGGCAGGGTAATAACTGCAACAAGGCAACTTGTTTTAAGTGTCTATTGTTGCTGTTGATATTGCTAGTCAGCCTCTTAGTTTTATCTCTAATGTAAAACATTCTTCAATATATAAACATGTCTCTCTGGCTAAACTAAACATAACTAAAAGTGTCATAAAGGATTTTCATATGTCAGTGTATAAAGTCGCTCTCCCAGTAGCCCCAACTCCAGCTGACCCTGTCCTTGTTTTGAACAAAGCATATGGTTCTGTTCTCTTTTCTCTTGCTGAGTATACATGACTTTAGCCCTGATTTTCCACCCGCCGACAGTTTTTAGAGAATGCTGACAAAAGCCCTGGATCAGAGGCAAATTGGCGCTTGTTCCCATGAGCGACCAGAGGGACAAGATCTAAGAGATGCACCAGTGTGTCGACATATCAGCAATGACAGCAGCGACGACCCACGGCCAGTGGGAGCTGAGAATCCTCTGCTGTGATCCAAAGCAGCACCCTGAACCCGGTCTGCTCGTGAATCTGCCTGTACACTGAGCACAATATGAGACGCGCACACTTTTCAATCAACAAAAACACAGCACGGACGTGGTGATGAGCTGTGTGATGTATCTAACTCCGTCTCTGCAGCACATAGATAGTTACTGATAACTGTATAATACGCGAACCAGCATCTTCAACATGCAGCTTTATAATACAGTCATGTTTGGTGATTAGTTGAGTGCAAGTTCTCTGTGTCTGATATTAACCAGATAATTATTAAATCTACATTCTCCAAGTGCTCTAAAATTAAGTCTTTGGATTTTGTTTAATCATCTATTTGACTTTAATCTGTGATTTTTCTGATAAAATTGCACAATACTCTGAAACAGAGAATAGTAAAACCAGTAATGAACTGCACGTTTCTGTCTCAGAATAGAATAAAACGTAGTAGCTTGAACATGAACGGTGTAAACCCCACATCTCCCATATGACTCCATATATGTGAATTGGACTTGCTGCAGCACCCTTACTTTATATACCCCCCCCCCCCCCACACACACACACACACACACCTGGACTTTCATTTGAACTTTGCACTATTACATTCATTGTCCTATGTTTGATGCTTTTTTTGCACTAATTTATTCTTTTTTTGCACTTGAACTTCAATCTCGTTATGTTTTTTTATATAATGACAATAAAGTATTGAATTGAACTGAACTGAATTGAACTGAGACACAGACATCATAAGACACTTTTACACAGAGATCCTGGGGAAAAAAAGGTGAAACAGCGATCCCACCTTTTTTTTTTTGACTGATTTCCACAGCCAAGCCAAAGGAGTATCAGAGGTGAGACAGGCTGGACTTTTACACAGTGGACCTGCGTTCTGGAATCGAAGGGGCGGTGAAGCAGTGCAGTGAATAGTGTGACATATTAACTTACGTGTCAGAAATATCCCGAACATAGCGGTGTTGCTAACCTCTCCAGAGTCACTCGTCTTTTAGCATTCCACAAATGTTAGCACGGAAAGAGTCCTCCGCCAACAGTGACAACAGCTCACAGATCTTGGCGTCTCCCTAGTTCAACATGTTTCTGGTCACATTGATATGTTTGTACATGGTTCACGCTCATTTTTAAATCACCCCGGATCACACATTCAATACATCATCAAAACATCACTCCTTGATTGTGGAACGAGAGGTGTTCCTTTTACTTAGCGTTCTGGAATCATGATTCCACCTTTGTCATGGCTCTGTTTCTACCTCCAGAGGCGTTACAAAGGGTACAGAGGATAAAGGTGGGACCAAATGATCCCATCATTTCGTTTACACAGATGTCATCCTGGAATGAAGGTGAAATATACCCGTAACAGAAGTGATGTGTAAAAGGGGCTATAGACTACATTAAAAAAGCAAACATCGACGTGTTTTATTTTAGAATGTTTGTAACTTAGGGATAGGGTGAGTAGCTCTGTCACCAGGGAGTACAGCCGCTGCTCCTCCACATCGAGAGGGGCCAGCTGAGGCGGCTCGGGCATCTGTTTCGAATGCCTCCCGGACGCCTCCCTGAGGAGGTGTTCCAGGTATGTCCTGCCGGGAGGAGGCCTCTGGGAAGACCCAGGACACGCTGGAGAGACTATGCCTCTCGGCTGGCCTGGGAACGCCTCGGGGTCCCCCCGGAAGAGCTGAAGGAGGTGTCTGGGGAGAGGCCTGGGCATCCCTGCTCAGACTGTTGCCTCCGTGACCCAGCCCCAGATAAGCAGAAGAAAATGGATGGATGGATGTAACTTTGTAATGGTGTGCTGTCTCAGTCAGGTCTCCCTCAAAAAAAATATTTTAATCTCAAGGGATTTCCTGGTTACATAAAGGTTAAATATAAATAAATTTTAAAAAATGTGAGTTTGACATTTTGTCATCTTATTTTTCTGAGCCTGAAGTAAAGTCGTAGAATCTTTAAAACCAGATATTTGCCCAGAATGGTACATATTATCTGAATCTTAAAGGCTTAACTAGGTTTAGGTCATGAATGAGTGACTCTGGAACATCTCAGAGTTATATGTAGAGACAGTATTTTTCTCATTGTGTTTCTGTCTTTGTGATTCGTACATGACAGACTGTAAATGACATGTCCAGTGCCTGCCCAGCAGCCACCACACACCTTCAGCCAGACTCTGACACCAAACCATGTCTGACAGGACAGAACTTAAAATTCCCCTGACTGAAACACACATTGCCAAAACCTACGCATCCATGCAAACACATAGCAACACACAAACACACACAGAGGAAGCAGAAGAAGAAACACCAGTGTGGAGAAGTAAAGCTGTGAGTGGAGGTGACAGAGCCCCTCAAGGGAGACCCAAACACAAGTAGGACCATGCCTAATTCAGTCCTCTATTTCCTGCCTGGCATTTGTGTGTACGTGTGCGCGCGCCGCCTCCCGCTGGATCCTCCTTCAATGACTACAAAACTGGGACAAAGCCTGAGGAATAAGAAAGGAAAAAGACACAAGCTGGAGGAAAAAGGACAGGGAGAAAGTGAGATGTGGGAGGGTGGATAGGTCAGGACGGAGAGAGAGAGACAGACCGGCGCGAGGGAAAAGGCCAACCTGTGCACAGGGAGATCAAGACGGATGGTGAGAAAGAGACAGAGAGAAAAAAAAAAACAAAAAAAAACAAAGAAATGAGAGAGAGGGGGAGCCAAAGGAGAAAACAGAGCAAAATTCACCTCCTGTGAAGCTGCCTGCATCTTGATGAAGCTCACATCTACAATGGAGCTTCTATTCTAAACCCCTCTGGAGTGGAAACAGCGCGTGAAAAAAAAAAAATCAAAATAATGCAACGTGTTGAAATATTTCCGGAACTATTTGAGATATTAAACAGAATGTACACGCACTGGGAAATGGCCTAGTTTGCAGTTTAAATGTCCTAGTTTGGTTTTAAAAGCCCAATGCTTAATTCAACATAAAGTACACAAAGGGAGCCCGAACCCACCACAGAGACACTCTGCAGAAGTTGTTTTGTTTCTGTTCTTACAAAGTCTGACGACGTTGAAGGGTGAACAGTTGAATCTATGTGCTGTAGCATATCTGCTGTATAAGATAGTGCTGGCACAGGCAGAAATACTATGGATATAAGGACACTGACTCAGAACAAAATGGACTGCAGACATAAAGGAATGTAAGTTCTGAATTACACTGCATTTGACAATGAATGGGTCAAAGTCAGAATGATATTAGGGCTAAGTGTATAGTTATGTCATTGCTGAAGAACTTATGAATTGCTAAAGTAAGGCACGGACAGATTTTGACATTTTGGCTGACGTCAAACAGGTTACCACTGAGCTATTCATGTATCAACACCCACAACATTTTGACAGACCTTGTAAGTATAGTGTGGTTTTTTTTACTGAAGTACCCAGTGTCTTTTTTTTCAGAGCACTCACCGTTTTTCTATAGCCATACCACATACATACATGAATCCCTATACTAAGTCTAAGTCACTTGGGAATTCAAACCTGGATTTTTAGTTATTTATTTTTTCTCCCCCAGAAAATGGGACTGCACCACTCAAAACACTGGCTTTCAAAGACCTTCTCAAAGATGATGCAACGACTTCCCAAGGGACACAGTAGGGTATTTTAGTTTATTTAAAAACAAACAAACAAACAAACAAACAAAAAACAATCTAAACTTTTTAAACCAAAAAAAAGAGAAAAAGATAAACATTTTGCTGATGAAATTCTAAGAAAAAACACATCTTTCTGCTGCCCTCACATGTGGCATTGTTTGATCAAAGTTTTGTGAACATCAGCCTTCTGTAGATAGTACAACTCTAAATATGGATAAGCATTACACATCTAGCATCCAAAGAGTATATGTGCCTCTGTTGTAGACTAGTAATGATTTAGGTTTTATTTGATTTTAAAGTATCGACTTTGAAAAATATAACCATAAGCATGTTTCTTCTGTTACATAATTAAAGCTGCACAATACATCGTTTGAGCATCGTCATCGCGATGTACGTGTGTGCAACAGTCACATCGCAGGTCTTGCAATGTAGGAGGCAAATGAACTCAATGTGTTCTCATCTAATTTCAACCTGGTGCCTGACACACACTGCACGCAGAGATGCACCAATCATAAACGTTCTTAATCAGTTTGGAGTGAGTCGCTGGTAACAACATTGAAAAATGAGCAACGAACAAGAGAAAATGACCGTAAATGAAGATCTGGTGCCAAAAAGAAAAGCAGTATCAGTTAAGTGGAATTATTTCAGATACAAGAAGGGTGATACTGAAACACCTGTTCTGTGTCGACAGTGTCTTGCAATTGTTGCCACAACAGGAGGAAACACAAGTAGTTTGTTTGACCATTTACGTCGGCGCCACACAGCTATTATATCATCCTGAGTATTTTGTCATATTGCAATATATATCGCAGGGTTAAAAAAAAAAAATCACAATGTCAGTTTTTTCCAATATCGTGCAGCCCTAATAACAATGGACGTGCTGGAAACTTTTCAGCTCTGTGAGAGATTTTCTTTTTGATCCAAATATAAGGTTGAGCACAAGAGTGCCACCTAGGGGTGCAGTACTTCAATAGTAAAAACCACGTGCCGATTTCTGTGATTCTAAGGCTCCGTTCACACTTAAAGTCTTACTACTCAATTCAGACTGAGATCAGGCTCGTCTACGGTCCTGAAGTGACCTGGATGTGCAGAAAAGGATGTAACGTTGATCTTAGGACACTGTGTTTATGGAAGTAAATATGGACCCTGCTGGGTCTTGCCTCCTTCAATGCAAAATTGTGATGTCTGTCACATTTCAGTTATGTAAGTTGGATGAAATGCGATATCACCACACAAACTGAAGTCACTTTGCAAAACATCAGATACGTATCAGACTTTGGAAAACATATGGAAGTGACCCGGGTCTGATTTAGAAAAAAAAAAAAGATTTGTGCTGTTCAGACTGTCATAAAAAAAAAAAAAATCAAGTATGGGTTTAAAAAAAATAAATAAATAAAATCACATTTTGGCCACTTTTGCTGCAGTGTGAACATAACTTTAGTCATGCACCTTTACCATATGAAGACTTTTAGTTGAGTTGAAGAACCAGAAGAGTCCTGCTTGGACCCTAAAAACTCTATGCAGGCAGGCGGACGGCAAAATAAAGAGGAAACCCTTTTTATAATAACAATACGCTTTGTTTACAAGCGGTTTAGCTCCTTAACTTTGATGTACAGTTCTAAACGAACAATACTTTCAGTGATAAATACACAATTTATGGGAAACTAATGGCTATGAAAAGCTAAATTAGAGGCAGTAAACAACAAGCTCCCATCCCATTGTTCACAAATAAAGCTTGGCTTGGTTTAGGGAGTTTTATGTTTTTTCCTCTGTTTTTAATTTCAAAACAGACACACATAGAAAAAAGCCAAGAGGCAAGAATAGATGAGGAGAAAAAAAAGGCATAAGAGCAAATTAAACAACAAGAGTAAAACTTCTTTTTGATCCATATTTATTTGTGGCTTAATCCCTCTGACTGGTGTACCCGCAGACCTCACAGGTATTCTTTCTGTCATATCTTGTAGGTACTTTATTCTTCTGTTCCAGTTTTATCAAGTTGTTCCTAATGACTTCATATCATTGTTTTCTTGTTTCTGTTTTAATTAGTGCCTTTTATACATACCAAAGTACTGGAGTCCTGGAGGACACTAAAAAAAAAAAAAAAACAACTAAAAAGACCATCCAATTCCGCCTCGGCAGTTTTAATAGATGGAATTATTTAATAAACTCCAGTCTGCTTTGGGTTCTTATTTAAAGTATTATGCATTTTTAGGAGGCAGGAGCAGTCAGTCATTTTTATAAACGTACACTCTGCTAACAACATATATAGTTTCCTAAAATAACAAATGACACTAATTATCATGCCATTTCATTTCTCGGATCGCATTAATTACATAATTGTTGACATTTTGCAGTGACCCCAGTGGGTTATCTTTGTATTTTAGATATTTCAGTGGGATGATGGCTACAATGGACTCGTTTTTAGAAACAGTTTTAGCGATGCATCTTCACAGTGGCAGCAGTTCTTCAAAGGTCCTTGCCCTGGAACAAAGACCAGTCACGTCAACTATTGTTAACCTATATCATGGCAAATTCTTTCCACGAACTACATATTCTCACTCCTGAGTCACCACATATTGACATTTGGTCAAGGCGTTACATTTTGTTCACATGGCAGCCCTAGAGCATCATTTCTGACACGGAGGGGTGGTCACATAGATGTCTGCGCAGTGTCGTGGTTATGGTTTGGTTAAAGGTGGTGAAACGGGGTTGAAAGAAGAGCTAAAAAAAAAAAAGACAAAGAGTGAAAATGCACAAATAAACACAGCATGAAAGGGAAAGATAACCCATTTTATGTGCTTTTCATTCTTCATTTTTATTACACCGCCCCTCGAAGGGGAGGCAAGGGGTATTGTTTTTGGCTTGGTTTGTTTGTTTGTTTGTTTGTTTTTTAACACAAATTGGGTTTATAGATTGCCAGTGATCCAGAATAGATAGAGTTACGTTTTGAGAAAAGTAAGTCAAAGATCACATTTTTTATGAATTTCATTTTTTCCCTTCCATTTACTTATAATGGGGGAAACTTCAAATGTCCTTTAAAGACATACATTTTCCTTCAACTTACTTCAAACTTGGCACATATATAGAGGCAGCTGATATGCTGACATCAGAACATGCATTGACATGATGACATCAGCTGGATCGATGCCAAAATAAGCTACAAAACGTGCGAGGGGTGGGGTTTGTCGTGCCTGGAACCACTTGTTTGATCTTGTTATGTCCACCACAGCTCAAACAGTAAGTCTAAAATACATTATGTACAAGCAAAAGTAACACTCATACTGTAACTGTACAAAAATGTGCCACTGAAACCCATTCAAAATAATATATAATTAAAGAGTACATTTTTTGTGCTGAGCAGTATGAGTGTAAGCATGTGACACTGCACACAAAATAAAATAATAATGCATAATAACCAATGCTGATGCTACCCTGGCATTTACAAGGTTAATGTAACTAGAAATGAATTACAATTTGACACACATAATCAGATTTAGGTGAAGAAAATTAGCTCAATGAAAGTAGAATATAATGTTAATGTACGTTATTTTTATAGTTAACTCATGAAAAGCAGATTTTCAAGTGTTTAGTAATATGTGACTCATGTTAGAACCGGCCCTGAGGGATGTACACGGCACCATGACCACAGTCTACCTCCTCCTAACAATGTTATAATGTTATCTGGCACATGTCAGTTTTTAACATTACAATTTTAGCTGATAGGTCTTTGGCACTAGCCCTGTGATCACACACACACACACACACACACACACACACACACGCACACACACACACACACACACACGACCAAGTGGCAAAAACTAATGACTGTGAAGCAGAAATGGACTGTATTGAGGAAAAAAATGTAAAAGAATATAGTGCAAGTGATAATACACGATTATCTCCAGGCACTTCACAAATTCAGGTCAAAGCCTTAAAAATAAATACATGGTGACAGACTTTTGAATAAACTATAGAACGAACTGGTTGTGGTCTTAAAATGTCATGTATTGTAACCATGATTTACATTAAAGTTAATGTTATTCATACACCAGGCTAAGCATTCATTTGGAGATAAATAATATAAAGTATTTAGACACAGAGGGAAATAATTTATTGTGTGTTTTTGTTAATAACTATCTGACTTTTCTTCTTCAGTGTAGTTCAAGACCATGACTATTTCTGTAAATTTCCTAAAAAATGAGAAAAATGTTTAAAGATACTTCAGAATAATGTATGATTGTGTTAGGAAATGGTGCCAAATGGAGCACAAAATTAATCTGAATACAGTTACAGAAGTGATCGAATCAGCAGGCATGGCCAGATGG
>JAPQRP010000020.1:18280580-18292041 GCA_037367295.1 Apogon hyalosoma
CAAAATAATATAGGCATGTCACACGTGTTTTAATTAGAAAATGCTCTATATGGTGAAATATCCTAATTCAACCTATACAAAAGGAATATGCTGTTTACACACTCAGAATATTGTCATATTCAGAGTAATAGTGTGTGGCTGATGTTTCTTTTCTGTGGTATAGTGTGTTTGTTCAGCTTCAAATGGTACACAACTGCCTTCCCTAAAGCTAAAACATAAATAAATCATAATTAATATTCATCAGTCTTTGTTTGTTAACAACTAGGCCTATGTACTCAGCTAGGAGCAAACAAATGAGTTGAATTGATCAAATTAAAGCAACAAATTATAGCTCCTCAGTGCATATTGTAGTCCTTTCTGTCTATTTTTCTCTTTGACATTTCAAATTTGTTATTATTGAAATGGGAAAAAGGGAAATGGGATTTAACAAAGCGCCACTTGTACTGTGGTCAAATGAAAACCTGCCTCGACAGGCTGCAAACACCAGTTTTCTGCAAATCAATACTTAAAATTGAAGGTTTTTGAAGACTGTCAGTATTATAAGCAGAAGGTGCAAATTTCTTCTGTGTTAAAATTGGCACAGGTTCATTTTTATTCATTATGCATCTGTAGAACAAGGACATTTCGTTTTGTACAGACAGTCCTGTTCTTTTGATTTTGAGGGAATGACTGTGCTATTTTCAGAAGTGACGTCAGAACACAGTAGGCTTGATATATAACTGCACCACACTGATAAAGTTTCCCTACCAACCAAACCCTGCATGACTGTGGTTCCACACATATAGACACGAAATGCCAAAGTCACTCAGCATGCTCACTCCACTCGCGTGTCTCCTGACTGGTGTATTGCTAGTGTTGAGAACTAAAAGTGGTTACAGACATGGGGTTTCCTCCCGTGGAAGACATATGAGAGTGCTCTAGATTGGACGATAAATTATCCGGAACACTGCTGTGTGGTAATATATACAAGGCCCCGAATGTCCATGAAGAATCATGGCCTTGCAATGTAAAAAGAACACATCATCAGCTCACGCCCTTCATCTGCACTATTGTTTTTAACATGCACATCAGCAATGTGCAACCTTGATAAATTAGCATTTCACTCCCTTAATGGGCCGATGTGTGTGTTTTGTAACATATTCGTTAAAGTTGTAAAAGCAAGTATATTCCGCATAATTTAGGCAGTATACCTTGTCTTATGAGACCGTAATTGGAATTTCATAGAAAACTTCTGCCCCAGAATTTAGATGCAGGCAGGGAACCTCACAGTAAGACCATTAAATCCACGTTGTTTGGATACCCCCATACATGTGTTGATATACGACAAACTGAACACTTGGCGCAAACTGTGTTACCAAGGTGTTTGGCAACTACAAGCTAAGGATAACCTACAGCGATATGATCATTACAGTTAATTACACCATAACTGGGTGATTTGTATTTTACCATATTTTATGTATTCTGTTGTAAAAGAAATCATTTAGATTCTATGTGTGTATAGAATGCAATGTGGAAAAAGGTTTTCCATAAAGTAAATTAGTCTATTTATTCCAAAGTGAAAACATATTAGTGAGCGATTCCACCAAGACCCCTATGACTAATTTGAGGGAGTTAAAACATCCACCAGTCAAAGCTTTGTGGGAGAAGGGAAGAGAGAAAGCCACTGGAAAAAAAAAAAAATCACAAGATTTCATGCAAAGGCACATGGAGGAGTCCAAGGTCAACTGGTTAGAAGGTTCTATGGTCTAATGGCACAAACATGGAGCTTTGTGGCCATGAGATTAGACTCTATGCTTGGTGGACACACAATAATAAACACTACAAACCCACCATCCCCACCGTGGAGCACGATAGTGGCAGCATCGCACTGTGGGGATGATTCTCAGCCATGATCCCTAGAAGACTTGTAAATGGAGAGGCTACAGCAAATTTAGCAAAATTTAAGAAAATCATGGAAGTCTACCTGATGGACTTGGAAAGAGATTTATTTTCCAGGAAGGCAAGAACCTGATATATACAGTGAAAGGTACACAGAAATGGTTTTTAACACAACAAGCTGAATGTTCTGGAGTCAAGCCCAAACCTTGATGCAATAGTGATATTTTTAGGCTAGACTTGATAAAAGCTGCTCATCATCCGAGGTTTAAGAGTTTTACAAAGATGAATGGAGTAAAAATGCAATGTCCTGATGTGTAAACCTGACTAAGACCTTCTGTATTTGTTTTCATTTTGACTTTTTGTTCTTCGTAATACATTATCATCCCAACAGGGAATTTACATTGGCCATGATTCCATTTTTGAAACCAATAAAAGGGGGAAAACATCTAGGGAATGAAGGCATTTTATAGGCACGATAAATTGAAGTTTTCTGGTGAAACTTAAATCCATTTACTAAGTATTAGTTTTATGTTTCCTTTAATTACTTATGACTCCCTGCAGAGTAAAGCAGCCGTATAGAGCTGAACCTAATGAGTGCATACTGAGAGTACGGTGTACGCACTTAAAACTTGTTCTCTGACATTTCACCAGAATAAATTAATTTTGGTAGACAATGCACAACCAGCAAGACTAAGACAAAAGAGGAAGAAAAAATATTTAAAGCAAAGCAGCTTGCAGTGTGACATGGATAGAGGTATATTCTTGTGTCCATTACTGTAAAATTACCATTGTCTGTCAATCTAATCTCCATTCACAAGAAAAAAAAAAACAAAAAAAAAAAAACATTATCAGAGACAGTCTGGGTCTTGGCTTTATACTGGTGATTCCCCATGCTGTGTGACTAATATATAAGCTTCTATAATCTCCCAGTGTGAACACACTGTATATCCCCATTGTGGGTCTGTGTGTGTGCACCATGTTTGCAGTGTTTTGTTTGCAGAGAATCACTGAGGTTAAAGCATGTAGTGATCTAGGCAATATCTGAAATATGTGAAATCCTCTGAAAGACCTGTCCATCCTCATTCTGATAACAGAACTGAAAGAATTGACACTGAAATCATGTCAACTCCACCAAGAGCAGCTTTGAAACTGTTAATTATAGACATATAAACCCTAGGAACATGTTTAAGGGCCATGGGACTGAATGTAGTGGATATGATCAAAGGGATGAGGGTCTGCAGTCTCTTGTCTAGTTTTATGGGGCCAGATGGAGAGCACTACATCAAAGATTGATTGTAGCATTACTGTTGGTAAGCAAGCTCACTGGGTAATTTGTGGTGATTTGCTAGAATCTGTCAACACTAAAGGCCAGTTTTACTAATTCCTTGGATAAGCACAGTAGGGGTACATGTTGTACCCATCGGTACACCCCTAGAGGTTCAATCCAAGCATGTATTGTGGTATGGCTCATTTGTCACTTGTCATAATGTCACAGAGAATACGAAGCAGTATCACTGGGAACCATGGAGGCAGAACTGAGATATGAACAGAATAATTTTCAGAAATAGCAGAACTTTTCAAAGAGCTACTGAGATTAGTGAAAAACTACCAGCATATTTATGACAACTACCCTCCTCAATATCAACATTAGTATCCACATTAGTAAAACCTTCCTCTCTCGTTGCCATGTTTGTTATTATTGACTGTCTTCTTCTTTCCTCTTCCTCATGGTATTCAGCCAGTATGTTCATTAAGAGTGGCGCCCTCTGGTGGACTGATTGAGAAACGCTCATTACAATGTTCATGACGTATTGAAGTATGAAGGCAGTGACGCATGACTGTTAAACACCGATGTACCTATTTACGTACATAAAGCGAACATAAATGAGCCTTAAGGCTCTCCATCAGCTCCAAGTTACATTTAGGTGCACAGCCGGGCTCTGCATCCAAACCGTACCAAGAACTGTGAGTAAAGAACCACAATACATACCAAACTGTGGATAACCTGTACCATTGCATCGCTACAGCACAGATTCCCTTTTGGTATATATAAAAAAAAAACAAAAAAAAAACATCCTCAGTACATACCGCTTTCAAACAGCTGTCATCAAACAATCAACTTATATGAACTAAATTAAATCTGCAGCTTAATGGCTTTTCTTTCTTCCATTTCTACCTGTTTTTATGGCTCTGGACCATAGACAGCATACTCCACATTATTTCTACTGGTGTCAAATATATTAGCATATCAACCACATAAAATAAATACAAGATACTGGTTAAGTCTGATTGGTAGACAGAATTCAATGTAAAGGTCGCTTTTCCATGTGTGTCATACATGTCATGTTTGTAATTTACACTGTGAAATACACCTTTCCACATTCTGCATTTACCTCTGACTTCAGTTACTAGTCATGCAAGTACTTGTTTTCTCCACTTAAGAAATCTGCCCTCAAAAGTGTTCGGTGAGTCCACTTCAACCTGCAGCAGTTTGTGTCATGTATTTTTTATTTTTTTTTGCAACTGCAGTCATGCCAACCCTTCGTAGCATTACTACACTGCAGAGATGAACAGAGACGGCAAGTTCAGAAAGATGGAAAGAAAACGGCAGAAATATTTGTCACGTACGTCAACTGTATTATTGTATTTGTGGCAACGTATCGCAGACGGTTTCTAAGTGAAATGCTCACCTAATTCAGAGAAAAATTTCAAGAGATATGTCATAGTCGTTCAGCTAAAATACATCGAGATAAGACTGTTCCTCCATATCACCCAATCCTAAATGTGTGCAGTAAGAAGAGGAAGAATGTCCTATAAGTGATAATGCAAACGGCTGCCAAGACAATGACATTAACACCCAGACCTTATCAAGGACAGTGTCAGCATCTGTCTCTCTCTTTGTGTCTTTCTCTCTCTCTGTCTCACACACATACACACACACGCACACGCACACACACACACACACACACACAAAAAGAACATCCAGAGGAGTCAGTCAGACACAGAGGAGGAGGAGGAGGGCATTATCTTGATGAAACAGTGGTTGATACAGTAGCCCGAGCCAACCTGAACACGGCTCTGCTTTCTTTTAATGGAGATTACACAGTCAAGGTCTAGCCTGAGCTCATCTTGTCTAACACTGCATACAACTACATCACTGTGTGTGTATATGTGTGTGTATGTGATCTAATATGCTGCCGTCTCCTCCCACATAAGCCACCATTACCGCACACTTTCTGACCTGCGATCTGGCAGCCAATCAAATCTCTCGCATCCACATCTCACCGACCAATGAGAGCACACATCATCAGTGGAGTCTCCCCATCGCAAGGTCTACAAGTTACGTATCTGAGTCAGGGTTTTAGTAGCAAATGTGTCACTGTTAGTTTCTGCAGGATTTCTAAAGGTGGTTACAAACTCTGACAAATGTGAGCAGGACTCTGCAGCTTCGCTTCAACCGCTGATGCTTCCTGAATTGCATCGGGTATGTTCAGTCAGAGGAAGATTGCTCCTGACAGCTCGGGTTTTCTTACTTTGCTTCTTAAAAAAATTGACCCGCAATTCACTCGCAGGTAACATTTAACAGATCTCTTAAATTTAGAATTCTAAAAACCTGCAGATGCCCTGAGTCAAGACCTGAATAATTTGTAGACCTTGATTTCACCATTGCTCTCTCTGCTTTACCACACAGATCCACTTTTTTTTTCTAGTCCTGTTCAGGATCTTCTTCTCTCTGTGGCATTGTATAGGTTCAGATCATACATACCTCCTTGTCTACATATTTTCTTGCCCGGTTTCCTGGCACATTCCTTGGATATTCTTTTGACTGTAAAATGAATAGAAGACTAAAGAATAACATGGAGCCCCTGGACGCGCAACGCACACAGGAGCTGGCATGCACACACAGCCACACAAAGCTGATTGAGTGGAAAAGACTTAGAAAAGAGGGATGGGGAGAAATAAAGACAGAGGAAAAGAATGAATCACACCAGCTCAATCAGCGCAGTATTCAGTCTATCAGTCAGGCCAACCAGTCATTCAGCCAGCCAGCCAAATCAATCAGTGATGATCATGACAACGACTGTCTTGTTTAATGAACTGTAGCCTTTGTGGCGGAGCACAATAGGCCATGATGAGCTAGAGACATGAGGGACAGAAGGGGGGGAGGGAGCAGAGGAGGGAAAATAAGGTGATGAAGATGAGAAGACAAGAGGAAGAGGCTGGAAGAAGCAACACTAGCTGTGTTTCCATCAACATATTTGTATGTGCATTTTAAAGCAGGCTATTCTATTAGAAATGATTGATGCAAAGGGCAAAATGTGAACTACACAATACATTTGGGATGAAAAAAATCATGCTCACTGATGCAGATCACTGTATATCAGTGTAATTAATCAATGCATGCAGAAATTCAAAACAAAAAATAATATAGCTTGAAGCTATTTTCATATTGTGGATAGGAATTAGTTCCATTCAAAGTGAATAAGTGAAGATACATATTTGTCCTCACCCACATCAGAGCTGAATACTGATTGTGGCCAGTAATAATAGTTTGCAAAACACCCTATCAGCACATATCAATCTAGCTTTGTTTGGGTTTTTTTTTTTTTTGTATTTGTATATTTCATTACAAGAGAAGAACACATGTGCTTACTCCAGCATTAAAAAAAAGTTATTAATCTTATTCATTTGTGAATAATTAATAACACACATATTAGAAGGTTCAAATAAAGTGAATGAGATGAGAATGACTAAGAACAGAAAATAATTAAATAAATTAACAATAATAATAATAATAATAATAATAATAATAATAATAATGATAGTCTATACTGCCACCTAGCCACACCTGATGACACTACACAGCCTGTTCTTAGTTCCAAACCAGGAGAAGGATTGCAATGCATCTTCCTTTTATGCAGCATTACAATTTTATGGAAACACAATTTCAGAGAGGAAGGACGTAGAGGATAGAGGAGGAAGAAGAAAAGGGCTAACAGGTGGAAGAATATGGTGTTAACTAGGATGTGAAGGCTAAGGTTGGGCTCAATGTATGGCGCTCTCTCTCTCTCTCTCTCTCTCTCTCACACACACACACCACACACATTTATTCCTTTATCCTTCTTTTAACATATCTCACCCACATTCATGAACTAAAAGCAGTGTCATGCATCTATAAACATGCACAAGATCATGCTTTCCCTCTACAGACAAACAAGGACGGAGACAGAAATGCACTCTCACAAATAAAACACTCATCGCAAACACACTTTTCTATCTACCTGAAGGTTGTGGGTTCAGTTCCCTCCACCCCCACCCCGTCCCACCCCTCCACTGCTCTGCCCACAACCACCCTGCCCCAGGCCCACAGGCTAACTCACCATCCTCAGTGGGGACGTAGATGTTCAGGTAGAGGCAGTCCTCGCTCTGGTCCTGGACGTACGTGGACACTATGTCAATGCTGTTGGTGAACCACACGGGCAGCATGACGTCAGGCAGCCGGCCTTCCACAATGCTCTGGGGGCACACTGGCGCAAAGTGTGTGGCGTTGCGGATCTCCGGCCATGAGACCGGGGGCTCTGGTGGCTGGAAACGGCGTTCACCAGTGGGCGGAGCTGCGTACGGGACGCCCAGAAACTGTACAACAGGACCCAGGATCTCGTTGTTGAGTTCCTTCTTAACACCACGCAGTTTACCGTAGGAGGTGGTCACCACTGGGTCGTTTTCATCCAGTTTCTGAGCCGACACATCTGGGGATGCGTGCAACAGCAGGAGACCGAGCCATATCAAAGACGACATCCACCGTCCAGCAATTGAGGGCCCTTCAAGCCCTACATATCCCATCATTCTGCTGCCACTCTTGGCAGTCTGAAGTAGTCGACACCCTGTCCTTGAATGGTGCCTCCACTGAGCCATAGCTGCTATTCCTGGTTCCAACTTCTTTGCTGTATCTTGTCTTTTTTTTTTTGTTGTTTTTTAATCCAAGTATAAATTCTGTATCTCTCTCACGCCATGCAAACACAAACACGCAATCACACTAAAATCACACTCACACACAAGCAAAAACAAATGCGTAACTCCAGAGCGGACAAAGGTTACGGTGGCTAATGATCCTTTTTAAAATCCAAAGTGTACAAGCCTGACAGTGGAAATGTAGCAGCCATCAGTTTCTTCCCGCTTGGCAAAATCAGAATAGCAAATTAATCCTCACAAGAGCCCTGCCAAAAGCGATGAAGGAGACAACAGGGATGACTTCATCTTTAAGCGCCACTGCTCATCAGGTTGTCAAAGCAGTCGGTGGTCGGGGTTTCCATCATTTTGGAATGAGCCTTTTTACAGCAGCAGATGCAAGAGTTGCTGTGGAGTCGTTGGGTCCAGTCCAACAGCAGTTCCCTGCAACAACAACAGCAGCAATAATTAATATGTACATAGGGTGACACGATGATGATCTCAGTTTAAAAACACAAATCACTTAAATGCAAACACATCATCTATTTATATTATATCTGAAGTATATCATTGTCTTATTCATAGAATGTATAAATTACATAATGGCAACTCATTAAAAGCAAATTGGTGGAAAATCTGATTTGTGTTTGTCATTTTTCTCATCAGTTTGTTTTTAGTAAAGTTATTCAGTAATATAAAACGGGGTGTTGACAGCCATAAATATAAGGTGCTATTAAGAATCTATCAGACACATTGGCAGTGACTAATCAGCCTGTTTGGCTTCATTTTTACCTGATAAATACAGCCTCAATGCAACCAAAGCCAGGTACAAATATTTATATACAAAATTTATATGTTCCAGCTTCATAAATATGTAAATATTGTGAATTTTCTTTCGGTAAGTTGGAATAATTTAGAGGGCTGTTTGGCCTGTTGTAAAAATCAATCTTGTGGTCACTCTGTTTTCGTGAAATAATTACATTTAGCTGGGTGCATGGACCTGCTGAAAGCATTTGTGCTTTGATCAGGGCTGTCTACAACTGACTCGGCAATGAACTGGCAACGTATCCCCCACGACCCCCAAGATGGATGGATAGAAGGAAGGAGACCACCAACGATCCCCATGTACTATGTTAAAACGAGATGCTAACCACATGCCTGAGCTATTAGCACACATTTCAAGGTACTAATAGCTAATGCATCAGTCAGAACCAGAGTAGCACAGTTCTATGGCCAATTAAGTCTAGTACCTTTAGCACCAGCCTTCTGAAAGGGCCATACTTCAAGAAAAAAGCTTGATACATTCTCCATACAAGTACATAAATGCAAGCCTGAGCATTGATTATTGAGTACTGAACATGTGTTTTTCCTGTGGCATATAATACTAGCATGAACGCTAACCATAACACGTGTATGCCAAAAGGAGAGAATGGACAAACTGTTCCAATTTTACTTTTCCTTTGTCCAAATTATGAACGTTTGAAGTATTTTTTCAGAAATGCTATACAGGCACAGCCAGTTGTCATCAAGCTAATAATAGATTTCTACAGTCTCAAAGCACTATACAATTTTTTTTATCCATGATTCATTCACACTCACAGCGGTGGTGGTAAGTTACACCTGTAGCCACAGCTTGCCCGAAGTGTAACTGCCACCAAACATTCATACACCAGTGTGAGAAGCACTGAGGGGCAGTGGGAGAAGTATCTTGCATGTCTAGGAGAGACCAGGATTTGAACCACCAACCCTCTGGTTACTGGCCAACCAACTCTACCTCCTGAACCATAGTTCCTACACCCCTGATCACTGTTAACTGAAAAGTTCTGGGGCACTAGGTGGTGGTCGTATTCATCAAATGGAACTGCTTCTGGCATTTTTAATGTTCAGGGTTCCTACAGGTTTCTATAACTTAAATTTTAATCTTTTTACAACCTTTTTAAGACTACTTTGAACATAATTTAATGCCCATTTCACAGCCGATTTCATAGCCATACTGGCAAAAAATTTGTGACTCCTAGAATTTTGGAAAATTTCTTCATTTACTCTGCCAAAATTCCCATCATTCTGAGTCATTTCTCACAGGAGGCTGCAAAGTTAACCATAACTGGTTCCTAATTTTAATAGAAATTGTAAGGTTGGAACGGGTGAAACTGAGTCCACTAATGTTACTTTCTTTGCAGTTTGGTCATTTAACAGACACATTTAAACATAATACAGCCAACAAGTTTACGGCAACATAACTGAAGACCTACCATATCAAATGTAATACCTTTTAAAGCCTTTTATTAAGGTATTAATTGTAGATTTGTAAATTCAAGACTTTTATGACTTTTTAAGACCCCATGGGAACCCTGAAATTATAAAGGTTCACTTCACATTTCTTCACAAATCATTTAAAATATGTATACAACTTGTATTTATAATTTACAGCAAAATATGATTTTGTAAAAACGGTAACCCCAGAAACTATCCATAGCTTAAACTGAGGGGGCAATACATTAAGCAAAGAGTACAATTGATTAAGAAGACAATCCCTATTTCTGCCTAAGCTAAAACCTAACCCTTGCTCTAAAACAACCTAAGGTAATTCCATAAATACAGACAGTACAGAATTTAAGACAGTATCAACACAACAGGCACGCGAGGCAAAAATACAATGACACAGGCTTAAATTAAACATCTTTTGAAAGCAGTTTTGTTTTAATTGCTTTTTTAAATATGGACTGGGATGGTTGTTTGGGTGATTCTAGAACCTTTGACAAATCTATTCACCCTATACCCAGAGAGATTCAATCTTCTCAAGCCACTTTTATACTAAATATTTCATGGTGTTATTAGCAGTTGCTTGGAAGCCATCACCTAGCTCCATGTGTAACCAAGCTACCTAATTTAGTTAGCATACTTTAGGGCAGGGGTGGGCAATTAATTTTCCTATGGGGCCACATGAAAACACTTTGACAGTTATTAAGGGCCAGATCAATTCACCTGCAGCTCTGCTCAATATATATCTATAAAAACAGAAAATGAAACAATACAATGATCCAATGAAAACATGGAGCCCAGAATACAACTATTTAATGAATACTCACAAAAACATTTTCGAAAATGTGCAAAACCAGCTTTAACTCCACAGGAAAAACCATAAATGCAGCTTTGTTTGTTTGCATATCTCACTTCCTTTTCTGACTTCAGTGAAGAAATATTTTAAATCCATGTCTTATTAAAATCTCTGCACTCTTAATCTATCTTTCATACTTTTTTTGCTGTTAGATGACATCATCATGGGCTGAAACTGACCGACAAACCAATCACTGCCTAAGACTTATGCAGAGCACGGACGGTACGTGTGAAAAAACACTGAGTTAGCAGACCCTACAACATAAAAGCTGTGCTGTTGTATTGGTTGCATCTATTACCATCATATATAGTTGCATTGACTTTTAATTCGCCAGTGGCCAGTCAGGGTCAGCTATCGGGCCGCATGTGGCTCACGAGCCTTACTTTGCCCAGGTCTGCTTTAGGGGATGTTTTTGCTTTAAGAGAAAAGAACCGTTGCGGTAATGATGACACTTCAGCTACATTTTATTGACTGACTTTTGCATTTTTTTAGTTTTTTTTAGTTTTCCCAAATTCA
>JAPQRP010000020.1:18303358-18323600 GCA_037367295.1 Apogon hyalosoma
TAGATAGATAGATAGATAGATAGATAGATAGATAGATAGATAGATAGATAGATAGATAGATAGATAGATAGATACTCTTCACCAAATCATCCTATTTCCTTTATTCTTATTATTTATGTGAAACTTTGGAAGCTCTTGGACGATTTTTTTGGGAGTCGACCTCGACTTAAATATCAAGTCAATTCGGGGTCGATGCGTTACATTTGAACATGATACTGACCTACATTTTGCAGGGCTTTCAGGGTCAGTGCATGGTCATGGGGTCAGATAGGAAAAGCGAGATCAGATGAAGTGAGGGGATAGCGATACTGGTAGGGAAGTAGGAAATAACAGGGGCAAAAGTGCAGGGCGTTGTCATCTCACGGTCAAAAAGGGTGACAATATTCATCGGTGGTGTTGTTTAGTGTGTGTGAGACAGACAGGCTTAGAGGGATGTTCTATTCGATTTCATTATTTGAAATATTTAGGAAATTACATATGAAGAGGAATGTTTTGCATATTTAAAACACAGTATACTAGGGATGGTAAGATTCATTTCCTGTGTATGGATAGGTATTCTGTCCACCAACTTTCATTTTAAAGAACTAACACTGTATACATGAATGCATAAAAACGATCTGCACTACACACCGCTACGAACACTTAAATAATGCAGCGACATAAAAGGCACAGAGGCTGTCCTGAAGGGGAGCAGCTACTGGTTAATGACAGGTCACAGGTAACTTAAGTGTTGGCTCAGGAGTTAAAATCTGTAAAGTGTATTCTATGTTTATATTTTTGTTGTGCTTCGTCTATTATTGTTTTATTTTATTGTCTGTTTTCCCTAATGTTGTAATGAGGTGAGATTCATTTTTCTAAGCCCCATGGGGTTTTCTGATCTCACCTGCACAATCTGTTCCTTTGCTGGTCCTAATGTTTGATTTGTTGTTGTGTGGAAAAAAAAAAAGTATTCTTCATATTATATCAATTTTGTCACAGTGTTGGAACATGTCCAGTCTGGTCTATCTTGCAAAGGTGTCTATGCTGACCTCGATCTACTGCAGGTAGATCTACGGTCTTGAATCTTGAAGATAATACACTGACTTATACGCCTACGTATATAACCTAAATTTGATGATTCAGGTCTAAGTTTATTACACATGCATATTGACATCAGTGTTGTATAATCTCCGTTTTCTCTGTCCACTTAAGTACACATGAGCTAGTTTTTAGAAATCTTGTATTTGGAAAACATTTTGTTTTAATATTAACCTGATACCTCACATCCATATTAATGCGGAAGTAACATCAATCAGCAGAGTCTATATTTACGCATGTGTACGGCATGCTGTATTTGTTTCTGAAGCATGAGTTATTAGATTTGTGTTGTCTATTTTTATATTTATGCAAAATCACATTGTATATATTAAATAAGTTTGAAAGTATTTTAGTAAATTTGTGAAATGTTTTGGATTTTTTTGTACCTTTTTTGGTAGAAAATCCACAGAGCAGCATCAGACACAGAGTGAAACATATTTACCTCATGTTGCAGTGTATAGCGAAGACTACATCCAGGCTTCAATGGATTTACATTTACATCAATTTGTAGAAATTAAAGCTCAATTTAATCTCATTGAATTTAATCTTTCAGCACTTAAGATAATACAGCAAATGTAATATTTTCTCTGTCACTTTCTTTCACTCCTTTCTAACCTTAATGACTCTTAAATCACTGCCGTTTCTGTATTAAACGGATACACAAGGTTTCAGGAACGTGGATACATGTTCACATACACACATGGAAAAACAGCAAACACACACACACACACACACACACGCACACATGCACGCACGCACGCACACACACACACACACGCACACACGCACACACACACACACACACACACACACACACACTGCATGATGCCAAAAGCTGCAAGATATTTGATTTCCTGTGTTATGCCACCTTTTGACTCACAGTGCAATTCCAATCATCACATGCAGCACACAAAGACAGTAGCAATAAATAAATGTGTTGGAGACTGAACAATGTAAACAGCAGTAAAAGTCATTTTCACTCATATACTGTGTATTTTTTTTTTAATCTTTTCACATATAGAGGTTATTTCACATATAATTCATATAATATCAGCTGCCACATCTAAAAAATAATACCAAATGTATTTGAAAAGTCACTGATTAAAGCCTCATTTTGTGTTTCTATATACAATCTATATTCATTCTCTGAAATCATGTTAGCTGCCATGTTGATGCCAAAGGATAAACTGCTTGGTTGGCCGCCTTTAAAAGTCAGCAGTTTTTGTTATTTGTTCAGGGACACAGAAGAATTGCCTACTAAACCTCTTTTACTTTTAGCAAAGTGAAGCATGCTAAATGGTCCCTTTGGATCATGTCAAACGAGGAAACCAGTGAAATATAGCAGCATTTTCTGTCTACTGATGGAAAATTAAAGCAGATTAATACAGCACATTGTTGCAACCCCGACGAAATAACAGACACATACTTGCTTTAAATAATGAAAAAAAGTACAAAGAAAAAAAGAACAAAAAGTTATTGTTCGTTAATTGTCAAATGTGTTTCCCCTTGCTTGACTTAAAGTGTTGCATTAACTAAAACACAGCTTGTCTCTATTATTCATTATTAGAAACATAATTTATGGCAGAACGTAAGCTGCATTATAAATAATGGAACACAATGGAGCACTCATGGTGAAACCTTTAGAAATGACGAAGCCCTTTAACTCACTTATATCAGCGCATAGGGTTTTGATTTGCAGCTTTATATTTTGGTTCAGTCTCACTACTTTCAACACAGCTTTAATGAATCCACTGAACACCAGGCTGACCTGCCAACTGTGCAAAACAAGAAGAAAGAACCACGTAACAAGATATTTCTTAACTTGGAGTAACGTTAGCTTGACAAGTTCCACCTCCCCATGTTCACCTTCTAGTCCATCTATAGTCACTGGCAGAACCAAAGAAAAAAAAAAAAAAAAAAAAAAAAAAACCTAAGTAACTGAAACAGCAGATGACAAATAAAGAGGTGATATGGAATAAAATGTTGCTGGCTTGAGAAAAATGGGTGAATCTCAATACTAACAAAAGGTTAAGGGAACTTTCAGATTTATCTCACTAGGTCTGAAGAAGAAGAAGAAGAAAAAGAGGGAGGAGGAGGAGAACAAGAAGAAGGAGAAGAAGAGGAAGGAGAAGGAGAAGAACAAGAAGGAGAATAAGAAGAAGAAGAAGAAGAAAAAGAAGAAGAAGAAGATCTAATTCAGTGTTTAACACTTCACAACAACCATCACTACCTTTTCATATCTCATCTTATTCTTTGAGAATTAAAGAGGTGAACGTTATTCCCAGTGTGGTCATGTTGAAGCCTGTTGAAGACGTATAAAATGACTCTGACCAGTCATGAAGACACAGCCTCTGCTACTGTCAGGTGTCTAGGCTTTATATTTAGGCTTTTTCACACTGATATTTAAGTCGTTTTACAGTGTAGTCTGACTGCCTTGACTTGGAAAAAGATCTTCTAAGTCGTTAATCATATGTATTTACATGCATGATTCAAGCAGGACTAAAATACATATATCTCTTACATTGACTGGATTGGTTTTATTTGTTTGTTGTTTTTTTTTTCCAGAAATAGGGCCTCATGAAGCACAAAACTTCCAGACACAGCACATGTAGATGATGGAGGCAGGGTATATTAATCCGCTATGCTCTGTTCTCAAAATTACACTTTATATGAGTGGACTAAATGTGTATATGAACTCTGATACTTTCAGGAGTAAAAAAAAAAAAAAAAAAGCCCTAAATGTCATTCTAAGGTGGGTTATTTTCTCTTTAAACTTGTGTGACAGTTTGCTTCTGTTGATATTACTTCCTCTGAGACCTCATGTAATGCTAGCAGCGGTTGGTCAAGTGGTAATAACATGAGGGCGAAGGTAAAGTATTAAGGGAGCAAACAATCTGAGTTTCCCACATTCTGTCTGATCCTTTGAAACAGGGAAAAAAATCCTCATTTTAACCGCCAAACGTGTCGAGTCAGGGGAAGCAGTCCCAGACCCGGTGATTCTCTCTCCAGTCAAACCGCACAGAGGAGCGACAACTCCAAAGTCAGAGCACACATGTTAATGAAGCCGACAGTCATCGCCTTGATCCTCTCAACCTTAACAGCCGTACTGGCGGACATAAACCCCCCATCCCCTCCTCCCACAGACCATATTCCTAAACAAACTGCCGCTTATCGACAACAGCACACAAAAAAATGATATGTACACAAACAAATGCTAAACAGGGAGCGGGTGCTCTCAGAATAATAGCAGACAGACAATGAGCGAGAGCGAGAGAGAGAGAGAGAGAGAGAGAGTGCTGAAAAAGAAGCTGTTTTCATTGATCGCTCCACTGTTTTGTTAATGAGCCCATAAAAGTGGCTGAAAGTGTTTTTACAGCGAGGCTGAAGAGAAGGAAACGGCATGATGCGCTTTGTCATCTCGGACACATGAACTGCTGAAGAGGGATGTTAACCAGTCATCAAGTCGAATATTAGGAATTTACAAGCACATAAGAGGAAAACGACTTTACAGATGGAGTTACATCCGGACTACACCATTTGATTCAGTCAAGACAACAAGTGCTACTTGATTCTGTCAACTGAGAAACAGTCGGTGTTGTGCAAGTTTCTTCCAAACTCTAATCCATTACAGATTACTTGTTACTGTTATTTAAAAGTAATTCCTTAGCTTATAATATTACTGTCTCAGAATTCTAATGCGTTATATGACTCCTGTATTGACGACTGCGCAGTAGAACCCAACTCCAATACATGAGACAGGAGAGCCTTGGGACACATAACTGTGCGCCCCGAAGTACATGTGGACGGATAGTTCAGTAACGCTACAGTCCATGACGTTTGAATCCCAGCAGGAACACTTGCATTTTTTTCAACATTTTACACGTTCAAACAGGGGACGTGGTATCTTGTCATTGCTGATCACAAGGATCAGGGCGGCCATGACTCAGGAGGTAGAGTGGGTCGTCCAATAACCAAAGGGTTGGAGGTTCGAATCCCACTCTGTCCCAGTCATGTGCTGTTGTGTCCTTGTGCAGACACTTCACCCTCCTTGCCTCCAGTGCTGCTACTCACACTGGTGTATGAATGTTCGGTGGTGGTCAGAGGGGCTGAAGGCGCAAAATGGCTGCCATGCTTCTGTCAGTCTGCCTCAGGGCAGCTGTGGCTACATATGTAGTTCACCACCAGAGTGAGAATGTGTGAGTGAGTGAATAATAGATCCACTGTACGAGCTTTGAGTATGCATTAATAGAAGTGCTATATAAATCTAATCCATTATTATTATTATTATTATTATTATTATTATTATTATTATTATTATCATGCTAAGTAGCTTCTTGAAAGTAGGATAAATGGTAAATGGACTGCACTCATAAAGTGTTTTTTCTACATCTTCATGGTGCCCAGAGCACTTTAAAAAGCCTCACATTCACGCATACGCTCACGGGCAGCTGCCACCATGCAAGGCACTACCTGGTAATAATTCAAGGTTCAGTGTCTTGCCCAACGACACTTCAGACTTGTAAACAGTTGGAGCCAGGATTAGAACTGTCAACCCTTTGGTCAGTGGACGACCTGCTCTAAGAACTGAACCACAGGGCTCGGGTTAGTAATGAGCATACACCCATTTGTCTTCTGCCATCTTCACCCACTGGCTGAACACAAACAGGAAATAGAACTGCAGCATTTTTTATTCCTTAAGGTCTCACGGTCTTGCCGTTTTTTTTGAGCAGTTAAATCAATTACTGTAACACAAGCACTACTGAACATGTACTGAGTAAAATATTACTAAACTGGATTAGTAATGCCTTACACTACTGTTACAGCAAAAAGTAATCTGTTACTTTAATGCATTACTTTTGTAACGCATTACTCCTAACACTGGAAACAATGATTGTCACAGACAGATTGGCCTCATTTCAACTCCCTTGAGTTTTATGTAAAAATTATCTCAAAGAACTTTTTAAGGTCAAGGATTTACAAAATTGTAGAAAAAAAAAACAACAAATCCCCCATGAGCATAATGACAGCGAGAAGGAAAAACCTCAGACAACCCGGTTACACTGCAGATCTTAGAGCTGAGGATTTTCAGAGATGAAGCAGTTATACCCCGAGGACATGTCAGTATAGGTTTTTTTTTTTTTTTTTTTTTTTGGGGGGGGTAGTGTTGTACTATCACTCAGAACACAAGTATTACGGAACATATATTTAAATACATGATAAAGACGATACAATAAAGCAGAAGATATAAAGCCCCAGTTCTGATCAGAATAGAGAGAATTTTGTATCATTTGTCAAATAACGGAAGCAAGCGTCACCTTTTCCCCTACCTGTCTGAGAAACAACACCCACAGCAGGGGTTCGAATTCTAGTTTCATGTCAGAACATTGAATTAAAATATGCAAAAAGGTAGGTAATGATGGGGTTTGTACTTAAGTGCAACAGCTTTGACTTTAAAATAAACCCATGTTATTTTACAGGTTGGTTCCTCAAGGTCTTTAATGAATCTCTTTATTCATAGCACAGTAAATCCAAAGGGTTCCAGAAGGTGACTGCCTTTTTTTGGTGACCACAGATACGTATTGTTATTGAAGGATCTGGTGCTTTTTGTCTTTACTTTAGTAAATGTAGTGTGTTGGATGATGGATGGACTTGGCCATGAGTTTTAATTTCCCATTTCATGATATTTTTGTGGACTTTTTCTGCAAAAAAAAAATGAACTCAAGTGCCTGCCCTTCAACTGAACCAATGTTTTAGTGTCTAAACTGGCCTACAAAAAAAATATACATATAAATATAATTTCACCTACAGATGGCTAAACCTGATGATGGAAGAGCAAAGAAATATATGTAGTTTTTGTCATTTTATTTTTCTGTGTTGCTTTTTTGTAGTTGAAAATTGCACTGATTTGGAGCCAGCTTATTACATAATCATTTATGCATGAGGCTGTGATGTTCAGAAAGCAATTACAGTGTATTTGTATTGAAATTACTTCCTTTATACTATATAGTTCTTTTTAATGACTCGAGATTACACAGGAAACAAACAGGCAACAAGAGCAAAAGGCGAGGTTGACATTTAACAAATCACATCAGAGACATTGTGGTTCATGGTCAGCACCCATATCCACCCATGCAAATTTCGCCTGTCATTGTAAATATGTACAGCGTGAGACTGAAAGTGCGTGGTCACATAGTCACAGACAGCGCTTGTAGGCATGTGTTGTCGCTGTATGAAAATGGCCACTGCCCTCCCAGACCCCCTGGGTGGAAAACGCACAGCAGTCAGCATCTGCCGTCAGGGTATTCATGTGGAAAACATGGGAAACGGCTCAAATGGTAAAGAGCTGCTGCCACTGCACAAACACATTTAGAAACAATTCAGGCAAGAGTTTGTGACTGCGGAAGGCTAAAGGGCAGACGGAGGCAACATGACGAGTCCAAAGGGCCTTGAAGATAACAAGCACACAGCTGCAGGAGCAAACACACCAATTCACCATTTCATTTCTCATTTTCATGTTTTGATTGCACAAGGGTAAAGCTTCAAATCCAGTCCCACAGATACAGCTGCGTGGACTGTCAATCCACCCGTGTCCATCTATATTTCTGTACTCCCACTAGGACCGCTTTCCGTATAAATCTATCATCTAGCCCTTATCTATTCTATTATTCTGTTTCTATTTTTCATTTCAATTATTTTGGTAGCACTGCAGATTTAAAAAATATATACTGTTTAAGAAGTATGCTTGTAAAGGTGAGAACTTCAAATTATGTTGGTTTTTTTTTTGTTGTTTTTTATAGGTTTTTTTTTTTTTTTTTTTACTGATTTTTAACCCCTTAATGTCCAGGTTTATTTACAATGTCATCTACATATACTGTATAAATGGGTCAATATATAATTGAGGGACTTTTGAAGTCCATGGGATATATCTTGCATACATCTTTATTAAGGGTAAAAAATAAATACATAAATCATGTTTTTTATGTTTATTATGATCATGTCATTAAAAATTCTATAATTATTTAATGACGGAAACAATCACTTATTAATAAATGATTACTATATGACTAGATATACTAAAATGTCAACTAAAGAGCCATCCGAATTTAATAACAACCACCTTCTAATTAGCTAAACAATAATAAAATGAGCTTATTCAAAATTGTTTTGATTGTGTTCTTTTTATTTAGTTGAGATAATCATGACAGATATTTCTTTTATGCCAATATATCAAATTTTATATGGAAAATAACAACTTGTATCTGTGTCTGAGAAATCACTTTCAACTAAGTTATCCATTACAAAAACACCTCTGAAGGAAGTGTTAATTCCAAATCAAATGACCTGCTGCACATGATGTCATTTCCTCCTGAAGAAAACACTGACTCCAAAGTCTGTTCTTTCTCTTCTTTCTTAGTTATTTAATATAAAGTAGTGTAGCAGTGTAAAGTAGTGAACAACTTGTTTAATCCCTTGTCAGTTCTTGCCATTTGGTCCTGTTGTGAAATACCATGCTCTGTACTTGACCGAACATTTCAATCAATGATATGTGTGCTTTTTACAGGTTTAGAGCATGTCAATCAGTATGAATTGTATGAAATGGAATACCACACTATAGAACACATGAAAGCGTATTGATGGTGTAGATACAAAGGTGTAAAGTAGCTGTTGACAGAAGAATCTCACTGGAATAACATCAGCTTTACTTAATCTTATAACAATGACTAAATGATGCAAAATTGAGTTTTATCTCCACTGAGTGTTTCAAATAAAATAATGGACCCTTATACAATCAGGGGCCACAAATGTCATTAAATACACAGGTCCCATCAAGTCATAGACAGCGTTGTTAATGCAAAGTAGGAAACGTGCAGCAGTGACATATTTACATGCAGTGGCACAGGACGGACATGTTACAACTGTAACTGTAACTGGAGATAATACAGTCTGAGCAAAACGCAATTCAGGACCAATGTCCCACTGAGTAGCATGAACGGTTTCTCAAGTTGAACATCTATGGACTAGTCTGAAAAAATAAGGTTTTGTATGTTTCCTGTGGCCTATACAGACACATGTGTCAAAATCAACTATGCGAACGTGGGCTTTATCAGTAATTTATTAAATAACTAAATAACATCCACTGGCAGATAAATAATTACATTTATTTGTGTGACAGTACAATGTCACATTGGTCTTAAACTCATAACGTTTGGTTTTATGATCAACTGCTTGACCAGAGAAATTATTTGGATGTGAGAATGATATATTATGAAAGAATCTACCTCAAAGATTGAATGTGGTAAATCTTACTTACATTAATAAGATGAGTTAGATTCTGATGTTTGTAATGTGAGTGTATTGTAATGTACAGACTGTTTTGAAATAGATCTCGTAGTTCTGAGAAAAACATTCCTTTGGAGTAAAACCTATCCTCTCATTAATTCTCAGAAATGCCCCTTTTGACCCAAGGCTGTAGCTTGGAAATGACAGACAAATGGCATTTTTAACACAGTTGCTCTGTATTACTCACTCAAATATAGAGAAATTGTGGAGGCATTTTACTTGTAGACCAGTACACCTTGAAAATTAGTAAGTAAGTTTAGTTTAGATTAGTTTTGCATAGATAAAAGGAAAAAAAAAGCATAAGAAAGATAAAAGATAGAAGATAAAAGAAAACCAATACAGTGCAGGAAGAGGCAAAAAGCCCAACAGGCTTATCTGAAGCCCCCACCTCAAGAAAAGAAAAAGAAAAACATTTATAAAATATGAATAAAATATGAAACACATGAGCTTAATGGGAGAGTTATGTGCATGGTTTTAATAATAAAGACAACGTACATGCACATACACATAAACAGTGATTTAAGACAGGGAGCTGGCAGTAATTACATCATCGTTTAAGTATGTTTTAAAACTTTTTATACGTAAACAGTTATTTGCCATATAGGAAAAGTTGTTCCATAACTTGACACCCGTAAATCTTATAGAAAATTGTCCTCTATTAGTAAGTAAATAAATAAAGAAAATAAGTGTTGCCAGGCACAACAAACCCCGCCCCTCGCTCATATTGTAGCTTATTATTGATCCAGCTGATGTCATCATGTCAATGCATGTGCTGATGTCAGCATATCAGTTGTCTCTATATATGTGCCAAGTTTGAAGTAAATTGCAACAAAATTGATGTTTTTATAGGCATTTGAAATTTTGCACATTGTAAGTGAAAGGGAAAAGACAAAAGATTTTAAAAATTCATAAAAGATTTGAACTTTCACCTACTGTTCCCAAAATGTAATCACATCTATTCTGGGACCCTGGCAATTTATAAACCCAGTTTGGTATGAATTCAACTAACAGTTTTGCTGCTACAGACATTTGAAATTTTGCTCATTATAATAAAATGGGGGAAAAAAACAAAATTTTAAAAATTCATAAAACATTTGAACTTTGACATACTGTTCACAAAATGTAATGAGATCTATTGTGGGTCACTGGCAAACTATAAACCAAATTTGGTTTGAATTTAACCAATAGTTTTGCTGCTACAGTGTTAAACAAACGAACGAACAAATTGAACCAAAAACAATACCCCTTGCCCTCCCTTCGGGGGACGGGGAAATAAATACAATGTCAGTAAAATACCACATCTGTAACATTTCAACATATACAAACATATCAGTGTAATACTAAATGTTTTACAGCACCCCCTAGAGGTGCATTTCTGCTAAATACTAAATAAATTGACCCGATTTGACAAATGTGTAACTCGTGTCAATCTGAGGTCATCTGGTTGAGTTTTATATAAAATAACGATACTCTATTTTTGGATTTTAATTTCAGGGCCCCTTCATCCAAAACATTACAATTCAACAAACACATACAGTATTAACAGGCTAAAATAAAATGAAACATGCATATTTTCTTTCTGAATGATCGACTTGTATTCGTCCAAACACAGTTTTAGCTTTGATGCTTGACCTATTGACTTTTAACAATTGGTATTTTAGCACAGCTCTGTCCTTCTCTGTTTTAAATTCCAAAGCTCCAGGGATGTACCCAGTCTGTAAAATGTCAAATAAAAATAGTTTGTATATATACCCTTTCTGTCTGCCTCGCCTATATTTTCCACTTGCTCTCCTCACTCCTCTCTCTCTCTATTTTTGCCGTTAATTTCGCCGTTGCTTCACTTGACTAGTGATTGAACGCCACCGGGTGTTCAGAGCAAATTTCACACGTGGTCGGAACCGGGTAACCAACTGTAAAATCCCTCTTCAATCTTCACCTCTCGTCTTCATTCCATTTCCTGCCTCCTCCTCCTGCCTCCTCCTCCCCCTCATCTTACCCACACCTCGTCATCTCTTTTTTCACCTCTCCTTCCTCTTCCTCTAACTCACTTCTGTGCATATGAATGCCTGACCCTCAGTAGACCTGTTAATGTAGATACCGGCCCATTTTTTGCACTCCTTGAGTTGTACATATGCATACTTATCCTCCACATCTTGCCTTTTACTAAATTCACAACCTGTTACTAATTTTAATAAATTTGCACTTTTTTCTGCTGATCCTACAACTGCTATTTCATACCCTTTTGCATATTTGCATTCGTTAATATTTGCGTAACATGACCGCATTTGGATGTTGTTAGTTGCATATGTTTATGAACTTCTTTCTTCTTATCTCCTGTATATTCTGCTGTTTTTCTTTCCTCGTTTCTGTTACTGTTTTGCCCTGCAGGGATCAATAAAGTTTTCATTTTATGTTTTTGCACACCCTCAGCACCTGCTCTCCACTTTACTCCTACTTCCCCTCTTCTCATCTCTCTTAACACTCGTAATAACATCACGGTTTCCACATTTTCCCTGTTATTTACCATTTCCATAACCTATGTTGCTCTTCATGCCTTTTCATAGGTTGTTTCTCAAAATTTTTAGGCCCTCGCCAGTGCATAAGCCCATAAGAGTTATTATTGAAGGGTGAAAAATGGAATCCTACATGAGATTTCAACTAGATGTGCCAAACTTTGTTGGTATAAGCCCCTTTTACACAACACTTATGTTCCGGGAATATTTCACCTTTATTCCGGAAAGACATCTATGTAAACAAAATGGTGGGATCATTTGGTTCCACCTCTGTCACAGCTCTGTAATGCCTCTGGAGATAGTAATAGAGCTGTGATAAAGATGGAATTGTGATTCTAGAACACTATGAACACCTCTCGTTCTGCATCCAAGGTGTGACATATTGTGTGTGCGACCCCTGCTCCAGGGGGATTTAAAAATGAGCGTGGGCCGTGTGCAGTAAACGAACATATTAACATGACCGGAAAGATGTCAAACTGGGGAGACGCCGAGATCCGCAAGCTGTTGTCACTTCGGGCGGAGGACTCTATCCATGCTAACATTTGTAGGAAGGTGTGGCTGTGTAAAATCGGTCAATGGTGGCAAAAAGGTGGGCTCACATCTCACCTTTTTTCCGAGATCTCTGTGTAAAAGTGGTTATAGTTACTTTACACAACTGGAAGCTGGAAGTCCATTATTTAGGTGTTTTTCTCTGTTTTTGCCATTTTTAACTGTTGTACTCAAACAACTCCACAGTTAGTCAGTGGCATCTATAAACCTGTGGCTTAAACCTGCAGGAGCTTTAATGACGGGGGGTAGTAAGCCTCCTTTGGCAGCTTTCTCCTCTCAGTCCGAATCAAAAGAATAAATGCTAATGACCTGACGTCATTTCATGTTATTATAGAAAAGTGAAGCTCCCTTTTTCAAGCTTCTCTGTCAAAAGTACAGATGTAGAGTCATATCCAGGTTGCATCTGAGATAATTTGATCAGCAACTGATCAGTACATCTGTTAACTGAATATAATATGCTGCCAACCACCTTTAAACCCCCAAATCATGATTCACATAGACATACCAAATGTAGTAGGTACATACGCTCCTGATCAAAATCTTAAGACCAATTGAAAAAATGCAACAATTCACATTTTGCACTGTTGGATCTTAAGAAGGTTCTAAAATGGGAAAAAGAAAAAAAAACTGAGTAAGGAATTTACTGAAAACCACAATTAAATGGAAATAGCCGATCAAAAGTTTAAGACCACAGCCTTTAAAAGCCAAAAGCTGCGCAATAAATGTGGATTCAAAGTCATTTTCTGTCAGGTATTGAAACTCTAACAGTACAAAATGTAATTTCTTGCAATTTTTCAACTGGTCTTAAGATTTTGTTCAGGAGTGTATATCTGGTCCATACCTTATGCCAAACAGGACATCCACCATTCAAGTGTGAACAAGCAATGTTTGCTTGTTGTTGTTTTTTTTTGTTTGTTTGTTTGTTTGTTTTTTTTACATTTTCAGCCATTGTTCTTTGACGAACTCTTCCTGGAGACTTAATCAGCCTGTCAGATTTGATTGTTTGAAGAAACTTTTGAAAAATTCATACATTTTAATAAGCCATTTAAGCCATGGTGATGGGACAATGACAAAGTTTTGTGCTCAGATCACTTCACCTATGTTAAGCTGAAAGGGACTTGTAGATTTTTTGTTTGATGATGCTAAGACAAAACTATCAAACACTGCAGCTTTAATAGTCGCCCTGCATTTTTGCATTTTTCCCCTTAAATTAAGGCCGTGGTTGAGGTTTCACACAGCAATACCACACTTACTGGGCAGATGTATCAGGTTCATTCCCTGTGCTCTACAAAAAATGAATATGAAATGTTTCCTATATTTTTTGTGATTTTCGCCCACTCAGATTTGGAGTGTTTAGTCAAGACCTTTGTGAAGAGAACTTAAACCATGGCAGTGTTTCAGAAAAAGCCTGTAGCTGTGTCCACAAAATGTCTTTCATGAAGTTTCACCTACCCAACAGGAACTGTGCCAACTGTTTTACAGCTGAATCAAGAAGTAATAGTTCCATCATTTTTACAACATCTAAAAGGAGGATAGGCCTGAAGACATCTATATCCCCCCATTAAAGTCCCTTGACTGCTCACTGTCATCATACAGTTTTCTAATTTTCTCAGATTTCTCCCTTTTTCTCCATTGTCTTCATCTTCTCCCTCTGCACCTCAGTTTATCTTCCATTCTCCATCTTCATCCTCCAACTCTTCCCTATGTTTTCCTCACAATTTCCTCTTGCCCTTCTCTCCTAACCTCATCTCTTTACCTTCTCCTCATCCTTCACTTCATCTCTCACAGTTTCACCTCCTGGCCAGGTCCGGAGTGCTGTGGCGGCATAACAAATCCCCACTGAATCCCTTCAGTCTGAGTCGCTGTTCTAATGAGCTCACATCAGCCACCGCAGCCTGCAGCCACACCGCTGCCATTTCATTGACGCTCAATGACAGCTATTAAAGTGACGTGTGTGTGTGTGTGTGTGTGTATCAGGGGATGGGGTGTGTGGATATGTGTGTGTACAGCAAATAGGATGTACATACATAATAGAGATGAACATGTGGATGTGTGTGGGGACCATTTAGTGGATGTTTAAAGCTGCTTAGACTAACAATAATAATAATAATAATAATAATAATAATAATAATAATAATAATAATAATAACAACAATAATAATAATAATAATAATAATAATAATAATAATAGTTGTTTGTACATTAAAGAAAGAGTTGCTATAAATAAGTTGATGAATAAATTAAATAAAACAAAGTAAACTGAACCACAAAATATGGTGTATTGTAAGTGCAAAGACAATTATGGTCCGCAATGAGGAAAAACAGTACATAAAAAAAAAAAAACTTGCAAAAACCTGCCTTTTTAAGTGTGCGTAGGAGAACGGCAGTCACTAACATATAAAATATGTGAAATACTTTTAGATTTGTCCAGTCTTTTTCCAATCTGGGCTTAAAGCTATTTCCTCTGCAGATATAAATTCACAAAAACAGGCTGTTAAACACTAATGGAAACATCCTTTTAAAAAATTGTATTTCATCTGTAAACAGGTTGCTTTTAAGCCAACACAAGTGATGCCAGGCACAACAAACCCCGCCCCTCACACGTATTGTAGCTTGTTTTGGCATCCATCCAGCTGATGTCAGCATGTCTGTGCATGTGCTGATGTCAGCATATCAATTGCCTCTTCACTTTTCCCAAAATGTGACCGCATCTATTCTGGGTCACTGGCAATCTATAAACCCAATTTGGTATGAATTCAAAAAATACAGACATTTTAAATTTCACCCAGTATAAGTAAATGGGGGAAAAGAAAGATTAAAAAAAAAAAAATCATAAAAAAATGTGACCTACTGTTCCCAAAATGTAATGAGATCTATTCTGGGTCACTGGCAATCTATAAACTCAGTCTGGTATGAATTCAACCAGTAGTTTTGCTGCTAGTATTAACAAAGAAATAAACAAATAAAGAAACAAACAAACTAAACCAAAAACAATACTTCTTCCCTCCCCTTCGGGGGGCAGGGTGATAACTAAATAAATGAGCACCGTGAGGACAAATGCATACTTGACCTAATCAGTCACTGTAGGTTTTATGTGACCTGTGTTTGATTTGCCATGGGAGATGCAGGGCTTTCCCCCCTCTGGACTATGTGTCTCTGACTGCTGACTCTTTTTGTCCCTGGTGGGGACAAAATGTATGCCCCCTCACAGTGATTAATGACACTTCACCAGTTGACTGTATAAAATATGTCGCACCGAAATAAGTTAAAATGCATGAGCCAGAGCATGGCTTCATGAAAACAGCCTCAAATAGATTTTCACGGTTGGTGACAGTGGAGACGACACTACATGATGATCCTGGCTGCACTGGCCTTGATCCCAACAGTCAGTCCCAGCACGACAAGAAGAATTAAAGCAATTAAGAGCAGCATATCATCAAAATTTGGGGGGATGAAAGAAAAAAAACAAAAACACAAAAACCCCCTGAAAACAACCCACATTTAATATAACAATTAATTGGTTTGTTGAGCCTGATCAATTGGAGCTATCCATGGTGCTGAAAAGGGATTTAAGTTTGGCATGATAAACCCTTCTTTTGGTTTTATTGTAAATTATCCCTATTATTAGAAATTATATTGACTTTTTTAACGGTACAGAAACAGACATAATGTACTTTATTCAGCCCTGGGGTGAAATTAATTTTCCCTCAGCTTGAAAAAAAAAACATAAAAAAAACCAAAAAAACAAAAGACAAGCAAATAAGAATATCAAAGTAATCATCAGTATATCAGTCTGATGGAGGTAGTAATGAAGGATGCTCTTATGTTCCATCCTACGTCTTAATGACCCCCACCTAATTATTTACAACGTGAAAACTATGTGTGAAATATATAACAGGTGTCATATTAATTTACATGAACAAAAACATTTACCAAATTCCTGCCCTCTGATTTGTATAAAAATCACACCATATATATTCACTGGATGAGTGTTCACATTAGCAAGAGAAACAGCCGGTGTGTAGGCATATACAGGCAGAAGTGTTCTACATTATATAATGTATATCTGAGTGCATATTGTGTGGGAAGTTGAAGTATTTTGTTTTTTGGGGTTTTTTTTTTTCAGAATTCTTAGAAAATGTAAGAACTCCATTTAGTTTACAAATTAAGTATTATTACATAACTGTTAAAATACACTGATTTGCACTTGAAGACAACTTAATAACAGTAAGACAGATGCAGATTCCACAGCAGCAATATGAATCATGTATTCAGGCAGATATCTTATATAAACCCACAGAAAGCCCAGTGTAAAAAAAAAAAGAAAAGAAAAAGAAGAAACGCTATAAGAGCAAAACAGCATTGTTGCACTTGTGTTTACAGAGAAGGTCTCAGGGAGGTGTCATTTCTCTGAGTAGTGTGGAAAGTTTACAGATAGAAAAGATTCAAACATTCCAGACATATCTATTTCCTCCGCTTCTTCTTTTCTCATCCATCTGATTCAAATTGCAACCACTTTAAAGTGAAGGAACACTTGGGTTTTCTTTGTGTGTAACTATACAGAGAAAAAGAAATCTAGCAACTATGCGCTGCTCATTAATGGAGGAAGGTCATCATCATAAACAGAAAAATACTCTAAAGTTTGCAAAGGCAACCTTTCTCTCTCCTTGAATGAAATGATAAGTATACTGGAAATTTACAGCTAATGTTTGTGAACAGCCATTGTATAATACTTGATGAAAACACACTCTTTGAGACTGTCATTGAAAACATATGGGTGCTTCTAAAATACATATTCCTTTCACTTTACATGTGTTTTTCTTGTATGTTTTATATTTGGAGGCTTCTATGAAACTGGGTTCATTTTGGTATCTGGCACTTTTCCAGCTTTTTTAGACGCAATAATAAAAGAGAAATTTAGACATATTTCTCCCTGGATGTACCTAATGATGACCTCAGATTAATGCAAAAAAATTATACTCTTGCTCTGAGCCATCCCAAAATTAATGATTTTTTTGTTTTTTTTAAATATTGGGGCCAAAAATAGGAGCAAAACTGGGACATGAAAAACTACCTAGGTGTCAGTGCATTTGATCTAGAAAACATGTCTTGAAATGGTCTTATATACCGCTATAAATAAAGACACTGTGTTAAATTTGATGATCCTAGTGGTTTTTCTAATCCAGACGTGGGCTTTTCATGAATCTCAGTCTCATTCCCGGTTTCACGCATAACCCGTGTCCACTCGCGTTACATGTGGAACCTGCCCATTTAAACACAAATAAACCGCGAGTGATTTTGCAACAGTGGTCATTTTTATGAAACACTCTGCCTTGCATAATTAGTTTAATTCCCAAAATGTACCTGTGAGAGAATAAAAAAGATTTTTTTTTTAAAAATTGTGGCGCATAATTACTTTCACTTCCTTTTTACCGTGTTACATGCAGATTTTTTGCATAAAAAATAGTTAAAAATAAAAATGTGTTTTATCAGAAAAATAGTTTCTCTTTTATCTCAGTAAATATTCATTTTTAAAATAGACCCAAAGTGTTTCCAAACTTGCTTCATAACATTAGTCTACATCTGATTTAAATTTTTAGCCCCCATGTCCTATTTTTAGGGATCAGTTTCACAGAAGTACCCAGATACTTAGATTATTTCTTAAAGTTGCTAAATTTAATCACATATTTATCATTTATTACTACATCAACCATTAGTTAAGCTTCACTTTTATTCATATTTGGTTACTACAGTATGACAGTACATTCATGTGCAGTGTTATGCTCCTGTTGAATGGTTAAAAATAAAACAAAATAATAAAAAAGCTTGTTGGATAGATGCGATCTGGGAGGATGTGACTAGGGATGGATATGACAGAATAACAAACTCAATGGACCTAAACACAAGAGACCTATGTTTGTGTTTGTCGAAATCGAAGGTAAATGCTTTGTATTTATTTTTGTAATGTTTGTCATGCTAGATTCTGATTTTAACCCTAAGAGCAATATTTTTCTAATCCAAAACAAGTTGTTTCTCTGCCTAAGGGTAAATCTTTCCCATGACATTGCCACAGCCTAAATGGAGCAGATGTGTAGTTTATTTTCAGTGTTACAAAAGTATGAGGACTTTCCATTTGCTTGCACAAAACAAACACACTTGGTGCTTGGTTTCTGGCTTTATTCCACATTGGTGTTTGCTGTTGAAATGTCCAGGTATGACTGGGGATGGGAATCGAGAACGGGTCCTTTTTGAGAATCGGTTCCCAGTAGCTCAATTTCTTGGAATCATTTGCCTGCTTAACAGTTCTGCTGATCGATTCCTCCTTTGTTGCACATGCGTGATGATGTCAACACATATGCTGCATTGTTTTGGTTTAGAACGTAGTCAACATGGCGTCGAGGCAGAAACGCACCAAAGTATGGCTATATTTCAGGTGTAAAGATGACACCAGGGCCACTTCCACTTCTTCAAAGGAGGGAAAGACCTCCAATATGCTAAAACATTTTTCCACACAGCACGTGATTCATTTGCAGGAATGTCCTGTGTTTGATACACTACTTAGCAACACTTGTGAATCTAGTGGCAGAGCAAACACCAGGGCATCACCCAGCCCATCTGGGCCCTGTTCCCTCAAATAAAAGTTTCCAAAGGTAGGGAAAAGGAAAATGAGGTGCACAATAGTGGGAGAAAGAGGAATTAGAGAAACATCTTAAGTTTCACTTTCATTTTCACTTTGTACGGTCATATAGTGTGACCTCCCCAACAAGGGACTGCCATCAACTGTTATTATTATTTGTTCATACTGTATATGTTATATTTTCTGTGCAGAAATGGAAATATAAAAGACAGTCAATGCAAACAAATCCGTTTGTACTCTTTTATTCCCCCACCTAATGAGAACTGATAAAAGAATCGATAAGGCATTGGATTGAGAGGCAAAATCAATAATGGAATTGTAATTGTTAAATTCTTATCAATTCAAAAAAAATAAGTGTCATAATAATATTCTTCCTGTTACTAAATGTTTAGTGCATTTGTAGATCCAGTCTGATCTGTGCGTTGTGTTAATAAGCTGACACTAAATATTGTAGAAACTGTTCATACTTTAGTTCCAAATTCCAAATTAAAAAATTTCAACAATATTGTGCCTGTTACCAAATGTTTGTGTAACATTGTGTGTAATGTGTGTACATGTATAAAAGATAAGTTGAGGCATAATATGGTTAAACTGCACTTATTTTTCTTGAGAAATCTTAGTTTTTTCATGTTACTTACATCTTTTTGTTTGGACAGTTTGTAAATATGAATATTTTCATAATTTAATTATTTTCATTGCTGTACAACAAAGAGAAACAAAAAATTCTTATCAATTCCCATCCCTAGGTGTGACAGTTTCACCTGGATTGACTGACAAGACATCCAGATAGCTATATGGAATAAAACGTCGGTTAATCTCCTGTTGCACTTCGAGCCTGTTCCAGTCAACGCAGACTTAACCACAGCTGCATAATGCATTGAGAGATTGGCTTTAATAAAGTAGAGTCAGCACTGTGAGGCAGCCAGTAGGTGTGGTGATTATCTGAGAGGCCAGTCGGGGGGGAAAACTAAGGGCCAATCATTTCATCCTGGCTTGTCACCTCACAGAACATAGTGTTATTTTACAGAGAGGCAGAGAGAGGGATAGAACAGAAGAGAGAGAGAGAGAGAGAGAGAGAGAGAGAGAGAGAGAGAGAGAGAGAGAGAGAGAGAGAGAGAGAGAGAGA